>OZ024748.1:38596046-38599135 GCA_964016885.1 Eledone cirrhosa | reverse complement strand
GAGAAAAAATTTAAAAATATCCAGACACAGGCGAGGCGTAAAAACCTCTGTTTTAATGTAGAGGTATTAGTATTTACAAAACCAGCCTCTACGTTGTAAATATCAGTATTCCTGAATGAGATATGTATCCACAATGTGTGAAAATTAATGATCTTATGTTTAGTTTTTTTTTAAAATATTCATATGTTTATGTGATAATTACAAACGTCTATGTGAATGTACATGATCAATTCTGCAAACCCTAAGTTCACGGAAAGTATTCTCAATGCGGTATAAAAATTTAAGTATACATATATGTGTATATAGAGTCAATATTACTATTTCTCTCTCTACTCTACAAGATTATCTATCAAGCAAAAAATAGAGCAGATTTCAATATACTAATAAAAATAAAAAATAAAAATATATCGGAAACAAAACTAAAAATAACAATAATAATAATAAGTAATAATAAAATAGAAAACTAAGAAATATACGAAAGAATATTACATATTAAAAATAACGAAAGAATATTACATATTAAAAATATTACATAATTCAAAAAATTTACATATTAAAAATATTAAAAATAAAATATTAGGAAATACTACAATAATAAAAATAAAATAAACCACAAAGATCAACCCTTCAAAATAATTGACAATATATTGCCAAGTTCATTATAAACATCAGAGTCGAAAAAACAGATAAAGCCAAAAATTATCTATCAAATCGCATCTAGCAAAGATCATTTCAACAAGTATAGGATGCCCAATTTGGTCTACATGTGTTCTTATATTTAATATAGAAGTTTATCTAGTGTAACGTTTATTCGAAATATTTGGAGCATCAACTTTTAGGGTAGCTTAATTTTTCATGAAGAATGTTTAAATAAAAATAAATAAATAAAAATAAAAAGAATAAAAAGAGAATCAAAGATTTATCGGCTAGTTTCCCATATAATTAAAATCAAACTAAATATACTACATTTTAAATTTAAATTTATATTTAAACGTTGAGTTTAATCTATGTTTGCAACAACTGAATAAATTTGTCCGTAGATTAAGGGAATTTTTAGATTTTAGTATAAAGAATATCTCCTCTGCGCAGAGGTCACATGTCTCAGAGGATGAATTAAAAGGAATCCCTCTTGAGACTATATTCCAAGCCGTCGAATATCTAACGTTATCTAGCTTAAGTTTCCATAGTACGCCTGATAGTGCCGTTGAAGATTTTTTACTTGGATCTGTGAAAGAATTCTTGTGGTTATTATAGCGAAGTTTAAATTCTGTCGATGTGGAACCGACGTAGTTAAAAGAATTAGAGTCAGTATTAACATTACAAATTGTATACTATATTTTTAACTAAGCAGTTGTTATTTAACGGACATTTAGATCTATCTCTACAGTTACATTTGTTAACTTGTATATTATTTATGCTGTTATCACTAGGTTTTAAGTTCCTATTATTTATTCTATGATATTTGTGCTAAATTTTTGGTGGATGAGTAGGTTAATTTAATAGTATGTCTATTGAAAATTGAGTGATATCTATGTGTTCTAGGGAAGCGATTATCAAGAGCTTTAAAAAATAGTTTAGCGATGTGGGTTTTAATGTTTAGTGAGAAAGGGGGGCCAAACCAAATTATGTTCCTAGTTCTATTTCTTTTTTGGCCTTTGGAATTATTGTAATGCTTTCTATTATAGTTGTTAAGGATGTTGCCGTAATTAAAAAAGTTGTTACTTTGTTTAGTTTGTCTATCATTATCTATGTACACAATCTTAT
The DNA here is from genome assembly GCA_964016885.1 of Eledone cirrhosa. NCBI lineage: Eukaryota > Metazoa > Mollusca > Cephalopoda > Octopoda > Eledonidae > Eledone > Eledone cirrhosa. Next base: position 38,597,371 of record OZ024748.1, on the reverse strand, counting down.
CAGCATATCCTGCTCTAGCTAATGCTTCATTGTAGTATTGGGCTTTTTCGTCGAAAATCTTTCTATTCGACGAGATCCTAGAGATACGTTTTTGGACAGAGTTTACTATAGTGTTTTTGACAGATCTGGGGTGGTTAGAGTTAAAGTTTACATAGTTTAAGTTTTCATTCAACTGTGAAAAGGATAGTGAAGACATGTGTTGAGATTTAATGTTATATCTAGGAAATTGACTATTCTATGGTTGTTTTCAATTTCTATTTTAAGATTAAAAGTAATTAAAAAATTGTGTAATTTGTTTACATTTTCTATTTAGTTCAGAGTTATTATTATCAATAAGTAAAAGCATGTCGTCTCTATATAAACCTCCGGTAGTACCGGGTATTTTCCTATGTAGCGAATTGATTAAAAATAAGCCCACAAGGTCAGTTACCTGGGCTGAGTCGGATGATCCCATAGTAATGTCAAAATTGCTATCTCTATCTGCTCTGGTCCATAGTTGGTCATTAAATTCTATCAAAGTTTTCCTAGCGATAATATAATATGCATTTCATTGCTAGTTAGGTCAGTATGTTTGAATGTGTAATTTAGTGCCTTATTTAGTAGATTAGGGGTAATAGAAGAATAATAGTTAGCTATATCAAGTTGAATAAACTTATTATTATTGTTATATTTTAATTTGCTTAAACCACTCAACGACCTCTCCAGTTCCCTTCCACAAGCTATTATGTAATATTTTTAATATGTAATATTCTTTCGTTATTTTTAATATGTAATATTCTTTCGTAATATTTCTTAGTTTTCTATTTTATTATTACTTATTATTATTATTGTTATTTTAGTTTTGTTTCCGATATATTTTTATTTTTTATTTTTATTAGTATATTGAAATCTGCTCTATTTTTTGCTTGATAGATAATCTTGTAGAGTAGAGACAGAAATAGTAATATTGACTCTATATACACATATATGTATACTTAAATTTTTATACCGCATTGAGAATACTTTCCGTGAACTTAGGGTTTGCAGAATTGATCATGTACATTCACATAGACGTTTGTAATTATCACATAAACATATGAATTTTTTAAAAAAAACTAAACATAAGATCATTAATTTTCACACATTGTGGATACATATCTCATTCAGGAATACTGATATTTACAACGTAGAGGCTGGTTTTGTAAATACTAATACCTCTACATTAAAACAGGTTTTTACGGCCTCGCCTGTGTCTGGATATTTTTAAATTTTTTCTCTCTCTTTTTTTTCTCTCTCTATATTTTTCTCTCCCTATATAACAGCTGGTTTTCTCTCCATATATCTCC
>OZ024748.1:38426046-38578546 GCA_964016885.1 Eledone cirrhosa | reverse complement strand
CAATACATTAATGGAGTGTAAACATCAAGTTTAATATAGAAATGGCTCCTACAGGACTAGAACTGTTTCATTCAAAATAAATCACCAAGAAAGCTTTCCTGATGATTTCTTTTAAATGAAACAGTTCTCGTCCTGTAGAAACCATTTCTATAATAAACTTGATAAATATATATATTTGTAAGTATGCAATGTTGAATAAATGGATGACGATTAGTCATTGGCACATCTTCATCGAGCCGTTTCTTTGCAAACGTACCAAATATTATTATTAACGTTCGATATAACCCATATGTACATATATATATATATATATGTGTGTCTATTATGCGTTGTACGTATGCATACTTACATTTATGTATCAGCTGTGCTAGAGTGAGAAATAAAATGTTAATTATATATATATATATAATGTGGAAGTTAACTATTATAATATCTGATCATAAATTAAAAGCCACAGCAAGATTTTAGATTATGGTAGGAAGTTACAACTATAAAAAGGTAAAATTGGAGATTTTCATAGAGAAAAAAATGTGTTGCTTTTATAATTTTGCTAACATTCATTGTTAAATAAATTCATTAAAGTTTTACAATAAATGCAAGGCTTTCATGATATTGTTAGTCTCTACATGGTGTTAATAGCTGTTTTGTTTATTCATAAGTTGGTCTTGTTTTATTTTAATTATTTTAGAGTACGGTAATCCCGCCGAGGTTAACTTTACTTTTCATCCTTACGGGGTCGATAAAATAAAGTACCAGTAATACACTGGGATAATTGCTGGCCTTGTGCCAAAAGTAGAAACAATTATTTTAGAGTACGGTGGATTGGCAGTATAGGTAGAGCATTGGACTCCATGCTTTGCGGCACTTTATGTTCTGAGTTCAAATCCCGCCGAGGTTAGCTTTGCCTTTCATCCTTAGGGGGTCGATAAAATAAAGTACCAGTAATGCACTGGGGTCGATTTAATCAACAAAAAAAAAAATTGTTGTCCTTGTGCCTAAATAAGAAAGCATTATTTTAGATAATCAACATCCTCATGAAAAAGACTTTGTTGGGTGTAGGGGCTGTTTGGAACATGGGTTCATGTGTTGTTAATATCTTGTAAAGATTAGGCAGAAAGTGTCTAAAAATGGTTTTGCTGTGGTTTGAAAGGGTACCCTGCCATAGAAAGCTGGCCAAACTCTGACAACTTCGCTAGTGTCAGTGACCTAATGTGTCATATGTTCTGAGGAAGAACTTAGAATCTTGAGACACCATTAGGGCCTTCACTATGGCAGACACGTGGCATGTAATTGTGGGTGTGGTCATGACTGACACGTGGCTATGGGTGTAGCCATGACAGACACATGTGGCCATGGGTGTAGCCAACCACATGTGGCCGTGGGTGTAGCCATGACCGACACATGTGGCTGTGGGTGTAGTCATGACCGACACATGTGGCCGTGGGTCTAGTCATGACCGACACATGTGGCCGTGGGTGTAGTCATGACCGACACATGTGGCCATGGGTGTAGCCATGCCCAACACATGTGGCCGTGGGTGTGGTCATGACCGACACATGTAGCCGTGGGCGTAGTCATGACCGACACATGTGGCCATGGATGTAGTCATGACCAACACATGTGGCCGAGGGTGTAGTCATGGCCGACACATGTGGCCGTGGGTGTAGTCAACAACAGGCACACGTGGCCATGGGTGTAGTCATGACCGACACATGTGGCCGTGGGTGTAGTCATGACCGACACATGTGGCCATGGGTGTAGTCATGACCTACACACGTGGCCGTGGGTGTAGTCATGACCGACACATGTGGCCGTGAGTGTAGTCATGACCGACACATGTGGCCGTGAGTGTAGTCATGACCGACACATGTGGCCGAGGGTGTAGTCGTGGCCGACACATGTGGCCGTGGGTGTAGTCAACAACAGGCACACGTGGCCATGGGTGTAGTCATGACCGACACATGTGGCCGTGGGTGTAGTCATGACCGACACATGTGGCCGTGGGTGTAGTCATGACCAACACATGTGGCCGTGGGTGTAGTCATGACCGACACGTGGCCGTGGGTGTAGTCATGACCGACACATGTGGCCATGGGTGTAGTCATGACCGACACGTGGCCATGGGTGTAGTCATGACCAACACATGTGGTCGTGGGTGTAGTCATGACCGACACATGTGGCCATGGGTGTAGTCATGACCAACACATGTGGCCGTGGGTGTAGTCATGACCGACACGTGGCCATGGGTGTAGTCATGACCAACACATGTGGCCGTGGGTGTAGTCATGACCGACACGTGGCCGTGGGTGTAGTCATGACCAACACATGTGGCCGTGGGTGTAGTCATGACCGACACGTGGCCATGGGTGTAGTCATGACCAACACATGTGGCCGTGGGTGTAGTCATGACCGACACGTGGCCGTGGGTGTAGTCATGACCAACACATGTGGCCGTGGGTGTAGTCATGACCGACACGTGGCCATGGGTGTAGTCATGACCAACACATGTGGCCGTGGGTGTAGTCATGACCGACACGTGGCCGGGGGTGTAGTCATGACCTACACACGTGGCCAGGGGTGTAGTCATGACCGACACATGTGGCCATGGGTGTAGTCATGACCGACACATGTGGCCGTGGGTGTAGTCAATCACGACATGTGGGGTCCAGTGGAGGGTGCAATGATGTGAAAAAACAACCAGTCAATAAAATAAAATAAAATAAAACAAAACAAAAAAGGAAAGGAATTAGAAACTTTATATATTATAATTTATACATTGATTTGAATAAAGAGATTTATTAGGTCCTGATTAAGGGGTAATTAGGCCCTGAGAGGGGTGAGAGAGCAATCCTTTAACGAAAGAGATGTGAAACATTGTAACATTATTAGCAGCAATGTATTTAATATGAAATCGTGTGTTAAAAGAGATGTTATATTTTGGAAGGGTCATCTTGTCCTAATATTACCCCCAAAATAGTAAAACACACTCACTGTTTGGTTTGGTTTTTGCTTCAGTATATTTTTATATTTCTATAATTAATTTAGCTGGTAATCAATGTTTATCATTGATTGACCAACAGTTAAAAATATAGTTTCTTAAAGTTCTTTCATCACACTGAAGATGTCACAGATATGTGTGATGAAAGAACTTATTCATATTTATATTTTTAACTGTTGGTCAATCAATAATAAACATTGATTACCAGTTAAATTATTTATAGAAATATAAAAATATACTAAAGCAAAAACCAAACCAAACTGAGTGTGTTTTATTATTTCCAGGGCAATATTAGGACAAGATGACCCTTCCAAAGTATAACAGACATTCTTTCTTTGTTTTGTTTCAGAAACAGACAATGAAAATAAGATGACAAGGAAAAAAAAAAAAGTTATTAACATTATGAAATGATAAACACCAAAAACATTTAAAAAAAAAAAAAAAAAAAATGAATGTAGTCTTGTTTTTTGTTTTGATTTTGTTTTTGGTTTGGATTATTAAGGAACTTTAGTGTCTAAGACTTTGTTCTTTAAATCAATAATATTGGATAAATTAGAAGAATTCTCCTCAGTTTCAATAACTTTAAACACTCCAGCGACTTCTTTGCAGATTTTGTTTGACTTCTTTTGACCTGGAGGAAAAGAAGGAAAACAAAAATAAATAGAAGACATATTGAAAGAAGGGGAGATAAATCAAGAGTAACTAGAGAGATATTGTAAATAGATACTACAGATATGATAAAGAATTGGACGGGATTAAATACATATGTTGCATTATAATATATATACTTCTGTATAAGTGTAGTTAAAAGTTACATCTGACAGTATGACAGGTGACACCTCATTATCAGCCTGTGTAAGACTGCAAGGCACCGTTGAAGGGGGACACAGGAGGAGACACAAAACTGGTTGGACAATGCCAAATGGACGCAAATGAGAACACCAGATTTGTTGACGGCCGCTGTTGATAAACTATTTTGAGTGTGTGCTGCTTCTGCAGTAGAACTCCCATGGCGACTACAAAAGTCAAGGGACTGATGATGATGCACACACACACTCACATATATATATATGTATATGTAAAAGGTAGACAGAAATAACAAAGCAAACAACACAGTACATTGAAGAAATATATTAGTTTAACGCTTGAAATAAGCAGGAAAAATAGTCTTAACATTTCGGACCCAAGTCCTTGATCAGAAGATAGAAATAAAAGATAAAGTGTGAAAAGAGAAAGGAATGCGGAGAAGAATAAAAAGAAAAACACGGGTATTGAGTGAGCGAAATAGAGACGAACCAAAGGGTAGATCCTAGTAATCTAAAATATAAAACTTTACAAGCATCTTTCCCTAGGGGTAAAGTATTTGTTAAGCCACCTAAAGCTAGCAGGCTCAACAAATATTCCTCTTAATGTAGTTTCATAAGAAAAAGAATACTCTACCTCAAGGGTTTGTGAAGTTTTTAAATTAGTTTACTAGGATCTACCCCATTGGGTAGTCTGTATTTTTATTTAAGATATTTTTATATTTATAAACTTCTCTAAACTGGATTCATAGCAATCATTTTTATTGCTATGTAAAGTATATTGGTGACAAATTTTATATATATATATATATATATATATATATATATACATAATATATATATATATATATACATATAAATAGAAACTATATTTATAAAACCATATTTATTCTATTATATATATTTCAAGGGTACCAAAAACTTTGGTACGCTTTCATCAGATAAAATGCAAAGTGTGTTTTATAAATTTTGACATAGCCAAGGAACATACCTTATCAGTTGAATTTTCCTTGGATAGACAAAATTCAACTGATAAGGTATGTTCCTTGGCTATGTCAAAATTTATAAAACACACTTTGTATTTTATCTGATGAAAGCGTACCAAAGGTTTTGGTACCCTTGAAATATATATAATAGAATAAATATGGTTTTAGAAATATAGTTTCCATTTATTTAATATCATTGAATATTTACTCCAGAAATCTGTCGAGTGCTCTGAATCAGTTATAAACATTTATATTTGTTGAATTTCCAACAAATTAAATATCCCTTCTGCTTGTATATACATACATATATATATTTGTGTATAGTGGTAGCTATGGTGCTTCCGTAGGCAGTATGCCAAAATTAGCACTTGATATTCATCAGAGTAGAGTGTAGATATTATAAAGAAAACGAAAAATCAGTGATGCATCTGGACTTAGTTTATTTTGTGTTACAAATGTTTCACCGGCATGTAGCTCGAGTCATGGTCCTTGTATGGATCTGGCTGATCCTACTTCTGCGGGTTCTTTCAAACACGGGTGTTATGTCCGGAGCAAATTTTATCAAATTTTATATTTATTTAGTGATAAAATTTGCTCTGGACATAACACCCGTGTCTGAAAGAACCCGCAGAAGTAGAATCAGCCAGATCCATACAAGGACCATGACTCGAGCTACATGCCGGTGAAACATTTGTAACACAAAATAAACTAAGTCCAGATGCATCACTAATTTTTCGTTTTCTTTATAATATATATATATATATGTTTAATATAGAAATGGCTTCTACAGGACTAGAGATGTTTCATTCAAAAGAAATCATCAGGAAAGCTTTCTTGATGACAAAGGAGAAACACAAAGTAAGAACAAAAGTAGTCACTGAGGAGGTTACGAAATGTGTGGCAAAAGAGTTTAAACAATCAACAACTAAATAACCATCCAGTTATTAAAATTAACTGACTGGGAAATTATAATAATAAGTTCAATAGAAATCCAACAGGTGTATTTTTTCATTGCATGACCCTACCAAAGTACATTGAAATATATAAATATACCTTTGTTTTTCTGTGACTGTTTATCAAGGAAGTCAGATCGGTCTAACAACTTCTGAAGATCTGCTTTACTGATCACACTTGAGTTGTTCTTTCCTTCATAGATCTCTTCATGTTCGGAACATTGGAGAAGTTCCTTTAATTCTTGAGCACTAATTGCAGACAAACTGGTGCTGAAATTCTTTATACCACACTTGAATTTTCCTAAAACAATAATAATTTCTAATCAAGGTACAAGGCCAGAAATTTGGGAGGGAGGAGAGAGGAAGAGAGTCAATTAAATCAACTCCAGTACTTTACTGGTTCTTTATTTTATCAACTTCAAAAGGAGGACAGGCAAAGTTGACCTCATATTTAAATAACATATCCTTATACAAACATTGTACACTTATATAGAAACAATATATATGGAGGCACATGGCTTAGTGGTTAGAGCATTGGCCTTGCAATCGAAAGGTTGTGAGTTCAATTCTCAGACCGGGTGATGTGTTGTTTCCTTGAGCAAGACACTTTATTTCACATTGCTCCAGTTTACTCAGCTGTAGAAATGAGATGATAGGGACTGGGATCCCTATCATTCCACTGCAAAGTGGTCGTGGAGGTGCCACGGCAAAAAAGCAACCAGCACTCACTGTAAATGAGGTTGGTGTTAGGAAGGGCATCCAGCTGTAGAAATCAAGCCAGAATCAGTTCCCGTCCCACCCTTGCAAGCAGGGAAAAAGCGGACGTAAAATGATGATGAAATGATGATATTCTTATATACAGGCAATACACCCTTATATAGAAACAATATATCCTTCTACAGACAATGTACCCTTATACTGGAATCTAACTCGTACTTGCCATATGGCAGACGGTTGCTTTATTAACAGATAAAGTAGCCTTATATACAGATAAAGTAGTGTAATATACAAATAAAGTATCCTTATATACAGATAAACGAGCCTTATATACAGATAAAGTAACCTTATATACAGATAAAGTAGTATTATATACAGGTAAAGTAGCCTTATATACAAGGATTACAAGTCATCAACAATAAAGCAAAAGAAAGTAACAAACCTTGGTGGATTATCATCTTCTCCAGTTTTCGTTTGGCCGTTGCTCTCTCAACGATTCTTTGGTCAATAGTGTTACGTGAGACCAACCTATAAACTACAACAGGCTTCACTTGACCAATACGATGACACCGGTCTTGGGCTTGGATATCACACTGGGGATTCTGACCAGTGGCGAAAGTAATGAAAGCAATTTAGAAATAATAATAATTGTTTCTGATTTAGGGTACAAGGCCAACAATTTTTTGGGGGGAGGGGAGGAAATTCAATATGTGACCGGTACTTTATTTATTTGACACTGGAGGGATGAAAGGCAAAGTTGACAGTGGCAGGATTTGAACACAGAATGTAAAGAGACAGAACAAATGCCATAATGGCATATATGATGCTCTACCAATTCAGCCAGTCCACCACCTTCAAGATGATGTCATTATTGACAGTAAAGCCAAACTATCATCATCATCATTTTGGCATGGGCTGTATAGGTTGTCATGCTCCATCATTATATGGCTCAGTGAACCACATCTTGCTCATACATTCAACACCTTTTGGCATGGTTTCTACAGCTGGATGCACCTTACAGAGTCTACTGGATGCATTTACACTCTATTGTAAAGTGGTAGTGCTGGTTCCAAGACAAAATGCACCCAGTACTCTCTGTGATCAGAGAAAACAGCTTTAACTGTTATATAAAGAATGTGAACGATTTAGCTCCCTCCCAACCAGCTGCTATTTCTAGCAGGTGAAACTAACAAGCAACACTAGTATGGGATTGTTACTTACCCAGTCACTATCAAAGATGATAACAGTGTCAGCAGACACTAAGTTGACACCAAGACCTCCAGCTCGGGTACTTAACAGGAACAAGAAGACTTCTTCGTCAGTGTTGAAACAATCAATCTGAAAATGTAGCAGAGACATGTCATAGTCGGGTATCTTAGTGGGGTATTATAGAGATATGTCATAATGGGGTATTACAGAGATATGTCATAATGGGGTATTACAGAGATATGTCATAATGGGGTATTACAGAGATATGTCATAATGGGGTATTACAGAGATATGTCATTGTGGGGTATTATAGATATATGTCATAGTGGAGTATTATAGAGATATGTCATAGTGGAGTGTAAGGTGTCATGGTGGGATATCAGAGAGATATGCCATAGAAGTGTTATAGATATGTCTTAGTGGAGTGTCATATTAGATATCATACAGATATGTCATAGTGGAGTGTCATAGACAATATCAGAGGAAGGTTCTAATAAGGACATTTGATGTGAATGATGATGATATATATAACTGAGGATGAAGATATAATTGAGATGATGACAACCCCCTAACAACAAGAAAGTGGTGTCCCTCACCTGCTCCTGCCTCTCTTCAAAGTTCACCCCGCCATCCAGCCGACAATACTCGAAATCCCTGAGGTAGCAATAGTCTTCTAGAATATTCAACACTTGAACAAACTGAGAAAAAATCAGAACCTGAAGAAAGAAGAGAAAGAGATGTAAAATGGTGATGATGGTGGTGTAGTGGTGGTGGTAGTGTAGTGGTGGTGGTAGTAGTGGTGGTGTAGTGGTGATGGTGGTGTAGTGGTGGTGGTGGTGGTGTAGTGGTGGTGGTGGTAGTGATGGTGGTGTAGTGGTGGTGGTGGTGGTGATGGTGGTGGTAGTGGTGGTGGTGGTGATGATGGTGGTGTAGTGGTGGTGGTAGTGGTGGAGTGGTGATGGTGGTGTAGTGGTGGTGGTGGTGGAGTGGTGGTGGTAGTGGTGGTGGTGGTGGTGGTGTAGTGGTGGTGATGGTGGTGTAGTGGTGGTGGTGGTGGTGGTGGTGGTGATGGTGGTGTAGTGGTGGTAGTGGTGATGGTGGTGTAGTGGTGGTAGTGGTGATGGTGGTGTAGTGGTGGTGGTGGTGGTGTGGTGGTAGTGGTGTAGTGGTGGTGGTGATGGTGGTGTGGTGGTGTAGTGGTGGTGGTGGTGGTGGTTTGGTGGTGGTGGTGGTTTTGCAATGGTGTAGTGACGGTGGTGGTGATGGTGGTGTAGTGGTGTTGGTAGTGTTGGTGATAGTGGTGGTGGTGATGGTGTGGTGGTGGTGGTGATGGTGGTCGTGGTGGTGATAGTTGTAGTGGTGGTGGTCGTGGTGGTGGTGGTGTAGTGGTGGTCATGGTGATGATGATGGTGGTGATGCTGATGGTGGTGGTGGTAATGATGGTGGTGGTGGTGGTGATAGTGATGGCTTTTTGTTGTATATCACCAGCATGACCACTTGACAGGTTGGACTGGGTGCTGTTTGTCACATCACCAGCACGACCATCTTACAAAATAAAGAGAAGCCAACAAATTAAAGGACTCAATACGTGACGGACCTTGTGACCATTTTTCTTTAACACTGGCAGCATACAATCCAACATGGCTACTTTCCCACTTTTCTTCACAAGGCCCTCATCAAGTGCTAATTCACCAGTTTTAGAGTTAAGGGGATGTTCTATTAGATAAGGATGGTTACATATCTTCCTTAAAACCATCATTACATTGTTCATCTTCAGATTTATCAAAGATTCTGACAGTGGAGAATTTGACTTGTCGTCCCTGTAAAACACAAAACAAATATGATAGAGAGGCAGGAAATGGTTGGCTGTATGGTTAAATAGTTTCGTTTACAACCTCGTAAAAATGGACAGCTGTGTGGTTAACCCTTTAGCATTTAAACCGGACATATCTGGCAGGAATTCTCTCATCTTTTTCGGTTCAAACAGGTTGTAATTGGTCACTCATACTGATGTTAAGGTATTGTTCTCAAAATAAATAACATCAAAATCTCGTAGATTCGATATTATGTGAGATATTATATGACATAAAGCCTTTACCACGAAAATACAATAGTATATATAGAGTAATGTAAATGTTATGTGAGATATTATGTGAGGTAAAGTCTTTACTGTGAAAATACAATAGTATATATAGAGTAATGTAAATGTTATGTGAGATATTATGTGAAGTAAAGCCTTTACTGTGAAAATACAATAGTATATATAGAGTAATGTAAATGTTATGTGAGATATTATGTGAGGTAAAGCCTTTACGGTGAAAAAAACATCAGTATATATAGAGTAATGTAGATATTATGTGAGGTAAAGCCTTTAATGTGAAAATACAATAGTATATATAGAGTAATGTAAATGTTATGTGAGATATTATGTGAGGTAAAGTCTTTACTGTGAAAATACAATAGTATATATAGAGTAATGTAAATGTTATGTGAGATATTATGTGAGGTAGTCTTTACTGTGAAAATACAATAGTATATATAGAGTAATGTAAATGTTATGTGAGATATTATGTGAGGTAAAGCCTTTACGGTGAAAAAAACATTAGTATATATAGAGTAATGTAGATATTATGTGAGGTAAAGCCTTTAATGTGAAAATACAATAGTATATATAGAGTAATGTAAATGTTATGAGATATTATGTGAGGTAAAGCCTTTACCATAAAAATACAATAGTATATATAGAGTAATGTAAATGTTATGTGAGATATTATGTGAGGTAAAGCCTTTACTGTTAAAATACAATAGTATATATAGAATATTGTAAATGGTATGTGAGATAAAGCCTTTATTGTGAAAATACAATAATATATATAGAGTAATGTAAATGTTATGTGAGATATTATGTGAGGTAAAGCTTTTACAGTGAAAATACAATAGTATATATAGAGTAATGTAAATGTTATGTGAGATATTATGTGAGGTAAAGCCTTTACTGTGAAAATACAATAGTATATATAGAGTAATGTAAATGTTATGTGAGGTAAAGCCTTTTTTGTGAAAATACAATAGTATATATACAGTAATGTAAATATTACGTGAGGTAAAGCCTTTATTGTGAAAATACAATAGTATATATAGAGTAATGTAAATGTTATCTGAGATATTATGTGAGGTAAAGCCTTTACTGTGAAAATACAATAGTATATAGAGAGTAATGTAAATGTTATGTGCGGTATTATGTGAGGTAAAGCTTTTACTGTGAAAATACAATAATATATATAGAGTAATGTAAATGTTATCTGAGATATTATGTGAGGTAAAGCCTTTACTGTGAAAATACAATAGTATATATAGAGTAATGTAAATGTTATCTGAGATATTATGTGAGGTAAAGCCTTTACTGTGAAAATACAATAGTATATATAGAGTAATGTAAATGTTATCTGAGATATTATGTGAGGTAAAGCCTTTACTGTGAAAATACAATAATATATATAGAGTAATGTAAATGTTATATGAGATATTATGTGAGGTAAAGCCTTTACTGTGAAAATACAATAATATATATAGAGTAATGTAAATGTTATGTGAGATATTATGTGAGGTAAAGCCTTTACTGTGAAAATACAATAGGATATATATAGAGTAATGTAAATGTTATCTGAGATATTATGTGAGGTAAAGCCTTTACTGTGAAAATACAATAATATATATAGAGTAATGTAAATGTTATGTGAGATATTATGTGAGGTAAAGCCTTTACTGTGAAAATACAATAGTATATATAGAGTAATGTAAATGTTATCTGAGATATTATGTGAGGTAAAGCCTTTACTGTGAAAATACAATAGTAAATATAGAGTAATGTAAATGTTATCTGAGATATTATGTGAGGTAAAGCCTTTACTGTGAAAATACAATATATATAGAGTAATGTAAATGTTATCTGAGATATTATGTGAGGTAAAGCCTTTACTGTGAAAATACAATAGGATATATAGAGTAATGTAAATGTTATATGAGATATTATGTGAGGTAAAGCCTTTACTGTGAAAATACAATAGGATATATATAGAGTAATGTAAATACTAAAGTGTTAAACAGTTTGGTTCAGAACCTCATAGTTCCTGGGTATACTCTACTGTGTGGCACTCTGAGCAAGGAGTGAACCTTTGAATCATGATGGTGATGGTGGTGATGGTGAAGATGATGGCAGTGATGATTGTGATGGTGATGGTGGAGATGATGATGGTGGTGGTGATTGTGGTGATGGTGATGGTGGAGATGATGATGATGGTGATGATAGTGATGGTGATGATGGTGGTGGTGATGGTGATGGTGATGATGGTGGTGCTGATGGTAGTGATGATGATGGTGGTGATGGTAGTGATGGTGGAGATGATGATGATGGTGGTGGTGGTGATGACGGTGATGGTGATGGTGGAAATGATGATGATGATGGTGATGGTGGTGGTGATGATGATGATGATGGTAGTGGTGATGGTGGAGATGATGATGATGGTAGTGATGGTAGTGGTAATGGTGAAGATGATGATGATGGTAGTGATAATGGTGGAGATGATGATGGTGGTGGTGATAATGGTGGAGACGATGATGATGGTAGTGGTAATGGTGGAGATGATGATGGTGGTGGTGATGGTGGAGATGATGATGATGGTAGTGATGGTAGTGGTAATGGTGGAGATGATGATGGTGGTGGTGGTAATGAAGTGCCTGTGAGAGACAACGAACATCCCCTTACCTGGGTACATCACTTTCGTTCCTGGTTGAACGTCGAACTGGACGGCCTTTCTTGTCCACTTTTATCCTTTGTTCTTTGTCCTGAGAAACAAAGACAACACGAAGAACTGTTTTAACTTGTTAGTCAATACAAACTTGATGACATATATGGTAAACTTAAGGTAGATACAACAGCCATGTTTGAATTAGCAGCCTTTGATGTGGAATAAATGAAGTATGAATTATATATAAACACTTTCAGCTACTTTACCATACACAAAACAATATAACAGATTATCCTTGTGTATCTCAGACATTGTTGTGACCGCATTAGAAAATCATCATCATCATCACCGTTTTACGTCCGTTCTTCCATGCTAGCATGGGTTAGACGGGTTGTCCTGTTGTGGGCAGTGTCTGGTCGGCTGACCATGCCTTGCTCATACAGGAACTGATTTTGGCTTGATTTCTACAACTGGATGCCTTTCCTAACACCAACCTCATTTACAGTGAGTGCTGGGTGCTTTTTTTCCGTGGCGCCTACACGTCCACTTTACAGTGTGGGCTGGGTGCTTTTTTGCCGTGGCACCTCCACGACCACTTTGCAGTGGGAGGGTGTGGGGGCATATTGTCTATATGCTTCAGCTTGTACCCATGGGAGGTCGAGTACTCTGTATTACTGCGCGACGCCAGAGGTCACGGTCGTGTGTCATCGCCTACTGTTATAATTCCCTGTAATATTGTTATAGTAACAGTATACATATCATAGAGAATACAGTAAATAGCTGAAATGGTCAGTTTGTTTTGCCTAATGAGCTTTACAATTAACAATGTAATTAATTAAATAAGGAATATTTATGAGCAAACATACATTTGAAGACTTTAAGATACATAATTATCACCTTTTAATTAGAAAACTTTGCTGTGAAATAAACTAATGTATGAAATGTAAACACATTTTACTATTCCTCCAAAGATAGAAAAACGTAAGAGATATCATCATCATCGTTTTTACGCCTGCTGTTCTATGTTTGCATGGGTTGGACATGTCTTTTTCAGCACAGCATCTCTCCACTCGTCACATTCCTTCGTCATCTCCTCTGGGAGTCTCTCAGACACCTGAAATCAGCTCTCACCTCTGCCCAGGTCTTTCCTGGGCTTCCTTCTATTGGGATTTCCTGGCACTTCTTCACCCAGCAATCATTCCAATGTGATTTGCCAGGTCTAACACGAGAAGGTTTCAGAAATGAAGGTTAACCAACCTTTTTATACAGCAAGTCTTCGATGGTGTTATCCAATGTTGCTTTGTAGAAAGTCTGCTGAAGTTTGCTGAGAGGACAGAAGACAAGGACCTCTTTCTTGGGTGGTATCACCAATTCTACATCAGATTTGAGACGTCGCAGCATGAAAGGAGTGAGAATCTGAAAAGAACACATCATCATCATCATATTGCCATTAACATTAACATCCTGTAATAATTTACCAGAAAAAATTTAAAAACAGGTTTGTTAATTCAAATGTTTATAGTATCTTTACTAATGGACAGATTGTTGTGAAAACCTGCAGTATTAGAATAATGGATGTGATGTAATCGTAACGTTGTTTTGTTACTTTTCAAGAATGTCTTGCTTATGTGGTTTCATGTGGTACAGGATATTAATAATTAAATGTATGTCACCCAAGAGTATCAGAAGATCAGAAAATAGAAGAGGAAATATCCCAAACTCTCCCCTCCCAGCCTTTAAAGACATTGGTAGATGGCACCACAAGTCCTAAACTCTCCCCTCCCAGCCTTTAAAGACATTGGTAGATGGCACCACAAGTCCTAAACTCTCCCCTCCCAGCCTTTAAAGACATTGGTAGATGGCACCATAAGCCCTAAACTTTCACCTCTCAGACTTAAAGACATTGGTAGATGGCACCATAAGCCCTAAACTTTCCCCTCTCAGACTTAAAGACATGTTTAAATGGTGCCATACTTACTTGGTGGAGCATTGATAAAATATGGTCTTTCTCTTCACTAGCAACAATTTCTTCCTCAGCATTCTCTTGTCCAATGCGTTCTATGTCAAACCAAGATTCAAAACTGAAATACAAACAACTCCATTATCACCATCATGTCTTCAACACTTTCAGGCACCATTATTATTATTGGACTGTGGATTGGCAGTATCGGTAGAGGGTCGGACGCCATGCTTTCCAGCATAGTTACGTCCCTTTACGATCTGAGTTCAAATCCCGCCGAGGTTGACTTTGCCTTTCATCCTTACAAGGTCGATAAAATAAAATACCAGTAATGCACTGGGTAATTGCTGGTCTTGTGCCTAAAGTAGAAACAATTATTATTATTGGACTGTCAAAAGCGGTAGATCATCAGACAACATGCTTGGCAGTATTTATTATGGCCTTTAATGTTGTGTTCTTCAGCAAAACTCTTCATTTCACGTTACTCCAGTATACTCAGATGACAGTTTAGTCCTGTGATGGACTGGCGTTTTGTCTCAGTTGCTTAACACTATGGAAACCGGGATAAGCACCGGCCTGATAAGCATCCAGGCTCAAAATAGATAGAGCAACATGTCGACCCTACAGGCCAGATTGGGTAGTTTAGTCACTGTGGTACGAGCACTACCAACGTATTGGGGTGGACAGGGTGTTTTACTCACGACACCAGCACTAGCAATATATTGGATGGACAGGGTGTTTTATTCACTGTAGTACCAACACTAGCAATATATTGGGTAGACAGGGTGTTTTAGTCACTGTAGTACCAACACTAGCAATATATTGGGTAGACAGGGTGTATTAGTCACTGCGGTACCAACACTAGCAATATATTGGGTTGACAGGGTGTTTTAGTCACTGTGGTACCAACACTAGCAAAATATTGGTTGGACAGGGTGTTTTAGTCACTGTGGTACCAGCACTAGCAATATATTGGGTGGACAGGGTGTTTTAGTCACTGTGGTACGAGCACTAGCAATATATTGGGTGGACAGGGTGTTTTAGTCACTGTAGTACCAACACTAGCAATATATTGGGTAGACAGGGTGTTTAAGTCACTGTGGTATCAGCACTAGCAATATATTGGGTGGACAGGGTGTTTTAGTCACTGTGGTACCAACACTAGCAATATATTGGGTAGACAGGGTGTTTTAGTCACTGTAGTACCAACACTAGCAATATATTGGGTGGACAGGGTGTTTTAGTCACTGTGGTACCAACACTAGCAATATATTGGGTGGACAGGGTGTTTTAGTCACTGTAGTACCAACACAAGCAATATATTGGGTGGACAGGGTGTTTTAGTCACTGTAGTACCAACACTAGCAATATATTGGGTGGACAGGGTGTTTTAGTCACTGTGGTACTAGCAATATATTGGGTAGACAGGGTGTTTTAGTCACTGTAGTACCAACACTAGCAACATATTGGGTAGCCAGGGTGTTTTAGTCACTGTAGTACCAGCACTAGCAATATATTGGGTGGACAGGGTGTTTTAGTCACAGTAGTA
Organism: Eledone cirrhosa; assembly: GCA_964016885.1. NCBI lineage: Eukaryota > Metazoa > Mollusca > Cephalopoda > Octopoda > Eledonidae > Eledone > Eledone cirrhosa. The sequence continues at coordinate 38,562,623 of OZ024748.1, read as the reverse complement.
CCAGCTCTAGTAATATATTGGGTAGACAGGGTGTTTTAGTCACTGTGGTACCAAGACTAGCAATATATTGGGTGGACAGGGTGTTTTAGTCACTGTAGTACCAGCTCTAGTAATATATTGGGTAGACAGGGTGTTTTAGTCACTGTGGTACCAACACTAGCAATATATCGGGTGGACAGGGTGTTTTAGTCACTGTGGTACCAACACTAGCAATATATTGGGTAGACAGGGTGTTTTAGTCATTGTGGTACCAACACTACCAACATATTGGGTGGACAGGGTGTTTTAGTCACTGTGGTTCCAACACTAGCAATATATTGGGTAGACAGGGTGTTTTAGTCACTGTGGTACCAACACTAGGAATATATTGGGTAGACAGGGTGTTTTAGTCATTGTGGTACCAACATTAGCAATATATCGGGTGAACAGAGTGTTTTAGTCACTGTGGTACCAACACTAGCAATAAATTGGGTGGACAGGGTGTTTTAGTCACTGTGGTACCAACACTAGCAATATATTGGGTAGACAGGGTGTTTTAGTCACTGTGGTACCAACACTAGCAATATATTGGGTGGACAGAGTGTTTTAGTCACTATGGTACCAACACTAGCAATAAATTGGGTGGACAGGGTGTTTTAGTCACTGTGGTACCAACACTAGCAATATATTGGGTAGACAGGGTGTTTTAGTCACTGTGGTACCAACACTAGCAATATATTGGGTGGACAGGGTGTTTTAGTCACTGTGGTACACACACTAGCAATATATTGGGTGGACAGGGTATTTTAGTCAATGTGGTACCAGCACTAGCAATGTATTGGGTGAACAGAGTGTATTAGTCACTGTGGTACCAACACTAGCAATAAATTGGGTGGACAGGGTGTTTTAGTCACTGTGGTACCAACACTAGCAATATATTGGGTAGACAGGGTGTTTTAGTCACTGTGGTACCAACACTAGCAATATATTGGGTGGACAGGGTGTTTTAGTCACTGTGGTACACACACTAGCAATATATTGGGTGGACAGGGTATTTTAGTCAATGTGGTACCAGCACTAGCAATGTATTGGGTGGACAGGGTGTTTTAGTAACTGTGGTACCAACACTAGCAATATATTGGGTGGACAGGGTGTTTTAGTCACTGTAGTACCAACACTAGCAATATATTGGGTGGACAGGGTGTTTTAGTAACTGTGGTACCAACACTAGCAATATATCGGGTGGACAGGGTGTTTTAGTCATTGTGGTACCAACACTAGCAACATATCGGGTGGACAGGGTGTTTTAGTCACTGTGGTACCAACACTAGCAATATATTGGGTGGACAGGGTGTTTTAGTCACTGTGGTACCAACACTAGCAATATATTGGGTGGACAGGGTGTTTTAGTCATTGTCGTACCAACACTAGCAAAATATCGGGTGGAGAGGGTGTTTTAGTCACTGTAGTACCAACACTAGCAATATATTGGGTGGACAGGGTGTTTTAGTCACTATGGTACCAACACTACCAATATATTGGGTGAATACGGTGTTTTAGTCACTGTGGTACCAGCACTAGCAATATATTGGGTGGACAGGGTGTTTTAGTCACTGTAGTACCAACACTAGCAATATATTGGGTGGACAGGGTGTTTTAGTCACTGTGGTACCAACACTACCAATATATTGGGTGAATAGGGTGTTTTAGTCACTGTGGTACCAGCACTAGCAATATATTGGGTGGACAGGGTGTTTTAGTCACTGTGGTACCAGCACTAGCAATATATTGAGTGGACAGGGTGTTTTAGTCACTGTAGTACCAGCACTAGCAATATATTGGGTGGACAGAGTGTTTTAGTCACTGTAGTACCAGCACTAGCAATATATTGAGTGGACAGGGTGTTTTAGTCACTATAGTACCAGCACTAGCAATATATTGGGTAGACAGGGTGTTTTAGTCACTGTAGTACCAGCACTAGCAATATATTGGGTGGACAGGGTGTTTTAGTCGCTGTAGTACCAGCACTAGCAATATATTGGGTGGACAGGGTGTTTTAGTCACTGTAGTACCAACACTAGCAATATATTGGGTGGACAGGGTGTTTTAGTCACTGTGGTTCCAACACTAGCAATATATTGGGTAGACAGGGTGTTTTAGTCACTGTGGTACCAACACTAGGAATATATTGGGTAGACAGGGTGTTTTAGTCATTGTGGTACCAACATTAGCAATATATCGGGTGAACAGAGTGTTTTAGTCACTGTAGTACCAGCACTAGCAATATATTGAGTGGACAGGGTGTTTTAGTCACTATAGTACCAGCACTAGCAATATATTGGGTAGACAGGGTGTTTTAGTCACTGTAGTACCAGCACTATCAATATATTGGGTGGACAGGGTGTTTTAGTCGCTGTAGTACCAACACTAGCAATATATTGGGTAGACAGGGTGTTTTAGTCACTGTGGTACCAACACTACCAACATATTGGGTGGACAGGGTGTTTTAGTCACTGTGGTTCCAACACTAGCAATATATTGGGTGGACAGGGTGTTTTAGTCACTGTAGTACCAACACTAGCAATATATTGGGTAGACAGGGTGTTTTAGTCACTATGGTACCAACACTACCAATATATTGGGTGAATACGGTGTTTTAGTCACTGTGGTACCAGCACTAGCAATATATTGGGTGGACAGGGTGTTTTAGTCACTGTAGTACCAACACTAGCAATATATTGGGTGGACAGGGTGTTTTAGTCACTGTGGTACCAACACTACCAATATATTGGGTGAATAGGGTGTTTTAGTCACTGTGGTACCAGCACTAGCAATATATTGGGTGGACAGGGTGTTTTAGTCACTGTGGTACCAGCACTAGCAATATATTGAGTGGACAGGGTGTTTTAGTCACTGTAGTACCAGCACTAGCAATATATTGGGTGGACAGAGTGTTTTAGTCACTGTAGTACCAGCACTAGCAATATATTGAGTGGACAGGGTGTTTTAGTCACTATAGTACCAGCACTAGCAATATATTGGGTAGACAGGGTGTTTTAGTCACTGTAGTACCAGCACTAGCAATATATTGGGTGGACAGGGTGTTTTAGTCGCTGTAGTACCAGCACTAGCAATATATTGGGTGGACAGGGTGTTTTAGTCACTGTAGTACCAACACTAGCAATATATTGGGTGGACAGGGTGTTTTAGTCACTGTGGTTCCAACACTAGCAATATATTGGGTAGACAGGGTGTTTTAGTCACTGTGGTACCAACACTAGGAATATATTGGGTAGACAGGGTGTTTTAGTCATTGTGGTACCAACATTAGCAATATATCGGGTGAACAGAGTGTTTTAGTCACTGTAGTACCAGCACTAGCAATATATTGAGTGGACAGGGTGTTTTAGTCACTATAGTACCAGCACTAGCAATATATTGGGTAGACAGGGTGTTTTAGTCACTGTAGTACCAGCACTAGCAATATATTGGGTGGACAGGGTGTTTTAGTCGCTGTAGTACCAACACTAGCAATATATTGGGTAGACAGGGTGTTTTAGTCACTGTGGTACCAACACTACCAACATATTGGGTGGACAGGGTGTTTTAGTCACTGTGGTTCCAACACTAGCAATATATTGGGTAGACAGGGTGTTTTAGTCACTGTGGTACCAACACTAGGAATATATTGGGTAGACAGGGTGTTTTAGTCATTGTGGTACCAACATTAGCAATATATCGGGTGAACAGAGTGTTTTAGTCACTGTAGTACCAGCACTAGCAATATATTGAGTGGACAGGGTGTTTTAGTCACTATAGTACCAGCACTAGCAATATATTGGGTAGACAGGGTGTTTTAGTCACTGTAGTACCAGCACTAGCAATATATTGGGTAGACAGGGTGTTTTAGTCACTGTAGTACCAGCACTAGCAATATATTGGGTGGACAGGGTGTTTTAGTCGCTGTAGTACCAACACTAGCAATATATTGGGTGTACAGGGTGTTTTAGTCACTGTGGTACCAACACTAGCAATATATTGGGTGGACAGGGTGTTTTAGTCACTGTGGTACCAGCACTAGCAATATATTGGGTGGACAGGGTGTTTTAGTCACTGTGGTACCAACACTAGCAATATATTGGGTGTACAGGGTGTATTAGTCACTGTGGTACCAACACTAGCAATATATTGGGTAGACAGGGTGTTTTAGTCATTGTGGTACCAACATATTGGGTAGACAGGGTGTTTTAGTCATTGTGGTACCAACACTAGCAATATATTGGGTGGACAGGGTGTTTTAGTCACTGTGGTACCAACACTAGCAATATATTGGGTGGACAGGGTGTTTTAGTCACTGTGGTACCAACACTAGCAATATATTGGGTGGACAGCGTGTTTTAGTCACTGTGGTACTAGCAATGTATTGAGTGGACAGGGTGTTTTAGTCACTGTGGTACCAACACTAGCAATATATTGGGTGGACAGGGTGTTTTAGTCACTGTGGTACCAACACTAGCAATATATTGGGTGGACAGGGTGTTTTAGTCACTGTGGTACTAGCAATGTATTGGGTGGACAGGGTGTTTTAGTCACTGTGGTACCAACACTAGCAATATATTGGGTGGACAGGGTGTTTTAGTCACTGTGGTACCAGCACTAGCAATATATTGGGTGGACAGGGTGTTTTAGTCACTGTGGTACCAACACTAGCAATATATTGGGTGTACAGGGTGTTTTAGTCGCTGTGGTACTAGCAATGTATTGGGTGGACAGGGTGTTTTAGTCACTGTGGTACCAACACTAGCAATATATTGGGTGGACAGGGTGTTTTAGTCACTGTGGTACCAGCACTAGCAATATATTGGGTGGACAGGGTGTTTTAGTCACTGTGGTACCAACACTAGCAATATATTGGGTGGACAGGGTGTTTTAGTCATTGTGGTACCAACACTAGCAATATATTGGGTAGACAGGGTGTTTTAGTCACTGTGGTACCAACACTAGCAATATATTGGGTGGACAGGGTGTTTTAGTCACTGTGGTACCAACACTAGCAACATATCGGGTAGACAGGGTGTTTTAGTCACTGTGGTACCAACACTAGCAATATATTGGGTGGACAGGGTGTTTTAGTCACTGTGGTACCAACACTAGCAATATATTGGGTGGACAGGGTGTTTTAGTCACTGTGGTACCAACACTAGCAATATATTGGGTGGACAGGGTGTTTTAGTCACTGTGGTACCAACACTAGCAATATATTGGGTGGACAGGGTGTTTTAGTCACTGTGGTACCAACACTAGCAACATATCGGGTAGACAGGGTGTTTTAGTCACTGTGGTACCAACACTAGCAATATATTGGGTGTACAGGGTGTTTTAGTCACTGTGGTACCAACACTAGCAATATATTGGGTGGACAGGGTGTTTTAGTCACTGTGGTACCAGCACTAGCAATATATTGGGTGGACAGGGTGTTTTAGTCACTGTGGTACCAACACTAGCAATATATTGGGTGGACAGGGTGTTTTAGTCACTGTGGTACCAACACTAGCAATATATTGGGTGGACAGGGTGTTTTAGTCACTGTGGTACCAACACTAGCAATATATTGGGTAGACAGGGTGTTTTAGTCACTGTGGTACCAACACTAGCAATATATTGGGTGTACAGGGTGTTTTAGTCACTGTGGTACCAACACTAGCAATATATTGGGTGGACAGGGTGTTTTAGTCACTGTGGTACCAGCACTAGCAATATATTGGGTGGACAGGGTGTTTTAGTCACTGTGGTACCAACACTAGCAATATATTGGGTGGACAGGGTGTTTTAGTCACTGTGGTACCAACACTAGCAATATATTGGGTGTACAGGGTGTATTAGTCACTGTGGTACCAACACTAGCAATATATTGGGTAGACAGGGTGTTTTAGTCATTGTGGTACCAACACTAGCAACATATTGGGTAGACAGGGTGTTTTAGTCACTGTAGTACCAGCACTAGTAATATATTGGGTAGACAGGGTGTTTTAGTCACTGTGGTACCAACACTAGCAATATATTGGGTTGACAGGGTGTTTTAGTCACTGTGGTATCAACACTAGCAATATATTGGGTGGACAGGGTGTTTTAGTCACTGTGGTACCAACACTAGCAATATATTGGGTGGACAGGGTGTTTTAGTCACTGTGGTACTAACACAAGCAATATATTGGGTGGACAGGGCGTTTTAGTCACTGTAGTACCAACACTAGCAATATATTGGGTGGACAGGGTGTTTTAGTCACTGTGGTACCAACACTAGCAATATATTGGGTGGACAGGGTGTTTTAGTCACTGTGGTACTAGCAATATATTGGGTAGACAGGGTGTTTTAGTCACTGTAGTACCAAAACTAACAACATATTGGGTGGACAGGGTGTTTTAGTCACTGTAGTACCAGCACTAGTAATATATTGGGTAGACAGGGTCTTTTAGTCACTGTGGTACCAACACTAGCAATATATTGGGTTGACAGGGTGTTTTAGTCACTGTGGTACCAACACTAGCAATATATTGGGTAGACAGGGTGTTTCAGTCACTGTGGTACCAACACTAGCAATATATTGGGTAGACAGGGTGTTTTAGTCACTGTGGTACCAACACTAGCAATATATTGGGTGGACAGGGTGTTTTAGTCACTGTGGTACCAACACTAGCAATATATTGGGTGGACAGGGTGTTTTAGTCATTGTGGTACCAACACTAGCAATATATTGGGTGGACAGGGTGTTTTAGTCACTGTGGTACCAACACTAGCAATATATTGGGTGGACAGGGTGTTTTAGTCACTGTGGTACCAACACTAGCAATATATTGGGTGGACAGCGTGTTTTAGTCACTGTGGTACTAGCAATGTATTGAGTGGACAGGGTGTTTTAGTCACTGTGGTACCAACACTAGCAATATATTGGGTGGACAGGGTGTTTTAGTCACTGTGGTACCAACACTAGCAATATATTGGGTGGACAGGGTGTTTTAGTCACTGTGGTACCAGCACTAGCAATATATTGGGTGGACAGGGTGTTTTAGTCACTGTGGTACCAACACTAGCAATATATTGGGTGGACAGGGTGTTTTAGTCACTGTGGTACCAGCACTAGCAATATATTGGGTGGACAGGGTGTTTTAGTCACTGTGGTACCAACACTAGCAATATATTGGGTGGACAGGGTGTTTTAGTCATTGTGGTACCAACACTAGCAATATATTGGGTAGACAGGGTGTTTTAGTCACTGTGGTACCAACACTAGCAATATATTGGGTGGACAGGGTGTTTTAGTCACTGTGGTACCAACACTAGCAACATATCGGGTAGACAGGGTGTTTTAGTCACTGTGGTACCAACACTAGCAATATATTGGGTGGACAGGGTGTTTTAGTCACTGTGGTACCAACACTAGCAATATATTGGGTGGACAGGGTGTTTTAGTCACTGTGGTACCAACACTAGCAATATATTGGGTAGACAGGGTGTTTTAGTCATTGTGGTACCAACACTAGCAACATATCGGGTAGACAGGGTGTTTTAGTCACTGTGGTACCAACACTAGCAACATATTGGGTAGACAGGGTGTTTTAGTCATTGTGGTACCAACACTAGCAATATATTGGGTGGACAGGGTGTTTTAGTCACTGTGGTACCAACACTAGCAATATATTGGGTGGACAGGGTGTTTTAGTCACTGTGGTACCAACACTAGCAATATATTGGGTGGACAGGGTGTTTTAGTCACTGTGGTACCAACACTAGCAACATATCGGGTAGACAGGGTGTTTTAGTCACTGTGGTACCAACACTAGCAATATATTGGGTGTACAGGGTGTTTTAGTCACTGTGGTACCAACACTAGCAATATATTGGGTGGACAGGGTGTTTTAGTCACTGTGGTACCAGCACTAGCAATATATTGGGTGGACAGGGTGTTTTAGTCACTGTGGTACCAACACTAGCAATATATTGGGTGGACAGGGTGTTTTAGTCACTGTGGTACCAACACTAGCAATATATTGGGTGGACAGGGTGTTTTAGTCACTGTGGTACCAACACTAGCAATATATTGGGTAGACAGGGTGTTTTAGTCACTGTGGTACCAACACTAGCAATATATTGGGTGTACAGGGTGTTTTAGTCACTGTGGTACCAACACTAGCAATATATTGGGTGCACAGGGTGTTTTAGTCACTGTGGTACCAGCACTAGCAATATATTGGGTGGACAGGGTGTTTTAGTCACTGTGGTACCAACACTAGCAATATATTGGGTGGACAGGGTGTTTTAGTCACTGTGGTACCAACACTAGCAATATATTGGGTGTACAGGGTGTATTAGTCACTGTGGTACCAACACTAGCAATATATTGGGTAGACAGGGTGTTTTAGTCATTGTGGTACCAACACTAGCAACATATTGGGTAGACAGGGTGTTTTAGTCATTGTGGTACCAACACTAGCAATATATTGGGTGGACAGGGTGTTTTAGTCACTGTGGTACCAACACTAGCAATATATTGGGTGGACAGGGTGTTTTAGTCACTGTGGTACCAACACTAGCAATATATTGGGTGGACAGGGTGTTTTAGTCACTGTGGTACCAACACTAGCAATATATTGGGTGGACAGGGTGTTTTAGTCACTGTGGTACTAGCAATGTATTGGGTGGACAGGGTGTTTTAGTCATTGTGGTACCAACACTAGCAATATATTGGGTGGACAGGGTGTTTTAGTCATTGTGGTACCAACACTAGCAATATATTGGGTGGACAGGGTGTTTTAGTCACTGTGGTACCAACACTAGCAATATATTGGGTGGACAGGGTGTTTTAGTCACTGTGGTACCAACACTAGCAATATATTGGGTGGACAGCGTGTTTTAGTCACTGTGGTACCAACACTAGCAATATATTGGGTGGACAGGGTGTTTTAGTCACTGTGGTACCAACACTAGCAATATATTGGGTGGACAGGGTGTTTTAGTCACTGTGGTACTAGCAATGTATTGGGTGGACAGGGTGTTTTAGTCATTGTGGTACCAACACTAGCAATATATTGGGTGGACAGGGTGTTTTAGTCATTGTGGTACCAGCACTAGCAATATATTGGGTGGACAGGGTGTTTTAGTCATTGTGGTACCAACACTAGCAATATATTGGGTGTACAGGGTGTTTTAGTCACTGTGGTACTAGCAATGTATTGGGTGGACAGGGTGTTTTAGTCACTGTGGTACCAACACTAGCAATATATTGGGTGGACAGGGTGTTTTAGTCACTGTGGTACCAGCATTAGCAATATATTGGGTGGACAGGGTGTTTTAGTCACTGTGGTACCAACACTAGCAACATATCGGGTGGACAGGGTGTTTTAGTCACTGTGGTACCAACACTAGCAACATATCGGGTGGACAGGGTGTTTTAGTCACTGTGGTACCAACACTAGCAACATATCGGGTGGACAGGGTGTTTTAGTCACTGTGGTACCAACACTAGCAACATATCGGGTGGACAGGGTGTTTTAGTCACTGTGGTACCAACACTAGCAACATATCGGGTGGACAGGGTGTTTTAGTCACTGTGGTACCAACACTAGCAACATATCGGGTGGACAGGGTGTTTTAGTCACTGTGGTACCAACACTAGCAATATATTGGGTGGACAGGGTGTTTTAGTCACTGTGGTACCAACACTAGCAATATATCGGGTGGACAGGGTGTTTTAGTCACTGTGGTACCAACACTAGCAACATATCGGGTGGACAGGGTGTTTTAGTCACTGTGGTACCAACACTAGCAACATATCGGGTGTACAGGGTGTATTAGTCACTGTGGTACCAACACTAGCAATATATTGGGTAGACAGGGTGTTTTAGTCATTGTGGTACCAACACTAGCAACATATTGGGTAGACAGGGTGTTTTAGTCATTGTGGTACCAACACTAGCAATATATTGGGTGGACAGGGTGTTTTAGTCACTGTGGTACCAACACTAGCAATATATTGGGTGGACAGGGTGTTTTAGTCACTGTGGTACCAACACTAGCAATATATTGGGTGGACAGGGTGTTTTAGTCACTGTGGTACCAACACTAGCAATATATTGGGTGGACAGGGTGTTTTAGTCACTGTGGTACCAACACTAGCAACATATCGGGTGGACAGGGTGTTTTAGTCACTGTGGTACCAACACTAGCAACATATCGGGTGGACAGGGTGTTTTAGTCACTGTGGTACCAACACTAGCAACATATCGGGTGGACAGGGTGTTTTAGTCACTGTGGTACCAACACTAGCAACATATCGGGTGGACAGGGTGTTTTAGTCACTGTGGTACCAACACTAGCAACATATCGGGTGGACAGGGTGTTTTAGTCACTGTGGTACCAACACTAGCAACATATCGGGTGGACAGGGTGTTTTAGTCACTGTGGTACCAACACTAGCAATATATTGGGTGGACAGGGTGTTTTAGTCACTGTGGTACCAACACTAGCAATATATCGGGTGGACAGGGTGTTTTAGTCACTGTGGTACCAACACTAGCAACATATCGGGTGGACAGGGTGTTTTAGTCACTGTGGTACCAACACTAGCAACATATCGGGTGTACAGGGTGTATTAGTCACTGTGGTACCAACACTAGCAATATATTGGGTAGACAGGGTGTTTTAGTCATTGTGGTACCAACACTAGCAACATATTGGGTAGACAGGGTGTTTTAGTCATTGTGGTACCAACACTAGCAATATATTGGGTGGACAGGGTGTTTTAGTCACTGTGGTACCAACACTAGCAATATATTGGGTGGACAGGGTGTTTTAGTCACTGTGGTACCAACACTAGCAATATATTGGGTGGACAGGGTGTTTTAGTCACTGTGGTACCAACACTAGCAATATATTGGGTGGACAGGGTGTTTTAGTCACTGTGGTACTAGCAATGTATTGGGTGGACAGGGTGTTTTAGTCATTGTGGTACCAACACTAGCAATATATTGGGTGGACAGGGTGTTTTAGTCATTGTGGTACCAACACTAGCAATATATTGGGTGGACAGGGTGTTTTAGTCACTGTGGTACCAACACTAGCAATATATTGGGTGGACAGGGTGTTTTAGTCACTGTGGTACCAACACTAGCAATATATTGGGTGGACAGCGTGTTTTAGTCACTGTGGTACCAACACTAGCAATATATTGGGTGGACAGGGTGTTTTAGTCACTGTGGTACCAACACTAGCAATATATTGGGTGGACAGGGTGTTTTAGTCACTGTGGTACTAGCAATGTATTGGGTGGACAGGGTGTTTTAGTCATTGTGGTACCAACACTAGCAATATATTGGGTGGACAAGGTGTTTTAGTCATTGTGGTACCAGCACTAGCAATATATTGGGTGGACAGGGTGTTTTAGTCATTGTGGTACCAACACTAGCAATATATTGGGTGTACAGGGTGTTTTAGTCACTGTGGTACTAGCAATGTATTGGGTGGACAGGGTGTTTTAGTCACTGTGGTACCAACACTAGCAATATATTGGGTGGACAGGGTGTTTTAGTCACTGTGGTACCAGCATTAGCAATATATTGGGTGGACAGGGTGTTTTAGTCACTGTGGTACCAACACTAGCAACATATCGGGTGGACAGGGTGTTTTAGTCACTGTGGTACCAACACTAGCAACATATCGGGTGGACAGGGTGTTTTAGTCACTGTGGTACCAGCACTAGCAATATATTGGGTAGACAGGGTGTTTTAGTCACTGTGGTACCAACACTAGCAATATATTGGGTGGACAGGGTGTTTTAGTCACTGTGGTACCAACACTAGCAATATATTGGGTGGACAGGGTGTTTTAGTCACTGTGGTACCAACACTAGCAACATATCGGGTGGACAGGGTGTTTTAGTCACTGTGGTACACACACTAGCAATATATTGGGTGGACAGGGTGTTTTAGTCACTGTGGTACCAACACTAGCAACATATCGGGTGGACAGGGTGTTTTAGTCACTGTGGTACACACACTAGCAATATATTGGGTGGACAGGGTGTTTTAGTCACTGTGGTACCAACACTAGCAATATATCGGGTGGACAGGGTGTTTTAGTCACTGTGGTACCAACACTAGCAACATATCGGGTGGACAGGGTGTTTTAGTCACTGTGGTACCAACACTAGCAACATATCGGGTGGACAGGGTGTTTTAGTCACTGTGGTACACACACTAGGAATATATTGGGTAGACAGAGTGTTTTAGTCACTGTGGTACACACACTAGGAATATATTGGGTAGACAGGGTGTTTTAGTCACTGTGCTACCAACACTAGCAATATATTGGGTGGACAGGGTGTTTTAGTCACTCTGGTACCAACACTAGCAATATATTGGGTAGACAGGGTGTTTTAGTCACTGTGGTACCAACACTAGCAATATATTGAGTGGACAGGGTGTTTTAGTCACTCTGGTACCAACACTAGCAATATATTGGGTAGACAGGGTGTTTTAGTCATTGTGGTACCAACACTAGCAAAATATCGGGTGGACAGGGTGTTTTAGTCACTGTGGTACCAACACTAGCAATATATTGGGTGGACAGGGTGTTTTAGTCACTATGGTACCAACACTACCAATATATTGGGTGAATACGGTGTTTTAGTCACTGTGGTACCAGCACTAGCAATATATTGGGTGGACAGGCTGTTTTAGTCACTGTGGTACCAACACTACCAATACATTGGGTGAATAGGGTGTTTTAGTCACTGTGGTACCAGCACTAGCAATATATTGGGTGGACAGGGTGTTTTAGTCACTGTGGTACCAGCACTAGCAATATATTGAGTGGACAGGGTGTTTTAGTCACTATAGTACCAGCACTAGCAATATATTGGGTAGACAGGGTGTTTTAGTCACTGTCGTACCAGCACTAGCAATATATTGGGTGGACAGGGTGTTTTAGTCACTGTAGTACCAGCACTAGCAATATATTGGGTGGACAGGGTGTTTTAGTCACTGTAGTACCAGCACTAGCAATATATTGGGTGGACAGGGTGTTTTAGTCACTGTAGTACTAGCACTAGCAATATATTGGGTGGACAGGGTGTTTTAGTCACTGTAGTATCAGCACTAGCAATATATTGGGTGAACAGGGTGTTTTAGTCACTGTGGTACCAGCACTAGCAATATATTGGGTGGACAGGGTGTTTTAGTGTGGTACCAGCATAAGCACTAGCAATATATTGAGTGGACTGGTTGTGCTATAAGATGACTGATTATGAAGGAGTATGGGTAAGGCAGGGAGTGGCCTGAGATAGAAATAATGACCTACCTTCTTAAATCATCAAACAATTCAGGCAGGAGAAAGTTAAGCAGGGACCAAAGTTCTGAGAGACTATTTTGTAAAGGAGTTCCGGTCAACAGCAGTCGGTGGGTCGTGTTGTATAAACGAAGTTCACTAAAACAAACAAACAACTGTTATTGTAAATCAATTACAATAACTCTAATATTTACATGGACATTAGTAGTGGGTGTGTGGAGTAGTGAGAGGGTGTGTATATATGTATGTGAGGGGAGTAGTTTGGGTGTATGTGGGGTGTACCATGGGTGTGACAGAGGTACTGTAAGTGTGAAAACAGGAGAAATAAAACTGCCAAGTGTGTGACATACCTGATAAGACAGTGTGTGACAAACCTGATAAGACTGTGTGACAAACCTGATAAGACAGTGTGTGACATACCTGATAAGACGGCAGTGTGTGTTTTTAATCCGTTGTCCCTCGTCAATTATCAAATACTTCCAGTTTATGTGCATCAACAGTTTACGGTCATTCATAATAATTTGGTATGATGTAACAACGACAGGTAGAATATAAGTGTTTTCATCTAGTTTCTTCTCTTTGAGGAGTTTGTTACGTAATGCTGTTCTTGTGGCACGGTCACCATGGTATAAAACTACTGGAATCTGTAGACAACAGAGATTAACATATTCTTTATTATATTTCTAAACATACCACCATTTACCATTCCAAATTTCTAATGAAACATACCACTGCTTACCATTCCAAATTAACCAATATTTTTCAGTTGCTATGGAAACCACCCAGTCTACACTGCAACGTGGTAGTACCAGAGGCAGAATAAAATCTCTCTGTTTATTCTGTGAAGTACCATCTACCATTAATGGTTAGGTCACTAAGCAACAGCTACCATCAGTGATTAAATGACAAAATACCACTCCTCTACCATCAGTGGTTAGATGAATCAATACCATCTACTATCAGTGGTTAGATGAATCAATACCATCTACTATCAGTGGTTAGATGAATCAATACCATCTACCATCAGTGGCTAGATGACCCAATACCATCTACCATCGGTGGATATACAACAATAGTGACAACATACGCACTAAACATGGACAGAACACAAGAAAAACAAACAAAAAAAAGGTGAAGAATTATTACAAACCTGAGGTGCAAATTGCTTGAATTCAGAAACCCAATTTGGTAGGGTAGAAAGGGGTGCACAGACTAAATAAGGTCCTGAAACACCCATTGATACTAAGTGACATATTAAAGCTATACACTGAATGGTTTTACCAAGGCCCATTTCATCAGCCAGAATACCATTCACTCCATTTTCATATAACATCTGGAAAAAGTTGAAAAAAAAAAAAAAAAGCAAAAAGTTAACCCGGTCATATATGGCCAGAATTCTCTCACCTCTTTCTGTTCAAACCGGCTGTAACTGACCACTCATACGGATGTTACTGTGAAACTACAATAGTATATATAGAGTAATGTAAATGTTATGTGAGGTAAAGCCTTTACTGTGAAAATACAATAGTATATATAGAGTAATGTAAATGTTATGTGAGGTAAAGCCTTTATTGTGAAAATACAATAGTATATATAGAGTAAAGTAAATGTTAAACAATTAAGACATTTTGTATTTATAAAAACTTCAAAACATATGTATGGCTCTAGAGCAGCGTTTTGTCAACCTTTTTACACTTGTGGAACTCACAAAATAGTTTTCATGTCTCGGGAACCCCTACATAAAATTATTATATACCATTATTATCTATCTCTTAATCTAAGGTGGAAACCTTTATACATAATTATCAAACATTTTCCAACAATATGATGTACGTGTATAGTAAAATTATGATAAAATTGAAGATTAAACAAAAATTATTCAAAAATACATTAGCTTATTTATAACTGTTTCTCGCGAAACCCTAAGCAACCTCATGTGAAACCCTAAATATATTTATGTATACACACATACATATAATTATATATATATATATACATATATACATACATATGATATATATTTACATATCTATATATATAAAACTGACGATGTCTGTCTGTGTGTGTGTGAGTTTGAATCCCTAAAACTCAAGAAACACCTAACCGACTGTTTTCAAACTTTACACATGTAATACTTATGTTTCAGGGAGTGTTCTGAGCAAAAAAATTTCAAATTTTCAATGCCCTAGGGACCGCATTAGGCGATTTAGCTATCTCTCTCTATAATTCTTAGTCTTTCTCTTTTTAGATAGATACATACATATAACGTCGCACCCTTATAATATTTGTCTGTATGTCTGGCTGTCTGCATTACGTCACTTCCCTGAGGATGTCTGTGTGTGTCTGCGAGTTTGAATTCCTAAAACTCGAGAAATACCCAACCGACTTTTAAAAACTTTACATGTGTATTACTTATGTTTCAGGGAGTGTTATGCACATAAAATAATTCAACTTTTTGACCCCCTAGGGCCTGCATTAGGTGAAAAACTGAGTTTTTTCAAGTTTTTAGGGGTTTTTTTTAGTCGTTACGTCAGACCGATTTCCTTGAAATTGTAACTATGTATTAGTCAGTCTCTTCTTCATACCGTGAGCAAAGAAAATCCAACTTTTTTATGGCCTAGGGCCCGCATTAGGTGAAAAACTTCATTTTTTCAGCTTTTTAGGGCTTTTTTGAGGCGTTACGTCTAGCTGATTTTCCAGAAATTTCAAGGCATATTATGCACATAAAAGAAATTCATTTTCTTGATCCCCTAGGGCCCGCATTAGGTGAAGACCTGCATTTTTCCTGCTTCATCGATTAAAATCTTAAAGATTATCCTGCCATCAGAGTATTCGATTTATTTTCTTTACATATTGTCCAGCATGCAGTTTTTCCACGATTAGGTCTATTGGCAGCCCACGTGCAACGCCGGGTACCACTGCTAGTATATGATATATTTATATATATATATATATATATATATATATATATATATATATATATATATTTACATATTTACACATACATATATATATCATATATATTTACATATATATGATATATATATTTTTACATATTCACACATACATATATATAAATATATGGGCATATATATGCACATACATATATTTACACACACACATAATATCAAAAATATAAAATAGTTACTTTAAGCCAGTAGTATCCATCCATTTGATATGGTCTAAGGACACCACCAACAAGTAGTTTTGGCTGGTTGAGGGGCAGTAATTGTCCATTAAATGTCCGTTCAGCTAAAGCTATGTCTTCTTCATTTAATTGCTGACCAACGAGAGAAGAAAGCAGGTGAAAATACAAACAAAAATATTAAGACAATCTTATTACTCACCTGTTTTATATTTTACAGGTGGGCAATTGATGGTTAAAAGGATATTATTTAAAGTGGTAGTGATGATAAAAAGCACCAAGTCCACTATGTAAGGTGGTAGTCATGGTGCCACAATAAAAAGTACCCAAGTCCACACTGTAAGGTGGTAGTGTTGGTGTCATGATAAAAAGTACCCAGTCTACTATGTAAGGTAGTAGTGCAGGTGCCACAATAAAAAGTACCCAAGTCCACTCTGTAAGGTGGTAGTGTTGGTGTCATGATAAAAAGTACCCAGTCTACTATGCAAGGTAGTAGTGCGGATGCCACAATAAAAAGCACCCAGTCCACTCTGTAAGGTGGTAGTGCTGGTGGCACAACAATAAGTACCCAGTCTACCTTATAATGTGGTAGTGCTGGAGTCATGATAAAATTTGCCCACCACAGGTTATAAAGTGGTTTTTGTAAAGAAAGGCATCCAATCATAGAAACCATATATAGAGGTACAACAACAAGGTTGGATTTAGCAAGGAGTAGAGTGAGGAATATTGAAGTACAGGTGAGATTCTCAAGGCCAGAATAGATGAGTTTAAGGACTAGCACTCCATGGGAACTCTTCTTTGCCGATGATCTAGTCCTTATAGTAGAATCTGTGGAAGATGTCAGATGCAAAATTCAAGAATCGAAACATCAAAGTGTAAAACTTAACAAAGACTAAAGTTGTGATGAGTAAGAAATAAGGCAGGAACTCTACAGTAAACTCACCATCTCATTGTTTGAAGTATCATCTGTCTCTACTTCAGTTTTAATAAGTTGTTCAACGGAAGTATCACTGGTGCTACATTCCTCACTGTTAGATAATTTCAGTTTCTTAGCATCCTACATGTCAGAGAGAAGAAATAGTCATGAACAAAATAAATATTTGGGATTGAGGAGTCAAAAACCGGAGGGGGGGAAGACTCACAGGAATATAACCATGTGAGGGAAGAGAAGACCCAGGAGTAAAATAAACCTACAGGTGGGGGTAGACCCACAGGAATATAACCCGGGAGAAGACCCAGGGGTGTGAGTTTGTCTACACTAATGTTAAACTCTAAGAAATGGGTGGGGGTGTAATAACGACATATTTGGGGAGTGGATGTAATAACAACATATTTGGGGAGTGGGTGGTGCTAAGTGAAATGTGCCTCTTAGGGAAAGAAAAGAAAACCCTAAAAGTTACACTCACTTGATTCTGCTGTGGACTGCCAGCTTGTCTCTTCTTTGTTGAGGTAGTACCTAGAAACAGAAGATCATAAAAGTTGGTACATTCAATATTATGTGAGTACACTGATTGATAAAGACAGTTGTTATTAGACTAAAGGTTGGCCCTTCATTGGGAACAAATCCAGTTGCTGGAATAGTGTTGGGTCACGTTCATTTAATCCCTTTTGTTACCATAACTCTGATGAAAAATATTGCCTAGGATTTTCAAATAATTTTGAATATAATCAAGAATTTGATTAGTCTGGAAGAACCTGATGTCAAGGGCTCTGTCCCTTCTTATATGTTCAGTCTGGAAGAACCACCAGATGTCAAGGGCTCTGTCCTTTCCTATATGATTAGTCTGGAAGAACCACCAGATGTTAAGGGCTCTGTCCCTTCCTATATGATCAGTCTAGACATCAGACATAGTCAGGATAAACCAGCAGATATTAAGGGCTCTATCCCTCCTCAGACAAAACTTATAAAATAAACAACACCAACAATTCTTACCGTTTTCTTCATTCCCCTCAGTTTTCTTCTCTGGTTCCTCAGTGTCGGGATTAATCACCTAAAAATAGGAACAACTTGAATTTCTATGGGGGAAAAAAAAAAATTAAGATATCCTTATAATAGTTTCAGACTGTGGCCATGCTGGGGCACTGCCTTCTTTTACTGGTTTCAGTCATTAGACTGTGGCCATGCTGGGGCACTGCCTTCTGTCATTAGACTGTGGCCATGCTGGGGCACTGCTTTCTGTCATTAGACTGTGGCCATGCTGGGGCACTGCCTTCTCTTACTGTCTTCTGTCATTAGACTGTGGCCATGCTGGGGCACTGCCTTCTTTTACTGGTTTCAGTCATTAGACTGTGGCCATGCTGGGGCACTGCCTTCTCTTACTGTCTTCTGTCATTAGACTGTGGCCATGCTGGGGCACTGCTTTCTTTTACTGTCTTCTGTCATTAGACTGTGGCCATGCTGGGGCACTGCTTTCTTTTACTCGTTTCAGTCTTTAGACTATGGCCATGCTGGGGCACTGCCTTCTTTTACTGTCTTCTGTCATTAGACTGTGGCCATGCTGGGGCACTGCTTTCTTTTACTGTCTTCTGTCATTAGACTGTGGCCATGCTGGGGCACTGCCTTCTTTTACTGTCTTCTGTCATTAGACTGTGGCCATGCTGGGGCACTGCCTTCTTTTACTGGTTTCAGTCTTTAGACTGTGGCCATGCTGGGGCACTGCCTTCTTTTACTGTCTTCTGTCATTAGACTGTGGCTATGCTGGGGCACTGCCTTCTTTTACTGGTTTCAGTCATTAGACTGTGGCCATGCTGGGGCACTGCCTTCTTTTACTGGTTTGTCATTAGACTGGAATGACCAAATAAGGTATATTTTTCAACATTGTTCCTGGAAAGGAACAATGCAGTTAATAAGAAGAGTTGAAATTAATGTATGCAAGATTTCAGTCCTAGCATCACTCCTTCATAGTCAGCCTATGAACGTTCCAGCCGACCCCTGTATAGCTTCTTCTATCTTGAAATTAAAATTCCTTCTTACTCTTTGAGTCTTTTCTCGGTGACGCTTCTGTATCAATTTGGTCAACAACTTTCTTCTGCATTCCTCTTCTTTCTCTTGTTTCTTAATGCGTTCCAGTAGATATTGTGTGTAGGCATTGCTTTTGTCCAGGAGAATTTGTAGACGTTGGTAGCGCACCTTCCTGGCCATCTCATTCATTTGACTCCAACACTTCAGAAAGAAGAGAATATAATATTTTCAGAGTTTTAAAGTTACTTCTTAGCAATCAGATCGGATCCAATCTATCTATTTATATATCATCCTCATCATTTTAATGCCTGCTTTCCCAGCTAGCTAAGGTTGGATAGGTTGACATGCACCAAGTCAGTACTGAAGTGGTGGCTACTGATCTCCCAGACAAGCCAGGGATCTCTCATATCACCTATGTTCCCAGCTAGCAAGAGTTGGACAGGTAGATCTCCCAGACAAGCCAGGGATCTGTTTTATGTAAGCTTAGGTAGTTGACAACACAAACATGCTTAGGAGGAAGTATAAATATAAATATATATATATTATAATAGAATATAAAAGAAAAAGAAAAACGAACACAATTATATAGATATGTGTTCAAATCGTAAGGGACCTAATTCGCTAAGGTGAAAAGAATACTAACTATAGGCCCCTTACGATTTGAACACATATATCTATATAACTGTGTTCATTTTTCTTTTATATTCTAATATACGGCTCAGAAATATCTCTTTCTTAGAGCTATTTTGTTGTAAGAGAATATTTTGAGTTCCTAACTCAATATATACCTTTAATATATTCGGCTCCGTTAATTTGTTGAGCTATTTCAAATGTCGAGTAAACAAGATGAGCTTGGATTAGTATTTCTATTCACAATTAACTTTGCGAAACAACAAGTTGTCTGGGTGATTGGTAGTTACCACAATTCCAGTTTGTATTTATTTTCTTAATATATTTTTAAATTGAGACAAGCGAACCCAATTGTCTATAGTTAGTATTCTTTTCACCTTAGCGAATCAGGTCCTTTACGATTTGAACACATATATCTATATAACTGTGTTCGTTTTTCTTTTATATTCTATTATAATATACATCTCAGAAATATCTCTTTCTTAGAGCTATTTTGTTGTAAGAGACTATTTTTGAGTTCTTAACTCAATATATACCTTTAATATATATATATATATATATATGCAAACACGATATTTATATGTGTACACACACACATCATCATCATCTTCATCATTTTACGTCCCCTTTTTCCCTGCTTGCAAGGGTGGGATGGGAACTGATTCTGGCTTGATTTCTACAGCTGGATGCCCTTCCTAACACCAACCTCATTTACAGTGAGTGCTGGGTGCTTTTTTGCCGTGACACCTCCACGACCACTTTGCAGTGGAATGATAGAGACGCCCAGTCCCTATAAAAAGTTAGTAGACCAGCCACCGGATGTCAAAACCCGGGATTGAACCAGGGACCTTTAGATCTTCAGTCTAACTCTCTCCCAACTGAGCTATTTCGGCTGGTATGTACAAGCAAATAGATATATATGTACATACATACACAGAGAACCAGAAATGTGATGAATGGTATTGCAATAACTGTATAGAGTATAATCTTTTGGTAAACCTGCCCCCTCCTACACTTTGAGAATTAGAGTATTAAATTGATACAGGTGATGATGATGATGAAGATAACCACCACCACCATCATCACCATGGTAACTGACAACAGGCAGCCATGTTACTCACCTCTTCTTGTTCTTCTTTAAGTTTCAATTCCACTTCAATTGAATCCAACTGTAGAAGTTGTTCTTCTTTCATCATGTCAGCTGTTATCATCTCGGATGTCTCCGCTTTCGATGGGTTGGCCCCGGATGGGTTGGGCTCAGATGTCTCTGCCTCCAATGGGTTGGCCCCGAATGTCTCCATTTCAGATGGGTTGGCCTCGGATGTGTCAGTCTTCATACTCACACACTTTTCCACCTGTCACAACAACAATAATATTGGTTTCTTATATAGGCACAAGGCCAGCAATTTTGGGGGAGGGTAAAGTCAATTAAATCGACCCCAGTACATTACTGGTGCTTTATTTTATCGACCCCGTAAGGATGAAAGGCAAAGTTAACCTCAACGAGATTTGAACTCAGATCATAAAGGGCCGTAACTCTTTGCTGCAAAGCATGGCGTCCGACCCTCTACCGATACTGCAAATCAACTGCCCTTAATAATAATAATAATAATGATTTCTCATTTAGGTGCACACATGAAGAAGGTATCGTTGTGTGGAGGGGAAGAAAAACAGGGGAAAAAAATAAAGACACTCACCAGTTTTTCAGACGACATGTCATTTCCTTCAGACGAAAGACATTGCATTTCTTCTTGGGGGAAAATTTTATCTTCAATACTATTGGATGTGTTATCATTATCACAGTCAGGAGTTCCTTAAATCAAAGTAAGACTTGTTAAAACAACCTAGAGAAGAATGCCGGGAGCAGGGTGGTGGGGGGTTTACTTATATAAAGTTATTGCTCTCTTAAACGAGTTGTCTTCATTATGACCGACGGAGACCGTGTTCATGTAAAGTTTTATTTATCTGAAGTTACACCTCCTCTAGTTGGGTTGCCTTCTCTGTGGCTTTGTAACAATGAAAACAGCTACTTACCATTTAGTTTCGAAGACATGTGGGCATCTTCCGATGGTTCTGCAGCAACATTGAGAGGTTTAGAAGGTGAGACAGTCTTCTTCCCCATCAACACAACTCCACCACCACCACCACCATCCTCTTCAACTTCAAGATGTTCCATTTCAATATCTGCAACTGTTTCTCTACAGATCTTATTTTTCTTACTACCATCCTCATCTTCAGTTGATGGCTGTTGACTTACTGGCTGGCTCGGGTTTGACCTGTAATAAAGAGACAGTCTAGTGAAGAACATTCTCACTGCAGCCACAATAGCACCCAGTCCACCCTGTAAGGTGGTAGTGTAGGCGTCACAACACCCAGTCCACCCTGTAAGGTGGTAGCATAGGTGTCACAACACCCAGTAAGGTGGTAGCGTAGGTGTCACAACACCCAGTCCACCCTGTAAGGTGGTAGCGTAGGTGTCACAACACCCAGTCCACCCTGTAAGGTGGTAGCGTAGGTGTCACAACACCCAATCCACTCTGTAAAGTGGTAGTGTAGGTGTCACAACACCCACTCCACTCTGTAAGGTGGTAAGTAGTACAGGTGTCACAAGTCCACCCTGTAAGGTGGTAGCGTAGGTGTCACAAGACCCAGTAAGGTGGTAGTGTAGGTATCACAACACCCAGTCCACCCTGTGAGGTGGTAGTACAGGTGTCACAACAACACCCAGTCCACCCTGTAAGGTGGTAGTGTAGGTGTCACAAGACCCAGTAAGGTGGTAGTGTAGGTATCACAACACCCAGTCCACCCTGTAAGGTGGTAGTACAGGTGTCACAACAACACCCAGTCCACCCTGTAAGGTGGTAGTGTAGGTATCACAATAAAAAGCACCCAGTCCAGGATACATGAACTGTATGTATGGCCATGTAACTCCTTAGGGAGTTGTAGGGACCCCAAATCAGAATATGGCATTTTTAGGGCTTTCTTTAAAGCCTGGCGGAGTCCATTCCTCTCCAGGCCTGAATACAGCAGATGTCTTCCAGAGAAAGATAGAGAGAATGAGAGAGAGGAAGTGAGAAAGAGTTATAGGGTATTGACTGCTATTTCTTGTTTATCGACTTTGAATGGATGAAAGTTAAAGTTGACCTCACATGAACAACTACTGAGGTCATAATTGTGATTACTACTACTACGAAAGTTATGATGGTGGTTACTGAAATATATATGATGTAACAGTTATGATGATGGTTACCGATATATGTATGATGAAACATAGTTATGATGGTAAGTTATGACATAGTTAGTGAAATATATGATGTAACAAAGTTATGACATGGTTAGTGAAATATATTAATGGTGGACTATATAATTCAATGTATCCTTCCCCTTTTAAAATACAGGTGAGATGTGAGGATGCATGTCCAAGTGATTAAGATGTTGGATTGACAACCATAAGGTCGTAGGATCTATATCTGGGTTGGATGGTATGTTTAGTCTTGTTCTTCAACAAGACACTTCATTTCACATTGCCTTTCATCACAACACTGCCCCCCCCCCTTTCATTAAAACACCAGAGAAGAAACCTTGTAGGAGTCAGCTAAACCTCTATAGACATGACGTGTAAATTTTGTATTTCCTCTGAGAGAAGGTTTAGTGTTAAGGATTTAGTACTTGGGGTTTAGTGTAAAAGTTTTGGTTAGGGGGTTTAGGGTAAGAGGTTTGGGTAGGGGGACTGGAAGGGGATTTAACAACAGGGATTAACCAGAGAGATGGTAATCATTATTAATCTCTTCATTCAGAACAATTGACAAGGGATTTCTTTAACTGACTGTATATATATATATATAATTGTTTCTACTTTAGGCACAAGGCCAGCAATTTCCCAGTACTTTATTTTATCGACCCCCGTAAGGATGAAAGGCAAAGTCAACCTCGGCGGGATTTGAACTCAGATCGTTAAGGGACGTAACTATGCTGGAAAGCATGGCGTTCGACCCTCTACCGATACTGCCAATCCACCGCCTTTATATATATATATATATATAATGACTAGCAGCAAGGTATCAATATAGCATCATTGTGTTTATTGACGTATGACCTGCGTTTCTCGATCGATCAGCTCAAAGAACGATCGGTATCGATCGCGCCAAATTCTGGAATCGATTACTCATCAGACTTGTGGATCCATTAATCATATATATAATCATCATCATCAACACCACGCTAGTATTGGTCAGACATATATATATACTAAAGTAGGGAGCCAATGTATCTCCCTGGAGCACTCCAGCTAGTATCTCAAAGAATTGTCATCCCATCAGTGTAATGACTTGGGCTTTGGTGTTGGTGTAGAGCAGTGATATCAGGTCCACTATCTTCTTGGGGATTCCATAAGCCTGTAAGATCTTCATCAGGCAATGACGGTCCACAGAATCAAAGGCCTTCCTAAAGTCAATGAAAACCATGACCACAGGAAGGCACTTTGCTCTAGTTCGCTCTAATATCCTCTTCAGCATCAGGATGTGACTGGTGGTTGATCTTCCCTCTCTGAAGCCGTTCTGGTTGTCTCTGAGCTTCTACTCTATCTCGGGCTGGATCCTGTTAAGAATCATCCTGTTGAGGGTCTTTGCCACAAGTGACGTCAGTGAGATCCCCCTGTAGTTGTTGGTGTTAGAGAGATCTCCCTTCTTTGACACTGGGACGATGTTACTGATCCGCCACTGATTCGGGGCAACTCCTTTCTGCAGTGCCTGGTTACAGAACCCCAGGATGATATCATCAAAATCACACCTCTTCATTACCGACATCAAGAGTTGACACTGCACTCAGTGCTCCTGTGGGAGCCCCTGCATGGACACACTGGAAGAGGAAGACAAAGGTTAACATATGTTGATGCCCGAAGGACAGATACTGGTCTGTTGGAGACGCAGGACATGGCAGCGATAATGAGGTACAGAGACTGCTGGAGAGAACTCGTCGATGGATCTCGGGAATTTTACCCACCCTAGATAGATAGATACTAAAGTAGGTGTTTTAAATATCATTGTACTTGAAACGTTCATACAATAACTGAATGATAAAATATATTGAAGAATGATAGTGACTTCGAAATTTTAGCTCACATACACACATATGTACAGCCACCGGAAATAACATCTCTCCTTACCAGTGAAATAAACAACTCTTCTATCTGCTTATCTAGCTAGCTACCTCACCCCAGTGAAACAAACAACCCTTTAGCCACCAAAATAAAACGCCTACACAGCCGCTAAACATCAAACGATTATTTCTGTATAAATAGAGTGGTTCCAAACACTTTCACCAGTCGACCTTTGGCAGAGTCAACTCGCGTATCCTTGTTCCGCTCTCTGCCACGCTTGTCACTCACACACGCCTTGTACCTCTGTATCGCCACTTCATGTATGAAAATAAATAGCTGATCGTAACTACATCTCTCGCCTTGCTAGTCCTTTCAACTTCTTTCGTCTGTTCATCCTTACCGCATGCGATAACAGTCCTTTTAAGGGCTATTCTCAGATTCGATCAGAAGTAGTGACCAGACCCACTAACCACGTCACTACACATATATACATATGCATTAATGCGTGGAATTTAAAATGTGTACGTCCCAACGCAAATGACTATGATAATAGATGAGAAAATATAGTAAGGTACCCGTGGAGGAAAATATATGATGTATATGTGTGATAATTGTTGATGAGAAATATAAGACAGAAAATAAGATACTTACATAATTTCTTGAATATCTCCACCGATAAATAAATATTTATATATTTATAAACACAAATATATATTATATATGAACCTCTCTGTATGTATGTATGTATATATATATATAATATATATGTGTGTGTGTATACCTGTGTGAATATATATATCAAATTACATTAACCATATAGCTAGAGTAAACGGAAGAACATAATAGTGATACTGACAACATTAACAAGACACGCTAGATTTTCGCGCCACTCGGCTAAGACCTACCGGTGTTGGTGCATTTTTGTCCCCAATACAAATATTATCCAGACAACCAGTTAATCGTGTATTTTAACTTTCTATTGTCATCGTTTGTTTTTTTTTCGTGTATTTTTTTTTTGTTCGTGGTTGATTTTTTTTTTTTTGATTTTCTTAACACCACTAAATTTCGATCAAGCTTACTATTATATTAAACTATAATACGGAACAAAAGCGCTACCCAAGGTTTCAAGGTCCAAATTTGACCACACCTTCAGAAAAAAAACAGAACAAAACAAAAAAAAAAACTAGAGGCATCAAAATAGTGACGACCTTTCTCCAGGCGCTAATTCTTGTTTATAAGGTACCGTTAATATTATATATACATACATATACATATATATATATATAATATTTTACCTTGTCTAAATGTATCTAATATTACGATCAAAATATATCTATATGCCAACCTCTTAATATAAGAGTTTTGAAAAAAGACAAAATGATTCCCAAACGTTTATGGAGCGTTTAAGCTGTTTTGTTTCTGTATGTTGTTTGGTAAACAGAGTCGAACGGTTCTTACAGAGGAACTCGAGAAGAACGTCAGAAGAATTGAAAACTTTCTATTGAAACTCTCAATTCTCAGCGTTGCATCATATTTTTATTTATCAATTGGCAAACCAGATCGAGAGTAGGTACGAAATATCGATATACTTTCATCATGTTTATTATGATGTTATATTGATATTTCGTTCCTACTCTATATTATTTTATTAACACTTCGCTTGGATACCGACTATATATGTGTGTGTGTGTGTATATATATATATATATATATATATATATATTAAAACTTTAATCTGTTATTTTAATAAATATTAAAATATTTAATAAATATTAAAATATTTAATCTGTTATTTTAATAAATATTTGCTCTACGGTTCTTATATATTTGATATATATTTATCCTTATCGAGCCCTCTTTGGATTTTAGTCTTCAAATTTATTATTATTACTATATGTATATAAAGTACCAGTAATACACTGGGTATTTGCTGGCCTTGTGCCTAACGTAGAAACAATTATAATATGTATATATATATATATATATATATATATGTAGGAGGTGAGTTTTATTGTAGTACAATAAAGCAATGCAGATATCGGATAAGAAGCACTCTACAGTTTGTAGGACTGGAGTATACATAATATATAAGAACAAAAGATGGTTAAAAGAGTTCCATGTATTTTATTATGCGCATTTCAAAAACAAATATCATCATGCAATAATATTTGTGTTTTCATCAGATAAAACGGGAATGATATGTTGATTTAAAACTGAACTATCCACAAGTGTTTTTTAACCTTCATATCATGTCTTCCTGTTTTATCTGATGAAAACACAAATATTATTGCATGATGATATTTGTTTTTGAAATGCGCATAATAAAATACATGGAACTCTTTTAACCATCTTTTGTTCTTATATATATATATAAATATATATATATATATATATATATATATTACAATAACAGATTAAAGTTTAAGTAAAGAATCGCTCTACGGTTTTTATATATATTTATATATATATTATCCTTATCGAGTCCTCTTCGGATTTTAGTCTTCACATTTATTATTATAAATATATATATATATATCTTGTATATATATATATATAGTGGTTTCTGATTTGAGAACAAGGCTAGCAATGGTGGGCGAGGGGTTAAGTCGATTAAATCGACTTCAGTGCATTACTGGTACTTTATTTTATAGATCCCTTAATATTAAAAATAACAGGTATAAATCGAAGTTGTAGCTACAGTAGAGCAGAAACTAATCGAATTGTTTGAGGCAATGTATATATATATATATATACACACACAGATACACACACTCTAGAGTCGGCTGAAAAAAATACTCTCTTAATATCTGCATTGTCTCTTCTCCAATGACTATGTTGAAAAATAAACCCCATTTGAGTATGTTGGTCAGCCTATGAACTTTTCAGCCGACCTTCGAGTGTGTGTGTGTCTCTCTCTCTCTCTCTATATATATATATATTTATATACACACACACACACACACACGAACGTGAGAACAACAAAATTCCCCACATGTTTTCAGCTAAATATAATTACTAATAGTTCACAAGATTCTGCTATTTACGTCGAATATTGCAGCCATAAAGTTATTTAAATATCTGTCAACTTATCGTCTTCAGAACAGTTCAGCCAGTGTCTCGGAGAGAGAGAAGAAATAAAAGACAAATACATCGACATTTAGTAAAACTAATTTAAGCATTGAGAGTTATTCCCCTTGATAGAATCTATTTCCTCAATTGCCCGACAGAGGGTAAACGTGTCTGCAAAATGTAAAAATTTCTTTTATTTTCGTCGACTTCACTTTTAATCCAATGAGGTAAACAATCCATCTTCTATTTCCACTATATATATATATATATATATATATATATATATACGTATATACATATATATATATATATGTATACAGACGTACAGTAGTATGTATATATATATATACATACATGCACACATATATATTCACGTATGGATTCACCGAACATTTATTATAATGCTCGGTGTGTTTGTAAACAAACATCCCGTATTAAGCCGTAGTGTCTAGCAACCATCGTTGTTCATTTGTTTACAAACACACCGAGCATTATAATAAATGTTCGGTGAATCCATACGTACATATATATATGTCTGCATGTATGTATATATATATACATACTACTGTACATCCGTATACATATATGTATGTACGTATACATACTTATATTTAAGTAACAGCCGTACTAAGAGTGTGAAATGAAATTTCGTTTCATTTTTTCCGTTTATATATATATATATATATAAGGATAAATATATATCAAATATATATGAACCCTAGAGCAAATATTTATTAAAATAACATTAAAGTTTAAGCAAAGAATCGCTGCTTTCACCCTTAACGGGATCTTCTGAAGATCCCGTTAAGGGTGAAAGCAGCTATTCTTTGCTTAAACTCTAATCTGTTATTTTAACAGCCTGTAAGTGTCCGAGCAGCACTTCATATACACATGTACCGTTAACATAATTTTGGGAGAGTGAATCAGAGAGAGAGTTAGGGAGAACATCAGTGAGAGAGAGAGAGAGAGAGACAGTGTGTGAATTCCGTTTATCACCCATAAGTCATGGGTTGACCCAAGCCTATGTTAAATGATATTTACGCAAGATTCCCCGTAATGGAATCTCACCCAAGTTCTAATGACTGCGAAGTGAATTAATTTCTAAAATATTCGGCAATGCTGTGTATTATAAATTCGTAGGTGTACATGACATGTCTAATTACTCTCTTACATAATATATAATGTTTAAACCAACATCAACTACAACCAAATATTTGATATTTAATCAACAAAAACCTCAAACTCAGATCTAAGTAATAAACCTAGACTAAACCCCCACCTCACAATTATTAACTTTGCCTTTCATCCTTACGCGGTCGATAAAATAAAGTACCAGTAATATACTGGGGTAATTGCTGGCCTTGTGCCAAAAGTAGAAACATTCTTCTTTCTTCTTATTATTATTATGTTTGGCCGCACATGTGTGAAGACAGTACAAATCTGCGGGGGAAAAGGTTCGTAACTTTAAGCTGTTTTAAAGTGTCATTTTTTGTATTTTCTTGTCGTTAACGAAACTTAAGGTACACATCTTGATTTAAAGAGAGGGATACCTCTCAATATTCGGGCTTTAAGCCCGAATATTCAGATTTATTTTTAAAAACTTCGAAAAAAAATCGCTTCCCCAAATTATGGAAATTTTCGACCTTGAAACGGTAAACAACGTTCAGGTCAAAAGTTTAAAGGCAGCCACTGTAGATTTCACCACGACTACGACGGCTACAGTCATGCCTGTCATCCACTCTACTGAATGTGAAGGCAAAACTCAAAAGCTACCATCACAAACTTCTGTGATAGCAGCAGTATCATCTGAAAACGACATCACCACTACCACCGCCACCACAACAACAACTCAGAGCAATAACGACAATAACACCGACAGCTTCAATGTAAACACGGATGGCGGTGGCAACACCAATAACAACAGCAAGAATGACAACACCAACAATAAGAGCATCAGAAACACCACATTTGCTGCAGCAGCAGTAAAAACAAAGCGCTTATTGAATATTGATATTGATATTAGCGATAAAGACGAACATTTGGCCAAAGCGTGGAGGCTAATTAAACGGGAGAAGTCCTGGGCAAACCTGACCATCCCGGATGAGGCAATAGCGGCCATCCAAAGGAGGACGGTGTTCTTTCGATGTATTTCGGTGCAGACACGAAAAGTGGAACTTGCGAGCCAAGCAAAGGTAGAGGCTGCTTTGGAGTACATCGGAAGTAACATAGAGTACAAAGCAAGAGGCAAACAGTTCGGTACCATCTCGGTACTGTTCAAAACCGAGGCCCTCGCTATTAAGCACTCGGTGACCCCCTGCAGAACGGAACGCATTATCATGCATCCGTCCTACATGGGTAAAAGGACAGTAAAGGTACGCATTCCCAGCATCCCACCAGGAATGAACATATGGTGGCTGCCAGGATGCGTAATCGAGGAGGGGACAGACACTACCCTCCTGGATATCAAAAGGACAGAGAGAGAAGACTGGTCCGGAATGGATATGAATAACATCTCGGATTTTGCCCGCCTGTAGGACGGGACAACAATCCAACTAATCATTGACGGAAGAAGGCCACGCTGCTTCGTCTGCGGGGAAGCAACGCATCTTCAAGCCTTCTGCCCTCAGCGCAAAAATGCAGGGGGTCGCAAACCTCCTTTGTTGCCAACGCCAGTGTCAGCACAGAAAGCTGCACCACCACCACCACCACCAAAAACAAAAACGACACCAACAAAAACACGGACACCAACATCAAAAGCAGCCGGAACACCACCAACACCAAAACCAATCTAAGGAGAAAACAAGGAAAGCTCTCCCACTCCCCCTACCCCCCCCCCAATTATACACATAGACAAAACAATAAACGCACACACAGACACAGAGACACTCACAGACACAGACCCTTTGTCTTCCAGCAGCGAAGATGAAGGAAAACTCAAAAGTGCAAAAAAACAGAAAACTTATAAAATAAAAGCCCCAACAAAACACAAAAACATACACAACAAAAAATACAGACACCACTAACGCAAACACTTCCCCAATAACATCATCACCAACAGCAACATCGACAGCACCTCCACAATCCCCGAAACGCAAACAACCTAAACAAACACAAGTACAAATAAACACACAAATACCTGAAATTGCAGACACTACACCTACAACAAACATAGACATACCCGAAACAACACCACCAAAACCATCGCCACCACAGTCACCAAAACGAAAACAAATAAAACCACACCAACAAAATGTTAAAAACTTCGTGTTTGTCAGAAGGGCCAACGATAAACTGATGGCCCTCTTAGCGCGAAGCGAGGACATTCAAACAGAGGGGGAGATTTTGAAATGAGCACATTTTGTGTGCCAGAAGATTTGCTTCTGGTCCGAATGTCACTCAATTCTTTCAAAGAAATTTGAGAGAGCTTTCCTCAAGACGTGGGAACCCCGAATGTGAAACCCACATCAAGACTTTTAAAGGGGTTCCCAAAAGAAACCCCACCAACCATGGGGGTCGAACCACCCGACCTTCACAAGACCCGGGAGGTAAGTAAACCTTCCCTCTCTCTCTCTTAGCTTACCAATATGGCCATATTAAGAGTAGGAAGTTTAAATGTTCGCGGCCTGGGGTCACCCTGGAAGCAGGGTCGCCTGCTCAACGACCTCCGGTCGCTGGAAATGGATGTGATTGCCATAAGCGAGACCAGAATTTCCAACACGCGCGCACTAGCCCCCATTTTCGACGACTATGAAATCTTCGCATCTGTTAGCAGGCCGGGAATGGGGGGTGGGGTGGCAGTGCTGTTTAGGAAAGGACTGGATCTTCAGGTAAGGTCGATCTTCCGGGACCCGGACGGTAAGTTGGTGGTCTTGGATGTGAGCAGTAGCGAAGGTGGTGCCTTTAGAGTGCTGGCCGTCTACGCCCCTACAGGGGCCGGACGACCTGACTTCTTTAGGCGCCTGGAGACCTTTCTGGGTACGTCTCGCCCTTTACTGTTAGCGGGGGACTGAAATGGCATCTTAGACGCACGCTGGGATTGTATGGGAGTAGCCGATAGGAGCGGGGGGTGCAAAAGCCTCAAGCACCTACTCAGCCAGTTCCAACTGTCTGACAGGTATCGACTAGATTTCCCCAATGTGCCAGTATGGACATGGACCAACCGAATGGGGTCATCTAGATCGTATATAGACAGGATCTTCATTAGGAAAATAGATAGAAATAGTGTGGGCTGTCCACTTTTTAAAACGGTCGCCTATTCAGATCACAAATTTTTGATCTGTACGGTCGGCCTAAATAAAACGTGTAGGTTAGGACCGGGTTACTGGAAGCTGAACATGTCATTTCCGGCACGTAAGGCTTACAGGGACCGAGTCAACAATTTAGTTAAGCAAAAGTTGACAGGGGGCATCATCAACAACAGATGGTGGGTGGCTCTCAAAAGAGAGATTAGAGTAACTTCGATAGAGTTCAGCAAAGAACTAGCGTTAGAGAAAAATAGAAAGGGGGGGGGAGCTGGTAGATAAGTTAGACGAGGTTATTTGTAGTGGCATCGCAACTGACGTGCTAGCGGCGAGAATGGTATTAGACCATTTCTTCAATGCGAAACACGAAGGTTGCATTGTCAGAGCTAAGGCGCATGCGCTGAGAAACGAGGGAACTAAAGCTGTTCGATGGGCCCGCGTGGCGGAGGCGCAGCGTGGTAATGAAACCACAATTCGGTCTTTGGCGGACCGAGATGGACACGAGATAAGCGATTCCAAGCGGATGTGTGAGGCCTTTCGCCAGCACTTTGCTCGGTTGTTCAGGGAGAGTGGCGAGTCAGAGAGAGTAGCGGATTTCAGTCCCTACCTTGACGGCTTGCCGCGCATCTCGACGGTCGACGCTGAGCGCTGCGAAAGGCCGATTACTTCATCCGAAATTCAGGACGCCCTTGTCGGCTGCATGAGGCACAAGTCACCCGGTTTGGATGGCCTGCCCTACGAGCTTTACGTAAATATGCCAGACTTGTTCTCCGAACTCCTCGAAGCACTCTACTGCAACTGGCAGCAGAATGGGAGTATTCCCAGTTCTGTGAGCAGGGGAGTGGTGACGCTGATAAGGAAAGATGAGAACAAGAGGGATACATTAGACAACTTCAGGCCCATAACTCTGCTCAACACAGAGTTTAAGATTTTGGCCAAGGTGTTAGCAAAGAGATTGGCGCTTGTCGTCGAGGATTTGGTTGGGGAGGCGCAAACTTGCGCAATCCCAGCCAGGTCCATACACGACAATCTCCACCTCATGCGATACATCATAGAGAGGGTAGGGTGTAAACCTGGCTTCGGTGGGGCACTGATCAATTTAGATCAATCAAAAGCATTCGATAGGGTCGACCATCGGTATCTGGAGTTTGTCCTCAAAGCAGCTGGCTTCGGCCCTGTCTTTAGAAGCTGGATCGTTGCAATGCACAGCGGCACACGCTCGGTGGTCAAGGTTAATGGCCACCTCTCGGAACCATTTCGGCTCTCCCGATCGGTCCATCAAGGGTGCCCTCTCTCTTCCCTTCTGTACGTATTGACTCTCGAGCCTTTACTGCAGAAGCTGGAGCTGTTGCAGGGCATCCCGCTCGAACCGGGACGTGGAAAGGCGGTGTCGGCTTATGCTGACGACATCACCGTGATGGTGTCGAACACCTCATAAATCGAGGTGGTCGGCACCTTATTGAAGGAATATGAAAGGTTGACAGGAGCCAAACTTAACCCGGAAAAGTCGGTGGGCTTGCAGCTCGGAACCTGGAGAGGCAAGCCCATGCCATCCAACAGCGTTGTGGGGCGCTGGACGGACGGAC
Organism: Eledone cirrhosa; assembly: GCA_964016885.1. Lineage (NCBI taxonomy): Eukaryota > Metazoa > Mollusca > Cephalopoda > Octopoda > Eledonidae > Eledone > Eledone cirrhosa. The sequence continues at coordinate 38,528,571 of OZ024748.1, read as the reverse complement.
CGGTAAAGTTGCTCGGGGTTTGGTTCGGACCAGACCTCCAGGTGGAAAAGAATTGGGATGAGGTAACGAGCAGAGTAGCCAGTCTCACCCAAAAATGGGCTGGGAGGAAGCTATCACTGAAAGGTCGCGCGGAGGTGGCGAATGCGTACATCGCGTCCGTCATCTACTACCGCCTCACCGTCGTGCCTTGCCCCTGTCCGCGCCTCGTCAAGTTGGAACGGCTCCTCTTCAAATTCTTGTGGAGGGGACAAGTTCCGTTGGTGAGGCGGTCCATCTGCTGCCAGCACCCTCTACGCGGAGGGCTGGGCATGCCGTGGCTAATGATGCGCAGACATGCGTTGAGGTTGCGACATCTCCAGATATTCTGCCTCAACGGTGAACAGGTGTGGTCGCCGTTTATCAGACGGGCCTTTCCGCAGCTCATTTCTTTGACTGAGCTGCAGTCCTGGGTCAAGAAGAGACCGAGACTGGGTGACTGGCACCTGGAATGTTTCCAGGCACTCCCTGCCCTCTACCAAGCGGGCAATGCGATTAGTGGAACTTCCACTCTCGAGTTCTATAGAGGATTAGTGGTGGGCAAGTGCGATGACGCACTCGGAGAAGCTTTGGGCCTCGACGAAGTCGAACTGACCAGTCTGTACCGGAGGACTTTTGAGCCGGGGACGATGGACAATTTCCAGAAATCCCTCGCTTGGCACTGCCGGTTCGGGATAAACTCTACAGGCACGGAAGTGCTGTCAGATGGACCTGCCCAAGATGTGCACAGAACGACGGAACCGTTCTGCACGCACTTGTCCAATGTTCGTGCATTACTGACTTGTGGAGTTATGTCGAACAGCTACTTTCGCGTGTGGAACGAATCCGGCTATCGGCCGAGTCCATAGTGAAGATCGATCCACCGCCTTCCTTAGGTCAGGAAGAGCAGGAAATTTTCCTCTGTCTGGTGGCAGTTGCGAAAGAGATTATATGGTGCACCAGGTTGAAAGGACTAAAGACAGACACTTTTCTCTTCGGCCAATCCCTCATCAACTTCTTCAAGTTTCACCTGGAAAGGAAGGTGAGGGTGGAGAGAGAAGTGCTGCCCCCCAGTACATTTGCTAAAAGGTGGGTGAATGTGGCGAGAATGGCTCGTGTGAATGGGCCTACTCTGACCATGCGCCTATAGGCTAGCTAACTTGAGAGGGGTGCTCTCCCTGGGTGCCCTAGAAGTGCAGGGTGGTTCAGGATTGGTGGGGTACCCGAATCACCCCAGGGTCGTCCACCCCCTATCAGGGAATTTATTTTGTTATATTTATGCATAGTTTATTTAATATTTTTATATTTTCATTGTTAAATTAGTCTTGCCATTGTGCACTTTTACTCGACCTTATTGTAAACCCCCACTGTCCCTGTCTTTGTATTGTCCCCTACATGTCGGCCCTTGTGGCTAATAAATGAAATCATTATTATTATTAGTAGGCGGTGGATTGGCAGTATCGGTAGAGGGTCGGACGCCATGCTTTCCAGCATAGTTACGTCCCCGTTCAAATCCCGCTGAGGTTGACTTTGCCTTTCATCCTTGCGGGGTCGATAAAATAAAGTACCAGTAATGTACTGGATAATTGCTGGCCTTGTGCCAAAGGTAGAAACAATTATTATTATTAGTAGTAGTAGTAACAAAGAATAATCATTTTTGTTGTTTTTTAGTGTTGTTTCAGTAATGTACGAGGTGTCCTTGACCCATTTACACCAAATCTTGACCTCTTTCCTCAGCCGTAACCAAAAATGCTTTAGTCTTCCATTTCTTTGTCTATGCAGTGAGTCTTCCATTTCTTTGTCTATGTTCTGGACGAAATAAATGAATTGAATTACATTGAAAAATTGTCTTGAAATTATACAAACACACGCACAGAGATAGATACACTCACGCATATACACACAGATGTATTCACATACATACTTACATGCATTCGTACTTACGTTCATACATACAGTTATAATTACCTTGTTGATATTGTCTAAAATCCTGTGGGGAAAGTCTTGTTTCTGTGTTAGGAATCGACCCTCCCTCTATTGGTATTGTGATACGGCGTTTCTAGGGCATTTTAAAACCTGGCGGGGCATGTCCATCTCCTGGTCTGAATACAACAGATTTCTTCCAGAGAAGGATAGAGAGTGAGAGAGAGAGTTAGAGAATGAAAGTGAGAAAGAGATGAAAGAGAATTTGAGGAAATATTGACCCCAGTACTGGACTGGTTTTTGGGTTTTTTTTTTTTTTTTGTCGATCTCGAATAGATGAAAGGCAAAGTTGACCTCGGCGGGATTTGAACGGAGAGCTGAAACGAAGGGTGAGTTGGAGGTGGTGGATACTCGTTCGGACGTCACACCTATACACATATACTCAACCAGTTTCGTATTGACTATCAACATAATAATTGTTTCTACTTTTGGCACAAGGCCAGCAAATACCCAGTACATTACTGGTACTTTATTTTATCGACCCCGTAAGGATGAAAGGCAAAGTTAACCTCGGCGGGATTTGAACTCAGACTGGCAAGGGGCGTAACTCTATCAACATAATAATTGTTTCTACGTTAGGCACAAGGGCAGCAATTAACCAGTGTATTACTGGTACTTTATCTTATCGACCCCGTAAGGATGAAAGGCAAAGTTAACCTCGGCGCGATTTGAACTCAGACTGGCAAGGGCCGTAACTCTATGCGCCAAAGCATGGCATCCGACACTAATGTTCTACTTTTGGAACAAGGCCAGCAATATTCAGTACGGTACTGGTACTTTATTTTATCGAACCCTGTAAGGATGAAAGGCAAAGTTAACCTCGGCGGGATTTGAACTCAGAATAAAAGCCGTACATACATACACACATGTGTATGTATGGGTGGGTGTGTACATAGATGTTTTAGATTTTTTAATTATTAATTGTACTTTACGAAAACCATCTTTAGGCTAAGAACAAAGCTTAGCTTTTAAAATGTGAAAATTTACCCGAGTCTCATAAAGAACCATGTTACAGAATGTATCCCGAAATTACTGGACCTTCTTTATAATTTCTATAATTGTGGAATTCCGTAACGTAGAGGAGGCTTGTATTTACATTATACACATTTTGTCTTTATTTTCCAGCATTCATAATTTCATGTTTATCACATGTGTTATGTTAGAGTTGTGTTAGTTTTGTTATGTTAGAGTTGTGTTAGTTGTTGTATTATGTTAGAATTGTGTTAGTTGTTGTGTTATGTTAGAGTTGTGTTAGTTGTTGTGTTAAGTTAAAGAGTTGTGTTAGTTGTTCTGTTATGTTAGAATTGTGTTAGTTGTTGTGTTATGTTAGAGTTGTGTTAGTTGTTGTGTTATGTGAGAGTTGTGTTAGTTGTTGTGTTATGTTAAAGAGTTGTGTTATGTTAGAATTGTGTTAGTTGTGTTATATTAAAGAGTTGTGTTATGTTAGAATTGTGTTAGTTGTTGTGTTATGTTAGAGTTGTGTTAGTTGTTGTGTTATGTTATAATTGTGTTAGTTGTTGTGTTATGTTATAATTGTGTTATGTTAGAATTGTGTTAGTTGTTGTGTTATGTTAGAGTTGTGTTAGTTGTTGTGTTATGTTAGAGTTGTGTTAGTTGTGTTAGTTGTTGTGTTATGTTAAAGAGTTGTGTTATGTTACAGTTGTGTTATGTTAGAGTTGTGTTAGTTGTTGTGTTATGTTAGAGTTGTGTTATGATAGAGTTGTGTTATGTTAGAATTGTGTTAGTTGTTGTGTTATGTTAGAGTTGTCTTAGTTGTTGTGTTATGTTAGAATTGTGTTAGTTGTTGTGTTATGTTAGAGTTGTGTTATGTTAGAATTCTGTTAGTTGTTGTGTTATGTTAGAGTTGTCTTAGTTGTTGTGTTATGTTAGAGTTGTGTTAGTTGTTGTGTTATGTTAGAATTGTGTTAGTTGTTGTGTTATATTAGAATTGTGTTAGTTGTTGTGTTATGTTAGAATTGTGTTAGTTGTTGTGTTATGTTAAAGAGTTGTGTTAGTTGTTGTGTTCTGTTAGAATTGTGTTAGTTGTTGTGTTATGTTGGAGTTGTATGTTAGAGTTGTGTTAGTTGTTGTGTTATGTTAGAGTTGTGTTAGTTGTTGTGTTATGTTAGAATTGTGTTAGTTGTTGTGTTATGTTAGAATTGTGTTAGTTGTTGTGTTATGTTAGAGTTGTGTTAGTTGTTGTGTTGTGTTAGAATTGTGTTAGTTGTTGTGTTATGATAGAATTGTGTTAGTTGTTGTGTTATGTTAGAATTGTGTTAGTTGTTGTGTTATGTTAGAGTTGTGTTATGTGAGAGTTGTGTTAGTTGTTGTGTTATGTTAGAATTGTGTTAGTTGTTGTGTTATGTTAAAGAGTTGTGTTAGAATTGTGTTAGTTGTTGTGTTATGTTAGAATTGTGTTAGTTGTTGTGTTATGTTAGAGTTGTCTTAGTTGTTGTGTTATGTTAGAGTTGTGTTATGTTAGAATTGTGTTATGTTAGAATTGTGTTAGTTGTGTTATATTAAAGAGTTGTGTTAGTTGTTGTGTTATGTTAGAATTGTGTTAGTTGTTGTGTTATGTTAGAGTTCTGTTAGTTGTGTTATGTTAGAATTGTGTTAGTTGTTGTGTTATGTTAGAGTTCTGTTAGTTGTGTTATGTTAGAATTGTGTTAGTTGTTGTGTTATGTTAGAATTGTGTTAGTTGTTGTGTTATGTTAGAGTTGTGTTAGTTGTTGTGTTATGTTAGAGTTGTGTTAGTTGTTGTGTTATGTTAGAATTGTGTTAGTTGTTGTGTTATGTTAGAATTGTGTTAATTGTTGTGTTATGTTAAAGAGTTGTGTTAGTTGTGTTATGTTAGAGTTGTCTTAGTTGTTGTGTTATGTTAGAGTTGTATTAGTTGTTGTGTTATGTTAGAATTGTGTTAGTTGTGGTGTTATGTTAGAGTTGTGTTAGTTGTTGTGTTATGTTAGAGTTGTGTTAGTTGTTGTGTTATGTTAGAATTGTGTTAGTTGTTGTGTTATGTTAGAATTGTGTTAGTTGTGTTATGTTAGAGTTGTGTTATGTTAGAATTGTGTTAGTTGTTGTGTTATGTTAAAGAGTTGTGTTAGTTGTTGTGTTCTGTTAGAATTGTGTTAGTTGTTGTGTTATGTTGGAGTTGTATGTTAGAGTTGTGTTAGTTGTGTTATGTTAGAGTTCTGTTAGTTGTGTTATGTTAGAATTGTGTTAGTAGTGTTAGTTGTTGTGTTATGTTAAAGAGTTGTGTTATGTTAGAGTTGTGTTAGTTGTTGTGTTATTTGTTGTGTTATGTTAGAGTTGTGTTAGTTGTGTTATGTTAGAGTTGTGTTATGTTACTTGTTCTGTTAGTTGTTGTGTCATGTTAGAATTGTGTTAGTTGTTGTGTTATGTTAGAATTGTGTTAGTTGTGTTATGTTAGAGTTGTGTTAGTTGTTGTGTTATGTTAGAGTTGTGTTAGTTGTGTTAGTTGTGTTATCTTAGAATTGTGTTAGTTGTGTTATGTTAGAGTTGTGTTAGTTGTGTTATGTTAGAATTGTGTTAGTTGTTATGTTATGCTAGAGTTGTGTTAGTTGTTGTGTTATGTTAGAGTTGTGTTATGTTAGAGTTGTGTTAGTTGTTGTGTTATGTTAGAATTGTGTTAGTTGTGTTATATTAAAGAGTTGTGTTAGTTGTTGTGTTATGTTAGAATTGTGTTAGTTGTTGTGTTATGTTAGAATTGTGTTAGTTGTGTTAGTTGTTGTGTTATGTTAAAGAGTTGTGTTATGTTAGAGTTGTGTTAGTTGTTGGGTTATATTAGAGTTGTGTTATTTGTTGTGTTATGTTAGAGTTGTGTTAGCTGTGTTATGTTAGAGTTGTGTTACTTGTTGTGTTATGTTACTTGTTCTGTTAGTTGTTGTGTCATGTTAGAATTGTGTTAGTTGTTGTGTTATGGTAGAATTGTGTTAGTTGTTGTGTTATGTTAGAGTTGTGTTAGTTGTTGTGTTGTGTTAGTTGTTGTGTTATGTTAGAGTTGTGTTATGTTAGAATTGTGTTAGTAGTTGTGTTATGTTATAATTGTGTTAGTTCTTGTGTTATGTTAGAGTTCTGTTATGTTAGAATTGTGTTAGTTGTTGTGTTATGTTAGAGTTGTGTTAGTTGTTGTTATGTTAGAGTTGTGTTATGTTAGAATTGTGTTAGTTGTGTTATATTAAAGAGTTGTGTTAGAGTTGTGTTAGTTGTTGTGTTATGTTAGAATTGTGTTAGTTGTGGTGTTATGTTAAAGAGCTGTGTCAGTTGTTGTGTTATGTTAAAGAGTTGTCTTAGTTGTTGTGTTATGTTAGAGTTGTCTTAGTTGTGTTATGTTAGAATTGTGTTAGTTGTTGTGTTATGTTAGAATTGTGTTAGTTGTTGTTATGTTAGAGTTGTGTTAGTTGTTGTGTTATGTTAGAATTGTGTTAGTCGTGTTATGTTAGAGTTGTGTTAGTTTTTGTGTTATGTTAGAATCGTGTTAGTTGTTGTGTTATGTTAGAATTGTGTTAGTTGTGTTATGTTAGAGTTGTGTTAGTGTTTGTGTTATGTTAAAGTTGTTTTAGTTGTTGTCTTATGTTAGAATTGTGTTAGTTGTGTTATGTTAGAGTTGTGTTAGTTTTTGTGTTATGTTAGAGTTGTGTTACTTGTTGTGTTATGTTACTTGTTCTGTTAGTTGTTGTGTCATGTTAGAATTGTGTTAGTTGTTGTGTTATGTTAGAATTGTGTTAGTTGTTGTGTTATGTTAGAGTTGTGTTGTGTTAGAATTGTGTTAGTTGTTGTGTTATGTTAGAGTTGTGTTATGTTAGAATTGTGTTAGTAGTTGTGTTATGTTATAATTGTGTTAGTTCTTGTGTTATGTTAGAGTTGTGTTATGTTAGAATTGTGTTAGTTGTTGTGTTATGTTAGAGTTGTGTTAGTTGTTGTGTTATGTTAGAGTTGTGTTAGTTGTTGTGTTATGTTAGAATTGTGTTAGTTGTGTTATATTAAAGAGTTGTGTTAGTTGTTGTGTTATATTAGAATTGTGTTAGTTGTTGTGTTATGTTAGAGTTCTGTTAGTTGTGTTATGTTAGAATTGTGTTAGTTGTGTTAGTTGTTGTGTTATGTTAAACAGTTCTGTTATGTTAGAGTTGTGTTAGTTGTTGTGTTATGTTAGAGTTGTGTTATGTTAGAGTTGTGTTAGTTGTGTTATGTTAGAGTTGTGTTATGTTAGAATTGTGTTAGTTGTTGTGTTATGTTAGAGTTGTGTTAGTTGTTGTGTTATGTTAGAATTGTGTTAGTTGTTGTGTTATGTTGGAGTTGTATGTTAGAATTGTGTTATGTTAGAGTTGTGTTAGTTGTCGTGTTATGTTAGAATTCTGTTAGTTATTGTGTTATGTTAGAGTTGTGTTAGTTGTGTTATGTTAGAGTTGTGTTAGTTGTGTTATGTTAGAATTGTGTTAGTTGTGTTATGTTAGAGTTGTGTTATGTTAGAGTTGTGTTAGTTGTTGTGTTATGTTAAAGAGTTGTGTTAGTTGTTGTGTTACGTTAAAGAGTTGTGTTAGTTGTTGTGTTATGTTAAAGAGTTGTGTTAGTTGTTGTGTTATGTTAGAATTGTGTTAGTTGTTGTGTTATGTTAAAGAGTTGTGTTAGTTGTTGTGTTATATTAAAGAGTTGTCTTAGTTGTTGTGTTATGTTAAAGAATTGTGTTAGTTGTTGTGTTATGTTAGAGTTGTGTTATTTGTTGTGTTATGTTAAAGAGTTGTGTTAGTTGTTGTGTTATGTTAGAGTTGTGTTAGTTGTGTTATGTTAAAGAGTTGTGTTAGTTGTTGTGTTATGTTAGAATCGTGTTAGTTGTGTTATGTTAAAGAGTTGTGTTAGTTGTGTTATGTTAAAGAGTTGTGTCAGTTGTTGTGTTATGTTAGAATTGTGTTAGTTGTTGTGTTATGTTAGAATTGTGTTAGTTGTTATGTTAGAGTTGTGTTATTTGTGTTATGTTAGAATTGTGTTAGTTGTTACGTTATGTTAGAGTTGTGTTAGTTGTTGTGTTATGTTGGAGTTGTGTTATGTTAAAGAGTTGTGTCAGTTGTTGTGTTATGTTAAAGACTTGTCTTAGTTGTTGTGTTATGTTAGAGTTGTGTTAGTTGTTGTGTTATGATAGAATTGTGTTAGTTGTTGTGTTATGTTAAAGAATTGTATTAGTTGTTGTGTTATATTAAAGAGTTGTCTTAGTTGTTGTGTTATGTTAAAGAGTTGTGTTAGTTGTTGTGTTCTGTTAGAGTTGTGTTAGTTGTTGTGTTATGTTAGAGTTGTGTTAGTTGTTGTGGTATGTTAGAATTGTGTTAGTTGTGTTAGTTGTTGTGTTATGTTAGAATTGTGTTAGTTGTTGTGTTATGTTGAAAAGTTGTGTTAGTTGTGTTATTTTAGAGTTGTCTTAGTTGTTGTGTTATTTTAAAGAGTTGTGTTAGTTGTTGTGTTATGTTAGAGTTGTGTTAGTTGTTGTGTTATGTTAAAGAGTTGTGTTAGTTGTGTTATGTTAGAGTTGTCTTAGTTGTTGTGTTATGTTAGAGTTGTGTTAGTTGTGTTATGTTAGAATTGTGTTAGTTGTTGTGTTATGTTAGAATTGTGTTAGTTGTTATGTTAGAGTTGTGTTAGTTGTGTAATGTTAGAATTGTGTTAGTTGTTACGTTATGTTAGAGTTGTGTTAGTTGTTGTGTTATGTTGGAATTGTGTTAGTTGTTGTGTTATGTTGAAAAGTTGTGTTAGTTGTGTTATTTTAGAGTTGTCTTAGTTGTTGTGTTATGTTAAAGAGTTGTCTTAGTTGTTGTGTTATGTTAGAGTTGTGTTAGTTGTGTTATGTTAGAATTGTGTTAGTTGTTGTGTTATGTTAAAGAGTTGTCTTAGTTGTTCTGTTATGTTAGAGTTGTCTTAGTTGTTGTGTTATGTTAGAATTGTGTTAGTTGTTGTTATGTTAGAGTTGTGTTAGTTGTTGTGTTATGTTAGAATTGTGTTAGATGTGTTATGTTAGAATTGTGTTAGTTGTGTTATGTTATAGTTGTTTTAGTTGTTGTCTTATGTTAGAATTGTGTTTGTTGTTGTTTTATGTTAGAGTTGTGTTATTTGTTGTGTTATGTTAGAATTGTGTTAGTTGTTGTGTTATGTTGAAGAGTTGTGTTATGTTAGAGTTGTCTTAGTTGTTGTGTTGTGTTAGAGTTGTGTTAATTGTTGTGTTATGTTAGAATTGTGTTATGTTAGAGTTGTCTTAGTTGTTGTGTTATGTTAGAGTTGTCTTAGTTGTTGTGTTATGTTAGAATTGTGTTAGTGGTTGTCTTATGTTAGAATTGTGTTAGTTGTTGTCTTATGTTAGAGTTGAGTTAGTTGTTGTGTTATGTTAGAGTTGTGTTAGTTGTTGTGTTATGTTAGAGTTGTGTTATGTTAGAATTGTGTTAGTTGTTGTGTTATGTTAGAATTGTGTTAGTTGTGTTATATTAAAGAGTTGTGTTAGTTGTTGTGTTATGTTAGAATTGTGTTAGTTGTTGTGTTATGTTAGAGTTCTGTTAGTTGTGTTATGTTAGAATTGTGTTAGTTGTTGTGTTATGTTAGAGTTCTGTTAGTTGTGTTATGTTAGAATTGTGTTAGTTGTTGTGTTATGTTAGAATTGTGTTAGTTGTTGTGTTTATGTTAGAGTTGTGTTAGTTGTTGTGTTATGTTAGAGTTGTGTTACTTGTTGTGTTATGTTAGAATTGTGTTAGTTGTTGTGTTATGTTAGAGTTGTGTTAGTTGTTGTGTTATGTTAGAGTTGTGTTAGTTGTTGTGTTATGTTAGAATTGTGTTAGTTGTTGTGTTATGTTAGAATTGTGTTAATTGTTGTGTTATATTAAAGAGTTGTGTTAGTTGTGTTATGTTAGAGTTGTCTTAGTTGTTGTGTTATGTTAGAGTTGTATTAGTTGTTGTGTTATGTTAGAATTGTGTTAGTTGTGGTGTTATGTTAGAGTTGTCTTAGTTGTTGTGTTATGTTAGAGTTGTGTTAGTTGTTGTGTTATGTTAGAATTGTGTTAGTTGTGTTATGTTAGAATTGTGTTAGTTGTGTTATGTTAGAGTTGTGTTAGTTGTTGTGTTATGTTAGAATTGTGTTAGTTGTTGTGTTATGTTAAAGAGTTGTGTTAGTTGTTGTGTTCTGTTAGAATTGTGTTAGTTGTTGTGTTATGTTGGAGTTGTATGTTAGAGTTGTGTTAGTTGTTGTGTTATGTTAGAGTTCTGTTAGTTGTGTTATGTTAGAATTGTGTTAGTAGTGTTAGTTGTTGTGTTATGTTAAAGAGTTGTGTTATGTTAGAGTTGTGTTAGTTGTTGTGTTATTTGTTGTGTTATGTTAGAGTTGTGTTAGTTGTGTTATGTTACTTGTTCTGTTAGTTGTTGTGTCATGTTAGAATTGTGTTAGTTGTTGTGTTATGTTAGAATTGTGTTAGTTGTTGTGTTATGTTAGAGTTGTGTTAGTTATTGTGTTATGTTAGAGTTGTGTTAGCTGTGTTATGTTAGAGTTGTGTTAGTTGTGTTATCTTAGAATTGTGTTAGTTGTGTTATGTTAGAGTTGTGTTAGTTGTGTTATGTTAGAATTGTGTTAGTTGTTATGTTATGCTAGAGTTGTGTTAGTTGTTGTGTTATGTTAGAGTTGTGTTATGTTAGAGTTGTGTTAGTTGTTGTGTTATGTTAGAATTGTGTTAGTTGTGTTATATTAAAGAGTTGTGTTAGTTGTTGTGTTATGTTAGAATTGTGTTAGTTGTTGTGTTATGTTAGAATTGTGTTAGTTGTGTTAGTTGTTGTGTTATGTTAAAGAGTTGTGTTATGTTAGAGTTGTGTTAGTTGTTGGGTTATATTAGAGTTGTGTTATTTGTTGTGTTATGTTAGAATTGTGTTAGTTGTTGTGTTTATGTTAGAGTTGTGTTAGTTGTTGTGTTATGTTAGAGTTGTGTTACTTGTTGTGTTATGTTAGAATTGTGTTAGTTGTTGTGTTATGTTAGAGTTGTGTTAGTTGTTGTGTTATGTTAGAGTTGTGTTAGTTGTTGTGTTATGTTAGAATTGTGTTAGTTGTTGTGTTATGTTAGAATTGTGTTAATTGTTGTGTTATGTTAAAGAGTTGTGTTAGTTGTGTTATGTTAGAGTTGTCTTAGTTGTTGTGTTATGTTAGAGTTGTATTAGTTGTGTTATGTTAGAATTGTGTTAGTTGTGGTGTTATGTTAGAGTTGTCTTAGTTGTTGTGTTATGTTAGAGTTGTGTTAGTTGTTGTGTTATGTTAGAATTGTGTTAGTTGTGTTATGTTAGAATTGTGTTAGTTGTGTTATGTTAGAGTTGTGTTAGTTGTTGTGTTATGTTAGAATTGTGTTAGTTGTTGTGTTATGTTAAAGAGTTGTGTTAGTTGTTGTGTTCTGTTAGAATTGTGTTAGTTGTTGTGTTATGTTGGAGTTGTATGTTAGAGTTGTGTTAGTTGTTGTGTTATGTTAGAGTTCTGTTAGTTGTGTTATGTTAGAATTGTGTTAGTAGTGTTAGTTGTTGTGTTATGTTAAAGAGTTGTGTTATGTTAGAGTTGTGTTAGTTGTTGTGTTATTTGTTGTGTTATGTTAGAGTTGTGTTAGTTGTGTTATGTTAGAATTGTGTTAGTTGTTGTGTCATGTTAGAATTGTGTTAGTTGTTGTGTTATGTTAGAATTGTGTTAGTTGTTGTGTTATGTTAGAGTTGTGTTAGTTATTGTGTTATGTTAGAGTTGTGTTAGCTGTGTTATGTTAGAGTTGTGTTAGTTGTGTTATCTTAGAATTGTGTTAGTTGTGTTATGTTAGAGTTGTGTTAGTTGTGTTATGTTAGAATTGTGTTAGTTGTTATGTTATGCTAGAGTTGTGTTAGTTGTTGTGTTATGTTAGAGTTGTGTTAGTTGTTGTGTTATGTTAGAATTGTGTTAGTTGTGTTATATTAAAGAGTTGTGTTAGTTGTTGTGTTATGTTAGAATTGTGTTAGTTGTTGTGTTATGTTAGAATTGTGTTAGTTGTGTTAGTTGTTGTGTTATATTAAAGAGTTGTGTTAGTTGTTGGGTTATATTAGAGTTGTGTTATTTGTTGTGTTATGTTAGAGTTGTGTTAGCTGTGTTATGTTATAGTTGTGTTACTTGTTGTGTTGTGTTACTTGTTCTGTTAGTTGTTGTGTCATGTTAGAATTGTGTTAGTTGTTGTGTTATGGTAGAATTGTGTTAGTTGTTGTGTTATGTTAGAGTTGTGTTAGTTGTTGTGTTGTGTTAGAATTGTGTTAGTTGTTGTGTTATGTTAGAATCGTGTTAGTAGTTGTGTTATGTTATAATTGTGTTAGTTCTTGTGTTATGTTAGAATTGTGTTAGTTGTTGTGTTATGTTAGAGTTGTGTTAGTTGTTGTTATGTTAGAGTTGTGTTATGTTAGAATTGTGTTAGTTGTGTTATATTAAAGAGTTGTGTTAGAGTTGTGTTAGTTGTTGTGTTATGTTAGAATTGTGTTAGTTGTGGTGTTATGTTAAAGAGCTGTGTCAGTTGTTGTGTTATGTTAAAGAGTTGTCTTAGTTGTTGTGTTATGTTAGAGTTGTCTTAGTTGTGTTATGTTAGAATTGTGTTAGTTGTTGTGTTATGTTAGAATTGTGTTAGTTGTTGTTATGTTAGAGTTGTGTTAGTTGTTGTTATGTTAGAGTTGTGTTAGTTGTTGTGTTATGTTAGAATTGTGTTAGTCGTGTTATGTTAGAGTTGTGTTAGTTTTTGTGTTATGTTAGAATCGTGTTAGTTGTTGTGTTATGTTAGAATTGTGTTAGTTGTGTTATGTTAGAGTTGTGTTTGTGTTATGTTAAAGTTGTTTTAGTTGTTGTCTTATGTTAGAATTGTGTTAGTTGTGTTATGTTAGAGTTGTGTTAGTTTTTGTGTTATGTTAGAGTTGTGTTACTTGTTGTGTTATGTTACTTGTTCTGTTAGTTGTTGTGTCATGTTAGAATTGTGTTAGTTGTCGTGTTATGTTAGAATTGTGTTAGTTGTTGTGTTATGTTAGAGTTGTGTTGTGTTAGAATTGTGTTAGTTGTTGTGTTATGTTAGAGTTGTGTTATGTTAGAATTGTGTTAGTAGTTGTGTTATGTTATAATTGTGTTAGTTCTTGTGTTATGTTAGAGTTGTGTTATGTTAGAATTGTGTTAGTTGTTATGTTATGTTAGAGTTGTGTTAGTTGTTGTGTTATGTTAGAGTTGTGTTAGTTGTTGTGTTATGTTAGAATTGTGTTAGTTGTGTTATATTAAAGAGTTGTGTTAGTTGTTGTGTTATATTAGAATTGTGTTAGTTGTTGTGTTATGTTAGAGTTCTGTTAGTTGTGTTATGTTAGAATTGTGTTAGTTGTGTTAGTTGTTGTGTTATGTTAAAGAGTTGTGTTATGTTAGAGTTGTGTTAGTTGTTGTGTTATGTTAGAGTTGTGTTATGTTAGAGTTGTGTTAGTTGTGTTATGTTAGAGTTGTGTTATGTTACTTGTTCTGTTAGTTGTTGTGTCATGTTAGAATTGTGTTAGTTGTTGTGTTATGTTAGAATTGTGTTAGTTGTTGTGTTATGTTAGAGTTGTGTTAGTTGTGTTATGTTAGAGTTGTGTTAGTTGTGTTATGTTAGAATTGTGTTAGTTGTGTTATGTTAGAGTTGTGTTAGTTGTTGTGTTATGTTAGAGTTGTGTTAGTTGTTGTGTTATGTTAAAGAGTTGTGTTAGTAGTTGTGTTACGTTAAAGAGTTGTGTTAGTTGTTGTGTTATGTTAAAGAGTTGTGTTATGTTAGAATTGTGTTAGTTGTTGTCTTATGTTAAAGAATTGTGTTAGTTGTTGTGTTATATTAAAGAGTTGTCTTAGTTGTTGTGTTATGTTAAAGAATTGTGTTAGTTGTTGTGTTATGTTAGAGTTGTGTTATTTGTTGTGTTATGTTAAAGAGTTGTGTTAGTTGTTGTGTTATGTTAGAGTTGTGTTAGTTGTGTTATGTTAAAGAGTTGTGTTAGTTGTTGTGTTATGTTAGAATCGTGTTAGTTGTGTTATGTTAAAGAGTTGTGTTAGTTGTGTTATGTTAAAGAGTTGTGTCAGTTGTTGTGTTATGTTAGAATTGTGTTAGTTGTGTTATGTTAGAATTGTGTTAGTTGTTATGTTAGAGTTGTGTTAGTTGTGTTATGTTAGAATTGTGTTAGTTGTTACGTTATGTTAGAGTTGTGTTAGTTGTTGTGTTATGTTGGAGTTGTGTTATGTTAAAGAGTTGTGTTATGTTAGAGTTGTGTTAGTTGTTGTGTTATGTTAGAGTTGTGTTATTTGTTGTGTTATGTTAGAGTTGTGTTAGCTGTGTTATGTTAGAGTTGTGTTACTTGTTCTGTTAGTTGTTGTGTCATGTTAGAATTGTGTTAGTTGTTGTGTTATGGTAGAATTGTGTTAGTTGTTGTGTTATGTTAGAGTTGTGTTAGTTGTTGTGTTGTGTTAGAATTGTGTTAGTTGTTGTGTTATGTTAGAGTTGTGTTATGTTAGAATTGTGTTCGTAGTTGTGTTATGTTATAATTGTGTTAGTTCTTGTGTTATGTTAGAGTTCTGTTATGTTAGAATTGTGTTAGTTGTTGTGTTATGTTAGAGTTGTGTTAGTTGTTGTTATGTTAGAGTTGTGTTAGTTGTTGTGTTATGTTAGAATTGTGTTAGTTGTGTTATATTAAAGAGTTGTGTTAGAGTTGTGTTAGTTGTTGTGTTATGTTAGAATTGTGTTTGTTGTGGTGTTATGTTAAAGAGCTGTGTCAGTTGTTGTGTTATGTTAAAGAGTTGTCTTAGTTGTTGTGTTATGTTAGAGTTGTCTTAGTTGTTGTGTTATGTTAGAGTTGTCTTAGTTGTGTTATTTTCTGAATTGTGTTAGTTGTTGTGTTATGTTAGAGTTGTGTTAGTTGTTGTGTTGTGTTAGAATTGTGTTAGTTGTTGTGTTATGTTAGAGTTGTGTTATGTTAGAATCGTGTTAGTAGTTGTGTTATGTTATAATTGTGTTAGTTCTTGTGTTATGTTAGAATTGTGTTAGTTGTTGTGTTATGTTAGAGTTGTGTTAGTTGTTGTTATGTTAGAGTTGTGTTATGTTAGAATTGTGTTAGTTGTGTTATATTAAAGAGTTGTGTTAGAGTTGTGTTAGTTGTTGTGTTATGTTAGAATTGTGTTAGTTGTGGTGTTATGTTAAAGAGCTGTGTCAGTTGTTGTGTTATGTTAAAGAGTTGTCTTAGTTGTTGTGTTATGTTAGAGTTGTCTTAGTTGTGTTATGTTAGAATTGTGTTAGTTGTTGTGTTATGTTAGAATTGTGTTAGTTGTTGTTATGTTAGAGTTGTCTTAGTTGTTGTTATGTTAGAGTTGTGTTAGTTGTTGTGTTATGTTAGAATTGTGTTAGTCGTGTTATGTTAGAGTTGTGTTAGTTTTTGTGTTATGTTAGAATCGTGTTAGTTGTTGTGTTATGTTAGAATTGTGTTAGTTGTGTTATGTTAGAGTTGTGTTAGTGTTTGTGTTATGTTAAAGTTGTTTTAGTTGTTGTCTTATGTTAGAATTGTGTTAGTTGTGTTATGTTAGAGTTGTGTTAGTTTTTGTGTTATGTTAGAGTTGTGTTACTTGTTGTGTTATGTTACTTGTTCTGTTAGTTGTTGTGTCATGTTAGAATTGTGTTAGTTGTTGTGTTATGTTAGAATTGTGTTAGTTGTTGTGTTATGTTAGAGTTGTGTTGTGTTAGAATTGTGTTAGTTGTTGTGTTATGTTAGAGTTGTGTTATGTTAGAATTGTGTTAGTAGTTGTGTTATGTTATAATTGTGTTAGTTCTTGTGTTATGTTAGAGTTGTGTTATGTTAGAATTGTGTTAGTTGTTATGTTATGTTAGAGTTGTGTTAGTTGTTGTGTTATGTTAGAGTTGTGTTAGTTGTTGTGTTATGTTAGAATTGTGTTAGTTGTGTTATATTAAAGAGTTGTGTTAGTTGTTGTGTTATATTAGAATTGTGTTAGTTGTTGTGTTATGTTAGAGTTCTGTTAGTTGTGTTATGTTAGAATTGTGTTAGTTGTGTTAGTTGTTGTGTTATGTTAAAGAGTTGTGTTATGTTAGAGTTGTGTTAGTTGTTGTGTTATGTTAGAGTTGTGTTATGTTAGAGTTGTGTTAGTTGTGTTATGTTAGAGTTGTGTTATGTTACTTGTTCTGTTAGTTGTTGTGTCATGTTAGAATTGTGTTAGTTGTTGTGTTATGTTAGAATTGTGTTAGTTGTTGTGTTATGTTAGAGTTGTGTTAGTTGTGTTATGTTAGAGTTGTGTTAGTTGTGTTATGTTAGAATTGTGTTAGTTGTGTTATGTTAGAGTTGTGTTAGTTGTTGTGTTATGTTAGAGTTGTGTTAGTTGTTGTGTTATGTTAAAGAGTTGTGTTAGTAGTTGTGTTACGTTAAAGAGTTGTGTTAGTTGTTGTGTTATGTTAAAGAGTTGTGTTATGTTAGAATTGTGTTAGTTGTTGTCTTATGTTAAAGAATTGTGTTAGTTGTTGTGTTATATTAAAGAGTTGTCTTAGTTGTTGTGTTATGTTAAAGAATTGTGTTAGTTGTTGTGTTATGTTAGAGTTGTGTTATTTGTTGTGTTATGTTAAAGAGTTGTGTTAGTTGTTGTGTTATGTTAGAGTTGTGTTAGTTGTGTTATGTTAAAGAGTTGTGTTAGTTGTTGTGTTATGTTAGAATCGTGTTAGTTGTGTTATGTTAAAGAGTTGTGTTAGTTGTGTTATGTTAAAGAGTTGTGTCAGTTGTTGTGTTATGTTAGAATTGTGTTAGTTGTGTTATGTTAGAATTGTGTTAGTTGTTATGTTAGAGTTGTGTTAGTTGTGTTATGTTAGAATTGTGTTAGTTGTTACGTTATGTTAGAGTTGTGTTAGTTGTTGTGTTATGTTAGAGTTGTGTTATTTGTTGTGTTATGTTAGAGTTGTGTTAGCTGTGTTATGTTAGAGTTGTGTTACTTGTTCTGTTAGTTGTTGTGTCATGTTAGAATTGTGTTAGTTGTTGTGTTATGGTAGAATTGTGTTAGTTGTTGTGTTATGTTAGAGTTGTGTTAGTTGTTGTGTTGTGTTAGAATTGTGTTAGTTGTTGTGTTATGTTAGAGTTGTGTTATGTTAGAATTGTGTTCGTAGTTGTGTTATGTTATAATTGTGTTAGTTCTTGTGTTATGTTAGAGTTCTGTTATGTTAGAATTGTGTTAGTTGTTGTGTTATGTTAGAGTTGTGTTAGTTGTTGTTATGTTAGAGTTGTGTTAGTTGTTGTGTTATGTTAGAATTGTGTTAGTTGTGTTATATTAAAGAGTTGTGTTAGAGTTGTGTTAGTTGTTGTGTTATGTTAGAATTGTGTTTGTTGTGGTGTTATGTTAAAGAGCTGTGTCAGTTGTTGTGTTATGTTAAAGAGTTGTCTTAGTTGTTGTGTTATGTTAGAGTTGTCTTAGTTGTTGTGTTATGTTAGAGTTGTCTTAGTTGTGTTATTTTCTGAATTGTGTTAGTTGTTGTGTTATGTTAGAATTGTGTTAGTTGTTGTGTTATGTTAGAATTGTGTTAGTTGTTGTTATGTTAGAGTTGTGTTAGTTGTTGTGTTATGTTAGAATTGTGTTAGTCGTGTTATGTTAGAGTTGTGTTAGTTTTTGTGTTATGTTAGAATCGTGTTAGTTGTTGTGTTATGTTAGAATTGTGTTAGTTGTGTTATGTTAGAGTTGTGTTAGTTTTTGTGTTATGTTAAAGTTGTTTTAGTTGTTGTCTTATGTTAGAATTGTGTTAGTTGTGTTATGTTAGAGTTGTGTTAGTTTTTGTGTTATGTTAGAATTGTGTTACTTGTTGTGTTATGTTAGAGTTGTGTTAGTTGTGTTATGTTAGAGTTGTGTTACTTGTTGTGTTATGTTACTTGTTCTGTTAGTTGTTGTGTCATGTTAGAATTGTGTTAGTTGTTGTGTTATGTTAGAATTGTGTTAGTTGTTGTGTTATGTTAGAGTTGTGTTGTTAGAATTGCGTTAGTTGTTGTGTTATGTTAGAGTTGTGTTATGTTAGAATTGTGTTAGTAGTTGTGTTATGTTATAATTGTGTTAGTTCTTGTGTTATGTTAGAGTTGTGTTATGTTAGAATTGTGTTAGTTGTTGTGTTATGTTAGAGTTGTGTTAGTTGTTGTGTTATGTTAGAGTTGTGTTAGTTGTTGTGTTATGTTAGAATTGTGTTAGTTGTGTTATATTAAAGAGTTGTGTTAGTTGTTGTGTTATATTAGAATTGTGTTAGTTGTTGTGTTATGTTAGAGTTCTGTTAGTTGTGTTATGTTAGAATTGTGTTAGTTGTGTTAGTTGTTGTGTTATGTTAAAGAGTTGTGTTATGTTAGAGTTGTGTTAGTTGTTGTGTTATGTTAGAGTTGTGTTAGTTGTGTTATGTTAGAGTTGTGTTATGTTAGAATTGTGTTAGTTGTTGTGTTATGTTAGAGTTGTGTTAGTTGTTGTGTTATGTTAGAATTGTGTTAGTTGTTGTGTTATGTTGGAGTTGTATGTTAGAATTGTGTTATGTTAGAGTTGTGTTAGTTGTCGTGTTATGTTAGAATTCTGTTAGTTATTGTGTTATGTTAGAGTTGTGTTAGTTGTGTTATGTTAGAGTTGTGTTAGTTGTGTTATGTTAGAATTGTGTTAGTTGTGTTATGTTAGAGTTGTGTTATGTTAGAGTTGTGGCGGTGGATCAATGGCGGTGGATTGGCAGTATCGGTAGAGGGTCGGACGCCATGCTTTGACGCATAGAGTTACGGCCCTTGCCATTCTGAGTTCAAATCCCGTCGAGGTTAACTTTGCCTTTCAACCTTACGGGGTCGATAAAATAAAGTACCAGTAATGCACTGGGTAATTGCTGGCCTTGTGCCAAAAAGTAGAAACAGTTATGTTAGAGTTGTGTTATGTTAGAGTTGTGTTAGTTGTTGTGTTATGTTAAAGAGTTGTGTTAGTTGTTGTGTTACGTTAAAGAGTTGTGTTAGTTGTTGTGTTATGTTAAAGAGTTGTGTTAGTTGTTGTGTTATGTTAGAATTGTGTTAGTTGTTGTGTTATGTTAAAGAGTTGTGTTAGTTGTTGTGTTATATTAAAGAGTTGTCTTAGTTGTTGTGTTATGTTAAAGAATTGTGTTAGTTGTTGTGTTATGTTAGAGTTGTGTTATTTGTTGTGTTATGTTAGAATTGTGTTAGTTGTTGTGTTATGTTAAAGAGTTGTGTTAGTTGTGTTATGTTAGAGTTGTCTTAGTTGTTGTGTTATGTTAAAGAGTTGTGTTAGTTGTTGTGTTACGTTAAAGAGTTGTGTTAGTTGTTGTGTTATGTTAAAGAGTTGTGTTAGTTGTTGTGTTATGTTAGAGTTGTGTTAGTTGTGTTATGTTAAAGAGTTGTGTTAGTTGTTGTGTTATGTTAGAATCGTGTTAGTTGTGTTATGTTAAAGAGTTGTGTTAGTTGTGTTATGTTAAAGAGTTGTGTCAGTTGTTGTGTTATGTTAGAATTGTGTTAGTTGTTGTGTTATGTTAAAGAGTTGTGTTAGTTGTGTTATGTTAGAGTTGTCTTAGTTGTTGTGTTATGTTAGAGTTGTGTTAGTTGTGTTATGTTAGAATTGTGTTAGTTGTTGTGTTATGTTAGAATTGTGTTAGTTGTTATGTTAGAGTTGTGTTAGTTGTGTAATGTTAGAATTGTGTTAGTTGTTACGTTATGTTAGAGTTGTGTTAGTTGTTGTGTTATGTTGGAGTTGTGTTATGTTAAAGAGTTGTGTCAGTTGTTGTGTTATGTTAAAGACTTGTCTTAGTTGTTGTGTTATGTTAGAGTTGTGTTAGTTGTTGTGTTATGTTAGAATTGTGTTAGTTGTTGTGTTATGTTAAAGAATTGTATTAGTTGTTGTGTTATATTAAAGAGTTGTCTTAGTTGTTGTGTTATGTTAAAGAGTTGTGATAGTTGTTGTGTTATGTTAGAGTTGTGTTAGTTGTTGTGTTATGTTAGAGTTGTGTTAGTTGTTGTGGTATGTTAGAATTGTGTTAGTTGTGTTAGTTGTTGTGTTATGTTAGAATTGTGTTAGTTGTTGTGTTATGTTGAAAAGTTGTGTTAGTTGTGTTATTTTAGAGTTGTCTTAGTTGTTGTGTTATGTTAAAGAGTTGTCTTAGTTGTTGTGTTATGTTAGAGTTGTGTTAGTTGTGTTATGTTAGAATTGTGTTAGTTGTTGTGTTATGTTAAAGAGTTGTCTTAGTTGTTGTGTTATGTTAGAGTTGTCTTAGTTGTTGTGTTATGTTAGAGTTGTCTTAGTTGTTGTGTTATGTTAGAGTTGTCTTAGTTGTGTTATGTTAGAATTGTGTTATGTTAGAATTGTGTTAGTTGTTGTTATGTTAGAGTTGTGTTAGTTGTTGTGTTATGTTAGAATTGTGTTAGATGTGTTATGTTACAGTTGTTTTAGTTGTTGTCTTATGTTAGAATTGTGTTTGTTGTTGTTTTATGTTAGAGTTGTGTTATTTGTTGTGTTATGTTAGAATTGTGTTAGTTGTGGTGTTATGTTAAAGAGTTGTGTCAGTTATTGTGTTATGTTAGAGTTGTTTTAGTTGTTGTCTTATGTTAGAATTGTGTTAGTTGTGTTCTGTTAGAGTTGTGTTAGTTGTTGTGTTATGTTAGAATTGTGTTAGTTGTTGTGTTATGTTAAAGATTTGTGTCAGTTGTTGTGTTATGTTAAAGACTTGTCTTAGTTGTTGTGTTACGTTAGAGTTGTGTTAGTTCTTGTGTTATGTTAGAATTGTGTTAGTTGTTGTGTTATGTTAGAATTGTGTTAGTTGTTGTGTTATGTTGAAGAGTTGTGTTATGTTAGAGTTGTCTTAGTTGTTGTGTTGTGTTAGAGTTGTGTTAGTTGTTGTGTTATGTTAGAATTGTGTTATGTTAGAGTTGTCTTAATTGTTGTGTTATTTTAGAATTGTGTTAGTTGTGTTATGTTAGAATTGTGTTAGTTGTTGTGTTATGTTAGAATTGTGTTAGTTGTTGTGTTATGTTAAAGAGTTGTGTTAGTTGTGTTATGTTAGAGTTGTCTTAGTTGTTGTGTTACGTTAGAGTTGTCTTAGTTTTGTGTTATGTTAGAGTTGTGTTAGTTGTGTTATGTTAGAATTGTGTTAGTTGTTGTGTTATGTTAAAGAGTTGTCTTAGTTGTTGTGTTATGTTAGAGTTGTCTTAGTTGTTGTGTTATGTTAGAGTTGTCTTAGTTGTTGTGTTATGTTAGAGTTGTCTTAGTTGTGTTATGTTAGAATTGTGTTAGTTGTTGTGTTATGTTAGAGTTGTGTTAGAATTGTGTTAGTTGTTGTTATGTTAGAGTTGTGTTAGTTGTTGTGTTATGTTAGAATTGTGTTAGTTGTTGTGTTACGTTAAAGATTTGTGTCAGTTCTTGTGTTATGTTAAAGACTTGTCTTAGTTGTTGTGTTATGTTAGAGTTGTGTTAGTTGTTGTGTTATGTTAGAATTGTGTTAGTTGTTGTGTTATGTTAGAATTGTGTTATATTAGAATTGTGTTAGTTCTTGTGTTATGTTAGAGTTGTGTTAGTTGTTGTGTTATGTTAAAGAGTTGTGTTATGTTAAAGAGTTGTGTTAGTGGTTGTGTTATGTTAAAGAGTAGTCTCAGTTGTTGTGTTATGTTAAAGAGTTGTGTTAGTTGTTGTGTTATGTTAGAGTTGTCTCAGTTGTTGTGTTATGTTAAAGAGTTGTGTTAGTTGTTGTGTTATGTTAGAGTTGTATGTTAGAGTTGTGTTAGTTGTTGTGTTATGTTAGAATTGTGTTAGTTGTTGTGTTATGTTAGAGTTGTGTTAGTTGTTGTGTTATGTTAGAGTTGTCTTAGTTGTGTTATGTTAGAATTGTGTTAGTTGTGTTATGTTAGAGTTGTGTTAGTTGTGTTATGTTAGAATTGTGTTAGTTGTTATGTTATGTTAGAGTTGTGTTAGTTGTTGTGTTATGTTAGAGTTGTGTTAGTTGTGTTACTTGTTGTGTTATGTTACTTGTTCTGTTAGTTGTTGTGTTATGTTAGAATTGTGTTAGTTGTTGTGTTATGTTAGAGTTGTGTTAGTTGTTGTGTTGTGTTAGAATTGTGTTAGCTGTTGTGTTATGTTAGAGTTGTGTTGTGTTAGAATTGTGTTAGTAGTTGTGTTATGTTATAATTGTGTTAGTTCTTGTGTTATGTTAGAGTTGTGTTATGTTAGAATTGTGTTAGTTGTTGTGTTATGTTAGAGTTGTGTTAGTTGTTGTGTTATGTTAGAATTGTGTTAGTTGTGTTATATTAAAGAGTTGTGTTAGTTGTTGTGTTATGTTAGAATTGTGTTAGTTGTTGTGTTATGTTAGAGTTCTGTTAGTTGTGTTATGTTAGAATTGTGTTAGTAGTGTTAGTTGTTGTGTTATGTTAAAGAGTTGTGTTATGTTAGAGTTGTGTTAGTTGTTGTGTTATGTTAGAGTTGTGTTATTTGTTGTGTTATGTTAGAGTTGTGTTAGCTGTGTTATGTTAGAGTTGTGTTACTTGTTGTGTTATGTTACTTGTTCTGTTAGTTGTTGTGTCATGTTAGAATTGTGTTAGTTGTCGTGTTATGGTAGAATTGTGTTAGTTGTTGTGTTATGTTAGAGTTGTGTTAGTTGTTGTGTTGTGTTAGAATTGTGTTAGTTGTTGTGTTATGTTAAAGAGTTGTGTTAGTTGTGTTATGTTAGAGTTGTCTTAGTTGTTGTGTTACGTTAGAGTTGTCTTAGTTTTGTGTTATGTTAGAGTTGTGTTAGTTGTGTTATGTTAGAATTGTGTTAGTTGTTGTGTTATGTTAAAGAGTTGTCTTAGTTGTTGTGTTATGTTAGAGTTGTCTTAGTTGTTGTGTTATGTTAGAGTTGTCTTAGTTGTTGTGTTATGTTAGAGTTGTCTTAGTTGTGTTATGTTAGAATTGTGTTAGTTGTTGTGTTATGTTAGAGTTGTGTTAGAATTGTGTTAGTTGTTGTTATGTTAGAGTTGTGTTAGTTGTTGTGTTATGTTAGAATTGTGTTAGTTGTTGTGTTACGTTAAAGATTTGTGTCAGTTCTTGTGTTATGTTAAAGACTTGTCTTAGTTGTTGTGTTATGTTAGAGTTGTGTTAGTTGTTGTGTTATGTTAGAATTGTGTTAGTTGTCGTGTTATGTTAGAATTCTGTTAGTTATTGTGTTATGTTAGAGTTGTGTTAGTTGTGTTATGTTAGAGTTGTGTTAGTTGTGTTATGTTAGAATTGTGTTAGTTGTGTTATGTTAGAGTTGTGTTATGTTAGAGTTGTGGCGGTGGATCAATGGCGGTGGATTGGCAGTATCGGTAGAGGGTCGGACGCCATGCTTTGACGCATAGAGTTACGGCCCTTGCCATTCTGAGTTCAAATCCCGTCGAGGTTAACTTTGCCTTTCAACCTTACGGGGTCGATAAAATAAAGTACCAGTAATGCACTGGGTAATTGCTGGCCTTGTGCCAAAAAGTAGAAACAGTTATGTTAGAGTTGTGTTATGTTAGAGTTGTGTTAGTTGTTGTGTTATGTTAAAGAGTTGTGTTAGTTGTTGTGTTACGTTAAAGAGTTGTGTTAGTTGTTGTGTTATGTTAAAGAGTTGTGTTAGTTGTTGTGTTATGTTAGAATTGTGTTAGTTGTTGTGTTATGTTAAAGAGTTGTGTTAGTTGTTGTGTTATATTAAAGAGTTGTCTTAGTTGTTGTGTTATGTTAAAGAATTGTGTTAGTTGTTGTGTTATGTTAGAGTTGTGTTATTTGTTGTGTTATGTTAAAGAGTTGTGTTAGTTGTTGTGTTATGTTAGAGTTGTGTTAGTTGTGTTATGTTAAAGAGTTGTGTTAGTTGTTGTGTTATGTTAGAATCGTGTTAGTTGTGTTATGTTAAAGAGTTGTGTTAGTTGTGTTATGTTAAAGAGTTGTGTCAGTTGTTGTGTTATGTTAGAATTGTGTTAGTTGTTGTGTTATGTTAAAGAGTTGTGTTAGTTGTGTTATGTTAGAGTTGTCTTAGTTGTTGTGTTATGTTAGAATTGTGTTAGTTGTTATGTTAGAGTTGTGTTAGTTGTGTAATGTTAGAATTGTGTTAGTTGTTACGTTATGTTAGAGTTGTGTTAGTTGTTGTGTTATGTTGGAGTTGTGTTATGTTAAAGAGTTGTGTCAGTTGTTGTGTTATGTTAAAGACTTGTCTTAGTTGTTGTGTTATGTTAGAGTTGTGTTAGTTGTTGTGTTATGTTAGAATTGTGTTAGTTGTTGTGTTATGTTAAAGAATTGTATTAGTTGTTGTGTTATATTAAAGAGTTGTCTTAGTTGTTGTGTTATGTTAAAGAGTTGTGATAGTTGTTGTGTTATGTTAGAGTTGTGTTAGTTGTTGTGTTATGTTAGAGTTGTGTTAGTTGTTGTGGTATGTTAGAATTGTGTTAGTTGTGTTAGTTGTTGTGTTATGTTAGAATTGTGTTAGTTGTTGTGTTATGTTGAAAAGTTGTGTTAGTTGTGTTATTTTAGAGTTGTCTTAGTTGTTGTGTTATGTTAAAGAGTTGTCTTAGTTGTTGTGTTATGTTAGAGTTGTGTTAGTTGTGTTATGTTAGAATTGTGTTAGTTGTTGTGTTATGTTAAAGAGTTGTCTTAGTTGTTGTGTTATGTTAGAGTTGTCTTAGTTGTTGTGTTATGTTAGAGTTGTCTTAGTTGTTGTGTTATGTTAGAGTTGTCTTAGTTGTGTTATGTTAGAATTGTGTTAGTTGTTGTGTTATGTTAGAATTGTGTTAGTTGTTGTTATGTTAGAGTTGTGTTAGTTGTTGTGTTATGTTAGAATTGTGTTAGATGTGTTATGTTACAGTTGTTTTAGTTGTTGTCTTATGTTAGAATTGTGTTTGTTGTTGTTTTATGTTAGAGTTGTGTTATTTGTTGTGTTATGTTAGAATTGTGTTAGTTGTGGTGTTATGTTAAAGAGTTGTGTCAGTTATTGTGTTATGTTAGAGTTGTTTTAGTTGTTGTCTTATGTTAGAATTGTGTTAGTTGTGTTCTGTTAGAGTTGTGTTAGTTGTTGTGTTATGTTAGAATTGTGTTAGTTGTTGTGTTATGTTAAAGATTTGTGTCAGTTGTTGTGTTATGTTAAAGACTTGTCTTAGTTGTTGTGTTACGTTAGAGTTGTGTTAGTTGTTGTGTTATGTTAGAATTGTGTTAGTTGTTGTGTTATGTTAGAATTGTGTTAGTTGTTGTGTTATGTTGAAGAGTTGTGTTATGTTAGAGTTGTCTTAGTTGTTGTGTTGTGTTAGAGTTGTGTTAGTTGTTGTGTTATGTTAGAATTGTGTTATGTTAGAGTTGACTTAATTGTTGTGTTATTTTAGAATTGTGTTAGTTGTGTTATGTTAGAATTGTGTTAGTTGTTGTGTTATGTTAGAATTGTGTTAGTTGTTGTGTTATGTTAAAGAGTTGTGTTAGTTGTGTTATGTTAGAGTTGTCTTAGTTGTTGTGTTACGTTAGAGTTGTCTTAGTTTTGTGTTATGTTAGAGTTGTGTTAGTTGTGTTATGTTAGAATTGTGTTAGTTGTTGTGTTATGTTAAAGAGTTGTCTTAGTTGTTGTGTTATGTTAGAGTTGTCTTAGTTGTTGTGTTATGTTAGAGTTGTCTTAGTTGTTGTGTTATGTTAGAGTTGTCTTAGTTGTGTTATGTTAGAATTGTGTTAGTTGTTGTGTTATGTTAGAGTTGTGTTAGAATTGTGTTAGTTGTTGTTATGTTAGAGTTGTGTTAGTTGTTGTGTTATGTTAGAATTGTGTTAGTTGTTGTGTTACGTTAAAGATTTGTGTCAGTTCTTGTGTTATGTTAAAGACTTGTCTTAGTTGTTGTGTTATGTTAGAGTTGTGTTAGTTGTTGTGTTATGTTAGAATTGTGTTAGTTGTTGTGTTATGTTAGAATTGTGTTATATTAGAATTGTGTTAGTTCTTGTGTTATGTTAGAGTTGTGTTAGTTGTTGTGTTATGTTAAAGAGTTGTGTTAGTGGTTGTGTTATGTTAAAGAGTAGTCTCAGTTGTTGTGTTATGTTAAAGAGTTGTGTTAGTTGTTGTGTTATGTTAGAGTTGTCTCAGTTGTTGTGTTATGTTAAAGAGTTGTGTTAGTTGTTGTGTTATGTTAGAGTTGTGTTAGTTGTTGTGTTATGTTAGAATTGTGTTAGTTGTTGTGTTATGTTAGAGTTGTGTTAGTTGTTGTGTTATGTTAGAGTTGTCTTAGTTGTGTTATGTTAGAATTGTGTTAGTTGTGTTATGTTAGAGTTGTGTTAGTTGTGTTATGTTAGAATTGTGTTAGTTGTTATGTTATGTTAGAGTTGTGTTAGTTGTTGTGTTATGTTAGAGTTGTGTTAGTTGTGTTACTTGTTGTGTTATGTTATTTGTTCTGTTAGTTGTTGTGTTATGTTAGAATTGTGTTAGTTGTTGTGTTATGTTAGAGTTGTGTTAGTTGTTGTGTTGTGTTAGAATTGTGTTAGCTGTTGTGTTATGTTAGAATTGTGTTAGTAGTTGTGTTATGTTATAATTGTGTTAGTTCTTGTGTTATGTTAGAGTTGTGTTATGTTAGAATTGTGTTAGTTGTTGTGTTATGTTAGAGTTGTGTTAGTTGTTGTGTTATGTTAGAATTGTGTTAGTTGTGTTATATTAAAGAGTTGTGTTAGTTGTTGTGTTATGTTAGAATTGTGTTAGTTGTTGTGTTATGTTAGAGTTCTGTTAGTTGTGTTATGTTAGAATTGTGTTAGTAGTGTTAGTTGTTGTGTTATGTTAAAGAGTTGTGTTATGTTAGAGTTGTGTTAGTTGTTGTGTTATGTTAGAGTTGTGTTATTTGTTGTGTTATGTTAGAGTTGTGTTAGCTGTGTTATGTTAGAGTTGTGTTACTTGTTGTGTTATGTTACTTGTTCTGTTAGTTGTTGTGTCATGTTAGAATTGTGTTAGTTGTTGTGTTATGGTAGAATTGTGTTAGTTGTTGTGTTATGTTAGAGTTGTGTTAGTTGTTGTGTTGTGTTAGAATTGTGTAAGTTGTTGTGTTATGTTACAGTTGTGTTATGTTAGAATTGTGTTAGTAGTTGTGTTATGTTATAATTGTGTTAGTTCTTGTGTTATGTTAGAGTTCTGTTATGTTAGAATTGTGTTAGTTGTTGTGTTATGTTAGAGTTGTGTTAGTTGTTGTGTTATGTTAGAATTGTGTTAGTTGTTGTGTTATGTTAGAATTGTGTTAGTTGTTGTGTTATGTTAGAGTTCTGTTAGTTGTGTTATGTTAGAATTGTGTTAGTAGTGTTAGTTGTTGTGTTATGTTAAAGAGTTGTGTTATGTTAGAGTTGTGTTAGTTGTTGTGTTATGTTAGAGTTGTGTTATTTGTTGTGTTATGTTGGAGTTGTATGTTAGAGTTGTGTTAGTTGTTGTGTTATGTTAGAGTTGTGTTAGTTGTTGTGTTATGTTAGAATTGTGTTATGTTAGAGTAGTGTTAGTTGTTGTGTTATGTTAGAATTGTGTTAGTTGTTGTGTTATGTTGGAGTTGTATGTTAGAGTTGTGTTAGTTGTTGTGTTATGTTAGAGTTGTGTTAGTTGTTGTGTTATGTTAGAATTGTGTTAGTTGTTGTGATATGTTAGAGTTGTGTTATGTTAGAGTTGTGTTAGTTGTGTTATGTTAGCGTTGTGTTAGTTGTGTTATGTTAGAATTGTGTTAGTTGTGTTATGTTAGAATTGTGTTAGTTGTTATGTTATGTTAGAGTTGTGTTATGTTAAAGAGTTGTGTTAGTTGTTGTGTTATATTAAAGAGTTGTCTTAGTTGTTGTGTTATGTTAAAGAATTGTGTTAGTTGTTGTGTTATGTTAGAGTTGTGTAATTTGTTGTGTTATGTTAAAGAGTTGTGTTAGTTGTTGTGTTAGGTTAGAGTTGTGTTATGTTAAAGAGTTGTGTTAGTTGTTGTGTTATGTTAGAATCGTGTTAGTTGTGTTATGTTAAAGAGTTGTGTTAGTTGTGTTATGTTAAAGAGTTGTGTCAGTTGTTGTGTTATGTTAGAATTGTGTTAGTTGTTGTGTTATGTTAGAGTTGTGTTATGTTAGAATTTTGTTAGTTGTTGTGTTATGTTGGAGTTGTATGTTAGAGTTGTGTTATGTTAGAGTTGTGTTATGTTAGAGTTGTGTTATGTTAGAGTTGTGTTAGTTGTGTTATGTTAGAATTGTGTTAGTTGTTACGTTATGTTAGAGTTGTGTTAGTTGTTGTCTTATGTTAGAGTTGTGTTATGTTAAAGAGTTGTGTCAGTTGTTGTGTTATGTTAAAGACTTGTCTTAGTTGTTGTGTTATGTTAGAGTTGTGTTAGTTGTTGCGTTATGTTAGAATTGTGTTAGTTGTTGTGTTACGTTAAAGAGTTGTGTTAGTTGTTGTGTTATATTAAAGAGTTGTTTTAGTTGTTGTGTTATGTTAAAGAGTTGTGTTAGTTGTTGTGTTATGTTAGAATTGTGTTAGTTGTTGTGTTATGTTAAAGAGTTGTGTTAGTTGTTGTGTTATATTAAAGAGTTGTCTTAGTTGTTGTGTTATGTTAAAGAATTTTGTTAGTTGTTGTGTTATGTTAGAGTTGTGTTATTTGTTGTGTTATGTTAAAGAGTTGTGTTAGTTGTTGTGTTATGTTAGAATCGTGTTAGTTGTGTTATGTTAAAGAGTTGTGTTAGTTGTGTTATGTTAAAGAGTTGTGTCAGTTGTTGTGTTATGTTAGAATTTTGTTAGTTGTTGTGTTATGTTGGAGTTGTGTTATGTTAGAGTTGTGTTATGTTAGAGTTGTG
Source organism: Eledone cirrhosa (assembly GCA_964016885.1). NCBI lineage: Eukaryota > Metazoa > Mollusca > Cephalopoda > Octopoda > Eledonidae > Eledone > Eledone cirrhosa. Next base: position 38,499,779 of record OZ024748.1, on the reverse strand, counting down.
TTAGTTGTTGTGTTATGTTAGAATTGTGTTAGTTGTTATGTTATGTTAGAGTTGTGTTAGTTGTTGTGTTATGTTAGAGTTGTGTTATGTTAAAGAGTTGTGTCAGTTGTTGTGTTATGTTAAAGACTTGTCTTAGTTGTTGTGTTATGTTAGAGTTGTGTTAGTTGTTGTGTTATGTTAGAATTGTGTTAGTTGTTGTGTTATGTTAAAGAGTTGTGTTAGTTGTTGTGTTATATTAAAGAGTTGTCTTAGTTGTTGTGTTATGTTAAAGAGTTGTGTTAGTTGTTGTGTTATGTTAGAGTTGTGTTAGTTGTTGTGTTATGTTAAAGACTTGTGTTAGTTGTTGTGGTATGTTAGAATTGTGTTAGTTGTTGTGTTATGTTAAAGAGTTGTGTTAGTTCTTGTGGTATGTTATAGTTGTCTTAGTTGTTGTGTTATGTTAGAGTTGTCTTAGTTGTTGTGTTATGTTAGAATTGTGTTAGTTTTTCTGTTATGTTAGAGTTGTCTTAATTGTTGTGTTATTTTAGAATTGTGTTAGTTGTGTTATGTTAGAATTGTGTTAGTTGTTGTGTTATGTTAGAATTGTGTTAGTTGTTGTGTTATGTTAGAATTGTGTTAGTTGTGGTGTTATGTTAAAGAGTTGTGTCAGTTGTTGTGTTATGTTAAAGAGTTGTCTTAGTTGTTGTGTTATGTTAGAGTTGTCTTAGTTGTTGTGTTATGTTAGAGTTGTGTTAGTTGTTGTGTTATGTTAGAATTGTGTTAGTTCTTGTTTTATGTTAGAGTTGTGTTAGTTGTTGTGTTATGTTAGAATTGTGTTAGTTGTGGTGTTATGTTAAAGAGTTGTGTCAGTTGTTGTGTTATGTTAGAGTTGTTTTAGTTGTTGTGTTATGTTAGAGTTGTCTTAGTTGTGTTATGTTAGAATTGTGTTAGTTGTTGTGTTATGTTAGAGTTTTCTTAATTGTTGTGTTATTTTAGAATTGTGTTAGTTGTGTTATGTTAGAGTTGTGTTAGTTGTTGTGTTTTGTTAGAATTGTGTTAGTTGTGGTGTTATGTTAAAGAGTTGTGTCAGTTGTTGTGTTATGTTAGAGTTGTTTTAGTTGTTGACTTACGTTAGAATTGTGTTAGTTGTTGTGTTATGTTAGAATTGTGTTAGATGTTGTGTTATGTTAAAGATTTGTGTTAGTTGTTGTGTTATGTTAAAGACTTGTCTTAGTTGTTGTGTTATGTTAGAGTTGTGTTAGCTGTTGTGTTATGTTGAAGAGTTGTGTTATGTTAGAGTTGTCTTAGTTGTTGTGTTATGTTAAAGAGTTGTGTTAGATGTTGTGTTATGTTATAGTTGTGTTAGTTGTTGTGTTATGTTAGAATTGTGTTAGTTCTTGTGTTATGTTAGAGTTGTCTTAGTTGTTGTGTTATGTTAGAGTTGTCTTAGTTGTTGTGTTATGTTAGAGTTGTGTTAGTTGTTGTGTTATGTTAGAATTGTGTTATGTTAGAGTTGTTTTAATTGTTGTGTTATTTTAGAATGGTGTTAGTTGTGTTATGTTAGAATTGTGTTAGTTGTTGTGTTATGTTAGAATTGTGTTAGTTGTTGTGTTATGTTAAAGAGTTGTGTTAGTTGCGTTATGTTAGAGTTGTCTTAGTTGTTGTGTTATGTTAGAGTTGTCTTAGTTGTTGTGTTATGTTAGAGTTGTCTTAGTTGTGTTATGTTAGAATTGTGTTAGTTGTTGTGTTATGTTAGAGTTGTGTTAGTTGTTGTGTTATGTTAGAATTGTGTTAGTTGTTGTTATGTTAGAGTTGTGTTAGTTGTTGTGTTATGTTAGAATTGTGTTAGTTGTGTTATGTTAGAGTTGTGTTACTTGTGTTATGTTAAAGATTTGTGTCAGTTGTTGTGTTATGTTAAAGACTTGTCTTAGTTGTTGTGTTATGTTAGAGTTGTCTCAGTTGTTGTGTCATGTGAAAGAGTTGTGTTAGTTGTTGTGTTATGTTAGAGTTGTGTTATGTTAGAAGTTTGTTAGTTGTTGTGTTATGTTGGAGTTGTATGTTAGAGTTGTGTTATGTTAGAGTTGTGTTATGTTAGAATTGTGTTAGTTGTTGTGTTATGTTAGAGTTGTGTTAGTTGTTGTGTTATGTTAGAGTTGTGTTAGTTGTTTTGTTATGTTAGAGTTGTGTTAGTTGTGTTATGTTAGAATTGTGTTAGTTGTGTTATGTTAGAATTGTGTTAGTTGTGTTATGTTAGAGTTGTGTTAGTTGTTATGTTATGTTAGAGTTGTGTTAGTTGTTGTGTTATGTTAGAGTTGTGTTATGTTAAAGAGTTGTGTTAGTTGTTGTGTTATGTTAAAGAGTTGTGTTAGTTGTTGTGTTATGTTAGAATTGTGTTAGTTGTTGTGTTATGTTAAAGAGTTGTGTTAGTTGTTGTGTTATATTAAAGAGTTGTCTTAGTTGTTGTGTTATTTTAAAGAGTTGTGTTAGTTGTTGTGTTAGTTGTTGTGTTATGTTAGAATTGTGTTAGTTGTGTTATGTTAGAGTTGTGTTATGTTAGAATTGTGTTAGTTGTTGTGTTATGTTAGAATTGTGTTAGTTGTTGTGTTATGTTAAAGAGTTGTGTTAGTTGTGTGATGTTAGAGTTGTCTTAGTTGTTGTGTTATGTTAAAGTGTTGTGTTAGTTGTTGTGTTATGTTAGAATTGTGTTAGTTGTTGTGTTATGTTAAAGAGTTGTGTTAGTTGTGTTATGTTAGAGTTGTCTTAGTTGTTGTGTTATGTTAGAGTTGTCTTAGTTGTTGTGTTATGTTAGATTTGTGTTAGTTGTTGTGTTATGTTAGAGTTGTGTTAGTTGTTGTGTTATGTTAGAATTGTGTTAGTTGTGGTGTTATGTTAAAGAGTTGTGTCAGTTGTTGTGTTATGTTAAAGAGTTGTCTTAGTTGTTGTGTTATGTTAGAGTTGTCTTAGTTGTGTTATGTTAGAGTTGTCTTAGTTGTGTTATGTTAGAATTGTGTTAGTTGTTGTGTTATGTTAGAATTGTGTTAGTTGTTGTGTTATGTTAGAATTGTGTTAGTTGTTGTTATGTTAGAGTTGTGTTAGTTGTTGTGTTATGTTAGAATTGTGTTAGTCGTGTTATGTTAGAGTTGTGTTAATTTTTGTGTTATGTTAGAATTGTGTTAGTTGTTGTGTTATGTTAGAGTTGTGTTAATTGTTGTGTTATGTTAGAATTGTGTTAGTTGTGTTATGTTAGAGTTGTGTTAGTTTTTGTGTTATGTTAGAGTTGTGTTATTTGTTGTGTTATGTTAAAGAGTTGTGTTAGTTGTTGTGTTATGTTAGAGTTGTGTTAGTTGTGTTATGTTAAAGAGTTGTGTTAGTTGTTGTGTTATGTTAGAATCGTGTTAGTTGTGTTATGTTAAAGAGTTGTGTTAGTTGTGTTATGTTAAAGAGTTGTGTCAGTTGTTGTGTTATGTTAGAATTGTGTTAGTTGTGTTATGTTAGAATTGTGTTAGTTGTTATGTTAGAGTTGTGTTAGTTGTGTTATGTTAGAATTGTGTTAGTTGTTACGTTATGTTAGAGTTGTGTTAGTTGTTGTGTTATGTTGGAGTTGTGTTATGTTAAAGAGTTGTGTTATGTTAGAGTTGTGTTAGTTGTTGTGTTATGTTAGAGTTGTGTTATTTGTTGTGTTATGTTAGAGTTGTGTTAGCTGTGTTATGTTAGAGTTGTGTTACTTGTTCTGTTAGTTGTTGTGTCATGTTAGAATTGTGTTAGTTGTTGTGTTATGGTAGAATTGTGTTAGTTGTTGTGTTATGTTAGAGTTGTGTTAGTTGTTGTGTTGTGTTAGAATTGTGTTAGTTGTTGTGTTATGTTAGAGTTGTGTTATGTTAGAATTGTGTTCGTAGTTGTGTTATGTTATAATTGTGTTAGTTCTTGTGTTATGTTAGAGTTCTGTTATGTTAGAATTGTGTTAGTTGTTGTGTTATGTTAGAGTTGTGTTAGTTGTTGTGTTATGTTAGAATTGTGTTAGTCGTGTTATGTTAGAGTTGTGTTAATTTTTGTGTTATTTTAGAATTGTGTTAGTTGTTGTGTTATGTTAGAGTTGTGTTAATTGTTGTGTTATGTTAGAATTGTGTTAGTTGTGTTATGTTAGAGTTGTGTTAGTTTTTGTGTTATGTTAGAATCGTGTTAGTTGTTGTGTTATGTTAGAATTGTGTTAGTTGTGTTATGTTAGAGTTGTGTTAGTTTTTGTGTTATGTTAAAGTTGTTTTAGTTGTTGTCTTATGTTAGAATTGTGTTAGTTGTGTTATGTTAGAGTTGTGTTAGTTTTTGTGTTATGTTAGAATTGTGTTAGTTGTTGTGTTATGTTAGAGTTGTGTTAGTTGTTGTGTTATGTTAGAATTGTGTTAGTTGTTGTGTTATGTTAAAGAGTTGTGTTAGTTGTTGTGTTATGTTAGAATCGTGTTAGTTGTGTTATGTTAAAGAGTTGTGTTATGTTAAAGAGTTGTGTCAGTTGTTGTGTTATGTTAGAATTGTGTTAGTTGTTGTGTTATGTTAGAATTGTGTTAGTTGTTGTGTTACGTTAGAGTTGTGTTATATTAGAATTGTGTTAGTTCTTGTGTTATGTTAGAGTTGTGTTAGTTGTTGTGTTATGTTAGAATTGTGTTAGTTGTGTTATGTTAGAATTGTGTTAGTTGTGTTATGTTAGAGTTGTGTTAGTTGTTGTGTTATGTTAAAGAGTTGTGTTAGTTGTTGTGTTATGTTAAAGAGTTGTGTTAGTTGTTGTGTTATGTTAAAGAGTTGTGTTATGTTAGAATTGTGTTAGTTGTGTTATGTTAAAGAGTTGTCTCAGTTGTTGTGTTATGTTAAAGAGTTGTGTTAGTTGTTGTGTTATGTTAGAGTTGTGTTAGTTGTTGCGTTATGTTAGAGTTGTGTTAGTTGTTGTTTTATGTTAAAGAGTTGTGTTAGTTGTTGCGTTATGTTAGAATTGTGTTAGTTGTTGTGTTATGTTAAAGACTTGTGTTAGTTGTTGTGTTATGTTAGAATTGTGTTAGTTGTTGTGTTATGTTAAAGATTTGTGTCAGTTGTTGTGTTATGTTAAATACTTGTCTTAGTTGTTGTGTTATGTTAGAGTTGTGTTAGTTGTTGTGTTATGTTGAAGAGTTGTGTTATGTTAGAGTTGTCTTAGTTGTTGTGTTATGTTATAGAGTTGTGTTAGTTGTTGTGTTATGTTAGAGTTGTGTTATGTTAGAGTTGTGTTAGTTGTTGTGTTATGTTAGAATTGTGTTAGTTCTTGTGTTATGTTAGAGTTGTCTTAGTTGTTGTGTTAAGTTAGAGTTGTCTTAGTTGTTGTGTTATGTTAGAGTTGTGTTAGTTGTTGTGTTATGTTAGAATTGTGTTAGTACTTGTGTTATGTTAGAGTTGTCTTAATTGTTGTGTTATTTTAGAATGGTGTTAGTTGTGTTATGTTAGAATTGTGTTAGTTGTTGTGTTATGTTAGAATTGTGTTAGTTGTTGTGTTATGTTAAAGAGTTGTGTTAGTTGTGTTATGTTAGAATTGTGTTAGTTATTGTGTTATGTTAGAGTTGTGTCAGTTGTTGTGTTATGTTAGAATTGTGTTAGTTGTGGTGTTATGTTAAAGAGTTGTGTCAGTTGTTGTGTTATGTTAAAGAGTTGTCTTAGTTGTTGTGTTATGTTAGAGTTGTCTTAGTTGTTGTGTTATGTTAGAGTTGTCTTAGTTGTGTTATGTTCGAATTGTGTTAGTTGTTGTGTTAGTTGTTGTGTTATGTTAGAATTGTGTTAGTTGTTGTTATGTTAGAGTTGTGTTAGTTGTTGTGTTATGTTAGAATTGTGTTAGTAGTGTCATGTTAGAGTTGTGTTACTTGTTGTGTTATGTTAAAGATTTGTGTCAGTTGTTGTGTTATGTTAAAGACTTGTCTTAGTTGTTGTGTTATGTTTCAGTTGTCTCAGTTGTTGTGTCATGTTAAAGAGTTGTGTTAGTTGTTGTGTTATGTTAGTGTTGTCTCAGTTGTTGTGTTATGTTTAAGAGTTGTGTCAGTTGTTGTGTTATGTTAGAATTGTGTTAGTTGTTGTGTTATGTTAGAGTTGTGTTAGTTGTAGTGTTATGTTAGAGTTGTGTTAGTTGTTTTGTTATGTTAGAGTTGTGTTAGTTGTGTTATGTTAGAATTGTGTTAGTTGTGTTATGTTAGAATTGTGTTAGTTGTGTTATGTTAGAGTTGTGTTAGTTGTGTTATGTTAGAATTGTGTTAGTTGTTATGTTATGTTAGAGTTGTGTTAGTTGTTGTGTTATGTTAGAGTTGTGTTATGTTAAAGAGTTGTGTTAGTTGTGTTATGTTAAAGAGTTGTGTTAGTTGTTGTGTTATGTTAAAGAGTTGTGTTAGTTGTTGTGTTATGTTAGAATTGTGTTAGTTGTTGTGTTATGTTAAAGAGTTGTGTTAGTTGTTGTGTTGTATTAAAGAGTTGTCTTAGTTGTTGTGTTATTTTAAAGAGTTGTGTTAGTTGTTGTGTTATGTTAGAGTTGTGTTAGTTGTTGTGTTATGTTAGAATTGTGTTAGTTGTGTTATGTTAGAGTTGTGTTATGTTAGAATTGTGTTAGTTGTTGTGTTATGTTAGAATTGTGTTAGTTGTTGTGTTATGTTAAAGAGTTGTGTTAGTTGTGTGATGTTAGAGTTGTCTTAGTTGTTGTGTTATGTTAAAGTGTTGTGTTATGTTAGAATTGTGTTAGTTGTTGTGTTATGTTAAAGAGTTGTGTTAGTTGTGTTATGTTAGAGTTGTCTTAGTTGTTGTGTTATGTTAGATTTGTGTTAGTTGTTGTGTTATGTTAGAGTTGTGTTATGTTAGAATTGTGTTAGTTGTGGTGTTATGTTAAAGAGCTGTGTCAGTTGTTGTGTTATGTTAAAGAATTGTCTTAGTTTTTGTGTTATGTTAGAGTTGTCTTAGTTGTTGTGTTATGTTAGAGTTGTCTTAGTTGTGTTATGTTAGAATTGTGTTAGTTGTTGTGTTATGTTAGAATTGTGTTAGTTGTTGTGTTATGTTAGAATTGTGTTAGTTGTTGTTATATTAGTTGTTGTGTTATGTTAGAATTGTGTTAGTCGTGTTATGTTAGAGTTGTGTTAGTTTTTGTGTTATGTTAGAATCGTGTTAGTTGTTGTGTTATGTTAGAATTGTGTTAGTTGTGTTATGTTAGAGTTGTGTTAGTTTTTGTGTTATGTTAGAATTGTGTTAGTTGTTGTGTTATGTTAGAGTTGTGTTAGTTGTTGTGTTATGTTAGAATTGTGTTAGTTGTTGTGTTATGTTAAAGAGTTGTGTTAGTTGTTGTGTTATGTTAGAATCGTGTTAGTTGTGTTATGTTAAAGAGTTGTGTTATGTTAAAGAGTTGTGTCAGTTGTTGTGTTATGTTAGAATTGTGTTAGTTGTTGTGTTATGTTAGAATTGTGTTAGTTGTTGTGTTACGTTAGAGTTGTGTTATATTAGAATTGTGTTAGTTCTTGTGTTATGTTAGAGTTGTGTTAGTTGTTGTGTTATGTTAGAATTGTGTTAGTTGTGTTATGTTAGAATTGTGTTAGTTGTGGTGTTATGTTAAAGAGCTGTGTCAGTTGTTGTGTTATGTTAAAGAATTGTGTTAGTTGTTGTGTTATGTTAGAGTTGTCTTAGTTGTTGTGTTATGTTAGAGTTGTCTTAGTTGTGTTATGTTAGAATTGTGTTAGTTGTTGTGTTATGTTAGAATTGTGTTAGTTGTTGTGTTATGTTAGAATTGTGTTAGTTGTTGTTATGTTAGTTGTTGTGTTATGTTAGAATTGTGTTAGTCGTGTTATGTTAGAGTTGTGTTAGTTTTTGTGTTATGTTAGAATTGTGTTAGTTGTTGTGTTATGTTAGAGTTGTGTTAGTTGTTGTGTTATGTTAGAATTGTGTTAGTTGTGTTATGTTAGAGTTGTGTTAGTTTTTGTGTTATGTTAGAATCGTGTTAGTTGTTGTGTTATGTTAGAATTGTGTTAGTTGTGTTATGTTAGAGTTGTGTTAGTTTTTGTGTTATGTTAAAGTTGTTTTAGTTGTTGTCTTATGTTAGAATTGTGTTAGTTGTGTTATGTTAGAGTTGTGTTAGTTTTTGTGTTATGTTAGAATTGTGTTAGTTGTTGTGTTATGTTAGAGTTGTGTTAGTTGTTGTGTTATGTTAGAATTGTGTTAGTTGTTGTGTTATGTTAAAGAGTTGTGTTAGTTGTTGTGTTATGTTAGAATCGTGTTAGTTGTGTTATGTTAAAGAGTTGTGTTATGTTAAAGAGTTGTGTCAGTTGTTGTGTTATGTTAGAATTGTGTTAGTTGTTGTGTTATGTTAGAATTGTGTTAGTTGTTGTGTTACGTTAGAGTTGTGTTATATTAGAATTGTGTTAGTTGTTGTGTTATGTTAGAATTGTGTTAGTTGTTGTGTTACGTTAGAGTTGTGTTATATTAGAATTGTGTTAGTTCTTGTGTTATGTTAGAGTTGTGTTAGTTGTTGTGTTATGTTAGAATTGTGTTAGTTGTGTTATGTTAGAATTGTGTTAGTTGTGTTATGTTAGAGTTGTGTTAGTTGTTGTGTTATGTTAAAGAGTTGTGTTAGTTGTTGTGTTATGTTAAAGAGTTGTGTTGTTGTGTTATGTTAAAGAGTTGTGTTAGTTGTTGTGTTATGTTAGAATTGTGTTAGTTGTGTTATGTTAAAGAGTTGTGTTAGTTGTTGTTTTATGTTAAAGAGTTGTCTCAGTTGTTGTGTTATGTTAAAGAGTTGTGTTAGTTGTTGTGTTATGTTAAAGAGTTGTGTTAGTTGTTGCGTTATGTTAGAATTGTGTTAGTTGTTGTGTTATGTTAAAGAGTTGTGTTAGTTGTTGTGTTATGTTAGAATTGTGTTAGTTGTTGTGTTATATTAGAGTTGTATTAGTTGTTGCGTTATGTTAGAATTGTGTTAGTTGTTGTGTTATGTTAAAGAGTTGTGTTAGTTGTTGTGTTATGTTAGAATTGTGTTAGTTGTTGTGTTATGTTAAAGAGTTGTGTTAGTTGTTGTGTTATGTTAGAATTGTGTTAGTTGTTGTGTTATGTTAGAGTTGTATTAGTTGTTGTGTTAGTTGTTGTAAGCAGTAAAAAAATATATCACGTAATTGTCTGAGTAAAATACAAAATATACTCTCTATAATCCCTGTAGAGACGTGTCAGTCCTTGCTTAACCATAACCGAAAGAACTAACCCAAGGGAACTAAATGATCTTAAAACAATAAGACAGAAGTTACGCCCCTTAGGCTACCCGCATGTGTGAGCCTCGTGAGCTGGAATCGCTCTTCCAATGCATCTCCCTCACCATCCTCTGGGGAAACACCTTCTGTCTACTGTCCGGTGGGGCTGCGGGGCGGCCAGCACGTGGGACCCCATTTCCTTATAATAGTGAGAGATGGGGAGAGCGAGTGAGACGGAGGCAGTGACTACACTAGCATTGCTGGAGTATTTTATAGAGTTAAAAGTGAAGTTATATAAATAACTTTCTCATTACGAGAGAGACTACACATGAAAACTTAGAGGATTAAAGACACAAACACATTAATACGGGGCTACCTGAAGCGTCCTCAACAAAGAGAACCTTAACTTTCCAAGACTTATTCGTCTGTTTTAAACTCCATACGAGCTGAAGATGTTAGCATGCATAGAGCTTCTCTCTCCTTACCAAAAAAATACTGTAATACTCCACTATATATATATATATATATATATACACAGTTCAAGAGTAACCACTCTTAAAGAGAGAGATGGAGATAGGAGAGGATATATGAGAGGAGAGATTGGTGAATTAGTTAGAAGCCGAAGCGTAAAGGCATGTGCTCAATGTGCAATATGCAGTAGAAAGCAGCTAGGTGGCTGGGTTCATGCAGAAGTTAGGTGCGTAGAGCTGGAAATATTCATTAGTTAAGCCACAAACTTCACAAGGAAGACATTATTAAAAGATTGTCAACATATTTTAGTTTGATGTAAGGAATGTAGAGAATAATAATTGTTTCTATTTTAGGCACAAGGCCAGCAATTACCCAGTACATTACTGGTACTTTATTTTATCGACCCCGTAAGGATGAAAGGCAAAGTTAACCTCGGCGTGATTTGAACTCAGATCATAAAGGGACGTAACTCTATGCTTCAAAGCATGGTGTCCGACTCTCTACCGATACTGCCAATCCACCGCCCTTTAATAATTGTTTCTACTTTAGGCACAGGGCCAGCAATAACCCAGTTCATTACTGGTACTGTATTTTATCGACCACGTAAGGATGAAAGGCAAAGTCAACCTCGGCGGTATTTGAACTCAGATCGTAAAGGGACGTAACTATGCTGGAAAGCATGGCGTCCGACCCTCCACCGATACTGCCAATCCACCGTCTTTACGTTTACGGCACCTAGGATTCCCAAGCGGTCACCCATCCAAGTACTAACTAGGCTCGACGTTGCTTAACTTTTGTGATCGGACGAGAACCGGTGTTTTCAGCGTGATATAGCCATATATGTAGAGAATAATAATAATAATATTAATAATAATAATGTCCGTTTACAATTGTTTCGCTACTCCATATAATATTTCTGGATCAGATGACTATATATCATAATTGATCTGGTTCAGTTGAAAATAATTAACATTTAAAAAATAGAGTGGCTCATCGGAACTTCAAAGGAATATAAATTAAAATAATGGGATAATGTTACATAATATAATTGTTCCTACGTTAGGCACAAGGCCAGCAATTACCCATTGTATTACTGGTACTTTATTTTATCGACCCCGTAAGGATGAAAGGCAAAGTTAACCTCGGCGGGATTTGAACTCAGAATGGCAAGGGCCGTAACTCTATGCGTCAAAGCATGGCGTCCGACCCTCTACCGATACTGCCAATACACTGCCCTATGTTACATAATATAATGTTCCATATATTGATTTATACTATGGTGTCTTGGTTGCATCAGCTGTCAGCCATAATCAAGCAGTATTCATCTGTCGAGGCTGCATTGTGTGAGATCTGCCTATGGGTAACAAGATGGCTGCCAAAGGGCATATTTACCTTACTAATTAAAGGGTGGTTTCAGGGGAAGTAACTTCTCGAGAGATTAGAGATTGTGAGTATTTATAGTTAAGTGCTAGTTTTTAAATTTTTTAATTGAGAGACAATGTAGGGGAGGTAACTTATAATTATCGAGTTGTTCATAGCAATTTAACTTATTAGCTACAAGTAGAAATGGGGCTACATGACTAAGTTGAGTCAAAAACTCTATTGGCGAAGGAATTAGCCCTTCGATGTTGACAGCTAATGGTTACCTCCGTTCTATTGTTAATCGGTAGAGGTCGTGATAGAGTTATGTAATATGCTTCCGTAACACAGAGATCACAAGATTTTCTTCGTCCATTGAACGGTTGGGCCCTAGCCACGATATCCCATTTTAGTGAGTGTTGAACGTTGTTTAATTTAAGGTTTTTAATGAGCCTAGCTAGCGATGTCGAACATCTGTTGCTAGGGTCTCGAAAGGAAAAAGAGTGTGCGTTATAGCGTACCTTAAAAGGGTTGGCAGCCATCTTGTTACCCATAGGCAGATCTCACACAATGCAGCCTCGACAGATGAATACTGCTTGATTATGGCTGACAGCTGATGCAACCAAGACACCATAGTATAAACCAATATATGGAACATTATATTATGTAACATTATCCCATTATTTTAATTTATATTCCTTTGAAGTTCCGATGAGCCACTCTGTTTTTTAAATATGTTAATTATTTTCAACTGAACCAGATCAATTATGATATATAGTCATCTGATCCAGAAATATTATATGGAGTAGCGAAACAATTGTAAATGGACATTATTATTATTAATAATATTATTATTATTCTCTACATTCCTTACATCAAACTAAAATATGTTGACAATCTTTTAATAATGTCTTCCGTGTGAAGTTTGTGGTCTTGTTTTGCTTAACTAATGAATATATATATATATATATATATAATATATAAGATCAAAAGATGGTTAAAGGAGTTCCATGTATTTTATTATGCGCATTTCAAAAACAAACATCATCATGCAATAATATTTAAACACAAATATTATTGCATGATGATGTTTGTTTTTGAAATGCGCATAATAAAATACATGGAACTCCTTTAACCATCTTTTGATCTTATATATTATGTATACTCCAGTCCTACAAACTGTAGAGTGCTTCTTATCCGATATCTGCATTGCTTTATTGTACTACAATAAAACTCACCTCCTACATTATATATATATATATATATATATATATATATATATATATATATATATATATATATATATATAAATAAATATATATATATATATATATATATATATATATATATATGGATGGATGTGCGTCTACGTGTGAATGCACATATCTGAGGATCTTTCGATTCCAGAGTCAGGAACGAACATAATCGATCATTCCTCGAGCTGATCGGTAGTGAAATATATCTCATTAAATATGTATATGACGTAACACTGATTCTTTGTTCACTAATTTTATATATATATATACCGTTTCCTATCACCCCCTTTTTTCTATATGTCTCTCCACCACTCCCCTACACACCCTTGGAACTCTCTTCCCACACACTTTTCACCTGAAGAAGGGCTTATGCCCGAAACGTCGTTCCCCACCACCACCCCACTCTCAAGAGCATGAAACTAATAAACCTTCGTTCGTACTGCCTCTCTGTTTTGTTCCCGTTCAATTTTTTACTATATATATATATATAGAGGAACGAGTAGGATCCCGACGGCTGAGCTCAAGCCATTTCGACGGCTAATTCTGGACTAAAAAAGTTTTTTTAGTCTAGAATTAGCCGTCGAAACGGCTTGAGCTCAGCCGTCGGGGTCCTACTCGTTCCTATTACCCACTCTACTACCCTAAGTATTGAGTACTTTGGTGTGTTATGGTCCACCTGGTTCTTTACCACATTTCCTTCGTTATATATATATATATATATATATATATATATATATATATACTTAGGGTAAACATTGATGCAATTCAAATCAAGCACTCAACGTACTTATTCCACATAGGAGTGACGGAGTAAATATCGAATAAGGAAAAGCGAAGTAGTTTCAGATGTTCAAGTCCTTTAATAATTATACTGTGATATATATTTCAATGGCGAAAGTGGCCACACTGTTCTGTGTGCCAGTCTCGCGACATCGTCAGACAGCTTGTTACATAATAAGGTTAATTTTCCGAGGCAATCCAAATTGAATCGACATGGGAACGGACGAAGTATGTGCTTTTGGGTTCTTCATCCGTTCCACTGTGAGTACCAATTCACCCTCACTGGTCTGCGCAGGTCCAGGGGGAAGTTGACCATTAGCTACCGCAGATTTAAACGAAATTCGCTTAGTCAGTTCCCTCTCTCAGCCAGACAATGATCCATTCAATATATATATATATATATATATATATATATATATATATATATATATATATATATATATACAGAGAGAGAGATTAGATTAATATTCCTGACTTCAGTTATTAATTTGCAGCGAGGTTGGGCCACTGACACGTAAGGTTATATTTTTAGCTGATTATACCAACTGAGGTACCTTTCAAAAAGTCACGGGACACAAACCAACAAAACTAATCTCATGCGTGCACCAACTTACATCATTTCTAGTTCACTGTTCAGCTTTCAGTTAGATTTTATATATAGATAACACTTGCTGCCTTTCGACTATGCCCTACCTCTCACACTTACACCCCCCATATATATATATATATGTATATATATAGAATAGAAAACAAAAAATCAGTGATGCATCTGAACTCAATTTATTGTGTGTTACAATTGTTTCGCCGGCGGACAGCTCGAGACGCGATCATTGTGTGGATCTGTGGATCCGAAATCATTAGACGTGACCGTCGAACCTGCGAGTGCAGAATCAGACAGATCCACACAATGATCGCGTCTCGAGCTGTCCGCCGGCGAAACAATTGTAACACACAATAAATTGAGTTCAGATGCATCACTGATTTTTTGTTTTCTATTCTATCATACTCTGCTCTGTAAGAGCATAGAGTGCTCAACCGGCCTACCGCCTATGGAAGCATCTTAGCTACCATCAGACACACACATATATATATATACATACATACATACATACTAGACCACCCGTGACCCGTTGGGTCACGTCCACTTAAAAATAATTTCTAAATGATTAAAATATACACAGACATGTATATGATGTAAAATGAAATTGGAAGGCCTATATATATATATATATATATATATATATTTATATATATATATATATATACACACACCGTATTTCCCGGCGCCGAAGATGCTTCGTCCTAATTTTGACAACCAAAAATTTGAAAAAATAAAAAATAATAAAATAAATAAACAACCCACGGCCTCCAGGACGCATGGTAATACATTATATATATATATATAAATATATATATATATATAAATTAATAAAAACAATGAAATAAAAACAAAAGGCCACCCCTTATCTGCTATTTTGATAAGGGCCACCCTTATCAAAATAGCAGATACGAGTGTAGGTTATGCTCCCAGGAACTTTTTGAAATCATGAAATCTAAGGATATCCTATTAAATAAGCGACAGGAATTAATTATATCTTGCAATCATAGAATTAGAAGAACCTTCAAATATTATAAACCTAATTAATATACACCTTACTCTTATATTTTACAAATTATTATAATTGTTTTTTTTAAATTTAGTTAACCTATAATTAGTATTTTACTACAGAGAACTTCATAATTTTATTTCCCTCTTACCTAAAATTAATACCTATAAGTATACCTATAAATTAATTTAATTTCCTGTTATGTATCTAGATTCCTTGTAGTTTAAATAAGATTGGTATTTCTCACTAATACCCTTACCCTAAAATTTTATTTTCCTTCGTTTTTAACATTATTCTTTAATAACATCAAATGTTCGTGTACCCTTCACTATCTTCTTGACTTTACCTCTTTTCATCACCAAAGTATTCTTTTCATTCAAAACATAAGTCTGCACTCCTCTACCCCTAAATTTAAATTCTACTACTGCTATTCTATCAACTTGACCTCTAACTACTTTTCTATTGGTCAATTCAAAATCTGTTCCCAAACAGACTCTTTATATTAAATCTTTGTTGGTTTTTTTTCAATAAACACATCTCATCATTTCTGATGACGGCTTGTATATGTGAAAGAATGTATATTTCCTCTGATAATTTGTAATATTTTTACATAGATCTATATGATATACATACCAACACACATATGCATCCTAGAAACGATCGTAAAATGATGAATTTTTTAATATAAGGAACTTGTTCTTTGTTTTTATTTCATTGTTTTTATTAATTTATCTTGACTCTGTTTTCCTATGATTTTTATCGAAAATTTTTGAATGCATCTTCTCTTTTCATGATATTTCGATTACATTGAGTTCTTCATACGGATTGGAAACTACCGTATATTTTGGTAGATTTATCTATATATATATATATATACAGACACACACACACAACCTATGTAGTGGAATATAGGAGGGGGGAGAATATGTTGGTGTAGTGGGAGAGAGAGTGAGGTATGTAGTGGAATATAGAGAGCGCGAGAGAATTTGTTGGTTTAGTGAGAGCGGGAATTAAGTGAGTGAAAGATATGTAGTGGAATATATAGAGGGGGAGAGAATTTGGTAGTCTATTGATAGAAGGGGGGGGTGAGAAAGTGTGAGGTATGTAGTGGGTTATAGAGGGAGCGAGAGAGTTTATAGGCCTAGTGAGAGAGGGGGAATTGTGAGAAAGAGTGAGGCATGAAGTGAGATATAGAGAGGGTGAGAGAGCTGATCTAGTAAGAGATGGGGAATTGTGAGAGCGAGTGAGGTATGTAGTAGGATATAGAAAGAGGGAGAGAGTTTGTTGGCTTAATGAGAGGGGAATTAAGTGAGTAAAAGAGAGTGAGGTATGCAGTGGAATATAGAGAGGGGGAGAAAAATTGTTGGTCTTGTGAGAGAGTGTGAGTTATGTAGTGGAATATAGAGAGGGGGAGAGAATTTGTTGGTCTAGTGAGAGAGGGAGAATTGAAAGAAAGTGAGGGGGAAAGAGTTGTTGCTTTAGTTAGAGAGGGGGAATTGTGAGAGAGAGAGTGAGGTATGTAGTGAGATATAGAGAGTGCGAGTGGATTTGGTGGTCTAGTGAGAGAGGGGGAATTCTGAGAGAGGGTTAGGTATGTAGTAGGATAGAGAGAGAGCGAGCGAGTTTGTTGGTTTGATGACGGGGGAATTAAATGAGTAAAAGAGGGTGAGGTTTGTAGTGGAATATAGTGAGGGGAAGAGAGTTTTGTGGGCTAGTGAGAGAGTGGGGTATGTACTGGTATATAGAGGGGGGAGAGAATTAGTTGATCTAGTGTGAGAGAGTGAGGACGTAGTGGGATATAGATGGTGGCAGAGAGTATAGTGGTTTAATGAGAGAGGGGAATTGTGAGAGTGAGAGATTGAGGTATGTAGTCGGATATAGAGAGGGGGATTGAGTTTGGTGTTTTAGTGAGAGAGGGAGAATCTTGGTCTAGTGAGAGAGAGAGAGTGCGGCATGTAGTTGTACATAGAGAGGGTGAGAAAGGTATAATGTTTTAGTGAGAGTGACAAAATAATTGTAGGAAGGAAGGAAGAATGTTTTAATTTTGGGTTTCACAGTAAAGTGGCTGTGTGTGTGTGCGTGTTTCAATATATGTCTCTTTTATATATGTATTTGTGAGTGTGTTTATATATGTTTGTGTGTTTATTTATATGTGTGTGTTTGTATATATATATATATATATATATATATATATATATATGAATGTACGTATAGTATATTTGGTGATATACTGTATGTTTAATTAAAAACATTTTGAAGACCTTGCGCTATTATTTTAAAGTAGTGACTATGTCACTTCTTTTTTCAGCAAAGGAAGGGAGATAAGCTGACATCTGTTTCACACTGTTGGTGTTTATCAGAGCAACGTACTCGCCGACCTCTGCCGAAAATTATAGAGGCTGGATTCTTATAGAATTCCAGTAATAATCAGGAACCGATTATACAAAGCGATTGCCGGTCCAGCAAAAATTAAAAATTAGGATTGGTGCTCTGAAATAGCGATGTATACATGAACGTATGTATAGTATATTTTTTTTATTTTTTATAATTCTATAAGAATCCAGCCTCTATAATTTTTGGCAGAGGTCGGCGAGTACGTTGCTCTGATAAACACCAACAGTGTGAAACAGATCTGTCAGCTTATCTCCCTTCCTTTGCTGAAAAAAGAAGTGACATAGTCACTACTTTAAAATAATAGCGCAAGGTCTTCAAAATGTTTTTAATTAAACATACAGTATATCACCAAATATACTATACGTACATTCATGCATACATCGCTATTTCAGAGCACCAATCCTAATATATATATATATGTGTGTGTGTTTATATGTGTATTTATGTGTGTGAAAGCACGTGGTTAGTGTATATGGCTCACGGCGCTGCGTTGTGTCCTTGAACAAGACACTTTATTTCACATTGCTCTAGTCTACTCAGCTGGTAAAAATGAGTTGTACCTGTAATTCAAAGGACCAGCCTTGTCACACACTGTGTCACACTGAATCTCCCTAAGAACTACGTAAAGGGTACGCGTTTTTTGTGGAATGCTCAGCCACTTGCACGTTAATTTCACGATGACTGAAAAAAAATTATCTGGTTTTACCAGAGTACAGATAGCCAGGGCTCGCTAGAGTACAGTATAGATAGCCAGGTCTCTCTACAGTACAGTGCAGATAACCTGGGATCGCTACAGTACAGTACAGATAGCCAGGGCTCGCTACAGTATAGTACAGATAGCCAGGTCTCTCTACAGTACAGTGCAGATAGCCTGGGATCGCTACAGTACAGTACAGATAGCCTGGGTTCGCTACAGTACAGTACAGATAGCCAAGGCTCGCTACAGTATAGTACAGATAGCCTGGGCTCGCTACAGTACAGTGCAGATAGCCTGGGATCGCTACAGTACAGTACAGATAGCCTGGGTTCGCTACAGTACAGTACAGATAGCCAGGGCTCGCTACAGTATAGTACAGATAGCCTGGGCTCGCTACAGTACAGTACAGATATCCTGGCTCGCTACTGTACGGATAGCCTGGCTCGCTACAGTACAGTACATATAGCCTTGGCTTGCTACAGTACAGATGGCCTGGGCTCGCTACAGTACAGTACAGACGGCCTGGGCTCGCTACAGTACAGTACAGACATCCTGGACTCGCTACAGTACAAATGGCCTGGGCTCGTTACAGTACAAATGGCCTGGGCTTGCTGCAGTACAGTACTGATGGCCTGGGCTCGCTACAGTACAGATAGCCTGGCTCGCTACAGTACAGTACATAAAGCCTTGGCTTGCTACAGTACAGATGGCCTGGGCTCGCTACAACGCAGTGCAGGTAGTCTGGGCTCACTACAGTACAGATAACCTGGGCTCGGTACAGTACAGTATAGATAGCCAGGGCTCGCTACTGTACATAACAGATAGCCTCGGCACACCACAGTGCAGATAGCCTGAGCTCGCAGCAATGCAGGTGTCCTGGGCTGGCAGCAATGTAGAATGTCTGAGCTTGCTACAGTGCACAGCTGGCTAACATGATATGGTATTCCCGCAAGTTGCATTCCTTTTACTATATAAACAGAGAGGAAGAAATTGCGACAATTTGACTCTAGAGTTATCTCCTCTGAGCCCTGTATTTTATTATTTTTTTCCTCTTACAGTCCGGTTTGATTGTTATGTAAGTAAAAACGTATTTTCTTTTACATCTGAAAACCCTTTGAATTTAATGTTTTTAGATATAACAGACATGTGAACATTCAACTAAGAACAAATTTACTCTCAGTTTTGTAGGACTTTAATTATATAACCATATCTTAATGTGTTACTTCAGTTTGATGTTGTTTGGAACTGCGATCGTCTGTTTTTTTTTAATTCAGAAATGGTCTGTCTAGAGCTACATTTATCGAATCGCTTCTTCTTTAAATGTTTAAAGAAGTGTTGTTTCTCGGGGTATTTGACTGTGATTTCTAGCATGCCAACTTTGTTTGCCTTTCACCGTACTATCGGTAAAATCAGGTGCTTTGACTATTACTGTATAGTACGGCACCCCAACATCTGAAGCCGTAGTTATATAAGAAATCGGTTTTATGTATTTATGTGTGTATGTATATATATATACATATAATATAATTGAATAAACAAGAGATGAACACGGAAAAGCTTTTTTCTTAGAGCTATTGATTGTAGGGGACTACCCTGAGTTCTTAACTCAATATATATATACATATATATATGTGTGTGTGTGTGTATAAATATATATATATATTTATATGCATGAATTATTTTCTACTTTAGACGTATCACTTTGTGTATTTGACTATTTTGTGAAAGGAAATTATTAACAACTATGAGTATTGATGTGGTGTGGTAAATAAATATATATACACCAGGTCCGATCATAAGCCGGTGGTCCTAGGGCTAAGGACACCAGTTAGATTGCCCTAAGTTAGTATTGTTGTTTTTAATTATCTATTTTATAAATAATGTGACGGCTGACTGCACATGAAGTTTGTCTTGTTATATTCACTCTTAGCTTGTAGGTCCACTTGATTTTCTATATAGTAGCTTCTTGAAATATATACCTGCCTACCGTCCCATATAATTGTTTAATTACTTCACTATCAACCTACTTACTTGATTGCCTCTCTGCTTGTCTACTTGCCTATCTATCTGTCTATCTCGCCTTTTCTCTATACCATCTGCTTATATATCTCCCCCCCCCTCTCTCTTTCTATCTACCTACCTACCTACCTACCTAGCTATCTACCTAAACACTCACTCACTCTCTTATACCCAGTCACTCCCTCATCACTGAATCCACTAAGTCAAGCACTCATTTGTGACTGACTTCTCTTGTTTGTGTAAAAGAAGCACAAAGTTTGAATGACTTTTACTCTGTGAAATCACTATGATAAACTTCAACACAGCAAAACAACAGTAAAGACACCTCAATACATTACTATATATATTATATGTGTTACTTTTAATCATTTCATTACTTCATGTATATTAGATATACGTATTATTATCATTTTTATTCCTATTATGCTTATTTATATTTAAACTCTTAATAAGGTTTAATTTGTGCTGTTAATGATGGATATGTGTATTGATGTATATGTATATGTGCGTACGTGTGCGTACATATATACATATGTATATTGTGCCTTTTAATTTTAATTTTTAATTTTAATTTTAATATTGTTACAAGTATTTTATATTATATTATGTTGTATTATATATAATTCCCGCTCTATATAACCACCTTTGTTTAGCTCTAGGTTTTTTTGCTTTAGACTATATTTGTAATATGGTTCAAAATGTTATACACCTCCTTAGTGATTTTTATTATATATTTTTACCCATAATCTTCCAATACTTTAGTGTATGTACACTCCATATTCTTCGGAGTTTTCGGCTTGTATTGGCCGATAGTACTTCTGGTGGTTTTGATTGCCCTGATGAGTCCTTAATAGGACGAAACAGTGTTGGCTAATAAAGACTTTTGATGTATTGAAGGCTTCTTTGTTTTATTTTCATAATATATATATATATATATATATATGTTACATTCAATTGACCTCTTTCATAATAACTCACCTGAACTGCTCTGCTTTTGTTATGCATGACTGATTATTTGAAAATGTTTCTATTTATATTAAAACCTTCCATGTGTTCCTTATTTAAGAAATAGTTCTTCTTCTTCTTCTTCTTCTTCTTCTTCTTCTTCTTCTTCTTCTTCTTCTTCTTCTTCTTCTTCTTCTTCTTCTTGAGAGGGTTGTGTGGGGCAGAGTCCTCAAGCTCTCCTTCCAGCAGGTCCTGTCAAAAGCAACCATCTCCCACTGATCCCACTCGACCCCCAAATGAGACCAGCTTAGCTCATGGATGTTATTTTATTAAATCTTATATTAAAATAAAAACCACAACACATGGCTGGGATTTCGAAGGTAAAATTTCAGGTAAAATTCAAAGCCAAGAATCACAGTTAACGAGAAACAAAAAGTTACTGAGGTTAGCTTTGCCTTTCATCCTTACGGGGTCGATAAAGTACCAGTAATACACTGGGGTCGATTTAATTGATTTTTCCCCTTCTCTTCAAATTGCTGGTCTTGTGTCTAAAGTAGATACAATTATTAGAAACCTTTAGTCTTATACATGGACATATCCATAGATATCACACACAAAACACTGTGGATATATCCATAGATATCACACACAAAACACTGTGGATATATCCATAGATATCACACACATAACACTGTGGATATATCCATAGATATCACATACACATACATAACACTGGATATATCCATAGATATCACACACATACATAACACTGGATATATCCATAGATATCATACATGCATAACACTGGATATATCCATAGATATCACACACACACATAACACTGGATATATCCATAGATATCATACATACATACATAACAGTGGATATATCCATAGATATCACACACACATACACATAACACTATGTATATATCCATACATATCACACACACATACACATAACACTGTATATATCCAAACATATCACACACACACATTCATAACACTATGTATATATCCATACATATCACACACACACACTCATAACACTATGTATATATCCATACATATCACACACACACACGTAACACTATGTATATATCCATACATATCACAGACACACACACATAACACTATGTATATATCCATACATATCACACACACATAACACTATGTATATATCCATACATATCACACACACACATAACGCTATGTATATATCCATACATATCACAAACACACACATAACACTATGTATATATCCATACATATCACACACACACACATGACACTATGTATATATCCATACATATCACACACACACATACATAACACTATGTATATATCCATACATATCATACACACACATAACACTATGTATATATCCATACATATCACACACACACACATAACACTATGTATATATCCATACATATCACACACACACATAACACTATGGATATATCCATACATATCACACACACACACATAACACTATGGATATATCCATACATATCACACGCACACACACACATAACACTATGTATATATTATACATATCACACACACACACACACATAACACTATGTATATATCCATACATATCACACACACACACACACATAACACTATGTATATATCCATACATATCACACACACACACATAACACTATGTATAATTCCATACATATCACACACACACATGACACTATGTATATATCTATACATATCTATACTGCTAGATTCATTGTGGGAAAAAACGTTGCTATAAGCTTTTCTGGGTGGGAAATGACAATGGGATAGGTGGGGTAGGAATCATGTTAGCAGAAAAATGGGTGGATAAGATAATAGATGTAAATAGAGTGAATGACAGAATAATTAAAATATGACTTGTTCTAAACAGAACTACTGTGACAGTAATATCTGCATACGCGCCCCAATCCGGACTGCCTGGCGCTATAAAAGACAGATTCTATGAGACATTAATGCTCACTACCTCCCAAATAACCGACAGTGACTATATAATTATTGCTGGCGACCTAAATGGCCACATTGGACAACATTGTGACGGCTATGACGGAATCCACGGAGGCTATGGGTTTGGTACTAGAAACGAGGAAGGCTCCAGAATCCTGGAATTCTGTGATGCAAATAACCTAACTATCTGTAACACTAACTTAAAAAAACGAGACAATCACTTGATCACCTACAGATCAGGGGAACATACCAGCCAGGTAGATTATATCCTTACCAGAAGACGTGACAGATTGTGTGTTGTAAACACTATATCCCTCCCCCATGAAGAATGCACCTCCCAACATAGACTGATAATTAGCGACCTCATAGTCAGGACGTGACATACTAGACAGCAGAAGAGGACTATCCTCAGGAGAAAAATATGGAAGCTAAAGGATCCCACAGCCAGAAATAAATTTCAAAGCATATTACTTGATGCTTTCGACAGTAAGGAAGAGCAATTAGAGTCGTACAATGTAGAGGAACAGTGGGAATTTCTGAAAGCAAACCTGCTGATGGCTGGAGCAGGCCTGTAGGCAGGAGGAGAGTAACATGGTGGTGGAACAGTAAGGTGGAGGGGTCAATTAAGGCCAAAAAGCAGGCTTGGAAAGCATGGCGGGATGGGGGAAGTAGAGAAGACTATCAAGTGGCCAGGAGGGAAGCTAGGAGACAAGTGTACTTCGCAAGAAGGGAAGCAGAGGAAAGAAAGTTCAAGCATGTTCTACAACGCGAGGACCAAAAACGTGAGGTGTTTAGGATTGCTAGGCAATGTGTCAAGGAAAACCGTTATATTGTCGGGGAGAAGTGTGTACTTAACGATGATGGCGTACTTGCCATCACTGACGCTGATAAGAAGGTAGCTTGGAAGTGTCACTACGAAAGGCTACTAAATGAGGAGAATAAATGGAAGAAAGACAGTCTCCCCCACATCGACCCAATAGAGGGACCAGCAGTGTTAGTCGAAGGTAGTATAATAAGTAAGTCAATCAAAGATATGAAGACGGGTAAGGCGGCTGGGCCTTCGGAAATAGTTGCTGAGATGCTGAAAGCCTCTGGAACGGTGGGACACACCATGGTCACCCGGATAGTAAACCAAGTCATACAGAATGGGGTTGTTCTGAAGGACTGGCGTAGCAGCATCATCGTTAACTGTTACAAGGGTAAAGGAGACACCCTAGATAGGAGTAACTATAGAGGCTTAAATTAATCGACCAGGTCATGAAGGTCACGGAAAAAGTAATAGCGCAACTAATCAGAGAGAGAATTGATCTAGATGAAATGCAGTTCGGGTTTGTGTCAGGCAAAAGTACCACAGACGCTCTTTTCATTGTACGACAACTACAGGAGAAGTACCTAGCTAAAAGTAAACCCCTATACTTAGCTTTTGTCGACTTGGAGAAAGCCTTCGACAAAGTCCCCCGTTCCATTATCTGGTGGGCTCTTAGAAAACTAGGTGTTGACGAATGGCTTGTGAGAGCTATACAAGCCATGTATAAAGAAACAGTCAGCTAGGTTAGAATTAACAATGAATATAGTGAAGAGTTTAGCGTAAAAGTTGGTGTCCATCAGGGCTCTGTTCTTAGCCCCCTACTATTTATTATTGCCCTTCAGGCTATAACAGAGGAGTTCAAGACCGGCTGCCCATGGGAACTCCTATACGCAGATGATCTAACGCTCATAGCTGAATCAATGGCCGAGCTAGAGAAGAAATTCCAAACATGGAAGCACGGCCTAGAATCAAAAGGCCTTAAAATTAACCTGGCTAAGACTAAAGTTCTAGTTTGTAGGAAAGAAAATAAGGCGCCGGTCCCTTCCGGCAAATGGCCATGCTCAGTGTGTAGGAAAGGCGTAGGTAGAAACTCCATTTTATGTCCCAAATGCAAAGTATGGGTGCATAAAAGATGTAGTGGGATCACAGGTAAGCTAACTAAGAACATAGATTTTACATGTGGCCGGTGCTCTGGTGCAATAAGTAGCAGCAAGTGCCCACAAAATACTAGCTCTTTCAATTGCACAGAGGGTTCTATAGAAATAGTGGACAGCTTCCGTTATCTGGGTGACAAAATCAGCAGTGGGGGAGGGTGCTCTGAAAGTACAGTAGCTAGAGTCAGAACTGGATGGAAAAAGTTCAGAGAGCTTATACCACTATTAGCCGCTAAAGGGTTCTCCCTAAAAATGAAAGGCAGGTTGTATGATGCCTGCATACGAACAGCAATGTTGCATGGTAGTGAGACCTAGGCATTGTGTGCAGAGGATATACGCAGACTAGAGAGGAACGAAGCTTGCATGCTCCGCTGGATGTGTAATAGTAATATACATGAACGGCAAAGCATAAACGAACTAAGGAAAAAATTAGAAATAAGAGGGATCAGATGTTGTTTACTCGAGAGAAGGCTACGTTGGTATGGTCACGTGATGCGCATGAAAGACGACAGCTGTATAACCAAGTGCGGGGCAATAAAGATAGACGGTAGTCAAGGAGTAGGCAGACCCAGAAAAACGTGGGACGAGCTGATAAATTCCGACCTCACACACTTACACCTCTCCAAGACAATGTCACTGGACCGAGACCTTTGGCGGTACTCAGTAATAGAGAAGACCCGCCTTACCTAAATACAAAGTAAAACCTACTACAGTCAGTAGGCATCTCTAACAAAATACATCCCCATCCCACCACCCCTACCTCATCCACACCGCCCCTTTCAATGTAAAGTTATGTTGGTGCCACAACATCCAGGCCGAAACAAATGAGATTGTGTAGGTGTCACGACAAAAAACACAGTCCACGCTGTAATGTGGCCGTGTAGGCAACACGGTAAAAACCTCCCAGCCCCACACTGTAAATGTGGTTGGTGTTAGGAAGGGCATGCAGCTGTAGAAAACCCGCCAGACAGTCCTATGCGAGCAAGACAACCACTCTTGCCTCAAGTGGGGAAATTCCCGTCCAAACCCATGCAAGCGTGGAACATGGACGTTAAACGATGATGATGATGATATCACAAACACACACACACACATAACACTATGTATATATCCATACATATCACACACACACACACACACATAACACTATGCATATATCCATACATATCACACACACATAACACTATGTATATATCCATACATATCACACACACACATACATAACACTATGTATATATCCATACATATCACACACACACACATAACACTATGTATATATCCATACATATCACACGCACACACACACACACACATAACACTATGTATATATCCATACATATCACACACACACACACACATAACACTGTATATATCCATACATATCACACACACACATAACACTATGTATATATCCATACATATCACACACACACACACACATAACACTATGCATATATCCATACATATCACACACACACACACATAACACTATGTATATATCCATACATATCACACACACGCACACACATAACACTATGTATATATCCATACATATCACACACACGCATAACACTGTATATATCCATACATATCACACACACACACACATAACACTTTGTATATATCCATACATATCACACACACACACAGAACACTATGTATATATCCATACATATCACACACACACACACATAACACTATGTATATATCCATACATATCACACACACACACACACACATAACACTATGCATATATCCATACATATCACATGCACACACACACACACACACATAACACTATGTATATATCCATACATATCACACACACACACACACATAACACTATGCATATATCCATACATATCACACACACACACACATAACACTGTATATATCCATACCTATCACACACACACATAACACTATGTATATATCCATACATATCACACGCACACACACACGCATAACACTATGCATATATCCATACATATCACATGCACACACACACAACACTGTATATATCCATACATATCACACACACACACACATAACACTATGTATATATCCATGCATATCACACGCACACACACACACACATAACACTATGCATATATCCATACATATCACACGCACACACACACACACACACATAACACTATGTATATATCCATACATATCACACACACACACACATAACACTATGCATATATCCATACATATCACACACACACACACATAACACTATGTATATATCCATGCATATCACACGCACACACACACACACATAACACTATGCATATATCCATACATATCACACGCACACACACACACACACACATAACACTATGTATATATCCATACATATCACACACACACACACATAACACTATGCATATATCCATACATATCACACACACACACACATAACACTATGTATATATCCATACATATCATACTTACAAACACCCATAACACTGTATATATCCATACATATCACACACAGATAACACTATGTATATATCCATACATATCGCACACACACACACACACACATAACACTATGTATATATCCATACATATCACACACACACACACAACACTATGTATATATCCATACATATCACACACACACACATAACACTATGCATATATCCATACATATCACACGCACACATACACACACACACACACATAACACTATGTAATTATCCATACATATCACACACACCCAACCCACCACTGTTGTCAATTTGTTGACGTAGATCAAGGGATGAAAAGCAAAGTTCATCTCAGCAAGTTTCCACACCAGATTTTTCAAGAGACATAAATTTTGTCCAATCATAATGATTCTGATAATTCCTGTCATGTGTCAAAGATTGTAAAGTATTAAACAAGAGATAGGAGTTCTGTAAAGTCATAGTTTAACAACTGGAACAGTTTAGTGTATTTAAGGTTGTCTGTAGAGTCAAGTTATAGTTTAACAACTAGAACAGTTTAGTGTATTTAAGGTTGTCTGTAGAGTCACGTTATAGTTTAACAACTGGAACAGTTTAGTGTATTTAAGGTTGTCTGTAGAGTCAAGAAAGTTCTCTTTCTAGATATCTCTTTTATTTTAATATTAGTTCCAGCCATTAATTTCTAACTTGTACCAATCACAATGTATGTATATTACTTTTATTTTCTATCTCTATTTCTGTAGCTCTCACTCATACACACTATGTCTTCCTGTCTCTCTCTCTCTCTCTCTTTCTCTCTCTCTCTCTCTCTCTCTCTCTCTCTCTCTCTCTCTCTCTCTCTCTCTCTCTCTCTCTCTCTCTCTCTATCTATCTGTCTCTATCTGTCTCTCTCTCTATATATATATATATATCCATATGTGCTTGACAGCTGAGAGAAAAGAGTACTCGATACCGAAATAGAGTTTTAATATTCATTTTATTAAGGGTAAAGTGTGAGTTTTCTTACTCTGAGGTTTCACCTGCTTATCGCAGGACCATCAGACAAGAATACTATATAGCCTTACTAACATGAATATATATATATATATGTGAAGTAATTCTGTCCGAAAGGTCCAGGAAAAAAGAGTGCTCTATGTAGGTTACAGAGCTTATTAGTTATGTAATAAACAACATAAGATAATTATCGTAAATGAAATAATTATCTTATGTTGTTTATTTGTTTATTACATAACTATATATATATATATAAGGAAAAAATGAAATTTCATTTCTCACTCTTAGTACGGCTGATACTTAAATATAAGTATGTATACATACATACATATATGTATACAGACGTACAGTAGTATGTATATACATACATACATGCACACACATATATATATGTACGTATGGGTTTACCGAACATTTATTATAATGTTCGGTTTGTTTGTAAACAAACAGCTCGAATTATTAGCCGTTACAGTGTTCGGCAACCATCGCTGCCCTATTTGTTCAACACCGACAAAGGAACGATGAACTAGTTTCTAGCTTATTAGCTGTCATCAACACCGTATAACCTTCCTGTCAGTTGATTGAACGTTTGAAAGTATATACTTTCCTTATGCATATTAATGGCTGATCAGCCTAATTTGCATATCGAGTGAGTTAGTCGGCCGGGCGTACCGAAAACGATAAATGGAAAAAATGAAGTTTCATTTCTCACTCTTAGTACGGCTGATACTTAAATGTAAGTATGTATACATACATACATATATGTATACATACGTACAGTAGTATGTATATACATACATACATACACCATCATCATCATTTTACGTCCGCTTTTCCCTGCTTGCAAGGGTGGGACAGGAACTAATTCTGGCTTGATTTCTACAGCTGGATGCCCTTCCTAACACCAACCTTATTTACAGTGAGTGCTGGGTGCTTTTTTTCCGTGGCACCTCCACGACCACTTTGCAGTGGAATCATAGGGACCCCAGTCCCTATCATCTCATTTCTACAGCTGAGTAAACTGGAGCAATGTGAAATAAAGTGTCTTGCTCAAGGAAACAACACATCACCCCGTATGAGAATTGAACTCACAACCTTTCGATTGCAAGGCCAATGCTCTAACCACTAAGCCATGTGCCTCCATGCACACATATATTTATATGTACATATGGGTTTACCGAACATTTATTATAATGCTCGGTTTGTTTGTAAACAAACAGCTCGAATTATTACCCGTACAGTGTTTGGCAACCATCGTTGCCCTATTTGTTCAACACCGACAAAGGAACGATGAACTAGTTTCTAGCTTACATGCACACATATATAACATTATAATAAATGTTCGGTAAACCCATACGTACATACATATATATATGTGTGCATGTATGCATGTATATACATACTACTGTACATCTGTATACATATATGTATGTACGTATACATATATGTATGTACGTATACATACTTACACACATGTATATATATATATATATATATGGAGGCACATGGTTTAGTGGTTAGAGCATTGGGCTTGCAATCGAAAGGTTGTGAGTTCAATTCTCAGACCGGGTGATGTGTTGTTTCCTTGAGCAAGACACTTTATTTCACATTGCTCCAGTTTACTCAGCTGTAGAAATGAGATGATAGGACTGGGGTTCCTATCATTCCACTGCAAAGTGGTCATGTAGGCACCACGGCAAAAAAGCACCCAGCATTCACTGTAAATGAGGTTGGTGTTAGGAAGGGCATCCAGCTGTATAAACTAACCCTTCCCCCTACCCCCTAAACTATAGACCAATGTTTTCCCTACCCCTCAATATACCAACCCTAAATTATAAACTATAAACCAATGTTTTCCCTACCCCTCAATATACCAACCCTAAATTATAAACTATAAACCAATGTTTTTCTCGTTTCTCTCTCAACAGTTTTGCTAACATCAGGGCTGTATTTCTGCCCCTCTGTAGCTTACTTCTACCAATTCAACACAGCAGCCACCATCTTTACACAGCCATGGGCCAAGGTATGACAATCGTAGCTAAAGAGGCGGCTTTACCAGGTTAGAGGTTCCATCTTTATTTTGTCTTTTAAAAACATAAAAACAACATTTTATTGACAGCCATGGATGGTAGGGGGGGGGGGTATTGTTGGTATGGGAGGGTGTTGTTGGTATGGGGGGGTGTTGTTGGTATGAGGGGATGTTGATGGTATGGGGGGTGTTAATGGTATGGGGGGTGTTGATGGTATAGGGGGTGTTGATGGTATAGGTGGGTGTTGATGGTATGGGGTGGAGATGTTGATGGTATGGGGAGGTTCATTAATGGTACTTTATTTTATTGACCTTGTATGGATGAATGGTTAACATCAGCGGGATTTGAACTCAGACCGCAAAGGGACGTAACTCTATGCTGCAAAGCATGGCATCCGACCCTCTACCGATACTACCAATCCTCCAACCTAGAAGACTTAATAATGGAAATTTGTCAGGAATCCTAATGGGAGGTGACTAATATTTGAATCTTAATGAGAGGTGGTTAATATTCAAATCTTAATGAGAGGTGAGTAATATTCGAATCTTAATGAGAGGGGACTAATATTCGAATCTTAATGAGAGGTGGCTAATATTCAAATCTTAATGAGAGGAGGCTAATATTCAAATCTTAATGAGTGGGCGCTAATATTCGAATCTTAATGAGAGGTGGCTAATATTCGAATCTTAATGAGAGGTGGCTAATATTCAAATCTTAATGAGAGGGGGATAATATTCAGATCTTACTGAGAGGGGCCTAATATTCAAATCTTAATGAGAGGTGGCTAATATTGAGATCTTAAGGAGAGGTGGCTAATATTCGAATCTTAATGAGTAGTGGCTAATATTCAGATCTTAATGAAAGGGGACTAATATTCAGATCTTAATGAGAAGTGACTAATATTCAAATCTTAATGAGAGGTGGCTAATATTCGAATCTTAATGAGAGGGCACTAATATTCAGAGCTTAATTAGAAGTGGCTAATATTTGAATCTTAATGAGAGGCAGCTAATATTAAAATCTTAATGAGAGTGGACTAATATTCAGATCTTAATGAGAGGTGACTAATATTCGAATCTTAATGAGAGGTGGCTAATATTTGAGAACTCATTAAATCTTAATGCCTGCCTTAATGCCAGAAGTGAATTATGAAAACCCTGCTCATGCTGCACAAAATGCATTCTTTGTTTTTGGTCAGCGCATAACCAGGTGCCTACACCAAGAGTACCCCACCAAATATCCAGCAGATAGTTTTTACAACACTCATGTCTATTAGGCAGCCAGGACAATCAACTGGACATTGAATGAAATTCCCCTTCACACCCAAATGCTAATTTAGGAAAAAACAAATGGCTTTGACAAAATTAGATTGTTATCTATTCATTACTGGACAAGGTATATGTTATGAAGGATTGTATAGTTGTTAATATGTCAAAATAGATATGCCATATGTGTAATAATATACATTATTATTTTGAAAGTTAATCCCTAATATACAATGCTATTACATTTTATATTTAATTATAAATGTATATATACTTTATTATTATTATGTTGTGTAATTTAAGTATTTAATTATACAATTATAAATGCGTATATAGTTTATTATCACATATTACATTAAATGTCTCTACATACTAAGTACCAAATATCTATTACTGTATATGATATAATTAATCTATTGTAGTTATATCACAAGGTGGTAACTCTATGTCTAATTCTAACTGTTATTGCAGAGCATAAGGTTATAGATGAATAGGAGTTGTGTAGAGGAAAGAGTTGGTCGAAGGGTTTGTGGTTGTGGGTGCTGCTAAGTCCTAGATGTGTAGTGTTAATGGTGGTGGGGAATTCAAATCTGACATTGTTGTATACTAACAGCTAGGTTTAAAGTTATGGAAAGAGTGCCAGTACCGGTGATGGCACGAGGAAAATGTCTCTGACTTTCTATTAAGGAGGTCTAGTTTCGAAAAGATTATAGTATGGGTCTCCAGAAGGCAGAGATTATACAATTTATTCGGTGGTTTATACGATGAGGCCCTACCTACTACTTTCCATTGCAGTGTAAATGGTCTATTCCTAGTTTTCAGAGAGTGTACGTAGCTAGATAAAGAAGTGGAGCTGGCTAGATTGTGTTTTTTGAAAGAGTGGAGGTGCGAGTTGTATCTCATCTTGAAGTTGTTTGAAGTAGAACCTATATATGTTTTAGAGGAGTTGTTTGCGTTGACGGTGCATGAGTAGATGATGTCTTTGGTTAAGCAATTATTACCTAAGGGGCAAGTTCTATTAGTTCTACAGTTACATTTATTCTGGGTGTTAGCTTGCCGGTTCCTATGTTGTGAAGAATTCTGGTTGCTAGGGATAGCACTAGGGTAATGATGTCTATCATTCATATTGTTATTGATTTCATTAGTGCTATTATCATTATTACTATTATTACTACTATTGTTTACAGGTACTAAGTTTACCTCCTGTTGTGTTTTAATTAGTTGGAAATAGTTATTAATCTTCCTTTTATTACTACTAGCTATATGGTATGCTATGTTAGGTGTGGTGGAGTATGATATTTTAATTGTATTTTTATTGGTACTTTTTATTGGTATTTTTATTGGTACTTGTGGCCGGTTGGGAAGTTTTTTTCTAAGATTGAGAAGAAAGCCTTGGGCAAGTTGGTAGAGACATTTAGATTGAAAGGGGGATTGAAGAATGTATTAGTTCTCCTTCTATTTTTGTTTATAGTATTGTTTTTTGAGGTATTTATATCCCTGTTTATATTATTATTGTGGTGTTTACTTTGGTGCGAGTTAAGTTTGGTATTAATCTTTGTCCTAGAGTTATAGTGGCTAGTGTTTTTACTATTTTTCCTCATGGCCATATTATGAGAAATAATGTTGTAACTATGTGATTTTATAGGTAGAAATTCAATCTCATTCTTATGTCCTGATTTAGCTAAGGCCTCATTATAGTATTGTGAATTATTGTTAAATATGGTTTCATTATATGATAGATTAGAGATTCTATTAGATATTTCTTTAGTTATAGAATTTAATATGGATTTAGGGTGGTTAGAGTTGGTGTTCACATAAATTAGTTTTTCGTTAGGTTTATGATAGGGTGTGTATATTCTAGAGTCTAGGCTAAGGGTAGCATCAAGGAAGTTGACGTTTTTAGTGTTTTTATCTAAGGTGATACTTAAGTTGAAGTTTTTGAAAATTTTGTGTAACTGTTTCCAAGTTTTTTCTATATAAAATTTTTTATAGTCTATAAGAAGAAGCGCATCATCGCGGTATAAACCACCATTGAGGTAGGGTAGGTTCTTATGGATTTCATTAAGTAGGTATAGGCCCACCAAATCGGTGACCTGCGCCGAGTCACTACATCCCATGGTTATGTCGAAGTTGTTATGCGTATCCTTGTGGGTCCATAATTGTTCTTCAAATGTAATTATGGTTTTTCGGGCCGCAAGTATGACATCAATTTGGGATCTAGTCAGGTCACTATTGTTCATGGCCATAATTAGAGCCTTATTTAATAGGATAGGGGAAATAGAAGTGTGGTATGAATTGATATCAAATTGTATACATTTTTTATTTTTACACTCTTTAATACCCTTGAACCATTCAATAACCTCACCCGTATTTCCCCATTGGTTAAGGTATATTTTGTGCTTAAATTGTGGGATTATTTTATGTAATATTTTCTTGCTGTTAATACCAATGTCAGATTTGGAAGGGAAAATCAGTCTAATTGAAGAGTTACTAATGAAGTCTTCTTTATGGTCCTTCAGAAAGAATCTTGGGGGATTAGGGGTGTATGGCTGTGTATGTCTCTGAAGTCCTAATTTACTCACTATATTATGCAGTATTTATATCTTCTAGGTTTTTAGTAGTAGTTTTCTTGTAGCTCCTATGCAGTTCCTTATATATACATTTTCTATAAGTATCGTAATCTAAGCTATATATATTATTACTTTTATCTGCATGCACTAGGATTTTTTTTTTTTTATTAAATCCTTTAATAGTGGAGTTAAGGTAGTTTAAGAAGGTATTGTTTCTATTATGATGTTTTTTTGTATTTTATGTTCTTAACTAGTTTAATTAGATCATTTTCAATGGTATCACATTATAATGGTATAATTGTTTCTACTTTTGGCACAAGGCCAGCAATTACCCAGTGCATTACTGGTACTTTATTTTATCGACCCCGTAAGGATGAAAGGCAAAGTTAACCTCGGTATCACATTATAATGGTATAATGGTATCACATTATAATGTGTATTAGAACAAAGAATTTTAATAACTGAATTGAACTTAATTACCTAGTTACCTCCCCTTACGCATTAGCTCCCCTTATTCACTTCCGGAAATTAACGATTGGAAAATTTATAGGTTGATCAAATATAGTATATGAATATGAATACATTAAGACTAATTTACAAACCATTGCTCTAACTAACTTAAAACATTCAATATAAACATTAACTAAAATTTAATTCAACATATGTCATGGAAAAGTCTGCAAAAACTGCATGTTTCTCAACACACACAAATTCGAACACTCTCAGCATACAGCATCCACCATAGATTCTAATACATTAACATATTTGCTTAAAGTGCAATATTTATTCATCTATATATGCATAATAGCTTTGCTTGTCTCCTTCTCATGTATATGACTAACGCAGTTGCACTCTCCACATGCCTGTATATGAATTGTTAATGTACTCTTCCTTTCTCAAAACTACTTTCTCAATGCCTCTTTAATAATTGGACTATTCTCTTGTTTTATCTGTTGCATGTATTCCACTCCGTGCTTTTGATTCTAATTTAATTTGAATTTGACTTTGAATTTGAACTTGAATGTTTGTACAATTATTGTACAATTCTCGTAAAATATATGTCACATCCATTCCACCCTGTAAATACGAAACTGTTGCTCACAACATCAATTTATATTATTGTTCAGTTGAATAGGAGGTTAATTATATGTGCAAACATTGATAATGCTCCGATGACTCCAAACAAGAGTTTGGAAGAAACGATTGTCAGCTATTAAATGATTTGAACACAACTTTGATAATTGTATAATTTATTTATTTTCCTGCTCTGTAAAACAACTGATGTTCATACATTGAGCTATTTCTCTTACTGGTAATAAGGTAATAAGAAATTACTGACCTTCCTGTTTATGGTTGTTGATACTATATACATAACTATAAATAGTATTATTATTATATATATATATATATGGATGTATATATAATGTATTTTGCAATACACTTTATGCTTAATTAAAAGCATTTTGAAGACCGTAAGCTATTGTTTTAAAGTAGTGACAAATTCACTTACTTCGATCTCAGCAAACAGGGCAGATAAGCCGACAAGTCTTGTTTCGCTTTGGTTGAAGCTTATCAAGGCCAACTACCCCTCCTGTCTACCGAGATCATTGACTTGTCGGCTTATCTCCCCTGTTTGCTGAGATCAAAGTAAGTGAATTTGTCACTACTTTAAAACAATAGCTTATGGTCTTCAAAATGCTTTTAATTAAGCATAAAGTGTATTGCAAAATACATTATATATACATCCATATATATATTGCTATTTCAGAGCTCCAATTCTAATATATATATATATATAACAAATCATACACAAAACGCCAGCACCAACAGTTTTGCAAGAGATGTCAACATGAATGGACCTGTTATTTTTATCTAAAGATATTTTTTCCAATTCCATCCCGCCCATCCCCTCAATCTATTTTATTTCTCATTGATGAAGGACTAGCGTCTGAAACGTTAAGACCCTCTTCCTGCTATATCTAGCGTTAACCTAATATATACCTTCCATATACTGTACCGATTGTGTTGTTATTTCTGTTTACCTTTTACATACATATATATATATATAACAACGCTTACGTGGACCTCTCAAAATTCGTTGGATTTTCTGATTGGACTTTCACCTCGAAACTGGATACTAACTCGGAGTACACCTGAACTTCCACCAGGAAATCTTTTGTATCTTTGAAATTTTCTTTGAATCTTGCATTTAAATATTCCACGATTCTCTACCACATGCGGGCGACCATTCGATCAACTCTCGTTCAAATCCATTCTCTCGACCGAGATCTCTCCAAGGCTTACCTCCATCTTTCCTCCACTTGCCACCCTTTCTTCGCCCAATCTCTTATCCAATTCATCCTTTACCTCAATCGCCTCCTTTTCCATTTCCTCACTTCCGCAAAAAACCATAAACTTGACTCTCTCTGCTCCCCGCATGCCATCACCACCCATACTCATATCCCCTCTAACACTAATCCCTCTATCCCGTCTCCTACCACTGTATCTGCACACGCTTTGCCCAACCACCTTGACCCCTCCGCTTCCGCCTCTTTCACTCCCTCACGTCCCTGCACTGTAGTTACCATACCCCAGGACTTACCACTCTCCGAAGCTGAGCGCTCCCTCCTCGCCCATGGTTTGCGTTTTATACCAACCACATCTACCTGCGACGAGTTCCGCACACGTGCCGAGACTGAAGAGTTCTTCCGTCGATTAAAGCTGAAAGCTTTTTTTCATGACACGCCATCATTGACACAGACGGATGACTTCACTCATCTCAGTCACCGGCAATTACATTGGACGCCAAGCTCTGGCCAGTTCAGCATCCTCGACTCCTTTGTCGAGACTTGCTGGCGTACTGTCAATCGGTTCCGTTTCCACCAGCATTCTCATCGCTATAACATCACGCGAAATCTCTCCGCTCTTCGCAACCTTCGGTGTCGCGATAACATTGTCATCAAACCTGCTGACAAAGGTGGCGCTGTGGTGGTTTGGAGCACTGACCTCTATAGGGCTGAGGCTCTCCGCCAGCTTCACAATACCCTTTTTTACTGCCCTTTATTCTCCGACCTCGCTATCAACAACTTGTGTCCTCCACCATCCACGAGCTCATCTCCTCCTCTCTCCTACCCCCCACAGCCACCAACCTTATTGTACGCACCCCTCGCACACCCACCATCTACTTCCTCCCCAAAATACACAAACAACATAATCCTGGCTGTCCTACCGTTTCTGCGTGCAACTGCCCCACTGAGATAATTTCTGAATATTTAGACACCATCCTCGCCCCGTTGGTCGGCAATCTCCCCTCCCATATCCATGATACAAATCATGCCCTTAGACTTTTCAACTCTTTCTCTTTCCCTCCTGGTTCCTCCCGCCTTCTCTTTACCCTGGACATCACTTCTCTCTATACCGTCATCCCTCATGATGACGGCCTCCACGCTCTCCAGCATTTTTTAGATTTACGCCCTACCCCTTACCCCAACACTACCACCCTTCTCCGTCTGGCTGAACTTGTTCTCACCCTCAATGGATTTTCTTTTTCGGGTGAATTTTACCAGCAGGTCTCTGGGGTAGCGATGGGAACCAGAATGGGTCCAAACTATGCCAACTTGTTTGTTGGCTACGTCGAAGCCCAGCTCTTCTCCCAGTACGCTGGACCAACTCCTGAGCTATACGGTCGTTATATCGACGACTGTATCGGCGTCACCTCTCTATCACGAGAACAGCTCGACTGTTTTCTTTTGTCCAATCTTTCCATCCTGCTCTCAATTTCACCGCCTCCATCTCCAATTCTTCTGTCGCTTTTCAAGATATCTCTCTATCTATTAATCACTCTCACCACACCCTCTCTACTTCCATCTACATTAAACTAACAGACTCCCAAACTTATCTCGACTTCACCTCCTCCCACCCAAGCCACACCAAACACTCCATAACGTATTCCCAATTCCTCCATCTTCGTCGTCTCTGTAGCCAGGGCGACGATTTCGAAACCCATTACTTTTGCATGGCTTCCTGCTTCATCCAGCGTGGATATCCTCCACCTTGATCCAAGCTGCTCTCACCCGTACCCGTAAAACAGACCTAACCACAGCCCTCTCACCTCACCCCCACCCTCCCAACACCCGTGTTCCTTTCTCTCTCACCTACCACCCCATCACCCTACCACTCCGGCAACATATCCTCCGTTCCTTCCGTATCCTCTCTTCTTCTTCTGACCCCGTCACTGCTCGCTTTTTTCCAAACCTACCCATTACTGCTTTTAAGCGCGCCCGAAACCTCTGCGACCTCCTGGTTTGCAGTTCTTTTTCGTCCTCTCCCACAACTCCACCCAGCCTCATCCGTGTTCCCGTTCCCGCTGCAACACTTGTCCCTTTATTTCCACCCTCACCACTCTTACAGGCCCTAATGAGTCTTTCCATATCTGCCATTCCTTCACCTGCACATCCACCCACGTTGTCTATGCCCTCCGGTGTTCCCTTTGCGTGTCTTTATATATCGGACAAACGGGCCGCCGTATGGTGGACCGTTTTGCCGAACATTTGAGGGACATACGACTCGGTTTGGAATATATATACACACCAGGTGCGCTTTTCAACCCCCTTTTTTTGTATCATTTCCCTTATATAATCTCATCTGTATAGAATGTTTTCTAAAGTTCACATTTTTTCCCCTATATATATATATATATATATATATATATATATATATATATATATATATATATATATAGTAATAATAATAAATATATATGTGTGTGTGTGTGTGTGAGCACGTGTGTGTGTAGATATTACTGCAAGCTATAGCTAATGTAATGTTTTATGTTTTATCTACAGGAAGAGAAGATGAATTAATTGTCTCTAAATCTCATGCTGTCTCTGGTAGAACGACTGTAGAACCATTCCCAGAACATCTTCACACTGCAATGTTTGGTAAGTGTTACAACATATACATGATATATAGTATAATAACAGTACAGCCTTTCTGTCAGTCTGTCACACAAACACTACAGTTTGTCAGAAATGTTCTAAAATACTTTCCCTCTCTCTATCTACCTCCCCCTCTCTATCTATCTATATATAATAATAATAATAATAATTGTTTCTACTTTAGGCACAAGGCCAGCAACTACCCAGTGCATTACTGGTACTTTATTTTATCGACCCCGTAAGGATGAAAGGCAAAGTCAACCTCGGCGGGATTTGAACTCAGATCGTAAAGGGATGTAACTATGCTGGAAAGCATGGCGTCCGACCCTCTACCGATACTGCCAATCCACCGCCCATGGAAGGTATATATTAGGTTAACGCTAGATATAGCAGGAAGAGGGTCTTAACGTTTCAGACGCTAGTCCTTCATCAATGAGAAATAAAATAGATTGAGGGGATGGGCGGGATGGAATTGGAAAAAATATCTTTAGATAAAAATAACAGGTCCATTCATGTTGACATCTCTTGCAAAACTGTTGGTGCTGGCGTTTTGTGTATGATTTGTTATATATATATATATATATATATATATATATATATATATATATATATATATATATATATATATATATATTATAATAATAATAATAATAATCATCGTTCACCATCATCATCGTTTAACGTCCATCTTCCATGCTAGCATGGGTTTAGACAGGAATTATCCCACTTGAGGCAAGATTCGTCGTCTCGCACGTGTA
The DNA here is from genome assembly GCA_964016885.1 of Eledone cirrhosa. Lineage (NCBI taxonomy): Eukaryota > Metazoa > Mollusca > Cephalopoda > Octopoda > Eledonidae > Eledone > Eledone cirrhosa. Next base: position 38,460,113 of record OZ024748.1, on the reverse strand, counting down.
GGACTGTCTGGCGGGTTTTCTACAGCTGGATGCCCTTCCTAACACCAACCACGTTTACAGTGTGGACTGGGAGGTTTTTACCGTGTTACCTACATGGCCACATTACAACGTGGACTGTCTGTTTTTTTTGTTATGACACCTACACGACCTCATTTATTTAGGACTGGATGTTGTGGTACCAACATAACTTTACATCGAAAGGGGTGGTGTTGATGTGGGTTGGGGTAGTAGGATGGGGGTGTATATTTGGTTAAGAGGTGCCTACTAACTCTAGGTTTCGCTTTGTACTTAGGCAAGGCGGGTTTTCTGTACTACTGCGTAGTGCCAAAGATCTCGGTCCAGTGACATTGTCTTAGAGAGGTGTAAGTGTGTAAGGTCGGAATTTATCAAATCATCCCAGGTTTTTCTGGGTCTACCTACTCCATAACTTACATCAATTTTGATCGCCCTGCACTTTTTTATACAGCTGTCGTCTTTAATGCGCATCACGTGACCATAGCAACGTAGTCTTCTCTCGAGTAAACAACATCTGATCCCTCTTATTCCTAATTTCTCACTTAGTTCATTTATGCTTTGCTGTTCACGTATATTACTATTACACATCTAACAGAGCATGCATGCTTCGTTCCTCTCCAGTCTGCGCAGATCCTCTGCACACAATGCCCATGCCTCACTGCCATGTAACATTGCTGTTCGTATGCAGGCATCATACAGTCTGCCTTTCATTTTTAGAGAGAAACCTTTAGCGGCCAATAGTGGTATAAGCTCTCTGAACTTTTTCCATCCCGTTCTGACTCTGGCTACTGTACTTTCAGAGCACCCTCCACCACTGCTGATTTTGTGACCCAGGTAACGGAAGGTGTCTACTATTTCTATAGAGCCATCTGGGTAATAGAAGGAGCTAGTATCCTGTGGGCACTTGCTACTTATTGCACCTGAGCACCGGCCACATATAAAATCTACATTCTTAGATAGCTTACCTATGATCCCATTACATCTTTTATGCACCCATATTTTGTATTTGGGACATAAAATGGAATTTCTGCCTACTCCTTTCCTACACACTGAGCATGGCCATTTCCCAGAGGGGACCTGTGCCCTATTTTCCTTCCTACATACTAGAACTTTAATCCTTTTGATTCTAGGCAATACTTCCATGTTTGGAATTTCTTCTCTAGTTCAACCATCGATTCAGCTATGAGCGTTAGATCATCTGCATATAGGAGTTCCCATGGGCAGCCGGTCTTGAACTCCTCTGTTATAGCCTGAAGGGCAATAATAAATAGGAGGGGGCTAAGGACGGAGCCCTGATAAACACCAACTTTTATGATAAATTCTTCGCTATATTCGTTGTTAATTCTAACCTTGCTTACTGTTTCTTTATATGTAGCTTGTATAGCTCTCACAGGCCATTCATCAACCCCTAGTTTTCTAAGGGCTCACCAGATAATGGCATGGGGGTCTCTGTCAAAGGCTTTCTCCAAGTCAAAAAAAGCTTAGTATAGCGGTTTACTTTTAGCTAGGTACTTCTGTAGTTGTCATACAAGGAAAAGGTGGTACTTTTACCTGACACAAACCCAAACTGCATTTCATCTAGATCAATTCACTCTCTGATTAGTTGCGCTATAACTTTTTCTGTGACCTTCATGACCTGGTCAATTAATTTAATGCCTCTATAGTTTCCCCTATCTAGGGCATCTCCTTTATCTTTGTAGCAGTTAAGGCTGATGCTGCTACACTAGTCATTTGGTATGACCCCGTTCTGTATGACTTGGTTTACTATTCTGATGACCATAGTGTGTCCCACCATTCCAGATACTTTCAGCATTTCAGCAACTATCTCCAAAGGCCCAGCTGCCTTGCCCATTTTCTTATCTTTGGTTGCCTTACTTATTATACTACCTTCAACTAGCACTGCTGGTCCCTCTATTGGATCGATTTGGGGCAGACTATCTTTTTCCCATTTATTTTCCTCATTTAGTAGCCTCTCGTAGTGACACTTCCAAGCTACCCTCTTATCAGTATCAGTAATGGCAAGTACACCATCATCATTATGGACACACTTCTCCCCAACAATATCACGGTTTTCCTTGACACATTGCCTAGCAATCCTTAACACCTCATGTTTTTGGTCCTCGCGTTGTAGAACATGCTTGAACTTTCTTTCCTCTGCTTCCCTTCTTGCAAAGTACACTTGTCTCCTAGCTTGCCCCCTGGCCACTTGATAGTGTTCTCTACTTCCCCCATCCCGCCATACTTTCCAAGCCTGCTTTTTGGCCCTGATCGACTCCTCCACCTTACTGTGCCACCACCACGTTACTCTCCTCCTGCCTACAGGTCTGCTCCAGCCACAGATTTCATCTGTCACCTTCAGCAGGTTAGCTTTCAGGAATTCCCACTGTTCCTCTATATTGTACGACTCTAATTGCTGTTCCTTACTGTCAAAAGCATCAAGTAATATGTTTTTAAATCTGTTACTGGCTGTGGGGTCCTTTAACTTCCATATTCTTCTCCTTAGGGTAGTCCTCCTCTGTTGTCGAGTACGTCTTGTCCTAACTATGAGGTCGCTAACTATGAGGCTATGTTGGGAGATGCATTCTTCACGAGGGAGGGATTTAGTGTTTACAACAGACACTCTGTCATGTCCTCCGGTAAGGATATAATCTATCTGACTAGCGTGTTCCCCTGATTTATAGGTGATCAAGTGATTGTCTCGTTTTTTGAAGTTTGTGTTACAGATGGTTAGGTTATTAGCGTCACAGAATTCCAGGATTCTGAAGCCTTCCTCATTTCTAGTACCAAACCCATAGCCTCCATGAATTCCGTCATAGCCGTCACATTGTTGTCCAACATGACCATTTAGGTCGCCAGCAATAATTATGTAGTCACTGTCAGTTATTTGGGAGGTAGTGAGCATTAGCGACTCATAGAATCTATCTTTTACAATGCCAGGCAGTCCAGATTGGGGTGCATAAGTGGATATTATTGTCAGTAGTTCTATTTAGGACAAGTCTTATTTTAATTATTCTGTCATTCACTCTATTTATGTCTATTACCTTATCTACCCATTTTTCTGCTAACATAATTCCTACACCATTCAGCCCATTGTCATTTCCCACCCAGAAAAGTTTATAGCATCATTTATTACCCACAATGAATCTAGCAGTCTCACTCCTCCACCTGGTCTCTTGAACACAGTAAACATCGACTTCCTTATGTTCAAGCATCTCTACAACCTCGTTAGAGCGACCTTTTAAAGTGCCTACATTCATGGTACCAATTCTGAAGTTTTGGATTGCGTTTGGTGGGTGGGAAGGATAGGGCGCAGGGACGACTGAGGGAGATGGGTTATGTTAGCCATCCGTGGCCGAAATAAAGAGGAGTCTTTGCATTCTCGTCCGGCAACATAAGATAAATTTATTTTTATCTTTGACATTGTCATTGAGTGTCCAGATTCTTCAGACTCTACAGAATCCCACAGTCCATCTAGCAAATCGAAAAGCAACCAGGTCTAAACTTAAGGAGTGAATAGCCGGGGCGGTGTTTTTGTGAAAGAGAAACATATAAGCCGCTGAATTATGATTGGGCCAAATAATAATTGTTTATACTTTTGGCACAAGGCCAGCAATTACCCAGTGTATTACTGGTACTTTTATCGACCCCCGTAAGGATGAAAGGCAAACTTAACCTCGGTGGGATTTGAACACAGAATGGCAAGGGCTGTAACTCTACGCGTCAAAGCATGACGTCCGACCCTCTATCGATACTGCAATCCATCGCCCTTTGATTGGGCCAAATAATAATGGTGGCGAGTGGGGGAAGAGGGGCAAAGGATATGGGGAAGTTAACTAAAATGTTATTTTTATAATATACTCCTGCAAATTCGACCATAATTAAATGAACATATAACAGTAATCAGTTTAAATACGAGAAGAAGAAGATTGTTTTGAGGGTCTGACAGAATTATGGAAGTTTAAAATACAAGAAGATTGTTGTGAAGGTCTGACAGAATTATCAAATAACATTGGAAAGATTGTATTCTAAGTTAAACGGGGGATATAATACTGATAGGTAGATGGACTAGGAAACATTGGAGAGACGTGAAAAATAGGAGGAAATACATTACATTTCTCAAAAGCGAGCATTCGGCCAAGATAAGGGATCAACAAATTCTGAGTAATAATAATAATGATTTCTTTATTAAACACAAAGGGTCCACATCAAAAACATTATAACATTATAGGACGAAAACATAGAGAGAGAGTGTGTGTGTGTTGGTGTTGGTGTGTGGGCTTTGTGTGTAAACACCACACCACCACACTACACCACCACACTATACCACCACACTATACCACCACACTACACCACTACATCACCACACTACATCACCACACCACACCACCACACTACATCACACCACACCACCACACTACACCACCACACTACACTACCACACTATACCACCACACTACACCACCACACTATACCACCACACTACACCACTACATCACCACACTACATCACCACACCACACCACCACACCACACCACACCACCACACTACACCACCACACTACCACATCACCACACCACCACACTACCACACCACACTACACCACCACACTACACCACACCACACTTGACACTACATCACCACACCACACTACACTACACCACACCACACACCACCACACTACACTACACCACACACCACCACACCACACTACACCACACTACACCACACACCACTACACCACACACCACCACACTACACCAAACACCACCACACCACCACACCACACACCACACTACACCACGCCACCACACCACCACACGCCACCACACCACCACACCACACCACACTACACCACTACACCACCACACTACACCACCACGCTACCACACCACACTACCACACCACACTACACCACCATACTACACCACCACACTACACCACCACACCACACCACCACACCACACTACATCACACACCACCACACCACACCACAAACCACCACCACACTACACCACACACTACCACCACACTACACCACACACCACCACCACACTACACCACACACCACCACCACACTACACCACACTACACCACGCCGCCACACCACCACACCACACCACTCACAACTACACCACCGCACCACACTACCACACCACACTACACCACCACACTACACCACCCACCACACCACACCACACCACACTACACTACACCACACTACACCACCACTCACCACACCACCACTCACCACACCACACTACACCACCACTCACCACACCACACTACACTACACCACACCACACTACACCACACCACACCACACTACACCACCACACTACACCACACACTACACCACCACACTACACCACCCACCACACTACACCACACTACACCACCACACTACACCACATTACACCACACTACACCACACTGCACCACCACACTACACCACCACACTACACCACACCACTACCACACTACACCACACACCACTACACCACCACACCACACTACACCACCACACTACACCACCCACCACACCACACCACACTACACTACACCACACTACACCACCACACTACCACACCACACTACACCACCACTCACCACACCACACTACACCACCACTCACCACACCACACTACACTACACCACACCACACTACACCACACCACACCACACTACACCACCACACTACACCACACACTACCACACACTACACCACCACACTACACCACCCACCACACTACACCACACTACACTACACCACACTACACCACCACACTACACCACATTACACCACACTACACCACACTGCACCACCACACTACACCACCACACTACACCACACCACTACCACACTACACCACTCACCACTACACCACCACACCACACTACACCACCACACTACACCACACACCACTACACCACCACACTACACCATACTACACCACACTACACCACCACACCACACTACACCACCACACTACACCACATACCACCACGCCACCACACTACACCATACTACACCACACTACTCCACCACACCACACTACACCACCACACTACACCACACACCACCACGCCACCACCATACTACACCACCACACCACACTACACCACCACACTACACCACACTACACCACAAACCACCACACTACAACACCACACTACACCGCCCACCACACCACACTACACTACACCACACTACACTACACCACACTACACCACACACCACCACGCCACCACCATACTACACCACCACACCACACTACACCACCACACTACACCACACTACACCACAAACCACCACACTACAACACCACACTACACCGCCCACCACACCACACTACACTACACCACACTACACTACACCACACTACACCACCACACTACCACACCACACTACACCACCACTCACCACACCACACTACACTACACTACACCACACACCACCACCACACTACACCACACACCACCACCACACTACACCACGCCACCACACCACGCCACCACACCACTACACCACCACACCACACTACACCACACACCACTACACCACCACACTACACCATACTACACCACACTACACCACCACACCATACTACACCACCACACTACACCACATACCACCACGCCACCACACTACACCATACTACACCACACTACTCCACCACACCACACTACACCACCACGCTACACCACACACGACCACGCCACCACACTACACCATACTACACCACCACACCACACTACACCACCACACTACACCACCACACCACACTACACCACCACACTACACCACAAACCACCACACTACAACACCACACTACACCGCCCACCACACCACACCACACTACACTACACCACACTACACTACACCACACTACACCACCACACTACCACACTACTACACCACCACTCACCACACCACACTACACTACACTACACCACACACCACCACCACACTACACCACACACCACCACCACACTACACCACACTACACCACGCCACCACACCACGCCACCACACCACCACACCACACCACTCACCACTACACCACCGCACCACACTACACCACCACACTGCACCACCACACCACACTACACCACCACACTACACCACCCACCACACCACACCACACTACACCACCACACTACCACACCACACTACACCACCACTCACCACACCACACTACACCACACCACACTACACCACACCACACTACACCACCACACTACACCACACACTACACCACACACCACCACACACTACACCACCACACTACACCACCCACCACACTACACCACACTACACTACACCACACTACACCACCACACTACACCACATTACACCACACTACACCACACTGCACCACCACACTACACCACCACACTACACCACACCACTACCACACTACACCACACACCACTACACCACCACACCACACTACACCACCACACTACACCACACACCACTACACCACCACACTACACCATACTACACCACACTACACCACCACACCACACTACCACACTACACCACATACCACCACGCCACCACACTACACCATACTACACCACACTACTCCACCACACCACACTACACCACCACACTACACCACACTACACCACAAACCACCACACTACAACACCACACTACACCACCACACCCTACTACACAACCCCACTACACCACACTACACCACACTACTCCACCACACCACACTACACCACCACACTACACCACACACCACCACGCCACCACACCACACTACACCACCACACCACACTACACCACCACACCACACTACACCCCACACCACCACGCCACCACACCACACTACATCATATGAGGTATAGAATTCACCATTGAATATTTGACAAAATATCACATCTATATTGTCAATTGATCTGCTAGAAATAGCAGCCAAATCTCTCTTAAATCATACCCCATCATCTTTTATAAACATTGGACATTGTATTGGCAGTATCGGTAGAGGGTCGGACGCCATGCTTTGCAGCAAAGAGTTTCGGCCCTTTATGGTTTGAGTTCAAATCCCGCCGAGGTTAACTTTGCCTTTCATCCTTACGGGGTCGATAAAATAAAGTACCAGTAATGCACTAGGTAATTGCTGGCCTTGTGCCAAAAGTAGAAACAATTATATATATAATACAGTATTGGATCTTTATTTCAGGTATGGGTTGCTTCTGGGGAGCAGAGAAAAAATTCTATAAACATTAAAACATTATAACATTATAGGACGAAAACATAGAGAGAGAGTGTGTGTGTGTTGGTGTTGGTGTGTGGGCTTTGTGTGTAAACACCACACCACCACACTACACCACCACACTATACCACCACACTACACCACTACATCACCACACCACACCACCACACTACATCACACCACACCACCACACTACACCACCACACTACACCACCACACTACACCACCACACTACACCACCACACTATACCACCACACTACACCACTACATCACCACACTACATCACCACACCACACCACCACACTACACCACACCACACCACCACACTACACCACACCACCACACTACACCACCACACTACCACACCACACTACACCACACTACACCACACACCACCACACTACACCAAACACCACCACACCACACACCACACACCACACACCACACTACACCACGCCACCACACCACCACACTACACCACGCCACCATACCACCACACCACCACACCACTACACCACTACACCACCACACTACACCACTACCACACCACACTACATCATCACACTACACCACACCGCACCACCACACTACACCACCACACTACACCACTACACCACCACACTACACCACTACCACACCACACTACATCACCACACTACACCACACCACACCACCACACTACACCAGCACACCACACCACACCACCACACTACACCACCACACTACCACATCACCACACCACCACACTACCACACCACACTACACCACCACACTACACCACACCACACTTGACACTACATCACCACACCACACTACACTACACCACACCACACACCACCACACTACACTACACCACACACCACCACACCACACTACACCACACTACACCACACACCACCACACTACACCACACACCACCACACTACACCAAACACCACCACACCACCACACCACACACCACACTACACCACGCCACCACACCACCACACGCCACCACACCACCACACCACACCACACTACACCACTACACCACCACACTACACCACCACGCTACCACACCACACTACACCACCAAACTACACCACCACACTACACCACCACACTACACCACCACACCACACCACCACACCACACTACATCACACACCACCACACCACACCACAAACCACCACCACACTACACCACACACCACCACCACACACCACCACCACACTACACCACACTACACCACGCCACCACACCACACCACTCACAACTACACCACCGCACCACACTACACCACCACACTGCACCACCACACCACACTACACCACCACACTACACCACCACACTACACCACCACACTACACCACCCACCACACCACACCACACTACACTACACCACACTACCACACCACACTACCACACCACACTACACCACCACTCACCACACCACACTACACTACACCACACCACACTACACCACACCACACCACACTACACCACCACACTACACCACACACTACACCACACACCACCACACACTACACCACCACACTACACCACCCACCACACTACACCACACACCACCACACACTACACCACCACACTACACCACCACACTACACCACCACACTATACCTCACTACACCACAAACCACCACACTACAACACCACACTACACCACCACACCCTACTACACAACCCCACTACACCACACTACACCACACTACTCCACCACACCACACTACACCACACACCACCACACTACATCCACCACACCACACTACACCACCACACTACACCACACACCACCACGCCACCACACCACACTACACCACCACACCACACTACACCACATTACACCACACTACACCACCACACTACACCACACACCACCACACTACACCATACTACACCACACTACACCACCACACTACACCACACACCACCACGCCACCACACCACACTACACCACCACACCACACTACACCACCACACCACACTACACCACACACCACCACACTACACCATACTACACCACACTACACCACCACACCACACTACACACCACACTACAGGACCCACCACACCACACTACACCCCACACCACCACGCCACCACACCACACTACATCATATGAGGTATAGAATTCACCATTGAATATTTGACAAAATATCACATCTATATTGTCAATTGATCTGCTAGAAATAGCAGCCAAATCTCTCTTAAATCATACCCCATCATCTTTTATAAACATTGGACATTGTATTGGAAGTATCGGTAGAGGGTCGGACGCCATGCTTTGCAGCAAAGAGTTTCGGCCCTTTATGGTTTGAGTTCAAATCCCGCCGAGGTTAACTTTGCCTTTCATCCTTACGGGGTCAATAAAATATAGTACCAGTAATGCACTAGGTAATTGCTGGCCTTGTGCCAAAAGTAGAAACAATTATATATATAATACAGTATTGGATCTTTATTTCAGGTATGGGTTGCTTCTGGGGAGCAGAGAAAAAATTCTGGAATGTTCCTGGGATGTTTTCTACACAGGTAATTTGAATTATCTCAGTAAAAATCTATATTATATTAACTGTATTACCTTTTTGTCCGTCTGTAACACACAATCACTGTGTATATAGAGTAATGTGAATGCTAAAAGGTTAAAGATGGGTTATTTGTGTGGCATGTGTAAATATAAAGTGTGTTAATTGTTGGTTGTGTGTGGTGGTTGTACGCATGTACGTGTGTGTGTATGTGTGTGTATATATATATATATGCATATATAGGCATAAATATACATACATACATACACATATATATGTATATATTTATTTATAAATATATACATATATATTTATAAAAAATATAGCCTATCATTTTGTATTGTACCAGATGAAAGAATGGTATTTAACTAATGTATTGGTACGCGATGGGGCCCACCCACAGCCCCGGCGGACAGAATGGAGAAGGCGTACGTCTAAAACGTTCTAAAATTTGTGTTTAGAATTCATGAAACCCAAATGCCTGCGAGGACGGTAAATATTCTAAAATGGTTTACTTATATCAGAAATCAATGTTCTATTAATAGTATTGTCTCTCTCTTCCCCTATTTGTCCAATTATCTATCTAGCCAGTGGCGTAGCTAGAGGGGGGCGGTGGGGACGGTCTGCCCCGGGTGGCAATTTTATGGGGGCGGCACTTTTGGATCTGTTGTATAAGCATGAGGTTTAATCAAATTCCATTGACATGTTTGACAACTCAAGCCCCACACGCATGCCTTTCAGTTGTGCCCAGCTCAGTTTATTCTATGCCTCCCACGAACACAGACGTGTTACATATCAAGTAAGTTTATTTATGATTTCACTATCCAGAAATATATGTGTTTTGTGATGCCTTTGTTACGGCATTGTAAACTGTGTGCATTCTTTTGTAGCGTACACAAATTCTCACTTGAATTCACAGAAAAACACTGCTTTCGAATTCTCACTTGAATTCGTAGAAGCTGATTACTTTCAGAGCGACAATTGACAGATGAAATAGTTTTTGACAATCTCATTGAAGAATTTGCCAACAAAAAAGCAAGAAAAGTTACTTTGTAGAAAGTTGTAGTTTTAATTTTTAAAATAAACATGGTCTTTTTTTAACTTTTTTCCCTATATTTCGCTTTTGCTTCTTTCAAGATTAGGATATTTGTACCCCTGATGACAAGTAGGTGTGTCTGTAGAAAGAGACGCTAAACCTTTGAGTATGTGAAAGTTGTATTATGATGGTACACAAAATAGCTAATATAAATATTAAGAATTTAAGAGGGAGTCACTGTACAATATGTTGTTTTTTTGTGGCGGGCCCAGGGAGGACTGGGGGTGGCAAACTCACAAGATGCCCCGGGCGAAACACTCCCTAGCTACGCCACTGTATCTAGCTATATATATATATATATATACAGTGGTCCCCTAGTATTCGCAGGAGTTGCATTCCTAAAGCACCCGCCAAGAGTGAAAAACCGCGAATATTGGACATGGTCCATAAAAATGCCTCAAAACATAACGTAAAATGTAAGCCGGCAAATATGGTATATTGTTATTAATTATTTAGGGTTAAAAGTGTGAAAATATATATTGCAACGAAAAAAGCCATAAAAAACTTGCAGAAGATGTTTGCAATTCTGCAAATATGAGGTGGTTTCCACGAACAATTATTAGTTAGGTTCTAAGGAAAATTCTGTGAATAACCAGGACTGTGAATGTCGGGGAGTACACTGTATATATATATATATAATGTAAAGGTGCATGGCTTAGTGTTGGGCTTACAATCGTGAGGGTGTGAGTTCAATTCTCGGATTGGATTTATGTTGTGTTCTTGAGCAAGACACTATTTTACATTGCTCTATTTCACTCAGCTGTATATTTATATGATTCCTTGGTTCAATCAGGGGTAACCACAGTAAGTAAGCTACTCAATACATTAGTAGAGTGTAAACATTAAATTTAATATAGAAATGGCTTCTACAGGACTAAAATTGTTTCATTCGAAAGAAATCATCAGGAAAGATTTCCTGATGATTTCTTTCGAATGAAACGGTTCTAGTCCTGTAGAAACCATTTCACTATTAAATCTGATATCTCAATCTAAGGCCCCACTCGGTCACTAATGACCGTGGTTTTGCACCTAGAAAGTTTCCCTCCGAGGCACAAGCCTGAGAAAGGTTTGTTATGTGGAAGACCAGTAGTTGCCCATGCATACCAGTCTCCCCTCTCCACGCCACCGATGTTGTCCAAGGGAAAGGCAATGACTGATACAGTTTGGCACCTGTGACGTCACAACTCATTTCTACAGCTGAGTAAACTGGAGCAACATAATATATCATCATCATCACCGTTTTATGTCCGTTCCTCTCCATGCTAGCATGGGTTAGACGGGTTGCCCTGTTGTGGACAGTAGCTGGTCGGCTGACCTTGTCTTACTCATATGGGAACTGATTCTGGGTTGATTTCTACAGCAGGATGCTCTTCCTAACACCAACCTCATTTACAGTGAGTACTGGGTGCTTTTTTGCTGTGGCACCTACAGGTCCACTTTACAGTGTGGGCTGGGTGTTTTTTTTTGCCATGGCACCTACACGTCCACTTTACAGTGGAATAATAGGGACCTCAGTCCTATCATCTCATTTCTACAGCTGAGTAAACTGGAGCAATGTGAAATAAAGTATCTTGCTCAAGGAAACAATACATCACCCGGTCCGAGAATTGAACTCACAACCTTTCGATTGCAAGCCCAATGCTCTAACCACTAAGCCATATATGTTTGTATGTATCCATCCATTACTATCCTCACTAATCTATTGTTCCATCTATTCCTATGTGAAATCTCTTCAATAGGTTGGCTATGCTGGAGGTTATACAGCCAACCCAACATATAAAGATGTGTGTACAGGTAATACAGGTCATACGGAAGTTGTACGTATGCAATTCAATCCCAGTGAAGTGAAATATTTGGATTTACTGAAGGTAGGTCATAGAACTGCGGTACCCCACATCTAATATATCATATTTAATCATGTATATATTTATGTGTGTGTATATATATATTTATGTGTATATATATATATATATATATAATTGTTTCTACTTTTGGCACAAGGCCAGCAATTATCCCAGTGCATTACTGGTACTTTATTTTATTGACCCCGTAAGGATGAAAGGCAAAGTTAACCTCGGCAGGATTTGAACTCAGATCAGAAAGGGGCATAACTCTGTGCTGCAAAGCATGTTGTCCGACCCTCTACCGATACTGCCAAACCACCGCCTTCATATATATATATATATATATATATATATATACTAGCAGAGGTACCCGACGTTGCTTGGGTATTAAATAGCAGTTATGTATACCATTTATGTCAATACTTCAGTGCTGCTTCGAAAACTATACTTTTACAAAATCATCGGCTTTTTCCAAAAGGGGGTTCCTGCCGCCAGGGGTCCCCTACTCAATATGTGCCAATTCTGAGAGTTCACATTCATCTGTAGAAAAAAACGTAGCCCATGTATCAAGTTTTGTGAAAATTGGTTGCGAACTCCAGAAGTTATGACGTTTTGTTGCATTGCACTGCAGTGCTTCAGTCGACTCCAAAGAAGTGGTTAAAGGGGGTTATCTGCTGGAAGGCCCTATAATCAATATCTGGAAAAATGAAAGTGCCCATGACCATCCGAAGTACATAAGTATCCTGTCTTCAGTTTGGTGAAAATACTGTCGAAATGCATAAGGTTTATACACATGCACGCGCGCATGTTTGTGTGTGTGTATATATTTGTGTGTGCGTATGTATATGTATGTCCGTCGGTGCATACGTATGTACTGGCCTAAATCTTCACTATTTACTTTTACTATTTTAAGGCAAAGTTAAAATCCCGTCGAGGTTAACTTTGCCTTTCATCCTTACGGGGTCGATAAAATAAAGTACTGGGTATTTGCTGGCCTTGTGCCAAAAGTAGAAACAACTATTTTAAAAACCTCTGTCATTTTCGTTTACAATTTTATTTACATCATTCTTAAACTTCGGGGCTGGAAATCATTCGGTTATTTTAAATAGAACATTAGTCTAACGACTACATTTACACCATAAACTTGGTCTTGTCTTTGCATGAAATTGTTCTTCTCGGTCCACATAACAACGTATTATCCTCGCTTTTTTTCCATTCATTGCCAGGGAACGTCTTCACGAACCAAAATATTGTCTTCCTGTTTTCGTTCGGTTGCACCGTTTCTCGAAATATTTAATTCTGCGTTCACAGATTGAATTTTTTAGTGTCAGAAGATCCCGTTAATGTTGAAAGCAGCGATTCTTTGCTTAAACTTTCTTTCTTTCTCAACCCCTCTCCCTTTTTCTCATACCCTCTCTCTCTCTTTCTCTCACTCATACCCCTTCTCTCTCTCTTCCTCTACAGAATGAGAACAATAAAGAACACGCAGATCTCTCTCTCTCTCTCTCTCTCAACATCTCCCTTTCTCTCTTTAGATGTATATGTATATGTGTGTGTGTGTGAGATATATATATAGAGAGAGAGTTGCAACATGTATGTAGTTTCATAGTTTGTTGAGGGTAGTAGTGAGAGTGAATAAGCGTCTAAGAGAGAGGGTTACAGCATGTATTTAGTTTTATCGATTTTTTTCATAGAAGCAGGAAATTTTTGGCAAAGTTTATTACGCGTTGACCATCCTTGGTAAATTTGGAGCACATTGGAAAAAAATTCATCGAAATCGGTAGAGAAATGTGGAAATGCATAAAAAATCATACACACACACACAGACAGACATCTTCCGTTTTATATATATAGAGATGTCAGATATATATAAAGGATAACGAGCATGGTAAGATTTCTTTCGAGAAAGTATCGAATGTATACATTTAAAGTAATAACATAAGTTCTACCTGGTGAAGAAAGAAGTGTTGATGGGGGTTAGGAATAGCAGTGATGAAACATGTTTCACAGGTGCGTTGTGAGCAAGAGATTTTTAGGAAGTTATCGAATTTCTCTTGAAGATTGAGTTATTCTAAACTCATCGGAATCCTTGTAAATTTGTTTATTCCTTTGCTACTTAATACATGACACAAATATTGATGTGTCTTACGTGCATGACTACACCTAGCCATCTGCACTGTTACCATTTCTGCATCTAAAGTAAATTACGTCGCCTCTGAGTGGTGGACGTGCAATGCTTCTGTAAATATAGCAGCATATTAAAACATAACTGTGATATTTGAATCATAGAAGATTCAAATATCACAGAGAGAACGAGAGAGGGAGAGAGAGAGAGGATGTGTGTGGAGAAATGAGGTGCAACAGAAATGAAACATGGATTACAGGTTAAAATGTAGTCTAGATAGATGAGAAGCAAAATGAGGATGTAGTTTATGGAACACCCAAATGATTTAGAAGTTGACCTTAAGTAGGAGCAATAACATTAAGAAAGACATGAACGACAACACAATTTTGTTTTGAAAATTTTGAAAGTAAGTATGAATTTTCATAAGATTTTTGTAGCTGTCTCAGTAGCCTGGCGGTAGGTACTAAAGACGGTGGAGATCCTGGTCTTGGGTTTAATTCTGGTTGAGAGGTTCATGTGACCTTTTTCAGTTTTTATTTTACATCCCATAGAAAAAAACTGGAAAGGTTTACTGGGAACCCTACTCCTGACCAGGATTGAACTTCAGACCAAGAACACCAACGTCTATGATTCCACCAACTAGGCCACCAAGACAGTTACAAAAGTATAATGAAAATTAATAATTATAAACCTACTTTCAAAATCAGAGTTAAAACGATGTGGTGTCATTCCTGGCTTTCCTAGAACTATTAGTCATATTTAGGGTCGACTTGTCAATCTTCTGGCTCTTTGATAACAACCTACTATTCCTATGTGTATTTAATTGGTAAATTAATTAATTTAATTATTTTAACAAACAAATAATATATGTATATATATATATATATATATATATAATGCCAATCATTGTAAGTTTGAATTTAACTGACATGCAAAAACATATATATATATATATATGAGTAAGGTAAGCCCAAATCATACTAGATTCAAATATCACAGAGAGAAAGAGAGAGAGAGAGGAGGTAGAGAGAGAGATATATTTATGAGGATAAGAAGGAAGGAAGGGTATATATATATATATATATATATATATATATATATATACATATATAGATATAGATATATACTCAAAAGTAGTAAAGGGAACTCAATGTTCTTTCATGCTTTAATCAATATCTTCTCTTAGATTGGGTCACGTAAGCCAGTACCTTGCTGTTGGAACACGTAAGCCAATACTTTGCTGTTGGGTCACATAAGCCAATACTTTGCTGTTGGGTCACATAAGCCAGTACCTTGCTGTTGGGTCACGTAAGCCAGTACCTGGCTGTTGAGTCATGTAAGCCAATACCTTACTGTCGGGTCACATAAGCCAGTACCTGGCTGTTGGGTCACATAAGCCAATACCTTGCTGTTGGGTCACGTAAGCCAGTACCTTGCTGTTGGGTCACATAAGCCAGTACCTTGCTGTTGGGTCACATAAGCCAATACTTTGCTGTTGGGTCACATAAGCCAGTACCTTGCTGTTGGGTCACGTAAGTCAGTACCTTGCTGTTGGGTCACATAAGCCAGTACCTTGCTGTTGGGTCACATAAGCTAGTACCTTGCTATTGGGTCACATAAGCCAATACTTTGCTGTTGGGTCACATAAGCCAGTACCTTGCTGTTGGGTCACATAAGCTAGTACCTTGCTATTGGGTCACATAAGCCAATACTTTGCTGTTGGGTCACATAAGCCAGTACCTTGCTGTTGGGTCACATAAGCTAGTACCTTGCTATTGGGTCACATAAGCCAATACTTTGCTGTTGGGTCACATAAGCCAGTACCTTGCTGTTGGGTCACATAAGCCAGTACCTTGCTGTTGGGTCACATAAGCCAATACTTTGCTGTTGGGTCACGTAAGCCAGTACCTTGCTGTTGGGTCACATAAGCCAGTACCTTGCTGTTGGGTCACATAAGCTAGTACCTTGCTATTGAGTCACATAAGCCAATACTTTGCTGTTGGGTCACATAAGCCAGTACCTTGCTGTTGGGTCACATAAGCCAGTACCTTGCTGTTGGGTCACATAAGCTAGTACCTTGCTATTGGGTCACATAAGCCAATACTTTGCTGTTGGGTCACATAAGCCAGTACCTTGCTGTTGGGTCACATAAGCCAGTACCTTGCTGTTGGGTCACATAAGCCAATACTTTGCTGTTGGGTCACATAAGCCAGTACCTTGCTGTTGGGTCACATAAGCCAGTACCTTGCTGTTGGGTCACATAAGCCAGTACCTTGCTGTTGGGTCACATAAGCCAGTACCTTGCTGTTGGGTCACATAAGCCAGTACCTGGCTGTTGGGTCACATAAGCCAGTACCTTGCTGTTGGGTCACGTAAGCCAGTACCTGGCTGTTGGGTCATGTAAGCCAGTACCTGGCTGTTGAGTGACATAAGCCAGTACCTTGCTATTGGGTCACATAAGCCAGAACCTTGCTGTTGGGTCACATAAGCCAGTACCTTGCTGTTGGGTCACATAAGCCAGTACCTTGCTGTTGGGTCACATAAGCTAGTACCTTGCTATTGGGTCACATAAGCCAATACTTTGCTGTTGGGTCACATAAGCCAGTACCTTGCTGTTGGGTCACATAAGCCAATACTTTGCTGTTGGGTCACATAAGCCAGTACCTTGCTGTTGGGTCACGTAAGCCAGTACCTTGCTGTTGGGTCACATAAGCCAGTACCTTGCTGTTGGGTCACATAAGCTAGTACCTTGCTATTGAGTCACATAAGCCAATACTTTGCTGTTGGGTCACATAAGCCAGTACCTTGCTGTTGGGTCACATAAGCCAGTACCTTGCTGTTGGGTCACATAAGCTAGTACCTTGCTATTGGGTCACATAAGCCAATACTTTGCTGTTGGGTCACATAAGCCAGTACCTTGCTGTTGGGTCACATAAGCCAGTACCTTGCTGTTGGGTCACATAAGCCAATACTTTGCTGTTGGGTCACATAAGCCAGTACCTTGCTGTTGGGTCACATAAGCCAGTACCTTGCTGTTGGGTCACATAAGCCAGTACCTTGCTGTTGGGTCACATAAGCCAGTACCTGGCTGTTGGGTCACATAAGCCAGTACCTGGCTGTTGGGTCATGTAAGCCAGTACCTGGCTGTTGAGTGACATAAGCCAGTACCTTGCTATTGGGTCACATAAGCCAGAACCTTGCTGTTGGGTCACATAAGCCAGTACCTGGCTGTTGGGTCACATAAGCCAGTACCTGGCTGTTGGGTCACATAAGCCAGTACCATGCTGTTGGGTCACATAAGCCAGTACCTTGCTGTAGGGTCACGTAAGCCAGTACCTGGCTGTTGGGTCACATAAGCTAGTACCTGGCTGTTGGGTCACATAAGCCAATACCTTGCTGTTGGGTCACATAAGCCAGTACCTTGCTGTTGGGTCACATAAGCCAGTACCTTGCTGTAGGTTCACATAAGCCAGAACCTGGCTGTAGGGTCACATAAGCCAGTACCTTGCTGTAGGGTCACATAAGCCAGTACCTTGCTGTAGGGTCACATAAGCCAGTACCTGGCTGTTGGGTCACGTAAGCCAGTACCTGGCTGTTGGGTCACATAAGCCAGTACCTTGCTGTTGGGTCACATAAGCCAGTACCTTGCTATTGGGTCACATAAGCCAGTACCTTGCTGTTGGGTCACGTAAGCCAGTACCTTGCTGTAGGGTCACATAAGCCAGTAGCTGGCTGTTGGGTCACATAAGTCAGTACCTTGCTGTTGGGTCACATAAGCCAGTACCTTGCTGTTGGGTCACGTAAGCCAGTACCTTGCTGTAGGGTCACATAAGCCAGTACCTGGCTGTTGGGTCATGTAAGCCATATTTATATTGGAATAGAATCGAACATTTCAGCTTACAGATAACGTAACCTAGTAACAGTGTAACAACAACAAAAGACAACAATACAACAGACAAGGACACAAACTATGACAATACCACTAACAGCAGTAGCAACAGCAGAAGTAGTAGTAGTAGTAGTAACAGTAGTAATAGTGGCAGTAGTAGTAGTAGTAGTAGTAGTAGCAGTAGTAGCAGCAGTAGTAGTAGTAGCAGCAGCAGTAGTAGCAGCAGCAGCAATAGTAGTAGCAGTAGCAGCAGTAGTACCAGTAGCAGCAGCAGTAGTAGTAACATTAGCAGTAGTAGCATGAGCAGTAGTAGTAACAGTAGCAGTAGTAGCAGCAGCAGCAGCAGCAGTAGTAGTAGCAGCAGTAGTTGTAACATTAGCAGTAGTAGTAGTAGTAGTAGTAGTAGTATCAGTAGCAGTAGTGGCAGCAGCAGTAGTAGTAGTAGTGGTTGCAGCAGTAGCAGTAGCAACAGCAGTAGTAGTAGCAGCAATAGCATTAGTAGCAGCAGTGGCAACAACAGTAGTAGTAGCAGCAGACACTGTTTTCTGTTTGCTGAAAGAAACTTGATGCCAACAATAAATTTGAAACATGAAAAGTTTGTTAAATCAAGCAGGAAGTCAACTCATAGGAAAAAATCAACAATAGGCACTAATAAACCCCTCTTTTACTGGTTTAGGGGTTTGACTACAGTGGCCATGCTGGGGCACCATCTTTAAGGGTTTTTACTCAATCAGGATGATCCAAGTATTTTATTCAAGTCTAGTCCTTGCTTATTATATTGATAGTTTAGCTTACCATAGTCAAATATAAGTTGACCCTTTATTTTATGTCTGAGAAATGGGTAAAAATCCAAACCCCCATTTATAAACCGAGGCAACACATTCTCTAGGTGGCGTATATAACCTGACCTCAACCTTTCATTTTACCATTGATTTATTGGTGACATATTCCTCGACTTATATTCCAGTAGATATGGTACTAAACATTCACAACTGATCCCCTCCTTCACAGAACACCATAGAATGTTTAATTGTTTTAAAAACCATTCACCTGATAATTGTCAGTAAAGAGAACATTAAGAGTAATTTCCCCTTGATCTTTTAATAGATCTTTGAATCATTTACCTGACATTGGGGTTTTATTTACCTGACAGGTGGAGTTTTATTAGTCTGACAGGTGGATAGGCAGTATCAGTAGAGTGTCGGACAACACGCATTGCGGCATAGAATTATGGCCCTTTACATTCTGAGTTCAAATCCCACTAAGGTTAGCTTTGCCTTTCATCCTTACAGGGTTGATAAAATAAAGTACCAGTAATGAACTGGGGTATATTTAATCGACTTTCCCCTCTCCCCCAAAAATAAAATTTCTGGCTTGTGCCTAAATCAGAAACTATTGTTATTATTGCAGATATTCTGGGAGAATCACAACCCAACTCAAGGAATGCGTCAAGGAAACGACATTGGTACAACCTATCGGTCGGCCATATACTGCTATGGTGAGAAACAACTGATGGAGGCCGAGGACACTAAAGAGAAATATCAAGAAGCTCTGAAAACAAAAGG
Source organism: Eledone cirrhosa (assembly GCA_964016885.1). NCBI lineage: Eukaryota > Metazoa > Mollusca > Cephalopoda > Octopoda > Eledonidae > Eledone > Eledone cirrhosa. The sequence goes on along the minus strand of OZ024748.1, from coordinate 38,438,825 downwards.
TTACCCAGATATAACAACTGAAATACGTCCTGCACCAGAGTTTTATTATGCTGAAGATTACCACCAACAGTACCTGCATAAGAACCCATCAGGTTATTGTGGTCTCGGTGGTACAGGTATTTCTTGCCCACGACAAGAACTTTGATAGGAAATTAACTAGAGTAGAGGTTCTGTTTAAAGAATTGTAATTGCAAGGTAGATATTGCACACACACACACACAGTCACTTACACACAGACACTTACACACACACACACAGTCACTTACACACACACATAGTCACTTACACACACACAGTCACTTACACACACACAGTCACTTACACACACACAATCACTTACACACACACACACAGTCACTTACACACACACACACAGAGTCACTTACACACAGTCACTTACACACACAGTCACTTACACACACACAGTCACTTACACACACACACAGTCACTTACACACACACAGTCACTTACACACACACACAATCACTTACACACGCACACGCAGTCACTTACACACACAGTCATTTACACACACACACACACACAGTCACTTTCACACACACACAATCACTTACACATACACACAGTCACTTACACACACACAGTCACTTACACACACACAGTCACTTACACACACAGTCACTTACACACACAGTCACTTACACACACAGTCACTTACACACACACACAGTCACTTATACACACAGTCACTTACACACACACAAACAAACACAGTCACACGCACACACAAACCCATGCAGACACCTACACACAGAGTCAAATATCATCATCATCATCACCGTTTTATATATTTTAATATAGAAAAGCCTCTACAGGACTAGAACTGTTTCATTCGTGAGAAATCATCAGGAAGCTTCCTGGTGATTTCTCACGTAGAAACGGTTCTAGTCCTGTAGAGGCTTTTCTATATTAAAACATTTATACTCTGCAATGTATTGAGTACCTTATTTACTGTGGTTACCCCCGATTCAACCCGGAATAACTTATATATATATATTACCTCTAAATATTTATTCATATTATTATAACATAGCTATGATGTTTAAGCAAAGTTTAACTGGAGAAACTTAGTGAGTGCAGGCTTTGCTTAAACATCATAGCTATGTTATAATAATATGAATAAATATTTAGAGGTAATATATATATATATATATATATATATATATATATATATATATATATATATATATATATATAGGGAGAGTGGGAATTTCTGAAAGCAAACCTGCTGTTGGCGACAGACGAGGTCTGTGGCTGGAGCAGGCCTGTAGGCAGGAGGAGAGTAACATGGTGGTGGAACAGTAAGGTGGAGGGGTCAATTAAGGCCAAAAAGCAGGCTTGGAAAGTATGGCGGGATGGGGGAAGTAGAGAGGACTATCAAGTGGCCAGGAGGGAAGCTAGGAGACAAGTGTACTTAGCAAGAAGGGAAGCTGAGGAAAGAAAGTTCAAGCATGTTCTACAACGCGATGACCAAAAACGTGAGGTGTTCAGGATTGCTAGGCAATGCGTCAAGGAAAACCGTGATATTGTCGGGGAGAAGTGTGTACTAAACGACGATGGCACACTTGCCATCACCGACGCTGATAAGAAGGTAGCTTGGAAGTGTCACTATGAAAGGCTTCTAAATGAGGAGAATAATTGGGAGAAAGGCAGTCTCCCCCATATCGACCCAATAGAGGGACCAGCAGTGTTAGTCGAGGGGAGTATAATAAGTAAGGCAATCAAGGATATGAAGACTGGCAAGGCGGCTGGGCCTTCGGAAATAGTTGCTGAGATGCTGAAGGCATCTGGCACGGTGGGACACACCATGGTCACCCGCATAGTTAACCAAGTCGTACAAAACGGGGTTGTTCCGAAGGACTGGCATAGCAGCATCATCGTTAACTGTTATAAGGGTAAAGGAGACGCCCTAGATAGGAGTAACTATAGAGGCATTAAATTAATCGACCAGGTCATGAAGGTCACGGAAAGAGTAATAGCGCAACTAATCAGAGAGAGAATTGACCTAGATGAAATGCAGTTCGGGTTTGTGTCAGGCAAAAGTACCACAGACGCTCTTTTCATAGTACGACAACTACAAGAGAAGTACCTAGCTAAAGGTAAACCCCTCTACTTAGCTTTTGTCGACTTGGAGAAAGCCTTCGACAGAGTCCCCCGCTCCATTATCTGGTGGGCTCTTAGAAAACTAGGCGTTGACGAATGGCTTGTGAGGGCTATACAAGCCATGTATAAAGAAACAGTCAGCAAGGTTAGAATTAACAACGAATATAGTGAAGAGTTTAGCGTAAAAGTCGGCGTCCATCAGGGCTCTGTTCTCAGTCCACTACTATTTATTATTGCCCTTCAGGCCATAACAGAGGAGTTCAAGACAGGCTGCCCATGGGAACTCCTATACGCAGACGACCTGACACTCATAGCGGAATCAATGGCCGAGCTAGAGAAGAAATTCCAAACATGGAAGCACGGCCTAGAGTCAAAAGGACTTAAAATTAACCTGGCTAAGACCAAAGTACTAGTTTGTAGGAAAGAAAACAAGGCGGCGGTCCCTTCTGGGAAATGGTCGTGCTCGGTGTGTAGGAAAGGCGTAGGTAGAAACTCCATTTTATGTCCTAAATGCAAAGTATGGGTGCATAAAAGATGTAGTGGGATCACAGGTAGGCTAACTAAGAACATAGATTTTACATGTGGCCGGTGCTCTGGTGCAATAAGTAGCAGCAAGTGCCCACAAACTACTAGCTCTTTCAATTGCGCAGAGGGTTCTATAGAAATAGTGGACAGCTTCCGTTACCTGGGCGATAAAATCAGCAGTGGGGGAGGGTGCTCTGAAAGTACTGTAGCTAGAGTCAGAACTGGTTGGAAAAAGTTCAGAGAGCTTATACCACTATTAGCTGCTAAAGGGTTCTCACTAAAAATGAAAGGCAGGTTGTACGATGCCTGCATACGAACAGCAATGCTGCATGGCAGTGAGACCTGGGCATTGTGTGCAGAGGATATACGCAGACTAGAGAGGAACGAAGCTTGCATGCTCCGCTGGATGTGTAACAGTAATATACGTGAACGGCAAAGCATAAACGAACTAAGGAATAAATTAGAGATAAGAGGGATCAGATGTTGTTTACTCGAGAGAAGGCTACGTTGGTATGGACACGTGATGCGCATGAAAGTCGATAGCTGTATAACAAAGTGCAGGGCAATAAAGATAGACGGTAGTCACGGAATAGGCAGACCTAGAAAAACCTGGGACGAGCTGATAAACTCCGACATCACACACTTACACCTCTCCAAGACAATGTCACTGGACCGAGACCTTTGGCGGTACTCAGTAACAGAGAAGACCCGCCTTACCTAAATATATAGTAAAACCTACTCCAGCCAGTAGGCATCTCTAACAAATACACCCCGTCCCACCACCCCCACCCGATCCACACCACCCCGTTCTATGTAAAGTTATGTTGGTGCCGCGCCATCGAGGCCGAAACAAATGAGATCGTGTAGGTGTCACGACAAAAAAACACACAGTCCACGCTGTAATGTGGCCGTGTAGGCAACACGGTAAAAACCTCCCAGACCCACACTGTAAATGTGGTTGGTGTTAGGAAGGGCATCCAACTGTAGAAAACCTGCCAGACAGTCCTATGCGAGCAAGACAATCACTCTTGCCTCAAGTGGGACTACCCCCGTCCAAACCCATGCAAGCGTGGAACACGGACGTTAAACGCTGATGATGATGATGATGATGATATATATATATAAAATAAAGTTAAATAAAAAGTCAAAGGATTAAAATTTAGCTTCATTTATTACTGCTATATATATTTCAGTGACAGCCATCTTTGATATGCCCAGAACTGGGCATATCAGAGTATTGACAATATTATACACCTCAACAACATATGTACTTGTCTATACCATACTAATTCAAACTGCCTGAAGAGGTCACAGCCAAAGATGGCTGTCACTGAAATATATATAGCAGTAATAAACAAAGCTAAATTTTAATCATTTGACTTTTTATTTAACTTTATTTTACACTACTCCGGAGTAACCAAACCAACCTGCGCACTTAGTCGAGTGCTCCAGCCTGCATACTGAGGTGTTGGTATACAACCAACATAAACTCAAAATCTCTATATATATATATATATATAAGCAAAATGGATATTTAATTGATGGTAATTCAACAAATATATATATTTATAACTGATTCAGAGCACTCGACAGGTTTTCTGGAGTATAATATTCAATGATATTAAATAAATGGAAACTATATTTATAAAACCACATTTATTCTATTATATATATTTCAAGGGTACCAAAACTTTGGTACGCTCTCATCAGATAAAATACAAAGTTTGTTTTATAAATAGTGACATATCCAGGAAGAAGATCTTAACGGTTTAAGTTTTTCCTGGACTACTGTGTATATATATGTAGGAGGTGAGTTTTATTGTAGCACAATAAAGCAATGCAAATATCGGATAAACCTCATTAACTTTTAATTTCTTAATTTTTTTAAAATTATGTATTATCTTACAATGTTTTTTTTTATTTTTCCCTGTGAGACAGTGTTTCTCACTATTAAAGGTTATCTCTCTCTCTCTCACTCATTTCTCCTCTTCCCTCATCCTTCCTTCTTATACTCCTCCTCCATCATCCTTTCCTTATTATTATTTTTTTTTTCTTCTATCTATATTTTTTCTTCCTCTTCCTTACCTTTTCTTTCCCCTTCCTTTCCTTTTTTCCAATCTCATATATCCCTCTTATTTTATTTTTCATGTGTTGATTTAACACTTCACTGCTTGCAAGTGTTTTTTAAGCTTCATATCATGTCTCCCTATTTTATCTGATTAGAACGCAAATATCATCCCATGATGATATTTGTTTTTGAAATGCGTATAATAAAATACATGGAACTCTTTTAACCATCTTTTGATTTTATATTATATATATATATATATATATATATATATATATATATATATATATATATACATACGATATTAAACAAATGGAAACTATATTTATAAAACCATATTTATTTCATTATACATATTTCGGGGATACCATATTAAAAATATGGCATGCCTTCTTCAGATAAAATACAATATATAAACAGTTTTATAAATAATTTTGACGTACCATAAATATTGATCAACTTTTATGTAAAAAGTTGGTTTGGTAGTGAAATGTTTATAAATATTTAGTGTTAAGCGCAGTTAAAAAGAAAGACGGAGAAAAAGAAGAAATGTATGTAAAGAAAAACAGAGAGATAGGGGAGAGAGAAATAGTGAGGAGGTGAAAAAAGAGATGCAGCTGAGGCAACAGATGAATAATAATAATTCATCATACAAATTGAGAGATTTAGGAGGGAGGGAGTACTGTACTTATTTAGTTATAGTGTTAAGGAGACGGAGAGAAATAAAAAATGAAGAGAAAACAGAGAGAGAGAGAAAGATAGAGGTGGGGGGAAAAAAGAGGTAGACCAAATAATAATAATTATTATATATGGGGAGGTGAGAGAGATAGGAGAGAAGTAAGAGAGAAAACAAGAGAGAAACTCGAGAGGCAAAGTTAAAATAACCGATACTTAGACTTCATCAAATATAAAGAGGGAGGAGAAGAAAGAGCTATATCTAGAGAGAGGGATGATAGATTTACATCTTTACGTTATGTCCTATCAATTTGAATTATTTTTAACGTTTTGATATCTCTGTGCTGATATATTAATATCTGGGTGTCTGTACAAAGGCCATATGTATTAATATGAATATGGAATGATTACAGAGTATATTTTATTTTATCTTTTTATCTGTTTATTTTATCTGTCCATGTACATATATGTGTGCATACATATATATATATATATGTATGTGTGGGTATAGCTCTGGATATGTTACAGATATGCATAATATTCTATACATGAACGATAATCATGTATGTGAGGGCAGGAGTATTAATATATTTTTTATGTATATATATATATTTTATGTATATATATATATATAGTAAAATCTTTTATAACACAAGGGAAAAAATTTTTTTTCTGTGAAACAAGAAATTACAGAGTTGATCACGTAAGATCATGGGTATGTCTATAGTATCAACTAGAACTTGAGATGACCTTCTCTTTTTCTCTTTCTTTCCTTTTCCGGAAAGTACATATATACTTATATTCCGTATTTTTTGAAGTTTTATCTCAGTTTTTGGTACATCGACCTCAGAATTTTAAACTAAACATATGGTCATTATTTTTCACACATTATATATCTATGTCTCATTCATGAATATTGATATTTACATTATAATACCCAATTCATATGAATTGATAATTCAAATTGATAGGACATAACGTAAAGATGTAAATCTATCATCCCTCTCTCTAGATATAGCTCTTTCTTCTCCCTCTTTATATTTGATGAAGTCTAAGTATCGGTTATTTTAACTTTGCCTCTCGAGTTTCTCTCTTGTTTTCTCTCTTACTTCTCTCCTATCTCTCTCACCTCCCCATATATAATAATTATTATTATTTGGTCTACCTCTTTTTTTCCCCCCACCTCTATCTTTCTCTCTCTCTCTGTTTTCTCTTCATTTTTTATTTCTCTCCGTCTCCTTAACACTATAACTAAATAAGTACAGTACTCCCTCCCTCCTAAATCTCTCAATTTGTATGATGAATTATTATTATTCATCTGTTGCCTCAGCTGGCTCTCTTTTTTCACCTCTTCACTATTTCTCTCTCCCCTATCTCTCTGTTTTTCTTTACATACATTTCTTCTTTTTCTCCGTCTTTCTTTTTAACTGCGCTTAACACTAAATATTTATAAACATTTCACTACCAAACCAACTTCTTACATAAAAGTTGATCAATATTTATGGTACGTCAAAATTATTTATAAAACTGTTTATATATTGTATTTTATCTGAAGAAGGCATGCCATATTTTTAATATGGTATCCCCGAAATATGTATAATGAAATAAATATGGTTTTATAAATATAGTTTCCATTTGTTTAATATCGTATATCTACTCCAAAACTTGTTGAGTGCTTTATATCAGTTATAAAATATTTACTTGTTGTAACCCAACAATTTTAAATAAAACTTTTGCATATATATACATATATATATATATATACATATATATATATATACATATATATATATATATATATATATATATATATACAGTAGTCCCTCGGTATTTGCGGGGGTTATGTTTGTAGAGAATCCGCAAAGAGTGAAAAACCACAAATATTGGACGTGGTCTATAAAAATGCCTATAAATGTCAAAATGTAACGTAAAATATAATAAAAAAAAGAGGGCATGTCTTATGCGAAAGGACGTCCAATAGGCTTTCAAATATGGTATAATGTTATTAATAGTTTAGAATTGAAAGTATATATTGCCACGATAAAAGCCATTAAAATAATCGAGGAAGATATTTATGATTGTGTGAACATGCAGTGCTTTCCACGTTACTTAGGTTTTAAGGAAAATTCTGCGAACGTCAGGACCACGAATGCTGGGGATACACTGTATATATAAATATATATATGTACATGTATATATATGTATATATATACATATGTATATGTATATGTATATATGTGTGTGTATATATATATATATATATGTGTATATATATGTATATTTATATATATGTATATTTATATATATATATATATGTATATGTATATATATATGTATATTTATATATATATATATGTATATGTATGTATATGTATGTATGTCAGGTCACCAGTTGGAGCTACTGGTAACATGTATCCCAGTACAACCTGTCCTATGGTCGGGTCGTTGGCGACTAAACTGGAAACCCTACCAAGGTTTCTTGGTGAGGAGGGTGACTTTGGACATCCTGCAGGACAAAAAACAAAACCTGTCAAAGGGCAAAGGAGCTCTTAAGAGTCAATGGCCATCCAAAATCACCAGGAGAGATGACCCCTTAGCCTTTGTCAATGCAGAATTCTAGGAAAAGGAAAACTCTGATATAACACCTGCAACCCTGATGGTATCCAATCATGTTGACTTGTTCTTCTTTTTGGTAAATATCATCTTGGTTAAGAGACTGGGACTGGCTTTGTGCAGTGCCTTTGCTCACTATAAAACTTTCACGGCACAGGCATTGCTTTATATCTGGAGATCTCTCTGCACTTGTTGTCACATGGTACCATGGGCCCAGCACTATGTGTCAATAATTGTCGCAAGTGTAGTGTTTGTACCAGAGTTTTCAAGTCGCTGGCTGGACTAAAAAGTCACACTCCTTCAGCGCATCGGTAGGGGTTCTCCTATATGGATATAAAGTAGTGGCCATACTCGAAAACGAGTTGACAGCCACCATGTATATGTATAAGTATATGTATATATATGTATATTCTTTTCATGTTGCAAATTCACAAAACGTATTTCTATGGCCAACAAGCTTACATCATCAGATCATGACATGGCAATGTTTTTCTGTTTTATTCACATAAAAGATTAAACAATAAGTTACTGAGTTATGGTAAACTATAAATAAGGAATTGACCTTGGTGACATCGTACCTACATAAGTAAATATGATATATAATACAATATAATATAGTACATATATATATATATATGTAGAGGCACATGGCTTAGTGGTTAGATCATTGGCCTTGCAATCGAAAGGTTGTCAGTTCAATTCTCAGACCGGGTGATGTGTTGTTTCCTTGAGCAAGACACTTTATTTCACATTGCTCCAGTTTACTCAGCTGTAGAAATGAGATGATAGGGAGTGGGGTCCCTATCATTCCACTGTAAAGTGGTCGTGGAGGTGCCACGGCAAAAAAGCACCCAGCACTCACTGTAAATGAAGTTGGTGTTAGAAATCAAGCCAGAATCAGTTCCCGTCCCACCCTTGCAAGCTGGGAAAAGTGGACGTAAAATGAAATGAAATGAAATGAAATGAATGATATATTGTATGTATATATATATATATATATATACATACATATATATATAGGTGTGTTTATTGTGTAGGTCACCAAACTCTAGGGAGTTTGTCATATATGTATACATACACATACTCATACATTTATATACACATATACATACACATACTCACACATACACATAATCACACATAGATACACCACAGAGGAATTGTTGTTTTACTTGATATATTAAAAGGAACAGGAAATTATTTTTGAAGAAATAAAGAATTTATTTTAATCTGTTCTGAGTGAATTTATTTTTTATTAACCTTTGATATTTTGTAGTGTTTTTAGTTTAACTCTTGTTACCTAAACAGAATTTACACATTAAAGAACAAAATATCTATGTTCATATTTGTGGGGAATTTTTAATTTTATTTATCAAGCACAAACTGGACCTTCACCAACTGCAACAAACTGACCAGATACCACCCTCCCAGGAAAATCTTGGTTCATCTTTCCCAGAACCAGTAAGAGATTTTAATGGTATTTTTATTGATAAGATTATGGTATTTGTGGCCAACTGGGAAGTTTTTTTCTAAGATTGAGAAGAAAGCCTTAGGCAAGTTGATAGAAACATTTAGATTGAAAGAGGATTGAAAAATGTATTCGTTCTTCTTCTATTTTTGTTTTTTGTAATGTTATTTGAGGTATTGTTTATATTATTATTATTGGGGTGTTTATTTTGGTGCGAGTTAAGTTTGATATTACCCTTCGTACTAGAGTTAGAGTGGCTAGTACTTTTACTACTTTTATTCAAGGCCATATTGTGAGAAATAATGTTGTAACTAGGTGATTTTATAGGTAAAAATCTAATTTTATTTTTATGGCCTGATTGAGCTAAGGCCTCATTATAGTATTGGGAATTACTGTTAAATATAGTTTCATTATATGATAGACTAGAAATTCTATTTGATATTCCTTTAGTAATAGAGTTTAATATAGATTTAGGCTGGTTAGAGTTGGTATCTACATAAAGTAGTTTTTCGTTTGTTTTATGAAAGGGTGTATATATTTTAGAGTCCAGGCAAAGGTAGCATCAAGGTTTTTATCTAAGGTAATACTTAAGTTGAAGTTTTTAAATATTTTATGCAATGTTTCCTAGTTCTTTCTATATTAAATTTTTTAAAGTCAATAAGTAGTAGTGCATCATTGCAGTATAAACCACCATTGAGGTAGAGCAGATTCTTATGAATTTCATTTAAGAGATATAGACTCACAAAATCGGTGACCTACACCAAGTCACTAGATCCCATAGTTATGTCAATGTTGTTAGGTGTATCCTTGCGGGTCCATAACTGATCTTCAAATACAATTATAGTTTTATGGGCCACAAGGATGACATCAATTTGGGATCTAGTAAGGTCACTATTGTTCATAGCCATAATTAATGCCTTGTTTAATAGGATTGGAGAAGTAGAGGTGTAGTACCAATTTATATCAAATTGTATACATTTTTTTTTTTTATTCTCATTAATATCATTGAACCATTCAATAACTTCACTTGTATTTCCCCATTTGTTAAGATATATTTTCTACTTAAATTGTAGGATGATTTTATCTAATATTCTCTTGCTGATAATTCCAATGTCAGATTTGGAAGGGTTAATTAGTCTTATAGATGGGTTACTATTAAAGTCTTCCTTATGGTCCTTCAGAGAGAATCTTGGGGGTTAGGGGTGTAAGGTTGTGTATATCTCTGAAGTCCTAATTTACATACTATACTATGGCCTTCTATATTTATATCTTCTAGGTTTCTAATAGTGGTTTTCTTATAGCTCCTATGTAGTTCTTTATATATAAATTTTCTATATAAATTTTCTATATATATTATTAGTTTTATCAGCATTTACTAGAATTTTCTTATTTTTATTAAATCTTTTAATAGTGGAGTTAAGGTTGTTTAAGAAGGTGTTGTTTCTATTAGGATGTTTTCTGTACCTTATGTTCTTAACTAGTTTTATTAAATCATTTTCGAAAGAGTTTAATAAAGTATTGTGAGGTGGGCTTTTAAAAGTTTTAAAGCCGTAAGAGTTGAAATTGTTTGTATCTCTGTTTTTGTCTGTTCGGTTCCTATTGTAATGGAATGTCCTCCATCTCACTCTATTGATAAATTAGTTGACACTATTAATCAATAATTTTTCCGTACGTTTCCCTAGATGGTATTGGGATGTTCTTAGTAGACATAGGAAGATAATCTTTGATCAGCATACTGGTAATTTTATGTATGTTAGCTCAACAGTATAGAGCAGTTAATAATAATAATAATATTATTTATACTTATATATACACTATATATAATTATAAAGAGGAAAGGTCAGTAATTAATTACCACCTTACTACCAGTAAGAAAAATAGCTCAATGTAAATACATCAAATGTTTTACAGAGGTGGAATATAAATTACAGAATAATCAAAACTATGTTCAAAACATTTTATTGCTGTCAATCGTTTCTTCCAAACTTTCGTTTGGAATCATCGGAGCACTAGCAAAGTTTAGACATATAATTAACCTCCTATTCCACAGAACAATCGTAAAGATACGTAGATGTTAGGGTTGTCATTAACAGTGCCGTATTTAAAGAGTGAAGATATGTATATATATATATATATATATATATATATCAGACCTGCCAACCTCTAAAAACTAAACGGTGAGTAACATGAAAAAAAGTGCCTCAAAACGGGGAGAAATGAGGCAAAATGGAGAGCTTTTACATAATGAAAGCTATACCCATTTTCAAAAGAGGAGACATCTCTTCTCAGCCACCCCAAAGTGGGTGGGAGATCTCCCAGTCGAGACGGGGGGGGGGGGAGTTGATAGGTCTATATATATATACATCATCATCATCATCATCATCATCATTTTACGTCCGCTTTTCCCTGCTTGCAAGGGTGGGACATATATGACAAGTATGTTTTTGAAACAGCGAGTGAGTTTGAAATTAGAAAGAGAAGCTTTTGCCATATTTTTGTCGAAAGAAGTTTTAGCCTGATAGTGGGGTTTAGACCCCTGTAAGAAATGGAAAAAGATGGTGTGCAAGAATATAATGTCTCTTCACCCAATGTTCAATGACTGATGTTGGATGAAGTACTGCAGTGGTTGATAAAAGGTACCGCAGTTATAATAATTGTTTCTACTTTTGGCACAAGGCCAGCAATTACCCAGTGTATTACTGGTACTTTATTTTATTGACCCCGTAAGGATGAAAGGTAAAGTTAACTCAGTTCTAATAATGAAAGACCAAGCTAAGGGAAATGGTTTTATCAACTATAGGCCTATCACTTGTCTGTCATTGATGTGGAAATTACTAACAAGCTTTTTGTCTGAGGAAATCTATCACATAAACTACCTATTGCTGGAGGAAGAGAGAGGATGCCAAAAGAAGTCTCGTGGTATAAATGACCAGTTAGTTATTGACAAGATGATACTGAGGAATTGTAAGAGGAGGCATACTGGTCTTGCCATGGGATTACAAGAAGGCATTTGGTATGCTTCCTCATTCTTGGATAACCAAGTGCCTAGAAATCTTTAAAGTGGCAGACAACATCAGACTGCTATTAAGTAATAGCATGAAGAACTTGGAGACAGAGTCAACATTGGTGAGGAGGGGAGAATCTTGGTTGGAGTGAACAATCAAGAGAGGTATCTTCCAAGGAGATAGTCTGCCACCCTTATTGTTTGTCCTTATTCTCATAACCTTGTCCTTTGTATTCCGAAGAATGAAGCCAGGATACGAACTTGGAAGAGGAGAGCTTATCATCAACCACCTCCTCTTCAG
>OZ024748.1:38418546-38423546 GCA_964016885.1 Eledone cirrhosa | reverse complement strand
ACACACACACAATTGAAATCCTTAACTATGTGCCGATGGTCTCTTGCGACTTGCTACGTGATGTGCAGGAAGCAGTACGCTGTTGCCACAATGAATATATACTGAGGAGGAGGCTGAGAAAGTCTCTATACGTTGGTAAACTAATGGATTAAGAAACCCTGCTTTTCTTGGCATGACGGAGGATTAGTGGGTAAATATAACGACTCTTTGGTCATATAAATTCAAATCGATTAAAAATGTTCGTATCTTTGATAAACAGGCTTAGAAGAAAAGCTGTTCCCTGTTAACAGAAATTGATGTGTGTATGTAACTCTGTGTGTGTGTGTGTGTGAGTGCATATATGTGTAGGTGTGTGTTCGTTTGAAGGCATTGTGTCAGTTTATGTGGATACTTTATAATCGATTCTATATATCTTTACCTAAAGACATAGATCTTGTGTAGTGATCGACAGAATACGACCGGAAATAAAAGTAGCTGAAATGAGGTTCTTCCGAAGAAACTCTGGGGTAAAGTTACTCGATAGGGTGCATACTTCGGAGATTAGGGAGTCGGTTCCGGGTAGAGCTGCTACTCCCCCGTATCGCGAGATAACACCACTGGTCTTATGGATATGTCGTTAGAATATCCAAGGAAAATAATCGCTGGGCTGATTTTATGGGCAAAACCAACTCTTTCTGTAGTTTTCCCTTTTTATGGCCCTTCATCTATCGTGCCTCTGGCAAATAAAGAAACGTTATTACGACAGAGTAGGGCAGTAGATTGGTATTAATCGGTAGAGCGTCAGACAACGGGCGTTGCGGCATAGATTTACGGCCATTTACATTCTGAGTTCAAATCCTGCCGAGGCTGGCTTTACTTTCATCCTTACGGTGTCGTCGATAAAATAAAGTAGCAGTAATGTACTGGGGTAGATATAACCGACCTTCCCCTCTTCAGAACTATTATTATATTATCTTATCTTTATTACTGGTTATATAAGAATATGTTTGTTTTAGGATAGACTTGAATAACTTAATATCAAAGAAAGGCTAAACTTTTTGAGATTTTAAATAAAACAAACACTTGAACATTGCTGTGTTGTCATCTCTGTTAGGTTATCTCTAGTAGTGGGTGGTGGTAGTGGTGGTGGTGGTAGATGTTGGGTTGGTAGTGGTGGCGGTGGTAGTAGACGGTGGTGGTGGGTGTTGTGGTGGTGGTGGTGGGTGTTGTAGTGGTGGTGGTGTGTTTGAATATCAATGATATACCTAAAAACATGGAACCTAATCATTATATCTATCTTAACTATAATAAAGAAAGGAGTGCGGGATTGCGTCCAGAATATATTTTTTTTACCCCGTTTGTAAAATAAGTTGGATTACTTTGAATAAATAATGAATGAATATTACATAATTTATGTACTAAATTTCGTGGCTGTTGATTAAATATATTTTATAGCTTATTTAAAGATCTTTAAAATTTTCAAATGTCAACACTTCCGGTTAGCGGCCGTTAACTTTGCCTTTTATCCTTACGGGGTCGATAAAATAAATTGCTGGCCTTGTGCCAAAAAGTAGAAACAGTTATATTATAACACTTATAAAAATATCGCATATATTTCCGTCGCTAATTTTCTCCTAATGCAGTTTATATATAATATCGTCTTTTTTAAATGTATTATAGCGAGCTGTACTAGGTAGTATGAATGTAACAAGGAATACATTGTTTGTGTGTATAATATTTAATTAACAATGGTAGATAGTATAGTTGACATGTCAAAGAAATAGATGATAGAATGAAACAAAGTTAGTCGTTACCGTTTTGATTGCCAGGCAAACGCGGCTGGCAGAGGACGCCTGGCTAAGGCCAGCCAGGCGCCGGAAGGCCAAATGAGAGGCAGAGCTAAATGAGAGAGTGAGAACTTAAAGTTGTTAGTTTTATAGGGTTCTGACCGGAAGTTACAGAAAGGGTTCTACTTCCCGTCTAGATGTTAATCCAAACAAGGGAGACAACCGCTACAGTATCATGGATTACTTTACTGATTACAGATGACAGTGTAACATAGACTTCGTTCAATTTCTGTGTATATTGTCAATTACGATTTTATTTGATGTATCATATCTACATGTATATATACTTGTGTATATATATCAATATACACACTACACATGCTCGCAGAAAACCACCCGGTTGTCCTGTTAGTATTGATAATAAAAGATGACTGTAGTGGTGATGGTGGTGGTGGTGTTGTGCTAGACATAACCAAGTGTTATGTACTTTAATCAGACTTAATTGAAGAGCTCATTCCAAATCAACTGAAATATAAATATGTCTGAACTGGGGTACTTCCACCTACTGTACACCCCCCTCCTATATCAATGTCTGAACTGGAGTACTTCCACTAATTGTGCACACCCCCTCCTATATCAATGTCTGAACTGGGGTACTTCCTCCAACTGTACACCCCCCTCCTATATCAATGTCTGAACTGGGGTACTTCCACCAACTGTACACAACCCATCCTATAAATATGTCTGAACTGGAGTACTTCCACCAACTGTACACACCCCTCCTATAAATATGTCTGAATTGGGGTACTTCCACCTACTGTACACCCCCCCCCCCACCTATATCAATGTCTGAACTGAGGTACTTCCACTAATTGTGCACACCCCCTCCTATATCAATGTCTGAACTGGGGTACTTCCTCCAACTGTACACCCCCCTCCTATATCAATGTCTGAACTGGGGTACTTCCACCAATTGTACACACCCCCTCCTATAAATATGTCTGAACTGGGGTACTTACACCTACTGTACACCCCCCTCCTATATCAATGTCTGAACTGGGGTACTTCCACTATTTGTGCACACCCCCTCCTATATTAATGTCTGAACTGGGTTTACTTCCACCAATTGTGCACCCCCCTCCTATATCAATGTCTGAACTGGGGCACTTCCACCAATTATGCACCCCCCTCCTATATCAATGTGGGAACTGGGGTACTTCCACCAATTGAGCACATCCCCTCCTATATCAATGTCTGAAATGGGGCACTTCCACCAATTATGCACCTCCCTCCTATATCAATGTCTGAACTGGGGTACTTCCACCAATTGAGCACATCCCCTCCTATATCAATGTCTGAACTGGGGTACTTCCATCAATTGAGCACATCCCCTCCTATATTAATGTCTGAACTGGGGTACTTCCACCAATTGTTCACCCCCCACTTCATTATATAGAAGTCAACTTTATGTCAATCTATGACATCATTATTTGTTGCTGGTAGGGCGTCGGAAACCATGCTTTGCAGCATAGAGTTATGACCCTTTACGTTCTGAGTTGAAATCCCGCCGATGTTAGCTTTGCTTTTTATTCTTATGAGGTCGATAAAATAAAGTACTAGTAATACACTGAGGTCGATTTAATCGACCCCCCCCACCAAAATAGTTGGCCTTGTGCCAGCGTGTTGAGCCGATGCTTATCCCGGTTTCACGAAGCGACTGTGAGTACAAGACTTCCCCCTGGACAGGACAGCAGTCTATCGCAGGGTTAAACCCCCAGATATTACTGGTACTCATTTTCAGCTGAGTAGACTGGAGTAACGTGAAATGAAGTGTTTTGCTCAAGAACACAACACACAACCCAGGAATCGAACCCACGACATTATGATCGCAAGTCCAACACCCTCAAGACTAAGTCACGTACCTTTAACGTATTCCACATCATTGCACGCTCTGAGTTCAAATCCCGCCGTGGTCAACTTTGCCTTTCATCCTTTCGAGGTCGATAAACAAAGTACCAGTCCTGTTCTGGGGTTGATTCTTCCTCTATAGAAAAAATCAGCTGTGTTTAGACCCGGAGAAGGTTGGGCTCCATCAGATTTATATTTCCCTAGACACACCCTATGAGAGTACCTCTACGACTCCACAAGGAGTTCAGGGATCTTTATCCTTGCATTACACGGGTAGCGAGGGTATGGCGCGACACTGCAGTCTTTCTATCTACTCAATTCCATTTCAGTTGACCAGGTAAACATAACACTATCTGTTCCTCCTCTAAACCCTGCCATCACCCCAGACCTCCACTTCCCTCTCACTCACACCCCATCACACCCCACCCCCACCACCTCTTTCCTCTCACTCTTCCCATCACACCCCTCCTCCACCTCCACCCTTCCCTCTCACCCTCCTCATCACACCCCACCTCCACCTCCACCCTTTCCCTCTCACCCACCCCATCACACTCCACCTTCACCCTTCCCTCTCACCCTCCTCATCACACTCCACCTCCACCTCCACCCTTCCCTCTCACCCTCCTCATCACACCCCACCTCCACCTCCACCTCCACCTCCACCCTTTCCCTCTCACCCACCCCATCACCACCTCCACCCACTTCCATCTCACCCTCCCCATCACACCCCACCTCCACCACCACTTCACTCTCACCCACCCCATCACACCCCACCTCCACCTCCACCCACTTCCCTCTCACCCACCCCATCACATCCCACCTCCACCCTCTTCACTCTCACCCACCCCATCACACCCCACCTCCACCTCCACCCATTTCCCTCTCACCCACCCCATCACATCCCACCTCCACCCTCTTCACTCTCACCCACCCCATCACACCCCACCTCCACCAAATACCAGACCAATGAGGTCGAATTCCATGATTGTGGCACGGTAGGATTGAGTTAAACCAATTTGGTTTGGCAGTCTTAACTGTGTTAGTAGAGAGAGGGTGAGTGAGAGAGAGAGAGTGAGAGTGAGAGATTGAGAGATTGAGAAGGACAGGGAGAGGGAAAGAGTGTGAGAATGAGAGAGAAGGGGAGGGATATATATAAAGAATGAGAGAGAGAGAGAGCGAGAGAGAGAGAGAGAGCGAGTGGGAGAGAGAAGAGAGAGAGAGAATGAGAGAGAGAGAGAGAGAGAGAGAGAGAGAGAGAGAGAGAGAGAGAGAGAAATACAACAAACGAAGAGCGTTTAAAATATAGTATTTTTCAATGGTTTTATT
>OZ024748.1:38413546-38416046 GCA_964016885.1 Eledone cirrhosa | reverse complement strand
TGAGAGGGAGAGAGAGAGAGAACGTTTGTTTTTGAGTGTGGAACGGTCAAATATTTATTTACTTCAATGTCAAAGAGGACTTATTTCATTTCATACGAAACAACAATTATTCAAAAGCAACAGATAAATCTATTCAACAACAACAAAAAATAGCGATAAATCTTTTTTAAAACATCTATCAACGAACGTGGAAGAAAGAAGTATCAGTTCATTTACTATACACAATAATATCCTCTATGAGGTCACTAAACCTGCTAGAAACAGCAGCTAACTCTCCCCCATATCACACCACTCCCTACAGTCTTAAATTTAGAAAACATATCCTCTATGGGGTCACTAAACCTTCTAGAAACAGCAGCTAACTCTCCCCCATATTCAAAAGGAACAGATAAATTTATTCAACAACAAAAGAAAATAGCGATAAATCTTTTTTAAAACATCTATCAACGAACGTGGAAGAAAGAAGTATCAGTTCATTTACTATACACAATAATATCCTCTATGTGGTCACTAAACCTGCTAGAAACAGCAGCTAACTCTCCCCCATATCACACCACTCCCTACTGTCTTAAATTTAGAAAACATATCCTCTATGAGGTCACTAAACCTGCTAGAAACAGCAGCTAACTCTCCCCCATATCACACCCCTCCCTACTGTCTTAAATTTAGAAAACACACATTAGACAACCATGCAGAACAACTCCATCGCAACTCTGTTGTTCGGCTGGCATCGTCTACGCGTGTGTTGCGCAAGTACTGTGAAACAATAAATTTCAACACTTCTTTGCACAGAGATAATATCCATAGGCGAAACTACAGTTGTCACTGCTGGCGCAGCTCCTGCTTCGGCAGTCCAGGTCTGCAATTCATTCACCCAGTGCCTGGCAGACAAAAAAGTGCTGCCATAAAATGGGTGGTGCAACCTAACTTTGGTAACTTACTGACCCCGAGCAACGCCAGGCTTTAATGCTAGTGTGAATGGGCCTTCACTCTACATCAGACTATAGGTGAGGAAGATGAAAGACCAAGGGAGCACCCCTTCTCTGTGCTCCTGAGGAGAAGGGTTGCACACTTTTTTCGGGGGTGTGTGCGACCCCCCAAGGCGCCTCCTCTCTATTGAGGACTTTGTTATAAATTTTATTTTTTGTTATATTTTATTTTATTTTTATATATTGTTATTGCCTCCTCCTTATTGAGGACGCCTTGTTATGTAAACTCCCCCCGTTGTACTTGTCCCACTTTTGATGCCCTGGTGGCAAATAAAAGAAACATATCTATAAAAGGCAGATTGTTGTTGTTGTTGTTGTGTGTGTGCATGTTCCATGTTTATACATTTGCACAATTTCAAACCGATTCGACTCAACGTCTGTAAGAATGTTGTAATTGGTCCAACTTAGCTCAACGACTATTTATTTATTTCAAACTCACCCACAATTACGGAAATAATCAATAAAACTAAATACATGACGCTTTACACCTCTAATACAATCTGATAACCTCTCTCTACTCCCCTTAAAATTCGATAAAACTACATACATGCTGCAACTTTCTCTTATATACGCTTAAACTTCAAACTTCCTTTAGGAACGCCGAAGAAAGAAGAGAGAAAGAAATGAAGGAGAGAGAGAGAGAGAGAGAGAGAGAGAGAGAGAGAGAGAGAGAGAGAGAGAGAGAGAGAGAGAGAGAGAGAGAAGAGAGTGAGAGAGAGAGAACGTTTGTTTTTGAGTCGAAACAACAATTATTCAAAATCAATCAGATAAATTTATTCAACAACAAAAAAAATAGCGATAAAAGCTTTTTTTAAAATCTCTTAACGAACGTGGAAGAAAGAAGTATCAGTTTATTTACTATACACAATAATATCCTCTACGAGGTCACTAAACCTGCTAGAAACAACAGCTAACTCTCCCCCCATACAAAACCCTCCCTACTGTCTTAAATTTAGAAAACACACATTAGACAACCATGCAGAACAACTCCATCGCAGCTCTGTTGTTCGGCTGGCATCATCTACGCACGTGTTGCGCAAGTACTGTGAAACAATAAATTTCAACACTTCTTTGCACAGAGATAATATCCATAAGCGAAACTACAATTGTCACTGCTGGCGCAGCTCCTGCTTCGGCAGTCCAAGTCTGCAATTCATTCACCCAGTGCCAGGCAGACAAAAAAGTGCTGCCATAAAATGGGTGGTGCAACCCAACTTTGGTAACTTACTGACCCCGAGCAACGCCGGGCTTTAATGCTAGTATATAATAAAATATGGTTTTATAAATATAGTTTCCATTTATTTAATATCATTGTATTTATATATATTTTTTGTATATAAAAATTTATATCTTCTCTTACCACTACCCACACTACTGTAACTAAAGACATTACCACCTCCCCAACACCACACCACCTCCCCAACACCACATCCACTCCACCACACCACTAGAACCTCTCACCACTACTACACCACACCACCTCCACTCCACCACACCACTAGAACCTCTCA
>OZ024748.1:38351046-38408546 GCA_964016885.1 Eledone cirrhosa | reverse complement strand
CCAATTGCTATTTGACCAAGCTGCATCATTACAATAGTTCATTTTAGGGTCGCCTCTACAATCAATATCTTTAGTGTCAATTATTATTCTACCGGATGTTTCGTTGTATTGTGGAAACCCCATTTTCACCACATAGAATGAATGTCCATGCATGTGTATTGGGTGAGAAAACCCTTTGCCCTTTCCTAAGTTTGTCATTACAACTTGGACGGTATGATCCTGTTTCAGGTTTAAGGAATAAGTGCACCGACACACTTTATCAACACCGCACTCGGCACTGTTACAAGCAGTATCTATTTCGTTTGCTTGTGTTAAAGGGTTTACTGTGGGCTCTACGAATACGCGCCCATTCACTGAGGCAGGAGTATATCCTCGTTCACCGGGAAAAGCAAAGTTTAGAAAGTATTCTTCAAACTTTCCAGATTGGAATGGAGGGACCTCAGTTGTATAACCAGCTTCTAAATCATCAAACTGTAAACACCGGGTATTACTTTTTTTAGGATAATAAAGAAATGGACAGTTAAGTAAGGTGCAGTTCTGTTGCTGAACACAGTCAGAAACATTGGAGTTTGGCTCTTCCTCTGGGGCACCTTTATATCGAAGAATTGCTTCAAATGTATTATTTTTGTCCAATTCCATCGTCTTTCCTCGGATCCAATAATTTCCTATAGTGTTATTGGCCAGTATTATAAAGTCAAATCTCTCTCCTGGACTGATTATAAAATAATCAACAGGGGTTGGTTTTAGGTCATAACCATCAGAAGCAACGACAATCATGTTGTGACCATCCACAGATATTTCAAATGGATACAAAGACCCTGCAGCAATAACTCTGAATCGATAATTCTTACCTGATTGCACTTCAAATACTGACAACGGGGCTCCATTGTGATTTCCTGAGTCGTTATAATAACGTCCTCGACCATTCACAAGACCAGAATTAAAACTAAAAAGACTAAACATTGCACCATCTACAGATTTGGAATTTTGAAGCTTTTTACGTTGCCAAAAAAGTCCGTAATCCATTCTTAAATAACTAACATCGGAATCCCAATTGTGGTTGTAGTCTGTTATTAACATTACATGTTCTTCCATTTTAGGTTTTGTTTTCTTGTGTATTATAAAAGCCCCAAAGAGTCCCATGGTACGCTGTGTCCCAAGATGGGAATGGTACCAATAAGTACCAGTTTGAGTAATGTTAAATTCATATCTAAATGATTGACCAGGATGAATAGGACACTGGGAAACCCAAGGTACGCCATCCATATGAGGTGTTCCTTTTTGATGTAAACCATGCCAATGTATGGTAATACCTTCTGAAAATAGTTTATTTTCTACAACAATAACAACAGTTTGTCCTTTATAAACTTCTATTGTAGGTCCAGGAACTGTTCCATTAACTGCAATAACCAAAACTGTTTCAGAGTGACCATCCATAGTTATAACCTCATCAACTGGTATCGGTTGAGCAGATGTAAAATTACTGACATCATATTTGTAGAGTTTTCCTTGGTGAGCTGTTACCAAACTACGATTAACTAACATAGTTAATTTATACGAAACTACCAGCTTAAATTCGCACACGTCATCTTCCATACGGCAGCCATGAGAATAAATTAACGGTGTGAAGAGTCCCAGGAGGAATACAACAACGTTGATATTTACCATAGTTGAACCTATGTCGGTAGGGATCTGAAATAATATACAACCATAAGAAACTATGAAGTCAACAAATACGAGGTTATTAACCTAAAATGTCTCTACTTTCTTTTTATCTCCCCCTCCTCTATCTACTATATATATTGTGCTAAAAATGTACATATACACCAAACTCTTTGTCTGTAAGTAACAATTCAATTACTGACTCAACTCGGAAAAAATATGTTCATAGGAAGCTCGGAGATCGGAGAATCACTCCAGGTAGAGCCACTACTTCTCCGAACTGACAGACCACAGCTCTGATACTATGGGGTTGTGGTTAGAATGTCTCAGGATAGAATGGCTGGACAGATGTTACGGGTCAAACCATCCGGGAGGAGACTCAGTGGTAGATCCTGAGAAAGATGGTTGGACATCATCCATGAGCTTGGCTGGTCTCGCTTGGGGATCCAACCGGATTAGTTGGAGACAGTTGCTTCTAACAGGGGCCGCTGGAAGGAGTGTTTAAGTTCTCTGAGCCCAGAACCCTCTCAGAAATAAGTGGGCGAAGAAGAAGGCTCAACTAGGACAAAATATGTTTATATCTTGTTTCGTATTTGCGAAGAGAAATAAAAATTACCCTTGTCTTTACATAAGGATCATAATCAATTCTCGTAAATCGTTTAGTATCACTCCAGCGTCTTCTTCATCTAACCCATCTAAAGAATTTATGTTGTGTAGCATTCAATATGCCCCACTTTACATCTACCTGTCTATCTATCTGTTTATACACACACACATACATACATCACACCCATTCATCCATCCATATATATACATACATAATTTTATATATATATATATACACACATAATGAAGGAAGTGTAGTAAGGAACCAGATGGACCATAACGCACCAGAGTACTCGATACTTTGGGTAGTAGAGTGGTGGGTAATAGGAAAAGAGTCAGAACCCCGACGGCGCTGAGTTCAGAAATAGCTGTCGAAATGGCTTGAGCTCTGCCGTCGGGGTTCTGACTCTTTTCCTATATATATCGAGCTTCTCATTTGTTAAGAAACTGGTATTGTACCCAATTAATTCACACACACACACACACACACACACACACACACACACATATACATATATATGAATAAATTGGGTATAATACCAGTTTCTTAACAAATGCGAAGAAGCTCGATATATTAACCCCTTAACAATGGGCACAGAGCATAATTTTATTTGTTCATATATATACAGTGTCAGTGGAACTGAGGGGGGGGGGGGCATGTCACCCCCAATAATAATGTGTTCTCCCCAAACTATCAAAACACACATCTATCAGGATATGTGCTACAATTTATCAACATGTTATGTTTATCTTATATCGAAGTTTTCTGCACATTTTACTGTGAAAGAGTTAAACTAATCACTACAACCAAATTGTCCAAATTTGCCACCACTCTCCATTTCAGAAATGCTTCCAACGCCCCTGTATGTATATATATATATATATATATATATATATATATATATATATATATATATATATATATATATATATATATATATATACACAACTATATATATATATATATATATAATATATATATATATATATATATATATATATATATATATATATATATATATATATATATATATATATATATATATATATATATATATATATATATATATATATATATATATATATATATATATATAATATATATATATATATATATATATATATATATATATATATATATATATATATATATATTAAGGAAAAAGAACAAAGGAACTTTTATGACATTGTAACAAGTTTATTGCCGACAGCCGTTTCGCCCGACCATATGGTGGGACTTTTCAAGGCATATATAACAGGTAACTGTAAGTTCATTATTTTCATCAACGTTTCACTCAAGATTAGCAGTTTGAAATCGTGGTATACATATCAACAGCTCAGCTTGCTTATCTGGGGTCTATATTCTAAGGGGGCTCTTTTATAATAGTTGTAGGAGTTGTAAAAGGGATGGGTTAGAGGGAATTAATAGTATTTGAAAAGGGCCTAAAAGTTAGGGATTGAAGGTTAAAAATTAACGAATTTATAAGTTACGCATTAAAAGTAAAAGACTTGGGATCCCTTAAAAGCACTTTAAAAAACACCTCAATAAGCGCATAAAGCTTATAAGTCCCAATAAACCTAAAAAACCAGAAGAGATTAAGAGAGTAAAAAAATAAAAAGTTTCCTAAAAAATTCCTTCAAAAAAACTTTTCTAAAAAATTCCCTTAAAAAATTTAAGAAAATTTACGAAGATTTAATAATCCCTACGAAAGTTCTAAACTTAAAAATTAAAAACCTCTTCCGAAAGACCCTTCAAAGAATTAAAAATTTAGAGAACCTTTAAAAATATATATAAATGAATTGAGGGAAATTACAAATTAAAAATTACGGAATTTGGGAGATCCGAGGAATTTCCAAAGGGTTGCTTCAACAGATACAACAACTTAGGTATAATAAATAAAGTAATTTAAGTAATCTAATTAAGGAGCAATTCAAAGAGCTTATCAAGTTGGGCTCGAAGATTAAAGAAAATGATAAGTAAGAAAATATATAAGCAAAGACAATAATTATAAAATGTATTTTTAAGAAGGTATTAAATAGCTTAAGTAATCTAATAATGTATTATCAAAAAATTATTAATATAGGATTAGTAAAGATATAATAATATATTCCTGCCTAATTAACAAACAATTAATAAACAATTAACAGTCAAGCAAATTTACTCAGGGATATCCCACACATGGATACTTTACACATACACAGCAAGATGAATAATATAGGTAACCTTGTAGGTGCGATATCCATTGTGCGCATGCAATCATCTGCATAGCTCCGGGCACAGTTGGTCTTATTGAAAAGTTCCGAGTTCACGAATCAACTGGGATTCACTATCAGCTGTGTGCACTCTCTGGGAGATGGACCTGCTGATCAAACAGCTAGTGGTCGCAGGGTGTGCTCTGTTCGGTCTTTTCCATGTAGTTTCGGTCGTGCCAGTTATTAATCCATGCGTGGGATCGCACGTGTTTGCGATAGATCAGCCTGCCGGTTTTAAATCCAAGGTTTTGCTGTATAAGATATATTGGTGTATAGGATATATTGGTAAAAAAGTTCAGTTTTGGACTTGACTGGGGTGGTATATTATCCCCTCCTCTCACCAATTCCAAGTTCACACGCGACTGGTTAAATGCTAAGGACTGTCCCCTCTTTGTTTGTTGTTATATGTAGTAGGGGTCGGTTCTAGCTTAGATGGTGGTCGTATTATCCATGTTGCTTCTATATCCTGTCAGTTATGCATATTCAAGATAGATCACGGTGTACATGCAGATATTAGCGGGTATGGTCCGGCGTCTATGCTATCTAAAGGATCTCTCTTGTGGTATTTTCAAATTTTTAATTTGTAATTTTCCTCAATTCATTTATATATAATTTTAAAGGTTCTCTAAATTTTTAATTCTTTGAAGGGTCTTTCGGAAGAGGTTTTTATTAAAAATATTAAAGAGGCTTTTTCTGAAGGATTTTTTGAAGGCTTTTTGAATTAACCTTTAATTGATTAACTTCTTTCAACTATTTATTTCTTAATTTTTAAATTTAATGTTCAACCTCTTAATCTTTAATTTTTAATCTTGGATATATAAGATTTCTTAATCTTAAATTCATTAAATTTTTTAATTTCTGGGTTTGGAACTCTTAAACCTCAAATCCTATCTTAAATCTTAATCTTTATATTATGGATTCCCTAAATCATTAACTTTATTAACCTCTTAAATCCTTTTGAAAGTATTTTTTTTTTCCCTAATTTTTAATTTTTAAGTTTAGAACTTTCGTAGGGATTATTAAATCTTCGTAAATTTTCTTAAATTTTTTTAAGGGAATTTTTTAGAAAAATTTTTTTGAAGGAATTTTTTAGGAAACTTTTTATTTTTTTACTCTCTTAATCTCTTCTGTTTTTTTTTAGGTTTATTGGGGCTTATAAGCTTTATGCGCTTATTGAGGTGTTTTTTAAGGTGCTTTTAAGGGATCCCAAGTCTTTTACTTTTAATGCGTAACTTATAAATTCGTTAATTTTTAACCTTCAATCCCTAACTTTTAGGCCCTTTTCAAATACTATTAATTCCCTCTAACCCATCCCTTTTACAACTCCTACAACTATTATAAAAGAGCCCCCTTAGAATATAGACCCCAGATAAGCAAGCTGAGCTGTTGATGTATACCACGATTTCAAACTGCTAATCTTGAGTGAAACGTTGATGAAAATAATGAACTTACATATATGCCTTGAAAAGTCCCACCATATGGTCGGGCGAAACGGCTGTCGGCAAGAAACTTGTTATAATGTCATAAAAGTTCCTTTGTTCTTTTTCCTTATTATTTCTGCTCTGCTTATACGCATAGAGCTTAACTAGCTACCGTCGCATATTTGGTAGGTCAGGCGTGATCATCACGATTTACGTACGACCTACCATACATCTTGCTTATATATATATATATATATATATATATATATATATATATATATATATATATATATATATATATATATATATATACATATATATATATACACACACATGTAAACTTATATATATATATATATATATATATACATATATATATACACACACATGTAAACTTATATATAGTGTGTATGTATGTGTGTATTCGAGTATGTACGTGTGTGAGTGTGTGTGTATATATATGTATGTACCTGCATGTATATGTGTGCATGTTTGTATAAGCATATGTGTGTATATATGTATGAATGTATATGCTTGTTTGTGTGTAGGTATATGCATGCATCTATGTATGTGTATGAATGTACATATATATATATATATATATATATGTGTGTGTGTGTGTGTAAGTGTGTGTGTTGTACTTAGCCAGATAACTGCATGCAGGAGATAAAGTATCGTCCATATTTCCGCCTCCACCTAAGACAGATCCGGTTGTGTCACATTCCTTCTTTCCCTGATCATGTCTCAAAATGATGTTCAGTTTTAGTAAACTTCCGATTCAGACGATCCTAACGCCATTAGCTTCCCTTTTCCGGAACCTCTCACAAATATGTACAGATTAACTATTCCATTGATGCTCCTCTTCTACAGCCATAGCTGATTGTCTGCTACGAGACAATCCCCAATTGTTGTAACTCTAATGGAATGGGTCTCCGTCGGTTTCGACGATGCGCATTCCAGTTGTTCAATGAAGGGAACAACAGCTTGTTTGTAAAATTGGTTGAGTATTCCAAAGATATTTTACTCTTGTTCTTTTGAATTTCTAATACACTTCATAGGAGTTTTTAAGAAGATTTATTTACATTAACTTAAAAAGAATAAAAACACGAGAAAGATATTGTAATTACATCTCCTTAGAGATTCCAATAGAATTTTCAAATTCCTTTGCACACACACACACACACACACACACACACACACACACACACACACACAGACACATATATATACATAATAGTAATAATAATACAAGGACGATTGGTTAAGCCTTCATTACGTTTATTGGGTGGTGACGCGCGTTTCTCTATTGATCAGCTCAAGGTTCGATCTGTATCGTTTTGGCCCGACACTGGATTCAAAAACTCGTCGAACCTCTGTTGTAGTAATGACAGGATGAATATATTTGGCATATACGTCTCACCTATGTGAACCTACTGTATAGCAACAACAACACCGGATGTTACTGGTTTTTTCTTTTTCACCTAAGAAGTAGGGCTCACACTGCAACCTATGTGTCCGCTCCATGTGCGCAACTCACAATCATATTTGATTTTTCATTTATACGTGTTACTACACTTTTAACTTTAATATTTCCAATCCCATGCAACGCTGGGCTCCACTGCTATATATATATATATATATATATATATATATGTGTGTGTGTGTGTGTGTGTGTGTGTGTGTGTGTGTGTGTGTGTGTGTGTCTGTGTGTGTGTGTGTGTGTGTGTGTGTGCGCGTGTGCATGTGTGTGTTACTACACTTTTGAAGTTTAATTTTTCCAATGAATGTATATCTGTGTGTGTGCCTGTCTTTGTGTATGTGTGTGTGTATGTACGTGTGTGTGTGTGAGTGTGAGTGTATGTGTGTGTAAGTGTATGTGTGTGTGAGTGTATGTGAGAGTGCATGTGTGAGTGTATGTGTGTAGGAGTGTATGTGTGATAATTTTTATTTTCATTTGGATTAAAACAATAGGACGTCACATTTTGTATATGAATATGTATGTGTCAGTGAGTGTGTGAGTGTTTGCGCGTTCATTAGGTACACACATCCACGCATACATAAATTACACAATGAATATTGTTTACCCTAAAGTGTTTCAAGATTGACAGATTTTCATTTCTAAATTCTATTATCATTACAATTTTGATATTTTAAAAATATAATATAGATATTTTGAAATAATTATAAGAAAAAAAAACATATCTTCATATTTATTGTTTACTAATAAGAACAGCAGCAACCCGGGAAACGCCGGGTAATTCAGCCGGGTATATATATATAGCATGTGTATGTGCATATATATATTGCATGTATATATATATATATACACATACAATTTTTAATTACTGGAGTTAAAGAGTTAGACAATAGACAATCAAAAGAACTTGGATTAAGTTACAAACCAAACTTTAGTAAAATCTTGTTAATTCATGTTTATATATATATATATATATATGAATGTATATGGATATCTGTGTATATATGTATATACGAATGTGTATATGGGTATGTATGTATACACACACACACACACACACACACACACACACACACATATATATATATATATATATATATATATATATATATATAGGAAGTGGTTTTGTAAAATATTTTCTTTTACGTGCATATGTTTAATAATATAATTGTTTCTACTTTAGGCACAAGGCCAGCAACTATCCCAGTGTATTACTGGTACTTTATTTTATCGACCCCGTAAGGATGAAAGGCAAAGTTAACCTCGGCGGAATTTGAACTCAGAATGGCCAGGGCCGTAACTCTATGCGTCAAAGCATGGCGTCCGACCCTCTACCGATACTGCCACTCCTTAATAATTGTTTCTACTTTAGGCACAAGGCCAGCAATTACCCAGTGCATTACTGGTACTTTATTTTATCGACATAATATAATATGATTATAGATGTAGCTTTCCCCTTTGACACTAGAGTGCAAGAAAAGAGGGAGATAATTAATTGGTATCAGGATTTAAAGTGGGAACTGTAAAGAATTTGGGACTGTCGTGAGATCGAGTTTGTCACCATCATCATAGACACATTAGATACTATCTCGAAGAGTTCCCAAGACTGGTTAAAAAACATTAGCCCAGCCCCTTTTATTGGAACACTTCAGAAGGCATGCCCACCGGGATCGGAAGGACCCTCCAATACGTCCTGGATATCTGAGGCTGCTGGTAGCGGCCTCATATGGTCATTTGGACATATTTTCCGGTTAAATAACATCAATGACTGAGATACCAAATTCATAATAATAGTAATAAGTTTCATTTATTGGCCACAAGGGCCGACATGTCGGGGACAATACTAAGACAGGGACAGTGGGGGGGTTTACAATAAGGTCGAGTAAAAGTGCACAATGGCAAGACTAATTTAACAATGAAAATATAAAAAATATATAAAATAAGCTATAACAAAATAAATTCCCCGATAGGGGGTGTACGACCCAGGGGTGACTCAGGTACCCCACCCTGATTCTAGGGCACCCGGGGAGAGCACCTCTCTCCTCCTCAAATTAGCTAGCCTATAGGCGCATGGTCATTCCCGCCACATAATAATAATAATAATAATTGTTTCTACTTTTGGCACAAGGCCAGCAATTACCAGCAATTACCCAGTGCATTACTGGTACTTTATTTTATCGACTCCGTAAGGATGAAAGGCAAAGTTAACCTCGGCGGGATTTGAACTCCGATAATAATAATAATAATAATAATAATAATAATAATAATAATAATAATAATAAAAATAAGGGAAGAAGACGCACGAGGTGACGGAGGTCATGAAATCGCTCCCGTAAGTTTTGAATTTTTAACATATTTAAACCATTTGTGAAATAACAACTCTTAGTACAAATGCTACGTAAAGCACCCGGCTTGAGCCCCAAAAAATTCGGACCCAAAATATATTGTTATAAGGCTCAAATATTCAAATATTCAACTTTGTATTGTACACTGTATATCCAAAAAAGAAAATGGCTATAAATGGAAGAAGAACCCCCCCCCCCCCTCCTCCTCTGTATACACTATATAGAACAGCCAAACTCACCAACACCAGAAACTAGATACACCACCCACCCTATCACCTGTGTACACTAAACCACCACCGATCACTACGGCCATCATTACAACCATTATCCCATCACCGCCGCCACCACCCCTTCACTCCTTCACTGCTGCCACCGCTACAGCACCATCGCTACAGTAATACGGTCACATCACCGCCACCACTGCCTCGGTATCGACATCACCACCACCACTGTCTCAGTATCGCTACCGCCGCCAGTCTCCCACTTCTTCTTTTAGCTGGCTGCTGCCACCACATTATAGAATCCCTACTGCTAAAAAAGAGGAAGGCATCAAAATATATAGATAGACTCAAAAGAAAAAAGAAAAAATAAACAACAAAAGCAGCACAGCAACAACAGTAAAAAACGAGAAAAACAGAGAAAAACAAAAACAAAAAAAGAAACCCCCAAAACGTAAAGAAAATAAGAATGAAGAGAGAGGCAGGCGGACGGACAGAGAAGAGGGGGGAAAAAGTAAAACTTAAAAAACAAAAACTAAGTCAGACATTCGAATACTACATTACAATGAAACTTATGCTTATTCATTTTTGGGGCCCTTTCTGCCCGTGTGTTTGTTTGTTTATGTGTGTCCGTATACAGCGTGGTGATAATGCCACACAAGGGCCAAGTGGGATGGCGGATCCACAGATGGCTATGTAAACATACATTCGCCAATCCTCGATAAGAGTGTTTAAATATCGAACATAAACAGTTCGAATAACGGTGAAATGGAGACTAGAACGTCATGTGACAGACTCTCACCCAACAGGTGCCCCCTGGCTCAGCAGCAGGAACCTGACTGTCAACGAAATACTGCTGATGTTGGAGGAAGAAGAAGAAGGAAAGGGGCCAGAACCAACTGGACGAAAGAATTGAATAGAACTGTTATGCAATGCTACCTGAAAAGTAACCCCAAGGAGAGGGGCTACAGGAGACGGATGCATAACATCTGGAACGAGATTGGTTTATTTAAATTAGATGAACAAAAATTGGCCGGGCAGGCTCGGGTAATAAGAACTAATGGGTGGATAAGCGAGCTGGAACTGGAGGAACTGAGCAGAGAGAATGGCTTGGAGATGGCGGGTGTAGTATGCCAGACAAGCGAGCCGGCGGGAAATGAAGGTGAGGAGGTCCTGAGAGCGGAGGAACCACCCGAAGCAGACAATGATCTGAATACTGAGATAAATAATACCTGGAACAGAGATACGGCCACTGAGGAGATGAATGCTGACGGGCTAGGACAAGATTCGGTTGACATCCTAAATTTAGTGGTAGATGAGTTGAACAATGATAGTGGGAGACCTATGAACCTAAGATTTGTAGACAGGAAAAAGTTAAAAGAAACAACAGCTAAGGTAAACAAAGTCATCCCATACCTTGAGGCGAGGAGTCTTCACCAGTGCAACAATATCCTCAAAGCAACAGCAAATACGGTGAGGAAACTACTTGGTATAAAAGCGAGAGGAAACAACAGACAAGAAAGAGCAGAGCCGTGGTGGAAGAAGCGACTGAGTGGGCAAATCGGGGAAATGAGAAATGACATAGGAAAGCTTGAGTCACTACTGAATGGGACACTAAAAAACATAGGCACTAAAAATAGACTGGAAATAAAATACAAAACTAGGAGTAAAAAGCTAAATATTATCATAGAGGAATTGAAGCAACGCATTGTAGCAAAGAGTGCCAAAATCAGGCGATACGAGAACAGAGTCAGTCAGTATAAACAGAACCGCATGTTCGACAACAACCAGAAGATGCTGTTTGGACAGCTTGAGGGGAAAGAAAGAGGCACCGACTTGATCCCTGGGGCGGAACAAGCTAAAACATTCTGGAGAGGAATATGGGAGCAGGATGTTAGACACAATGCCCAGGCAGGGTGGATTGAGACAGTACAGAGGGAGATCGGTGAGCAGGCACAGCAACAGACTGATTTGAGTATCACAGTTGAAACTCTTAAGGGGCAAGCCAAAAAACTAACCAACTGGAAATCACCAGGCCCAGATGGTGTGCAGGGGTATTGGATTAAACATTTAACATCCCTCCACCCGAAGCTGACGGCCATGTTCAATGACTGCTTGGTGTCGGGTGAGGTGCCAGAGTGGTTGACAAAAGGTACCACAGTTCTGATAATGAAAGACCGAATCAAGGGTAATGATGTTACCAACTATAGACCTATCACATGTCTGCCCGTAATGTGGAAACTGTTGACGAGCATTGTGTCTGAGGAAATCTACCATCACCTCCACACAAACAACTTGTTGCCGGACGAACAGAAAGGATGCCGAAAGAAGTCACGTGGTACAAAGGACCAGTTGCTTATTGATAAGATGGTAATGGGGAATTGCAGGAGGAGACACACTGATCTTGCCATGGGATGGATAGACTACAGAAAGGCATTTGACATGGTGCCTCATTCCTGGATCACCAAAAGCCTGGAGATCTTCAGGGTGGCAGATAACATCAGAGAGTTGCTGGGCAGGAGTATGGGGTCCTGGGAGACAGAGTTGACATCAACTGGAGTATCCTTGGGAAGCGTGAAGATCAAGAGAGGTATCTTCCAGGGAGATAGCCTGTCCCCTCTGTTGTTTGTCCTTGCCCTGATGCCCTTGACCATTATGCTGCGAAAAGTGAGAGCAGGATACAAGTTGGGAAGGGGAGAGCTTACCATCAATCACCTCCTCTTCATGGACGATCTTAAGCTCTTCGGGAAAAGTGAGAAGGAGTTGGATGTGCTTGTTGACACTGTCCGTATTTTCAGCAGTGATATATGTATGCAGTTTGGTATTGGTAAATGTGGAGTCATTGTGATGAGGAGGGGTAGGTTGAGCAGAAGTAACGGGATCCAGATACCAACAGGTGAGATGATAAAGGAAATTGACTCTGAGGAAGGATACAAGTATTTGGGCGTTCTGGAGGCTGATGGCATAAAGAACAAAAAAATGAAGGAATTGTTAAGAACTGAATACATTCGGAGAGTAAGGAGCGTATTGAAGTCACATCTGAACAGCAGAAATGCCATAAGCGCAGTAAATTCCCGAGCTGTGTCTATTATTAGGTACAGTGCGGGAATTCTGAGATGGAATGTTGCTGAACAAAAAGAAATGGATAGGAAGACTAGGAAGCTATTGACTATCTACAACATGTTCCACAAGAGGAGTGATGTCGATAGACTCTACCTAAGGAGATCTGAGGGTGGAAGAGGTCTTATCAGCATAGAGGACTGTGTTCAGATGGAGAAAAACAACCTATACAAATACGTGACCTATAGTAAGGAGCCAATGCTCAGAGCTGTACTGAAGGAGGGGAGAGTAGGCCAGGGGATACCCAAGGAGGAAATAACATCAAGGAGGAAGAGCAGCCTTAAGGGAAAATCCCTTCATAGTACCTTCTTTGAGAAAACTGAATTTAGAGATCCACAGACATGGAACTGGTTGAGAAGAGGAGACCTCAAAAAGGCTACAGAAGGAATGCTAATGGCTGCGCAGGAGCAGGCCCTCAAAACGAAGTGGTTGAAGCACCATATCTACAAGGAGGAGGCTAGCCCACTGTGCAGGATCTGTGGAGAGAGAGAGGAGACTGTGGCTCACATTGTGTCCGAGTGTAAACACCTAGCCCAGACCCACTATAAGGGCTGGAGACACGATGTGATGGGCAGGGTGATCCACTGGCACCTGTGCAAAGTAAACAATCTACCACATTCTGAGAAATGGTATGAGCATAGGCCAGAGGCGGTGATGGAGAACAGTCAGGTGAAGGTGCTGTGGGATTTTAGGATACAGACGGACAAAAAACTGGAACACAATAGACCTGACCTGGTGGTTGTGGACAAAGAAAAAAGATCGTGCCTGATTGTGGATGTGGCCTGCCCGTTCGACACGAGAGTGCAAGAGAAGGAGAGGGAGAAAATTAACCGATACCAGGACCTAAAGTGGGAGGTGAAAAGGATTTGGAACTGCCATGAAGTCAAAGTGATCCCGATTGTCATAGGCGCACTGGGGACTATCTCCAAAGGTTTCCAGGGATGGTTAAAGAAAATCGGCCCCTTCACGCATTTTGGAACGCTTCAAAAGGCATGCTTGCTTGGAACGGCAAGAACCCTCCGATACGTCCTGAATATCTGAGGCTGCAGGTAGTGGCTTGATATTCAATCCAACGGACTTTCCAGTTAACCAACATCAATGACTGAGATTCAAGGAATAACAATAACAATAATAATAATAATAAAAATATGCATGCAAATATATACGCACCTTTTAATGATATCTCCGCTCTGTAATCTCTGGTAGAGAAATATTTGCTGTGAAGATATATGTGAATATGAGGAAATGTTTAGAGTTTGATGATTATTTGTGCGTGCATTTGTAAAGTGTTAGCAAAGACACACACACATATATATATACATATATATATATATATATATGTGTGTGTGTGTGTGT
Organism: Eledone cirrhosa; assembly: GCA_964016885.1. NCBI lineage: Eukaryota > Metazoa > Mollusca > Cephalopoda > Octopoda > Eledonidae > Eledone > Eledone cirrhosa. The sequence goes on along the minus strand of OZ024748.1, from coordinate 38,394,088 downwards.
GTGTGTGTGTGGGTGTTTACAAACACAGAAGGTTTGGAGAGAGAGTGAGAGTGAGTGAGGTAGGGATAGAGTGAAAGAGCCGGAGAGAGTGTGAAAGAGGAAGAGAGTGAGTAAGAGAGAGGGAGAGAGTGAGGTGAGAGAACCAATACTTAAATTTTTATTTTATTTTTTAACTTTATCTTATACGTACATACTTACATACATGCTCACACCCACACACACACACACACACACACACACACATACGCGCTCGCGCGCGCACACACACACACACATATATATATACATATATGTATGTATGTATGTATGTATGTATGTTTCTTATTGTACAGCCGCCATTTTGTCCGTTTGATAATTCTGAATATAACGAGCACCTTTCTTAAATACCTTTCGCAACAAAGCAACACAACTCCACTACCAAACATTTCATTTCACAAGTTTTTATTTAAATATTTGTGTGGTTTGTTGAACAGTTTATTTATTTATTTATTTATTTATTATTATTATTATTATTATTATTATTATTATTATTATTATTATTATTATTAAGGGCGGTGGTTTGGCAGAATCGCTAGATCATCAGACACCATGCTTTGCGGCATAGAGTTATGACTCTTTACGTTCTGAGTTCAAATCCCGCCGAGGTTAACTTTGCCTTTCATCCTTATGGGGTCGATAAAATAAAGTACCAGTAACACACCGGGGTCGATTTAATCGACTTTCCCTCTCACCCAGTATCGGTAGAGGGTCTGACGCCATGCTTTGACGCATAGAGTTACGGCCCTTGCCATTCTGAGTTCAAATGCCGCCGAGGTTAACTTTGTCTTTCATCGTTACGGGGTCGATAAAATAAAGTACCAGTAATACACTGGGTAATTGCTGGCCTTGGGCCAAAAGTAGAAACAATTATTATTATCTATTTTATTTATTTTATATTTAAATATTCACCTGTTATGCTCCGGCTACCGGAACAAATTTTATTTTTTTATCTATATATATATTTATTTTGTTGTTATATTTTTCTGTAAGTATGTGTGGGTGTGGTGTAATATTTGTATATGTGCGTGTCTGTGTGTATATATGTGTGTGTGTGTTGGCATATGTGCGTGAGTGTTTGCATGATTGTGTATCTATGTATGTCTGTGTTTGTTTGTTTGTATACTTGTATATACAGACATGGTAAAAAAGATGTAAAACGGTGATGTAATTATATATATATATATATGTGTGTGTGTGTGTGTGTGTGTGTGTGTGTGTGTATGCATGTGAGTGTGTCTATGTGTGTGTGTGCATTTGAGTGTCTATGTGTGTGTGTATATGCATGTGTGTGTGTGTATGCATGTGAGTGTGTGTGTATGCACGTGAGTGTGTATATGTGTGTGTGTGTATGCATGTGAGTGTGTCTATGTGTGTGTGTGTATGCATGTGTGTGTGTATGTGTGCGTGGCAATCGAAATCAAGTTAGTTAGATATTTATAAAACCAAACAATTTATTGATAAAGAGATTACATGGTTGTATGTCAGGCGTGGGTATGTGGTTAAGTAGTTGAAGTCAGAAACCCCGTCGTTCTATGTTCAATCCTCTGCTACATTCGAGATGTCTTTAACCTTGGGTTCATCAATGCAGCATACACTGAAATTGGTAGACAGCTGAAATTGGTAGACAGGAATTGCAGAAGCCCGTCGTGTGTATATATATATATATATATATATATATTAAGTGTAATGAATTCTTTTACAATGGAATTAATTCAAAAGGAAATATTCCTGAGCCGTGTATAAAAGTAATATATATGAGTAATATATATGATGAAACAGATACCAACACATCTGTAATTATATTTTATCAGACATTCAGGCTAACACATTTTCAAATTTCACACACACATATACATATTTACACACACACACACACACACACACACACACACACACACACACACACACACACACACACACACACACACACACACACACACACACACACACATATATATATAAAGTGAAGTTGGGCGTTGTTTGTTTGTTTGGTGTCCCGCACTTGCATGTTACACCGTTCACCTGATTTTCATGAAACTTGACACATATATAAAACTCGACCCATAGATTGGAATAGGCTACTTGAAATTTTCGAAAACTCGATAATCGGACCCCCAGAAGCCAAAAATTGATATTTTAAAAAATCGTCCGATTTCAATGAAATTTGATATTACCACAATAATAGATTCATTAGGAGTTACTCCAAGGCTGCAAAAATTCAGAAAGTATTTTAAAACTCATAAATCATGCGTTAAATGAGACCTTTAAGAGTTAGGGCAGACAATTATTCATAGTTTAATTATCAATGGCGCAATATTGTGGAAATATGCAAATCTACGCCTTTCTTTATGGGAAAATGGAAGGCTTTACAAACAGATATTCAGGGTTCTTTGAGTAGAATTCTTAATTCTTAAATAATTGTACAGTCAACAAAATATATGACAGAATATTTTTCATATTTTTTTCAAAAATCTTTCGATTTCAATAAAATTTAATGTGTATGTATTCGAACACAAGCACTTTTAGTTTACACCTGGCGCAATCAAAATCAATTTCATATACCCATATAAGCACGCACACACTGTGACTCACGCGCGTTATTGATTGGACGGCCTGTCTATACCACGAGCAGTATATTTTCTCAACGATAGATACACAAACAGGTATGCACGCACGTGTGAACCGCCTTTTTCTCTTTGTGTGTATCCGCTTTTGTGAACAACAATAAATCCGGCCGTCTCACTAAACAGACCTTTACAGAATTTGCCCACTTACTTATCGGTGAGTTAGTGCTTATTTATTTAGACTACTTGCATGCCATTTCAGTTAAATTTAATTCATTTTTCGCTTTCCTTAAATTTAAAAATCCCCATTGGGACTAGGGGATTGTCGACATCTTAGCATTAAACTTTTCATATTCCCCCTTATTCAAGTGCAAATACAGTATTATCCCTATCTGAAAGGAAACCAAATTAAATGGTGTCTTTTGTGATGCCAAAAGCTAAAAGCGGTGAGTAAATTTTCAAACAGTCTTAAATAATCATGCTTTTTGAAAAAAAATTACTAAATAATACTTTGACCAAGTTGTATTGGACACATACAAAGTTGTACAAAATGTTACGTCCGTACCAATTTTTTCCTTTTTTAAACAAAAGGTTCTAAAAAAATTACTTAATTCATAACACTACTGTCACAGCCTTTTGCACAGGAAGTGAGTAAGTTTTCGGGTTTTTGAACGTAAGTTCACCAGGGTTTGTGTCTTTTCCATTATTAGCCCACCTCTAATGGCATTTTTTGTTCTGTTTACGATTAAATGTTATGAGCGTATTTGAAAATTGCTATTGTTCTTTAATTTTTTAATTAGTTGTCATAGACCATCTGCATGCAGTGCAATTGATTACGCACACGTTCACACCTGCATGCAGATAAACACTGACAGCTAATAAAAAATCGATAATTTGCTTATTAAGATTTCGGTCAAAAAGAGAGATTGAATGTACTTTAGAACATTTTTTGAAAATATTGTTCTTTTTGGCATGATATGTCAGAAATATAGCTACTATTCACTTTGGTTATTTTTTGGTGGATACTTAACGAGGAAGATCCCAGGGTTTTGGACAAGTTTGTTTCAGGCACTGTATAGACGTCAATTTTGTCACACTTTGTTCATGAATTCGTATTCTTTTTCAATAGATACCGTATTTTCCGCTCTATAAGGCTCACCGGAATATAAGGCGTATCATTTAAAATCAGGTCCGCGCAGCGGCGTGTAAGGCCAACCAGGAAAATGCTATCTTCTTTACTTTTAGTCTAGATCTATTACTTCTGTTAGAGCCGTGATTGATTGCCATTGTATTATTTATACATAAGGCTCACCGGAGTATAAAGCGCAGAGCTGTTGTTTTGATGAAATTTAGGTATTTTAAGTGCACTTTATAGGCCGGAAAATTCGGTAAGTTATTGTAATCATATTTCCAAACCTTCCTATTCACCAGTAACCATGCTAGCGAATCTGGTGTCACCTCTCTCTGTACTGAATCATGCTTCTCTAACCTAACAGCTTCGTTACACGTCGTTATGCCCACACGGAAACGTTCAAGACTTACCTCCAAAAAAGATACAGCTACTGCTTTGAGACGACGAATTAGGCGTTCTCAAGTATGCGTTCATTCACAATTGGTTAATCCTTTATGCAATATTCTCCCACTGCGTTTATCCTAACTGTCACCACTTTTAAGCAACTACAACAATCTAATCGTAGTTATATTAAATTTATTGTCTTACCTTGATTCCCTTTTGTTCATATTACACTTTTCTCATTTACTATTGGCACAGTGCCTTTGGCTTAGCTAACCAGTAGCATTAATTAAATTTCTCTAGGAAACACCTGTGAGCGCGAATCTCGACTCGCTGATGGACGTCTTTCCTGGCTGGTTGAGTCACCAACATCCCGCACGACAAGGCTTGCTGATGTTCGCCTTTGTCGCCAACAAGCGCTGGCGGAGGAGTCACCAACATCCCGTACGACGCTGCTTGCTGGTGTTCGCCTTCGTCGCCAATAAGCGCTGGCGGAGGAGTCACCAACATCTCGTACGACGCGTCTTGCTGGCGTTCGCCTTCGTCACCAACAAGCGCTTGCAGAGGAGTCACCAACATCCCGTACAACGCGGCTTTCTGGCGTTCGCCTTCATCGCCAACAAGCGCTTGCGGAGGAGTCACCAACATCCCGTACGACGCGGCTTGCTGGCGTTCGCCTTCGTCGCCAACAAGCGCTTGCGGAGGAGTCCACGGCAGACAGAGACAACAGGCTTGCTGCTAAGCGTTCCCGGCATACATTAGCTACTGCTGCCAAGAGCTCAGGCTGGGTAAAAGCAGCCTTCAGATATAACCGCTCTGAGGATTACGGACGTCTGCCTACAATTTCCATTGGCAAAATGGATAATGTCCGTATATCCTACAAAGCAATGAAGTGGCCAGGCGAGCCGCCTTCTATGTGCTGTGCAGGAGGTAAGGTGCAACTAGAGGCATTGGCTGACCCGCCAGACGTTCTTCTGAATCTACTTACAGGTGACGACACTACAGCTACAACGTTCCGCCGTAACATGTGGAAATACAACTCCTGTTTCATGATGACCTCATTTGGTGTAGACAATAACAACACCACCAACAGCGTGGACCCCAACAACAACGTTGCACCTGTGATGCGCGGGAAGTAACTTTCACACATTTTAACAACAGAGCAAAGGTCGACTTACACCGGGGCAACGCCGGGTACTTCTGCTAGTATATATATATATATATATATATATATATATATATATATATATATATATATATATCAGATATGCCGGACCACTTCACTACTGGATGGAAGTGCATGGTCACCGGCATGTCACAGCGATTGCGTAAGAATCTGACGAAGTCACAAGAAGAACCATGTAACAGAAATATATATAATGTAATAAACAATTATGGTGATTTAAACCCGTCTTAACTACCATTATTTGATATCACCTACTTGCGATAAACTACTGACGTGTAGTGCTTTTGCACACCAGGATCTGCTTATCATCAGGAAGTTACTACGTAACACTCATGTATATAAATATATATTAGTTACACTTTCTCTCGACTGACCTCTTCCTCACACTTCCATTCACTCACTCTCTGTTTCTCCCCTTCTCACTTCCTCCCATTTGGCTTGTGTGGGTCTCTTCTTGCTCACATCTCACACACATCAACACGGTCTGTACCTCTCCCGATCATGAAATCCACCCAGCTTATGCTGACCGGACAACCATGTTGCTTGTTTATTTTCATATCTTCGGTTTGCTTTTATCCTTCTATGTTGTTTATTTGTCCCCCTCGCCTTACGCGAATTCTGGTCCCAATAACTTTTTTTAGTTATTGCTCGCACCAACCTGAGGTATCTGATTTTTAATGCGATGAAATACCAATGATGGTTGGAAAATCACTGACGAAGGACTATTTTTATCATATGTAACCCATGTGCAAACCACGCAGTATTCTTCTTTCTTCTCATGTTTTATATATATATATATATGAGTGTTTTTTATCTTAGTTGTTACGTATATATATATATATATATATATATATATATATATATATATATATATATATATATATATATATATATATATATATATATATATGTTACGTAAATATATATATATATATATATATATATATATATAAATAAATAAAAAAAAACAATGAAATAAAAACAAAGAACAAGTTCCTTATATTAAAAAAATTCATTATTTTACGATCGTTTCTAGGATGCATATGTGTGTTGGTATGTATATCATATAGATCTATGTAAAAATATTACAAATTATCAGAGGAAATATACATACCTTGACATATACATGCTGTTTTCAGAAATGATGAGGTTTGTTTATTGAAAAAAACCAACAAAGATTTAATATAAAAGGTCTGTTTGGGAACAGGTTTTGAATTGACCAATAGAAAAGTAGTTAGAGGTCAAGTTGATAGAATAGTGGTAGTAGAAATTTAATTTAGGGGTAGAGGAGTGCAGACTTATGTTTTGAATGAAAAGAATACTTTGAATGAAAAGAATACTTTGGGGATGAAAAGAGGTCAAGCCAGTGAAAGGTACACGAAAATTTGATGTTATTAAAGAATAATGTTAAAAACGAAGGAAAATAAAATTTTAGGGTAAGGGTATTAGTGAGAAATACCAATCTTATTTAAACCACAAGGAATCTAGATCTATAATAAGAAATTACATTAATTGATAGGTATACTTATAGGGATAAATTTATATTAATTCATATGAATGTGATAAATAAGAATTAGATGTTATTAAAGAGTGTTGTTAAAAACGAAGGAAAATAAAATTTTAGGGTAAGGGTAGTAGTGAGAAATACCAAGCTTATATAAACTACAAGGAATCTAGATTCATAACAGGAAATTAAATTAATTTATAGGTATACTATTAGGTATTAATTTTAGGAAAAGAGAGCTGTAAGAGGGAAATAAAATTATGAAGTTCTCTGTAGTAAAGTACTAATTATAGGTTAACTAAATTAAAAAAAACTAATTATAATAATACGTAAAATATAAGTGTAAGGTGTATATTAATTAGGTTTATAATATTTGAAGGTTCTTCTAATTCTATGATTGCAAGATATAATTAATTCCTGTCGCTTATTTAATAGGATATCCTTAGATTTCATGATTTCAAAAAGTTCCTGGGAGCACAACCTACACTCGTATCTGTTATTTTGATAAGGGGCATGTAAGGTTGTAATCGATATTCTTCTTTCTATAATTATTAATTGTTTCAGCCAAGGATGTTGTATTAGCTAATGCGGCATTTTATATATATATATTTTGTTTCTGAATTTGTATAGCAAAATTCTTTAGCTGAGGTACCTGGTCTTTCCACTATCTTAATATTTAGTTGAAGTTTATCTAGGGCCCTTCTAAATTTGTAAGCTAAACACACACAGACAACCGGATGTAACACATGCGCAAACTAAGCACACAGCACACACAAAAACAAGATGGCGTAAGACAGAACAAAGGAGAGGCACAAAACAAAGAAAAGAATCCCCAGTCACTGAAGAGGTCACAGAATGTGTGACGAAAGAACTTTGACAATATATGAACAACCGTGCGGTTGTGGAACCAACCAACAAACCGGAAATTTATAATAAATTGAAGTGAAAGCAACTGGTGCGTGTGTTTCTTATTGGCAACATGACCCTCCCAAAGTATAACAATATATATATATATATATATATATATATATGTAAAAGGTAAACAGAAATAACAACTCAATCGGTACAGTATATGAAGGTATATATTAGGTTAACGCTTGATATAACAGGAAGAGGGTCTTAACGTTTCGGACGCTAGTCCTTCCTCAGAAGAAAGAATGAGAAATAAAATAGATTGAAGAGACGGGCGGGTTGGAATTGGAAAAATGTCTTTAGATAAAAATATTGAAGGTACTAGGGTGGGAGTGAAAATTAGACGGCTGAGAAGAATGTAGTAGAGGAAAAGTGGTAGAGAGTCGAGGAATATTTAAATGCAAGAAGCAAAGAAAATTTCAAAGATACGAAAGATTTCCTGGTGGAAGTTCAGGTGTACTCCGGGTTGGTATCCAGTTTCGAGATGAAAGTCCAATAAAAAAAATCCAACGTACTTTGAGAGGTCCATATAATATATATATATATATAAAGAATTAGTGTATCTACCAACATATATATACAGATGCATACCTATGCTAGCAAATATATAGGTTTTGTCTGAGTAACTTTGTGGTTCAATGCAAGGGGATGCAGAACAATTATATGAAAGACGTAAAATAAGAAAATTATAAAAATCAACTTACTTACTAAAATTTCACTCCAACTAATTAGTTTCTGTAAGGGAATAAACATGGTTTCCGAATGGAACCACAGAGAAAATCCTTACGTCATCAGGGACTCTATTCTCAGCTAAGTTCCCAGGCAATGCGTGGACACAGGGAACTTATACAAAAATAATTCAGTAGATGGAAAAAAGCGAGCGAGGACTAAATTCCAGGACATTGAAAAAATCACTGCCTACTTGGTCGGTGGCAAATTCAAAAGAATCAATCACGTAACACTGAGGTTAATCAGTGAGGAGTGGGGTGCTAATAAGACAGGAGCCTGACTACTACCATGAACCATAACAGTAGTTTTGGCAAATTTTTGCTCAACAAATAATTTGGAGATAATTATAAAGAATTAGTATATCTACCAACATATATATACAGATGCATACCTATGCTAGCAAATATATAGGTTTTGTCTTAGTAACTTTGTGGTTCAACGCAAGGGGATGCAGAACAATTATATGAAAGACGTAAAATAAGAAAATTATAAAAATCAACTTTACTAATTCTTTATAATTATATACTAATTCTTTATAATTATCTCCAAATTATTTGTTGAGCAAAAATTTGCCAAAACTACTACTATGGTTCATGGTAATAGTCAGGCTCCTGTCTTATTAGCACCCCACTCCTCACTGATTAACCTCAGTGTCACGTGATTGATTCTTTTGAATTTGCCACCGACCAAGTAGGCAGTGATTTTTTCAATGTCCTGGAATTTAGTCCTCGCTCGCTTTTTTCCATCCACTGAATTATTTGTGTATAAGTTCCCTGTGTCCACGCATTGCCTGGGAACTTAGCTGAGAATAGACTCCCTGATGACGTAAGGATTTTCTCTGAGGTTCCATTAGGAAATCATGTTTATTCCCTTACAGAAACTAATTAGTTGGAGTGAAATTTTAGTAAGTAAGTTGATTTTTATAATTTTCTTATTTTACGTCTTTCATATATATATATATATATATATATATAAAAGGAAAAGAATGAAACGAAATTTCATTTCTCACTCTTAGTACGGCTGATACCTAAATATAAGTATGTATACGTACATACATATATGTGTACAGACGTACAGTAGTATGTATATATATACATACATGCACACATATATATATATATGTACGTATGGGTTTACCGAACATTTATTATAATGTTCGGTTTGTTTGTAAACAAACAGCCCGAATTACGCCGTACAGTGTTCGGCAACCATCGTCGCCCTTTTGTTCAACACTGACACAGGAATGATGTACTAGTTTAAAGCTTATTAGCTATCGTCAGCATCGTATACCTTCCTGTCAGATGATTGAACGTTTGGAAGTATATACTTTCCATATACATATTAACGGCTGAGCAGCCTAATTTGCTGAGCTGCCTAACGATGCTGACGATAGCTAATAAGCTTGAAACTAGTACATCGTTCCTGTGTCAGTGTTGAACAAAAGGGCGACGATGGTTGCCGAACACTGTACAGCGTAATTCGGGCTGTTTGTTTACAAACAAACCGAACATTATATAAATGTTCGGTAAACCCATACGTACATATATATATGTGTGCATGTATGTATATATATACATACTACTGTACGTCTGTACACATATATGTATGTCCGTATACATACTTATATATATATATATATATATATATATATATATATATATATATATATATATATATATATGCATGTATGTTCCAGTAACTCCAGATGGAGTCGTAGGGGCGCCGCATTGACATACAGCGGTTCTGGGACAGTTTAAAAAATCTGGCAGGTCTGAACACAGCAAATCACTTCCACAGAAGACTAGAAAGAATGAGAGAGTGGGAGTGAGAAAAAGATATAGAGGAAGAATCGTCCAGATTACTAGACTGGTATACTTTTTATTGACCTTGAATACACGAAAGGTTGACCTCGGTGGGATCTAAATTCAAAGCGCAAATTTATATAAAAGAATAAATTTCTCCAAACATTTAATAGTCTTACATATGTTTCAATAAAACTTATGTTAGGATACTACAGTAAAAAACATGAGAAAAAATATATTGAGTATCACAAAGCATTATCAAACATTGTACACATTCCGAAGCAATATAAATGATTATACAATGAGATAATAATCGACAAGCCCTCACAGAAAAATATGTAGTTCTTAGAAGATAACAACGATCTTTATGAAGAGAAGAAAGCGGATTGAAAAATGTTGTTTCATCATTATAAGAATAAAGTAGTAAGAAATCTCAGGAATGTTTTCAACTGTTATTTCAAGCACGAAACTCGTCCCCTCCAAGGTGACTATTGCTGATCTAGGTTTTGAGGCTGAGGTTACGTCTGCGCTCCAGGTTCAAGGCTCTGGCATGTAGAAAGAAGTGACAAGGGGTTGTGGGTGTCAGAGGATTATCATCTGGATCAGGGTTTCCCAAACGTTTTCAAACGCGGAACACTTTTTGGTTGAGAAACCTTTGAGGGAAACCCCAAAGTCTAATAATTTTATATGGCCGTAAGACTAGGACACTCAGTAAGACCAGGACACCCAGTAAGGCCAGGACACCCAGTAAGGCCAGGACACCCAGTAATACCAGGACACCCCGTAAGGCCAGGACACCCAGTAAGGCCAGGACACCCAGTAAGGCTAGGACACCCAGTAATACCAGGACACCCCGTAAGGCTAGGACAGCCAGTAAGGCCAGGACACCCAGTAAGGTTAGGACACCCAGTAAGACCAGGACACCCAGTAAGACCAGGACACCCCGTAAGGCCAGGACACCCAGTAAGGCTAGGACACCCAGTAATACCAGGACACCCCGTAAGGCCAGGACACCCAGTAAGGCCAGGAAACCCAGTAAGGCCAGGACACCCAGTACGGCTAGGACACCCAGTAATACCAGGATACCCAGTAAGGCCAGGACACCCAGTAAGGCTAGGACACCCAGTAAGACCAGGACACCCAGTAAGACCAGGACACCCAGTAAGACTAGGACACCCAGTAAGGTCAGGACACCCAGTAAGACCAAGACATCCAGTAAGACTAAGACACCCAGTAAGACCAGGACACTCAGTAAGAATAGGATACCCAGTAAGGCCAGGAAACCCAGTAAGACCAGGACACCCAGTAAGGCTAGGACACCCAGTAAGACCAGGACACCCAGTAAGACCAGGACACCCAGTAAGGCTAGGACACCCAGTAAGACCAGGACACCCAGTAAGACCAGGACACTCAGTAAGACCAGGACACTCAGTAAGACCAGGACACCCAGTAAGGTTAAGACACCCAGTAAGGCTAGGACACCCAGTAAGACCAGGACACCCAGTAAGGTTAGGACACCCAGTAAGGCTAGGATACCCAGTAAGACCAGGACACCCAGTAAGGTTAGGACACCCAGTAAGACCAGGACACCCAGTAAGACTAGGACACCCAGTAAGACCAGGACACCCAGTAAGGATAGGACACCCAGTAAGGCTAGGACACCCAGTAAGACCAGGACACCCAGTAAGACCAGGAAACTCAGTAAGACCAGGAAACCCAGTAAGGTTAGGACACCAGTAAGGCTAGGACACCCAGTAAGACCAGGACACTCAGTAAGACCAGGACACCCAGTAAGGTTAGGACACCCAGTAAGACCAGGACACCCAGTAAGACCAGGACACTCAGTAAGACCAGGACACCCAGTAACACTAGGACACCCAGTAAGACCAGGACACCCAGTAAGGTTAGGACACCCAGTAAGACCAGGACACCCAGTAAGGCTAGGACACCCAGTAAGACCAGGACACCCAGTAAGACTAGGACACCCAGTAAGGCCAGGACACCCAGTAAGGTTAGGACACCCAGTAAGACCAGGACACCCAGTAAGACCAGTACACCCAGTAAGGCCAGGACACCCAGTAAGACCAGGACACCCAGTAAGGCCAGGACACCCAGTAAGACCAGGACACCCAGTAAGACCAGGACACCCAGTAAGACCAGGACACTCAGTAAGGCTAGGACACCCAGTAAGACCAGGACACCCAGTAATACCAGGACACCCAGTAAGGCCAGGACACCCAGTAAGACCAGGACACACAGTAAGACCAGGACACTCAGTAAGACCAGGACACCCAGTAGGGTTAGGACACCAGTAAGGCTAGGACACCCAGTAAGACCAGGACACTCAGTAAGACCAGGACACCCAGTAAGGTTAGGACACCCAGTAAGACCAGGACACCCAGTAAGACCAGGACACCCAGTAAGGCCAGGACACCCAGTAAGACCAGGACACACAGTAAGGCCAGGACACCCAGTAAGACCAGGACACCCAGTAAGGCCAGGACACCCAGTAAGACCAGGACACCCAGTAAGGCCAGGACACCCAGTAAGGCCAGGACACCCAGTAAGACCAGGACACCCAGTAAGGCCAGGACACCCAGTAAGACCAGGACACCCAGTAAGACCAGGACACCCAGTAAGACCAGGACACTGAGTAAGGCTAGGACACCCAGTAAGACCAGGACACCCAGTAATACCAGGACACCCAGTAAGGCCAGGAAACCCAGTAAGACCAGGACACACAGTAAGGCCAGGACACCCAGTAAGACCAGGACACCCAGTAAGGCCAGGACACCCAGTAAGACCAGGACACCCTGTAAGGCCAGGACACCCAGTAAGGCCAGGACACCCAGTAAGACCAGGACACCCAGTAAAACCAGGACACCCAGTAAGACCAGGACACCCAGTAAGGCCAGGACACACAGTAAGACCAGGACACCCAGTAAGGCCAGGACACCCAGTAAGACCAGGACACCCAGTAAGGCCTGGACACCCAGTAAACCAAGACACCCAGTAAGACCAGGACACCGAGTAAGACCAGGACACCCAGTAAGGATAGGACACCCAGTAAGACCAGGACACCCAGTAAGACCAGGACACCCAGTAAGGCCAGGACACCCAGTAAGGCTAAGACACCCAGTAAGACCAGGACACCCAGTAAGACCAGGACACCCAGTAAGGCCAGGACACCCAGTAAGACCAGGACACCCAGTAAGACTAGGACACACAGTAAGGCTAGGACACCCAGTAAGACTAGGACACACAGTAAGACTAGGATACCCAGTAAGACCAGGACACAGCAGTAAGACTAGGACACCCAGTATGACCCGGACACCCAGTAAGACTAGGACACACAGTAAGACCAGGATACCCAGTAAGACCAAGACACCCAGTAAGACCAGGACACCCAGTAAGACTAGGACACCCAGTAAGACCAGGACACACAGTAAGACTAGGACACCCAGTAAGACCAGGACACCCAGTAAGACCAGGACACCCAGTAAGACTAGGACACCCAGTAAGACTAGGACACCCAGTAAGACTAGGATACCCAGTATGGCCAGGACACCCAGAAAGACTAGGACACTCAGTAAGACCCGGACACCCTGTATGACCAGGACACCCAGTAAGACCCGTACACCCAGTAAGACCCGGACACCCAGTAAGACTAGGACACCCAGTAAGACCAGGAAACACAGTAAGACTAGGACACCCAGTAAGACCAGGATACCCAGTAAGACCAGGACACCCAGTAAGCCAGGACACCCAGTAAGACCAGGACACCCAGTAAGACCAGGACACCCAGTAAGACTAGGACACCCAGTAAGACTAGGACACCCAGTAAGACCAGGACACCCAGTAAGACTAGGACACCCAGTAAGACTAGGACACCCAGTAAGACCAGGACACTCAGTAAGACTAGAACACACAGTAAGACCAGGACACCCAGTAAGACCGGGACACCCAGTAAGACCCGGACACCCAGTAAGACTAGGACACGCAGTAAGACCAGGACACCCAGTAAGACTAGGACACCCAGTAAGAACAGGACACCCAATAAGACAAGGACACCCAGTAAGACTAGGACACCCAGTAAGACTAGGACACCCAGTAAGACCAGGACACACAGTAAGACTAGGACACCCAGTAAGACCAGGATATCCAGTAAGACCAGGACACCCAGTAAGACTAGGACACCCAGTAAGACCAGGACACACAGTAAGACTAGGACACCCAGTAAGACCAGGACACCCAGTAAGACCAGGACACCCAGTAAGACTAGGACACCCAGTAAGACTAGGACACCCAGTAAGACTAGGATACCCAGTATGGCCAGGACACCCAGAAAGACTAGGACACTCAGTAAGACCCGGACACCCTGTATGACCAGGACACCCAGTAAGACCCGGACACCCAGTAAGACTAGGACACCCAGTAAGACCAGGACACCCAGTAAGACTAGGACACCCAGTAAGACTAGGACACCCAGTAAGACTAGGACACCCAGTAAGACTAGGACACCCAGTAAGACCAGGACACCCAGTAAGATTAGGACACCCAGTAAGACCAGGACACCCAGTAAGACCAGGACACCCAATAAGACTAGGACACCCAGTAAGACTAGGACACCCAGTAAGACCAGGACACCCAGTAAGACCAGGACAGCCAGTAAGACTAGGACACCCAGTAAGACCAGGAAACCCAGTAAGACTAGGACACCCAGTAAGACCAGGACACCCAGTAAGACCAGGACACCCAGTAAAACCAGGATACCCAGTAAGACCAGGACACCCAGTAAGGCCAGGACACAGTAAGACCAGGACACCCAGTAAGGCCAGGACACCCAGTAAGACCAGGACACCCAGTAAGGCCTGGACACCCAGTAACACCTGGACACCCAGTAAGACCAGGACACCCAGTAAGACCAGGACACCCAGTAAGGATAGGACACCCAGTAAGACCAGGACACCCAGTAAGACCAGGACACCCAGTAAGACAAGGACACCCAGTAAGGCTAGGACACCCAGTAAGACCAGGACACCCAGTAAGACTAGGACACTCAGTAAGACCAGGACACCCAGTAAGACTAGGACACCCAGTAAGACTAGGACACCAAGTAAGACCAGGACACCCAGTAAGACTAGGAAACACAGTAAGACCAGGACACCCAGTAAGACCAGGACACCCAGTAAGACTAGGACACCCAGTAAGACTAGCACACCCAGTAAGACTAGGACACCCAGTAAGACCAGGACACACAGTAAGACTAGGAAACCCAGTAAGACCAGGATACCCAGTAAGACCAGGACACCCAGTAAGACTAGGACACCCAGTAAGACCAGGACACCCAGTAAGACCAGGACACCCAGTAAGACTAGGACACCCAGTAAGACCAGTTACACCCTGTAAGATTAGGACACCCAGTAAGACCAGGACACTCAGTAAGACTAGGACACCCAGTAAGACCAGGACACTCAGTAAGACTAGGACACCCAGTAAGATTAGGACACCCATTAAGACCAGAACATCCAGTAAGACCAGGACACTCAGTAAGACCAGGACACTCAGTAAGACCAGGACACCCAGTAAGACTAGGACACCCAGTAAGACTAGGACACCCAGTAAGACTAGGACACCCAGTAAGCCCAGGACACCCAGTAAGACTAGGACACCCAGTAAGACCAGGACACTCAGTAAGACTAGGACACCCAGTAAGACCAGGACACTCAGTAAGACCAGGACACCCAGTAAGACTAGGACACCCAGTAAGACCAGGACACTCAGTAAGACTAGGACACCCAGTAAGACCAGGACACTCAGTAAGGCCAGGACACCCAGTAAGACCAGGACACTCAGTAAGATTAGGACACCCAGTAAGACCAGGACACCCAGTAAGACCAGGACACCCAGTAAGACTAGGACACCCAGTAAGAACAGGACACCCAATAAGACAAGGACACCCAGTAAGACTAGAACACCCAGTAAGACTAGGACACCCAGTAAGACCAGGATATCCAGTAAGACCAGGACACCCAGTAAGACCAGGACACCCAGTAAGACTAGGACACCCAGTAAGACTAGGACACCAAGTAAGACCAGGACACCCAGTAAGACTAGGACACCCAGTAAGACCAGGACACCCAGTAAGACCAGGACACCCAATAAGACTAGGACACCCAGTAAGACTAGGACACCCAGTAAGACCAGGACACCCAGTAAGACCAGGACAGCCAGTAAGACTAGGACACCCAGTAAGACCAGGAAACCCAGTAAGACTAGGACACCCAGTAAGACCAGGACACCCAGTAAGACCAGGACACCCAGTAAAACCAGGATACCCAGTAAGACCAGGACACCCAGTAAGGCCAGGACACAGTAAGACCAGGACACCCAGTAAGGCCAGGACACCCAGTAAGACCAGGACACCCAGTAAGGCCTGGACACCCAGTAACACCTGGACACCCAGTAAGACCAGGACACCCAGTAAGACCAGGACACCCAGTAAGGATAGGACACCCAGTAAGACCAGGACACCCAGTAAGACCAGGACATCCAGTAAGACAAGGACACCCAGTAAGGCTAGGACACCCAGTAAGACCAGGACACCCAGTAAGACTAGGACACTCAGTAAGACCAGGACACCCAGTAAGACTAGGACACCCAGTAAGACTAGGACACCAAGTAAGACCAGGACACCCAGTAAGACTAGGAAACACAGTAAGACCAGGACACCCAGTAAGACCAGGACACCCAGTAAGACTAGGACACCCAGTAAGACTAGCACACCCAGTAAGACTAGGACACCCAGTAAGACCAGGACACACAGTAAGACTAGGAAACCCAGTAAGACCAGGATACCCAGTAAGACCAGGACACCCAGTAAGACTAGGACACCCAGTAAGACCAGGACACCCAGTAAGACCAGGACACCCAGTAAGACTAGGACACCCAGTAAGACCAGTTACACCCTGTAAGATTAGGACACCCAGTAAGACCAGGACACTCAGTAAGACTAGGACACCCAGTAAGACCAGGACACTCAGTAAGACTAGGACACCCAGTAAGATTAGGACACCCATTAAGACCAGAACATCCAGTAAGACCAGGACACTCAGTAAGACCAGGACACTCAGTAAGACCAGGACACCCAGTAAGACTAGGACACCCAGTAAGACTAGGACACCCAGTAAGACTAGGACACCCAGTAAGCCCAGGACACCCAGTAAGACTAGGACACCCAGTAAGACCAGGACACTCAGTAAGACTAGGACACCCAGTAAGACCAGGACACTCAGTAAGACCAGGACACCCAGTAAGACTAGGACACCCAGTAAGACCAGGACACTCAGTAAGACTAGGACACCCAGTAAGACCAGGACACTCAGTAAGGCCAGGACACCCAGTAAGACCAGGACACTCAGTAAGATTAGGACACCCAGTAAGACCAGGACACCCAGTAAGACCAGGACACCCAGTAAGACTAGGACACCCAGTAAGAACAGGACACCCAATAAGACAAGGACACCCAGTAAGACTAGAACACCCAGTAAGACTAGGACACCCAGTAAGACCAGGATATCCAGTAAGACCAGGACACCCAGTAAGACCAGGACACCCAGTAAGACTAGGACACCCAGTAAGACTAGGACACCAAGTAAGACCAGGACACCCAGTAAGACTAGGACACCCAGTAAGACCAGGACACCCAGTAAGACCAGGATACCCAGTAAGACCAGGACACCCAGTAAGACCAGGACACCCTGTATAACTAGGACACCCAGTAAGACTAGCACACCCAGTAAGACTAGGACACCCAGTAAGACCAGGACACACAGTAAAACTAGGCCACCCAGTAAGACCAGGATACCCAGTAAGACCAGGACACCCAGTAAGACCAGGACACCCAGTAAGACCAGGACACCCAGTAAGACTAGGACACCCAGTAAGACCAGGACACCCAGTAAGAACAGGACACCCAGTAAGACTAGGACACCCAGTAAGACCAGTTACACCCAGTAACATTAGGACACCCAGTAAGACCAGGACACTCAGTAAGACTAGGACACCCAGTAAGACCAGGACACTCAGTAAGACTAGGACACCCAGTAAGACTAGGACACCCATTAAGACCAGAACATCCAGTAAGACCAGGACACTCAGTAAGACCAGGACACTCAGTAAGACCAGGACACCCAGTAAGACTAGGACACCCAGTAAAACTAGGACACCCGGTAAGACTAGGACACCCAGTAAGCCCAGGACACCCAGTAACACTAGGACACCCAGTAAGACCAGGACACTCAGTAAGACTAGGACACCCAGTAAGACCAGGACACTCAGTAAGACTAGGGCACCCAGTAAGACTAGGACACCCAGTAAGACCAGGACACTCAGTAAGACTAGGACACCCAGTAGGACCAGGACACTCAGTAAGGCCAGGACACCCAGTAAGACCAGGACACCCAGTAAGACCAGGACACCCAAAAGACTAGGACACCCAGTAAGACTAGGACACCCAGTAAGACCAGGACACCCAGTAAGACCAGGACAGCCAGTAAGACTAGGACACCCAGTAAGATCAGGAAACCCAGTAAGACTAGGACACCCAGTAAGACCAGGACACCCAGTAAGACCAGGACACCCTAGTAAAACCAGGATACCCAGTAAGACCAGGACACCCAGTAACACTAGGACACCCAGTAAGACCAGGACACCCAGTAAGACCAGGACACCCAGTAAGACTAGGACACCCAGTAAGACCAGTTACACCCAGTAAGATTAGGACACCCAGTAAGACCAGGACACCCAGTAAGAACAGGACACCCAGTAAGACTAGGACACCCAGTAAGACCAGTTACACCCAGTAAGATTAGGACACCCAGTAAGACCAGGACACTCAGTAAGACTAGGACACCCAGTAAGACCAGGACTATCAGTAAGACTAGGACACCCAGTAAGACTAGGACACCCATTAAGACCAGAACATCCAGTAAGACCAGGACACTCAGTAAGACCAGGACACTCAGTAAGACCAGGACACCCAGTAAGACTAGGACACCCAGTAAAACTAGGACACCCAGTAAGACTAGGACACCCAGTAAGCCCAGGACACCCAGTAACACTAGGACACCCAGTAAGACCAGGACACTCAGTAAGACTAGGACACCCAGTAAGACCAGGACACTCAGTAAGACTAGGGCACCCAGTAAGACTAGGACACCCAGTAAGACCAGGACACTCAGTAAGACTAGGACACCCAGTAGGACCAGGACACTCAGTAAGGCCAGGACACCCAGTAAGACCAGGACACCCAGTAAGATTAGGACACCCGGTAAGACCAGGACACCCAGTAAGACCAGGACACCCAATAAGACTAGGACACCCAGTAAGACTAGGACACCCAGTAAGACCAGGACACCCAGTAAGACCAGGACAGCCAGTAAGACTAGGACACCCAGTAAGACCAGGAAACCCAGTAAGACTAGGACACCCAGTAAGACCAGGACACCCAGTAAGACCAGGACACCCAGTAAAACCAGGATACCCAGTAAGACCAGGACACCCAGTAAGGCCAGGACACAGTAAGACCAGGACACCCAGTAAGGCCAGGACACCCAGTAAGACCAGGACACCCAGTAAGGCCAGGACACAGTAAGACCTGGACACCCAGTAAGACCAGGACACCCAGTAAGACCAGGACACCCAGTAAGGATAGGACACCCAGTAAGACCAGGACACCCAGTAAGACCAGGACACCCAGTAAGACAAGGACACCCAGTAAGGCTAGGACACCCAGTAAGACCAGGACACCCAGTAAGACTAGGACACTCAGTAAGACCAGGACACCCAGTAAGACTAGGACACTCAGTAAGACTAGGACACCCAGTAAGACCAAGACACCCAGTAAGACCAGGACACCCAGTAAGACTAGGACACCCAGTAAGACTAGCACACCCAGTAAGACTAGGACACCCAGTAAGACCAGGACACACAGTAAGACTAGGACACCCAGTAAGACCAGGATACCCAGTAAGACCAGGACACCCAGTAAGACCAGGACACCCAGTAAGACCAGGACACCCAGTAAGACTAGGACACCCAGTAAGACCAGGACACCCAGTAAGACCAGGACACCCAGTAAGACTAGGACACCCAGTAAGACCAGTTACACCCAGTAAGATTAGGACACCCAGTAAGACCAGGACACTCAGTAAGACTAGGACACCCAGTAAGACCAGGACACTCAGTAAGACTAGGACACCCAGTAAGACTAGGACACCCATTAAGACCAGAACATCTAGTAAGACCAGAACACTCAGTAAGACCAGGACACTCAGTAAGACCAGGACACCCAGTAAGACTAGGACAACCAGTAAGACTAGGACACCCAGTAAGACTAGGACACCCAGTAAGCCCAGGACACCCAGTAAGACTAGGACACCCAGTAAGACCAGGACACTCAGTAAGACTAGGACACCCAGTAAGACCAGGACACTCAGTAAGACTAGGGCACCCAGTAAGACCAGGACACTCAGTAAGGCCAGGACACCCAGTAAGACCAGGACACCCAGTAGGATTAGGACACCCAGTAAGACCATGACACTCAGTAAGACTAGGACACCCAGTAAGACCAGGACACTCAGTAAGACTAGGACACCCAGTAAGACTAGGACACCCATTAAGACCAGAACATCCAGTAAGACCAGAACACTCAGTAAGACCAGGACACTCAGTAAGACCAGGACACCCAGTAAGACTAGGACAACCAGTAAGACTAGGACACCCAGTAAGACTAGGACACCCAGTAAGCCCAGGACACCCAGTAAGACTAGGACACCCAGTAAGACCAGGACACTCAGTAAGACTAGGACACCCAGTAAGACCAGGACACTCAGTAAGACTAGGGCACCCAGTAAGACTAGGACACCCAGTAAGACCAGGACACTCAGTAAGACTAGGACACCCAGTAAGACCAGGACACTCAGTAAGGCCAGGACACCCAGTAAGACCAGGACACCCAGTAGGATTAGGACACCCAGTAAGACCAGGACACCCAGTAAGACCAGGACACCCAGTAAGACTAGGACACCCAGTAAGACTAGGACACCCAGTAAGACCAGGACACCCAGTAAGACCAGGACAGCCAGTAAGACTAGGACACCCAGTAAGACCAGGAAACCCAGTAAGACTAGGACACCCAGTAAGACCAGGACACCCAGTAAGACCAGGACACCCAGTAAAACCAGGACACCCAGTAAGACCAGGACACCCAGTAAGGCCAGGACACACAGTAAGACCAGGACACCCAGTAAGGCCAGGACACCCAGTAAGACCAGGACACCCAGTAAGGCCTGGACACCCAGTAACACCTGGACACCCAGTAAGACCAGGACACCCAGTAAGACCAGGACACCCAGTAAGGATAGGACACCCAGTAAGACCAGGACACCCAGTAAGACCAGGACACCCAGTAAGACAAGGACACCCAGTAAGGCTAGGACACCCAGTAAGACCAGGACACCCAGTAAGACTAGGACACTCAGTAAGACCAGGACACCCAGTAAGACTAGGACACCCAGTAAGACTAGGACACCAAGTAAGACCAGGACACCCAGTAAGACTAGGAAACACAGTAAGACCAGGACACCCAGTAAGACCAGGACACCCAGTAAGACTAGGACACCCAGTAAGACTAGCACACCCAGTAAGACTAGGACACCCAGTAAGACCAGGACACACAGTAAGACTAGGAAACCCAGTAAGACCAGGATACCCAGTAAGACCAGGACACCCAGTAAGACTAGGACACCCAGTAAGACCAGGACACCCAGTAAGACCAGGACACCCAGTAAGACTAGGACACCCAGTAAGACCAGTTACACCCTGTAAGATTAGGACACCCAGTAAGACCAGGACACTCAGTAAGACTAGGACACCCAGTAAGACCAGGACACTCAGTAAGACTAGGACACCCAGTAAGATTAGGACACCCATTAAGACCAGAACATCCAGTAAGACCAGGACACTCAGTAAGACCAGGACACTCAGTAAGACCAGGACACCCAGTAAGACTAGGACACCCAGTAAGACTAGGACACCCAGTAAGACTAGGACACCCAGTAAGCCCAGGACACCCAGTAAGACTAGGACACCCAGTAAGACCAGGACACTCAGTAAGACTAGGACACCCAGTAAGACCAGGACACTCAGTAAGACCAGGACACCCAGTAAGACTAGGACACCCAGTAAGACCAGGACACTCAGTAAGACTAGGACACCCAGTAAGACCAGGACACTCAGTAAGGCCAGGACACCCAGTAAGACCAGGACACTCAGTAAGATTAGGACACCCAGTAAGACCAGGACACCCAGTAAGACCAGGACACCCAGTAAGACTAGGACACCCAGTAAGAACAGGACACCCAATAAGACAAGGACACCCAGTAAGACTAGAACACCCAGTAAGACTAGGACACCCAGTAAGACCAGGATATCCAGTAAGACCAGGACACCCAGTAAGACCAGGACACCCAGTAAGACTAGGACACCCAGTAAGACTAGGACACCAAGTAAGACCAGGACACCCAGTAAGACTAGGACACCCAGTAAGACCAGGACACCCAGTAAGACCAGGACAGCCAGTAAGACTAGGACACCCAGTAAGACCAGGAAACCCAGTAAGACTAGGACACCCAGTAAGACCAGGACACCCAGTAAGACCAGGACACCCAGTAAAACCAGGATACCCAGTAAGACCAGGACACCCAGTAAGGCCAGGACACAGTAAGACCAGGACACCCAGTAAGGCCAGGACACCCAGTAAGACCAGGACACCCAGTAAGGCCTGGACACCCAGTAACACCTGGACACCCAGTAAGACCAGGACACCCAGTAAGACCAGGACACCCAGTAAGGATAGGACACCCAGTAAGACCAGGACACCCAGTAAGACCAGGACACCCAGTAAGACAAGGACACCCAGTAAGGCTAGGACACCCAGTAAGACCAGGACACCCAGTAAGACTAGGACACTCAGTAAGACCAGGACACCCAGTAAGACTAGGACACCCAGTAAGACTAGGACACCAAGTAAGACCAGGACACCCAGTAAGACTAGGAAACACAGTAAGACCAGGACACCCAGTAAGACCAGGACACCCAGTAAGACTAGGACACCCAGTAAGACTAGCACACCCAGTAAGACTAGGACACCCAGTAAGACCAGGACACACAGTAAGACTAGGAAACCCAGTAAGACCAGGATACCCAGTAAGACCAGGACACCCAGTAAGACTAGGACACCCAGTAAGACCAGGACACCCAGTAAGACCAGGACACCCAGTAAGACTAGGACACCCAGTAAGACCAGTTACACCCTGTAAGATTAGGACACCCAGTAAGACCAGGACACTCAGTAAGACTAGGACACCCAGTAAGACCAGGACACTCAGTAAGACTAGGACACCCAGTAAGATTAGGACACCCATTAAGACCAGAACATCCAGTAAGACCAGGACACTCAGTAAGACCAGGACACTCAGTAAGACCAGGACACCCAGTAAGACTAGGACACCCAGTAAGACTAGGACACCCAGTAAGACTAGGACACCCAGTAAGCCCAGGACACCCAGTAAGACTAGGACACCCAGTAAGACCAGGACACTCAGTAAGACTAGGACACCCAGTAAGACCAGGACACTCAGTAAGACCAGGACACCCAGTAAGACTAGGACACCCAGTAAGACCAGGACACTCAGTAAGACTAGGACACCCAGTAAGACCAGGACACTCAGTAAGGCCAGGACACCCAGTAAGACCAGGACACTCAGTAAGATTAGGACACCCAGTAAGACCAGGACACCCAGTAAGACCAGGACACCCAGTAAGACTAGGACACCCAGTAAGAACAGGACACCCAATAAGACAAGGACACCCAGTAAGACTAGAACACCCAGTAAGACTAGGACACCCAGTAAGACCAGGATATCCAGTAAGACCAGGACACCCAGTAAGACCAGGACACCCAGTAAGACTAGGACACCCAGTAAGACTAGGACACCAAGTAAGACCAGGACACCCAGTAAGACTAGGACACCCAGTAAGACCAGGACACCCAGTAAGACCAGGATACCCAGTAAGACCAGGACACCCAGTAAGACCAGGACACCCTGTATAACTAGGACACCCAGTAAGACTAGCACACCCAGTAAGACTAGGACACCCAGTAAGACCAGGACACACAGTAAAACTAGGCCACCCAGTAAGACCAGGATACCCAGTAAGACCAGGACACCCAGTAAGACCAGGACACCCAGTAAGACCAGGACACCCAGTAAGACTAGGACACCCAGTAAGACCAGGACACCCAGTAAGAACAGGACACCCAGTAAGACTAGGACACCCAGTAAGACCAGTTACACCCAGTAACATTAGGACACCCAGTAAGACCAGGACACTCAGTAAGACTAGGACACCCAGTAAGACCAGGACACTCAGTAAGACTAGGACACCCAGTAAGACTAGGACACCCATTAAGACCAGAACATCCAGTAAGACCAGGACACTCAGTAAGACCAGGACACTCAGTAAGACCAGGACACCCAGTAAGACTAGGACACCCAGTAAAACTAGGACACCCGGTAAGACTAGGACACCCAGTAAGCCCAGGACACCCAGTAACACTAGGAAACCCAGTAAGACCAGGACACTCAGTAAGACTAGGACACCCAGTAAGACCAGGACACTCAGTAAGACTAGGGCACCCAGTAAGACTAGGACACCCAGTAAGACCAGGACACTCAGTAAGACTAGGACACCCAGTAGGACCAGGACACTCAGTAAGGCCAGGACACCCAGTAAGACCAGGACACCCAGTAAGACCAGGACACCCAAAAGACTAGGACACCCAGTAAGACTAGGACACCCAGTAAGACCAGGACACCCAGTAAGACCAGGACAGCCATAAGACTAGGACACCCAGTAAGATCAGGAAACCCAGTAAGACTAGGACACCCAGTAAGACCAGGACACCCAGTAAGACCAGGACACCCTAGTAAAACCAGGATACCCAGTAAGACCAGGACACCCAGTAACACTAGGACACCCAGTAAGACCAGGACACCCAGTAAGACCAGGACACCCAGTAAGACTAGGACACCCAGTAAGACCAGTTACACCCAGTAAGATTAGGACACCCAGTAAGACCAGGACACCCAGTAAGAACAGGACACCCAGTAAGACTAGGACACCCAGTAAGACCAGTTACACCCAGTAAGATTAGGACACCCAGTAAGACCAGGACACTCAGTAAGACTAGGACACCCAGTAAGACCAGGACTATCAGTAAGACTAGGACACCCAGTAAGACTAGGACACCCATTAAGACCAGAACATCCAGTAAGACCAGGACACTCAGTAAGACCAGGACACTCAGTAAGACCAGGACACCCAGTAAGACTAGGACACCCAGTAAAACTAGGACACCCAGTAAGACTAGGACACCCAGTAAGCCCAGGACACCCAGTAACACTAGGACACCCAGTAAGACCAGGACACTCAGTAAGACTAGGACACCCAGTAAGACCAGGACACTCAGTAAGACTAGGGCACCCAGTAAGACTAGGACACCCAGTAAGACCAGGACACTCAGTAAGACTAGGACACCCAGTAGGACCAGGACACTCAGTAAGGCCAGGACACCCAGTAAGACCAGGACACCCAGTAAGATTAGGACACCCGGTAAGACCAGGACACCCAGTAAGACCAGGACACCCAATAAGACTAGGACACCCAGTAAGACTAGGACACCCAGTAAGACCAGGACACCCAGTAAGACCAGGACAGCCAGTAAGACTAGGACACCCAGTAAGACCAGGAAACCCAGTAAGACTAGGACACCCAGTAAGACCAGGACACCCAGTAAGACCAGGACACCCAGTAAAACCAGGATACCCAGTAAGACCAGGACACCCAGTAAGGCCAGGACACAGTAAGACCAGGACACCCAGTAAGGCCAGGACACCCAGTAAGACCAGGACACCCAGTAAGGCCAGGACACAGTAAGACCTGGACACCCAGTAAGACCAGGACACCCAGTAAGACCAGGACACCCAGTAAGGATAGGACACCCAGTAAGACCAGGACACCCAGTAAGACCAGGACACCCAGTAAGACAAGGACACCCAGTAAGGCTAGGACACCCAGTAAGACCAGGACACCCAGTAAGACTAGGACACTCAGTAAGACCAGGACACCCAGTAAGACTAGGACACTCAGTAAGACTAGGACACCCAGTAAGACCAAGACACCCAGTAAGACCAGGACACCCAGTAAGACTAGGACACCCAGTAAGACTAGCACACCCAGTAAGACTAGGACACCCAGTAAGACCAGGACACACAGTAAGACTAGGACACCCAGTAAGACCAGGATACCCAGTAAGACCAGGACACCCAGTAAGACCAGGACACCCAGTAAGACCAGGACACCCAGTAAGACTAGGACACCCAGTAAGACCAGGACACCCAGTAAGACCAGGACACCCAGTAAGACTAGGACACCCAGTAAGACCAGTTACACCCAGTAAGATTAGGACACCCAGTAAGACCAGGACACTCAGTAAGACTAGGACACCCAGTAAGACCAGGACACTCAGTAAGACTAGGACACCCAGTAAGACTAGGACACCCATTAAGACCAGAACATCCAGTAAGACCAGAACACTCAGTAAGACCAGGACACTCAGTAAGACCAGGACACCCAGTAAGACTAGGACAACCAGTAAGACTAGGACACCCAGTAAGACTAGGACACCCAGTAAGCCCAGGACACCCAGTAAGACTAGGACACCCAGTAAGACCAGGACACTCAGTAAGACTAGGACACCCAGTAAGACCAGGACACTCAGTAAGACTAGGGCACCCAGTAAGACCAGGACACTCAGTAAGGCCAGGACACCCAGTAAGACCAGGACACCCAGTAGGATTAGGACACCCAGTAAGACCATGACACTCAGTAAGACTAGGACACCCAGTAAGACCAGGACACTCAGTAAGACTAGGACACCCAGTAAGACTAGGACACCCATTAAGACCAGAACATCCAGTAAGACCAGAACACTCAGTAAGACCAGGACACTCAGTAAGACCAGGACACCCAGTAAGACTAGGACAACCAGTAAGACTAGGACACCCAGTAAGACTAGGACACCCAGTAAGCCCAGGACACCCAGTAAGACTAGGACACCCAGTAAGACCAGGACACTCAGTAAGACTAGGACACCCAGTAAGACCAGGACACTCAGTAAGACTAGGGCACCCAGTAAGACTAGGACACCCAGTAAGACCAGGACACTCAGTAAGACTAGGACACCCAGTAAGACCAGGACACTCAGTAAGGCCAGGACACCCAGTAAGACCAGGACACCCAGTAGGATTAGGACACCCAGTAAGACCAGGACACCCAGTAAGACCAGGACACCCAGTAAGACTAGGACACCCAGTAAGACTAGGACACCCAGTAAGACCAGGACACCCAGTAAGACCAGGACAGCCAGTAAGACTAGGACACCCAGTAAGACCAGGAAACCCAGTAAGACTAGGACACCCAGTAAGACCAGGACACCCAGTAAGACCAGGACACCCAGTAAAACCAGGACACCCAGTAAGACCAGGACACCCAGTAAGGCCAGGACACACAGTAAGACCAGGACACCCAGTAAGGCCAGGACACCCAGTAAGACCAGGACACCCAGTAAGGCCTGGACACCCAGTAAGACCTGGACACCCAGTAAGACCAGGACACCCAGTAAGACCAGGACACCCAGTAAGGATAGGACACCCAGTAAGACCAGGACACCCAGTAAGACCAGGACACCCAGTAAGAACAGGACACCCAGTAAGGCTAGGACACCCAGTAAGACCAGGACACCCAGTAAGATCAGGACACCCAGTAAGGCCAGGACACCCAGTAAGACCGGGACACCCAGTAAGACTAGGACACCCAGTAAGACTAGGACACCCAGTAAGACTAGGACACACAGTAAGACTAGGATACCCAGTAAGACCAGGACGCAGCAGTAAGACTAGGACACCCAGTAAGACCCGGACACCCAATAAGACTAGGACACCAGTAAGACCAGGATACCCAGTAAGACCAAGACACCCAGTAAGACTATGACACCCAGTAAGACTAGGACACCCAGTAAGACTAGGACACACAGTAAGACTAGGACACCCAGTAAGACTTGGACACCCAGTAAGACCAGGACACACAGTAAGACTAGGACACCCAGTAAGACCAGGATACCCAGTAAGACCAGGACACCCAGTAAGACCAGGACACCCAGTAAGACTAGGATACCCAGTATGGCCAGGACACCCAGAAAGCCTAGGACACTCAGTAAGACCCGGACACCCTGTAAGACCAGGACACCCAGTAAGACCCGTACACCCAGTAAGACCCGGACACACAGTAAGACTAGGACACCCAGTAAGACCAGGACACCCAGTAAACTAGGACACCCTGTAAGACTAGGACACCCAGTAAGACTAGGACACCCAGTAAGACTAGGACACCCAGTAAGACCAGGACACACAATAAGACTAGGACACCCAGTAAGACAAGGATACCCAGTAAAACCAGGACACCCAGTAAGACCAGGACACCCAGTAAGACCAGGACACCCAGTAAGACCAGGACACCCAGTAAGACTAGGACACCCAGTAAGACTAGGACACCCAGTAAGACCCGGACACCCAGTATGACTAGGACACCCAGTAAGGCCAGGATACCCAGTAAGACCAAGACACCCAGTAATACCAGGACACCAAGTAAGACCAGGACACCCAGTAAGGATAGGACACCCAGTAAGTCCAGTACACCCAGTAAGACCAGGACACCCAGTAAGACCAGGACACCCAGTAAGGCTAGGACACCCAGTAAGACCAGGACACCCAGTAAGACCAAGACACCCAGTAAGGCCAGGACACCCAGTAAGACCAGGACACCCAGTAAGACTAGGACACCCAGTAAGACTAGGACACCCAGTAAGACCAGGACACCCAGTAAGACCAGGACAGCCAGTAAGACTAGGACACCCAGTAAGACCAGGAAACCCAGTAAGACTAGGACACCCAGTAAGACCAGGACACCCAGTAAGACCAGGACACCCAGTAAAACCAGGACACCCAGTAAGACCAGGACACACAGTAAGGCCAGGACACACAGTAAGACCAGGACACCCAGTAAGGCCAGGACACCCAGTAAGACCAGGACACCCAGTAAGGATAGGACACCCAGTAAGTCCAGGACACCCAGTAAGACCAGGACACCCAGTAAGACTAGGACACCCAGTAAGACTAGGACACCCAGTAAGACTAGGATACCCAGTATGGCCAGGACACCCAGAAAGACTAGGACACTCAGTAAGACCCGGACACCCTGCAAGACCAGGACACCCAGTAAGACCCGTACACCCAGTAAGACCCGGACACCCAGTAAGACTAGGACACCCAGTAAGACCAGGACACCCAGTAAGGCTAGGACACCCAGTAAGACCAGGACACCCAGTAAGACCAGGACACCCAGTAAGGTTAGGACACCCAGTAAGACCAGGACACCCAGTAAGACCAGGACACTCAGTAAGACCAGGACACTCAGTAAGACCAGGACACCCAGTAAGGTTAAGACACCCAGTAAGGCTAGGACACCCAGTAAGACCAGGACACCCAGTAAGACCAGGACACCCACTAAGGTTAGGACACCCAGTAAGGCTAGGATACCCAGTAAGACCAGGACACCCAGTAAGGTTAGGACACCCAGTAAGACCAGGACACCCAGTAAGACTAGGACACCCAGTAAGACCAGGACACCCAGTAAGGATAGGACACCCAGTAAGGCTAG
The DNA here is from genome assembly GCA_964016885.1 of Eledone cirrhosa. NCBI lineage: Eukaryota > Metazoa > Mollusca > Cephalopoda > Octopoda > Eledonidae > Eledone > Eledone cirrhosa. The sequence goes on along the minus strand of OZ024748.1, from coordinate 38,363,937 downwards.
GACACCCAGTAAGACCAGGACACCCAGTAAGACCAGGACACTCAGTAAGACCAGGAAACCCAGTAAGGTTAGGACACCAGTAAGGCTAGGACACCCAGTAAGACCAGGACACTCAGTAAGACCAGGACACCCAGTAAGGTTAGGACACCCAGTAAGACCAGGACACCCAGTAAGACCAGGACACTCAGTAAGACGAGGACACCCAGTAAGACTAGGACACCCAGTAAGACCAGGACACCCAGTAAGGTTAGGACACCCAGTAAGACCAGGACACCCAGTAAGGCCAGGACACCCAGTAAGACCAGGACACCCAGTAAGACCAGGACACCCAGTAAGACCAGGACACTCAGTAAGGCTAGGACACCCAGTAAGACCAGGACACCCAGTAATACCAGGACAACCAGTAAGGCCAGGACACCCAGTAAGACCAGGACACACAGTAAGACCAGGACACTCAGTAAGACCAGGACACCCAGTAAGGTTAGGACACCAGTAAGGCTAGGACACCCAGTTAGACCAGGACACTCAGTAAGACCAGGACACCCAGTAAGGTTAGGACACCCAGTAAGACCAGGACACCCAGTAAGACCAGGACACCCAGTAAGGCCAGGACACCCAGTAAGACCAGGACACACAGTAAGGCCAGGACACCCAGTAAGACCAGGACACCCAGTAAGGCCAGGACACACAGTAAGACCAGGACACCCAGTAAGGCCAGGACACCCAGTAAGGCCAGGACACCCAGTAAGAACAGGACACCCAGTAAGGCCAGGACACCCAGTAAGACCAGGACACCCAGTAAGACCAGGACACCCAGTAAGACCAGGACACTGAGTAAGGCTAGGACACCCAGTAAGACCAGGACACCCAGTAATACCAGGACACCCAGTAAGGCCAGGAAACCCAGTAAGACCAGGACACACAGTAAGGCCAGGACACCCAGTAAGACCAGGACACCCAGTAAGGCCAGGACACCCAGTAAGACCAGGACACCCTGTAAGGCCAGGACACCCAGTAAGGCCAGGACACCCAGTTTGACCAGGACACCCAGTAAGACCAGGACACCGAGTAAAACCAGGACACCCAGTAAGACCAGGACACCCAGTAAGGCCAGGACACACAGTAAGACCAGGACACCCAGTAAGACTAGGACACACAGTAAGACTAGGATACCCAGTAAGACCAGGACACAGCAGTAAGACTAGGACACCCAGTATGACCCGGACACCCAGTAAGACTAGGACACCCAGTAAGACCAGGATACCCAGTAAGACCAAGACACCCAGTAAGACCAGGATACCCAGTAAGACTAGGACACCCAGTAAGACTAGGACACACAGTAAGACTAGGACACCCAGTAAGACTAGGACACCCAGTAAGACCAGGACACACAGTAAGACTAGGACACCCAGTAAGACCAGGACACCCAGTAAGACCAGGACACCCAGTAAGACTAGGACACCCAGTAAGACTAGGACACCCAGTAAGACTAGGATACCCAGTATGGCCAGGACACCCAGAAAGACTAGGACACTCAGTAAGACCCGGACACCCTGTAAGACCAGGACACCCAGTAAGACCCGTACACCCAGTAAGACCCGGACACCCAGTAAGACTAGGACACCCAGTAAGACCAGGACACCCAGTAAGAATAGGACACCCAGTAAGACTAGGACACCCAGTAAGACTAGGACACCCAGTAAGACCAGGACACACAGAAAGACTAGGACACCCAGTAAGACAAGGATACACAGTAAGACCAGGACACCCAGTAAGACCAGGACACCCAGTAAGACCAAGACACCCAGTAAGACTAGGACACCCAGTAAGACCAGGAGAACCAGTAAGACTAGGACACCCACTAAGACTAGGACACCCAGTAAGACCAGGATACCCAGTAAGACCAGGACACCCAGTAAGACTAGGACACCCAGTAAGACTAGGACACCCAGTAAGACTAGGACACACAGTAAGACTAGGACACCCAGTAAGACTAGGACACCCAGTAAGACCAGGACACACAGTAAGACTAGGACACCCAGTAAGACCAGTATACCCAGTAAGACCAGGACACCCAGTAAGACCAGGACACCCAGTAAGACTAGGACGCCGAGTAAGACTAGGACACCCAGTAAGACCAGGACACTCAGTAAGGCCAGGACACCCAGTAAGACCAGGACACCCAGTAAGGCTAGGAAATCCAGTAAGACTAGGACACCCAGTAAGACCAGGACATCCAGTAAGACTAGGACACCCAGTAAAACCAGGACACTCAGTAAGACTAGGACACCCAGTAAGATCATGACACTCAGTAAGACCAGGACACCCAGTAAGACCAGGACACCCAGTAAGACTAGGACGCCCAGTAAGACCAGGATACCCAGTAAGACCAGGACAGCCAGTAAGACTAGGACACCCAGTAAGACCAGGACACCCAGTAAGACTAGGACACCCAGTAAGACCAGGACACGCAGTAAGACTAGGACACGCAATAAGACTAGGACACCCAGTAAGACCAGGACACCCAGTAAGACCAGGACAGCCAATAAGACAAGGACACCCAGTAAGACCAGGACACCCAGTAAGACTAGGACACCCAGTAAGACCAGGACACCCAGTAAGACCAGGACACCCAGTAAGACTAGGACACCCAGTAAGTCCAGGACACGCAGTATGACTAGAACACCCAGTAAGACCAGGACACTCAGTAAGACTAGGACACCCAGTAAGACTAGGACACCCAATAAGACTAGGACACCCAGTAAGACCAGGACACTCAGTAAGACTAGGACACCCAGTAAGACTAGGACACTCAGTAAGACTAGGACACCCAGTAAGACTAGGACACCCAGTAAGACTAGGACACCCAGTAAGACAAGGACACTCAGTAAGACTAGGACACCCAGCAAGACCAGGACACTCAGTAAGACTAGGACACCCAGTAAGACTAGGACACCCAGTAAGACTAGAACACCCAGTAAGACCAGGACACCCAGTAAGACCAGGACACCCAGTAAGACTAGGACACCCAGTAAGACCAGGACATTCAGTAAGACCAGGACACCCAGTAAGACTAGGACACCCAGTAAGACTAGGACACCCAGTAAGACTAGGACACTCAGTAAGACCAGGACACTCAGTAAGACTAGGACACCCAGTAAGACCAGGACACTCAATAAGACTAGGACACCCAGTAAGACCAGGACACTCAGTAAGAATAGGACACCCAGTAAGACAAGGACACTCAGTAAGACTAGGACACCCAGTAACCAGGACACTCAGTAAGACTAGGACACACAGTAAGACCAAGACACTCAGTAAGACTAGGACACCCAGTAAGACTAGGACACCCAGTAAGACTAGGACACCCAGTAAGACCAGGTCACTCAGTAAGACCAGGACACCCAGTAAGACCAGGACACTCAGTAAGACTAGGACACCCAGTAAGACCAGGACACTCAGTAACACTAGGACACCCAGTAAGACCAGGACACTCAGTAAGACTAGGACACCCACTAAGACTAGGACACCCAGTAAGACCAGGACACTCAGTAAGACTAGGACACCCAGTAAGACCAGGACACTCAGTAAGACTAGGACACCCAGTAAGAGTAGGACACCCAGTAAGAACAGGACACTCAGTAAGACTAGGACACCTAGTAGAACCAGGACACTCAGTAAGACTAGGACACCCAGTAAGACTAGGACACCCAGTAAGACTAGGACACCCAGTAAGACCATGACAGCCAGTAAGACTAGGACACCCAGTAAGACCAGGGCACTCAGTAAGACTAGGACACCCAGTAAGACCAGGACACTCAGTAAGACTAGGACACCCAGTAAGACTAGGACACCCAGTAAGACCAGGACATCCAGTAAGACCAGGACACTCAGTAAGACCAGGACACCCAGTAAGACCAGGACACCCAGTAAGACTGGGACACCCAGTAAGACTAGGACACCCAGTAATACTAGGACACCCAATAAGACCAGGACACCCAGTAAGACTAGGGCACCCAGTAAGACCAGGACACTCAGTAAGACTAGGACACCCAGTAAGACCAGGACACTCAGTAAGACTAGGACACCCAGTAAGACTAGGACACCCAGTAAGACCAGGACACTCAGTAAGAGTAGGACACCCAGTAAGACCAGGACACTCAGTAAGGCCAGGACACCCAGTAAGACCAGGACACCCAGTAAGACCAGGACACCCAGTAAGACTAGGACACCCAGTAAGAATAGGACACCCAGTAAGACCAGGACATCCAGTAAGACTAGGACACCCAGTAAGACCAGGACACTCAGAAAGACTAGGACACCTAGTAAGACCAGGACACTCAGTAAGACTAGGACACCCAGTAAGACCAGGACACCCAGTAAGACCAGGACACCCAGTAAGACTAGGACACCCAGTAAGACCAGGACACCCAGTAAGACCAGGACACCCAGTAAGACTAGGACACCCAGTAAGACAAGGACACTCAGTAAGACTAGGACACCCAGCAAGACCAGGACACTCAGTAAGACTAGGACACCCAGTAAGACTAGGACACCCAGTAAGACTAGAACACCCAGTAAGACCAGGACACTCAGTAAGACTAGGACACCCAGTAAGACTAGGACACCCAATAAGACTAGGACACCCAGTAAGACCAGGACACTCAGTAAGACTAGGACACCCAGTAAGACTAGGACACTCAGTAAGACTAGGACACCCAGTAAGACTAGGACACCCAGTAAGACTAGGACACCCAGTAAGACAAGGACACTCAGTAAGACTAGGACACCCAGCAAGACCAGGACACTCAGTAAGACTAGGACACCCAGTAAGACTAGGACACCCAGTAAGACTAGAACACCCAGTAAGACCAGGACACCCAGTAAGACCAGGACACCCAGTAAGACTAGGACACCCAGGAAGACCAGGACATCCAGTAAGACTAGGAGACCCAGTAAGACCAGGACACTCAGTAAGACAAGGACACCCAGTAAGACCAGGACACTCAATAAGACTAGGACACCCAGTAAGACCAGGACACTCAGTAAGAATAGGACACCCAGTAAGACAAGGACACTCAGTAAGACTAGGACACCCAGTAAGACTAGGACACCCAGTAACCAGGACACTCAGTAAGACTAGGACACCCAGTAAGACCAGGACACTCAGTAAGACTAGGACACCCAGTAAGACCAGGACACTCAGTAAGACTAGGACACCCAGTAAGACCAGGACACCCAGTAAGACCAGGACACCCAGTAAGACTAGGACACCCAGTAAGACCAGGACACCCAGTAAGACCAGGACAGCCAGTAAGACTAGGACACCCAGTAAGACCAGGACACCCAGTAAGACTAGGACACCCAGTAAGACTAGGACACCCAGTAAGACCAGGACACCCAGTAAGACTAGGACACCAGTAAGACCAGGACATCCAGTAAGACTAGGACACCCAGTAAGACCAGGACACTCAGTAAGACTAGGACACTCAGTAAGACCAGGACACCCAGTAAGACCAGGACACCCAGTAAGACTAGGACACCCAGTAAGACCAGGACACCCAGTAAGACTAGGACACCCAGTAAGACCAGGACACTCAGTAAGACTAGGACACCCAGTAAGACTAGGACACCCAGTAAGACTAGGACACCCAGTAAGACTAGGACACCCAGTAAGACCAGGACACTCAGTAAGACTTGGACACCCAGTAAGACCAGGACACTCAGTAAGACTAGGACACCCAGTAAGACCAGGACACTCAGTAAGACTAGGACACCCAGTAAGACTAGTACACCCAGTAAGACTAGGACACCCAGTAAGACCAGGACACTCAGTAAGACCAGGACACCCAGTAAGACCAGGACACTCAGTAAAACTAGGACACCCAGTAAGACTAGGACACCCAGTAAGAACAGGACACTCAGTAAGACTAGGACACCCAGTAAGACCAGGACACTCAGTAAGACTAGGACACCCAGTAAGACTAGGACACCCAGTAAGACCAGGATACTCAGTAAGACTAGGACACCCAGTAAGACCAGGTCACTCAGTAAGACTAGGACACCCAGTAAGGCCAGGACACCCAGTAAGACCAGGACACTCAGTAAGACTAGGACACCCAGTAAGACTAGGACACCCAGTAAGACTAGGACACCCAGTAAGACTAGGACACCCAGTAAGACCAGGACACTCAGTAAGACCAGGACACCCAGTAAGACCAGGACACTCAGTAAAACTAGGACACCCAGTAAGACTAGGACACCCAGTAAGAACAGGACACTCAGTAAGACTAGGACACCCAGTAAGACCAGGACACTCAGTAAGACTAGGACACCCAGTAAGACTAGGACACCCAGTAAGACCAGGATACTCAGTAAGACTAGGACACCCAGTAAGATCAGGACACTCAGTAAGACTAGGACACTCAGTAAGACTAGGACACCCAGTAAGACCAGGACACTCAGTAAGACTAGGACACCTGTAAGACTAGGACACCCAGTAAGACCAGGACACTCAGTAAGACTAGGACACCCAGTAAGACCAGGACACTCAGTAAGAATAGGACACCCAGTAAGACTAGGACACCCAGTAAGACCAGGACACCCAGTAAGACCAGGACATCCAGTAAGACTAGGACACCCAGTAAGACCAGGACACTCATTAAGACTAGGACACCCATAAGACCAGGACACTCAGTAAGGCCATGACACTCAGTAAGACCAGGACACCCAGTAAGACCAGGACATCCAGTAAGACCAGGACACCCAGTAAGACTAGGACACCCAGTAAGACTAGGACACCCAGTAAGACCAGGACATCCAGTAAGACTAGGACACCCAGTAAGACCAGGAGACTCAGTAAGACTAGGACACCGAGTAAGACCAGGACACTCAGTAAGACTAGGACACCCAGTAAGACCAGGTCACTCAGTAAGACTAGGACACCCAGTAAGGCCAGGACACCCAGTAAGACCAGGACACTCAGTAAGACCAGGACACTCAGTAAGACTAGGACACCCAGTAAGACTAGGACACCCAGTAAGACTAGGACACCCTGTAAGACCAGGACACTCAGTAAGACTAGGACACCCAGTAAAACCAGGACACCCAGTAAGACCCGGGCACCCAGTAAGACTAGGACACCCAGTAAGACTAGGACACCCAGTAAGACCAGGACACTCAGTAAGACTAGGACACCCAGTAAGACCAGGACACTCAGTATTACTAGGACACCCAGTAAGACCAGGACACCCAGTAAGATCCGGACACCCAGTAAGACTAGGACACCCAGTAAGACTAAGACACCCAGTAAGACTAGGACACCCAGTAAGACCAGGACACCCCGTAAGACTAGGACACCCAGTAAGACCAAGACACCCAGTAAGACCAGGATACAAGTCTAGTAATATCTCCAAATATGTACCTACGTAGATATCCAACATAAAACAACCTGACATGTAACTGTCGGAAATAAGTTTTCTTAAGCCTCTCCAATGTCGTAAGGTCACCTAACCTTTAACTCTACAAAATAGTTCAGCAATGTTGGTATAGTCACTGCCTCCGTCTCTCTCCCGCTCTCACCTATCTCTCACAGCAAATGGGGTCCCAAGCGCTGACCGTCCCGTTAGAATATATTAACTATTCATTGAATAATACACTAAATTTCATGCAGTAAATTAACATTTTTCTCAAGAGTCGCATGACATTTTCTCTATAAAGAGTCAATTGTATAACTGTATAATGATTGAACCCTCAACTGTCCAGATGCTATCGTAACCCAATAATCTAATTTTATTGTTGTGTTTGGTATTTTGTTCAATTGTTCAATATCTATCTATCTATCTATTTAACAGTGACGTCAACATCACGTGCTTCATAATATAGGCGTATATGGAAACATATAGAATATGATAAAATAGAATTAAAACACATGTCTCGGTATGGGTATTTTAAGGTGTGACCATGTCATAGCTAAAAAAACCCACCAATTTAGGGGAGGGGGAAAAGTCGATTAAATCGACCCCAGTGCGTGACTGGTACTTTATTTTATCGACAACGTAAGCATGAAAGGCAAAGTTAACATCGGCGGGATTTGAACTCAGACCATAAAGGACCGTAACTCTATGCTGCAAAGCATGGCGCCTGACTCTCTACCGATACTGGCAAACACACCACCCTTATGCTTATTTATATATATATATATATATATATATATATATATATATATATATATATATATATATATATATATATATATATATATATATATATATATATATATATATATATATATATATATATATATATATATATATATATATATATATATATATATATATATATATATATATATATATATATGTATGTATGTATGTATATATATATATATATATATATATATATATATATATATTTGGTAGATTTATCTATCTATATATATATATATATATAGATAAATCTACCAAATATATATCTATATAGATAAATCTACCAAAATATACGGTAGTGTCCAATCCGTATGAAGAACTCAATGTAATCCAAATATCATGAAAAGAGAAGATGTATTAAAAAAAAAATTTTTTTTCGATGAAAAACACAGGAAAACAGAGTCAAGATAAATTAATAAAAATAATGAATAAAAACAAAGAAACAGTTCCTTATATTAAACAATTCAGCATTTTACGATCGTTTCTAGGATATATATGTCTGTGTTGGTATGTATATCATATAGATCTATGTAAACATTTTTACAAACTTTCAGAGGGAATATACATACCTACACATATATATGCTGTCTTCAGAAATAATTGTTTCTACTTTAGGCACAAGGCCAGCAATTACCCAGTGCATTACGGGTACTTTATTTTATCGACCCCGTAAGGATGAAAGGCAATGTCAACCTCGGCGGAATTTGAACTCAGATCGTAAAGGGACGTAACTATGCTGGAAAGCATGGCGTCCGACCCTCTACCGATACTGCCAATCCAAATAATGATATTTGTTTATTGAAAAAAACCAACAAAGATTTAATATAATAGGTCTGTTTGGGAACAGATTTTGAATTGACCAATAGAAAGGTAATAAGTGGTCAAGATGATAGAATAGTAGTAATAGAAATTTAATTTAGGGGTAGAGGAATGCAGACTTCAGTTTTGAATGGAAAGAGTATTTTGAATGAAAAGATTACTTTGGGGATGAAAATAGGTCAAGCCGGTGAAAGGTACACGAAAAATTGATGTTATTAAAGAATAATGCTAATGTTAAAATCTAAGGAGAATAAAATTTTACGATAAATGTGTTAGTGAAAAATATCAATCTTATTTAAAACATAAGGAATATAAAAAGAAAATAAATTAATTAAATTGATAGGTATATTTATATGGATAAATTTATATTAATTCATATAGATATGATAAATAAGAGTTAGATGTAATTAAAGAATGTTGTTAAAAACGAAAGAAAAAAGATTTTTTTTTGGTGGGGGGGGGGGATAAATGTATTAGTGAAAAATAACAAACTTATATAGATTACAAGGAATATAGATTCATAACCTGAAATTAAAATAGTTTATATGTATTGGTATACATTTTAGTAGTAGAATATTAATTATAGGTTAACTAATTTAAAAAAAAATTTATTATAATAATTTGTAAAATATAAGTGTATATTAATTAGGTTTATAATATTTAAAAGTTTTTCTAATTCTATGATTACATGATATAATTAATTCTTGTCGCTTATTTAATAGGATATCCTTAGATTTCATTATTTCAAAAAGTTCCTGGGAACATAATCTAGGTTTATGGTAAGGTTGGTAGATACCCGTAGATAAGTCTAAAGTTATATCAAGGAAATTAACTACTTTACTGGTGTTTTCAAATGTAATATTGAAACTATTATAGTCTTTGAGGAAAGTTCTAATAAGTTTTTTTTAGTATTTTCAATTTCTGATAGGCTAAGGTTAGTGGAAAGAAGAAGACAGTCATCACGATATAAACCACCTTTAAGGTGGGGAAAAGAAGCATTTATGTTAAATAGAAGAAAGAGGCCCACAAGATCGGTAATTTGGGCAGAATCACTAGAGCCCATAGTAATGTCGAATAGATTACTATATGTATTTCTGGTCCAGTATTCCTTCTGAAATTCCAGTAGTGGTTGTCTAGCGTGCGTGATAATATTAATGTCATCCATAGTTAAGTTTGATCTATTTTTGGCAAATATCAAGGCTTTGTTCAGGAGTATGGGTGATATAGAGGAATAATAAGCATCTATATCGAATTGTAGAAATGAAGCAGATGATTTATTTCTAATATTTGTAAACCAGTTAATTACCTGGGATGTGTTTTCCCAGAGTGGTAAATTAACATGTTTTATTAATTGTGGGATGACTCTATCTAAAATTTTTTTTACTAATGATGCCAATGTCAGATTTGGAAGGGCATATAAGTCTTATACAAGGATTAGAGTTAAAATTAGATTTGTGATCTTTCAGGTTAAAAGGTGGTTTTTTTCAGTGCCAAAGATTCAGTTCTATCTTCAATATTGAGGTTATTTACTATGTTGTGCGTTGTGTGTATATATATATATATATATATATATATATATGTGTGTAGGAGGTGAGTTTTATTGTATTATATATTATATATATATATATATATATATATATATATATATATATATATATATATATATATATATATATATATATATATATATATATAGAGAGAGAGAGAGAGAGAGAGAGAGAGACAGAATCAGAGTATACGAAGGAGCCATGGAGAAGTATAAGACCCTCATAGAACTGGACATGAAAGGAATTTGCCCATTATACAGGACCAAATCATGGAATAGCTTAGATAGGACTAGACATATGATAGGGAAAGCCACCTCATAGTACGACAACCAGAGATACCAGAGTGTCATGTTCGTGGACGCTACCCCTGGAGGGAAATTAGGTAACCAGTTTAGAAAGGCCCTGAGAAAGACGCACTTAAAGATTAAAGTGGTAGAAAAGCCAGGAACTACCATACAATCCCTGATCACCAAAACATACCCGTTTAAGAAAACCCACTGTACTAAAAGGAAATGTATTATATGTAAAGTAAACGCCCGGATAAACTGTAAAACTAGAAACGTAGTCTATAGCACAGGTTCTCAACCCATTTAGGCCAAACGCCCCTTTTTGTCCCTCGAAATCACGAAACGTCCCCCTACCCAATTTTTCCATTTTTCAATATACTACTGATTTTGATATCAGTAGATTACTAAAAAATTGATTAACAATATTCCAAAGATACCATTGCAGGCAGCTGAGAGTATAAATACATTCCTTGAAAGGAAATATATAATTTAAAAAAAAAGGAACATAAATGTTCTTTTTTATGAATAACGTCCAGTTGAATTTGTTATATTCCCACCAGGCGATAGCAGCTATTTTGAACATTTATACAAGAGCAACTCAAGTGTGGAAGAAAGTGGCAATTATATCATTTCAAAGCTTTCCAATGTTCCCTTTAATGAAACGGACAGAATAAATATTGATATCTAACTTGATGTCTCTCCCCGCTTTGTGAGCTTAGAGACCACGGAAGAGGGTTTTCATAACCACGTAAGAGGGTATATTTATTAGTAAATGGTAAAATATATACAACAAATGAGTAAGTGAATTGAAGTAGATGGTTTCCAGTCCAGTCAGACCGCAAGTAGAAATAAAAAAATTGTTAGTTTGCTTTGTAACAATAGCATATCCAAGTTTTCGGATAAATCAACTTACTTTAACTTTGACCTTATTTCAATGGGACCCTTGAGCTTCATGGAGTCTAGCTAACTCTTTGACGCCAGGCTGGATTTTCGTAAGATGTAACCGGAGATCTCCACGTGTAATTACATTGTAGCGGTTGTGAGCCTTACTGTGCAGTCTGGAAACAGCACCAAACCTCCTCTTGACTAAGTATGAGCTTGGAAAAGGCAGACCAAATCTCTTAGCCTCTGCATGTAGGTGTGGAAATCGACGCTGAATTTCCTCTTGCATCCAAAATAGGATTTTGGAAAATCTAATTTTGATCATGTCATCTGTTTGAAGTTCAATGAATTCTTCCTGAAATTTAACGTCCAAATCACCGACGGTAGCTATGAAGGGATCTGCTATCCACAATGGGATGTCCATCGGCAAAAGGTCGACAAACCGTTCTCTCATGTTGTCTTGTAGCGCACGGAGGTGAGTGGTATAAATTTGGAGTTGGTTATCGCTTACAATGTTTTAAACATTGGCAACACTAGGAAAATTATAGAATTCCCGTCAACAAAGATTCTTTTCTATGTCATTCAATTTGGCAAGGAATGTTTTCACAGCATTCTTTGCTTTAAGCAAGGTGATCGTCTTCCCCTGCAAAGCCAAAATGAAGCTATTGCATTTTTCGGGGAGGTAGGCGCAGTCTTACCTCACATCGAGGGTTTTCTTGTACAGTTCTGTTTTGCGTACTCACAGAAACTCAATGATAGAGTCGAAGAGTTCAAAGATGTGAGTAAGGCACTTGCCCTTTGAAAGCCACCTCACTTCAGTATGAAGGAGCAACTTAACGAATTCTCCCGTCATTATCTTGGCACAGTTGCTGGAAAATTCGTTCATTGAGGGAATGCCGTTTGATAAAATTGATGACATCAATGGCCACTTGAAAGGACTTGCTCAGCGGCTCGCTGAGTTTCTTCGCAGCCAAGTGTTGTCGATGAATGACACAATGACGAAGCCCTTATGTTGGCCGACCATTGCTCTTGCGTCGTCCGTAGCACATGATACAATGTGTGTTGTATGTGGTCCTAGATGTTTGTATTACCTGCTTATGTGTTGTATGTAGTCCTAGATGTATGTATTACTTGTCTGTGTGTTGTATG
>OZ024748.1:38343546-38346046 GCA_964016885.1 Eledone cirrhosa | reverse complement strand
TGCGCTGAATCGTTAGAGCCCATTGTTATGTCAAGGTTGGAGGGTCTATCTTTACGAACCCAATAATTGTTCTCAAATTTGACTATAGTTTTCCTCGCTTCTAATATAATCTTAATTTCTTCGTTTGTAAGGTCAGAGTTAGCCTTAGCAAACTCAAGGGCTCTATTCAGAGTGATATCGATGAGTAATATTCATCGATATCAAACTAGATAAACTTAGATTTATTCTTATTGCTAATGCTATTAAACCATCTTATTGCTTCTTGGGTCTTCCCCCAGAGTTTAATGTTAACCTTAGCCTTAATTTTGGGGATGATTCTATCTAAGATATATTTGCTTATTTTACCTATATCTGATTTAGAGGGGCAGATTAGTCTAATTTTAGAGTCATTATCAAAGTTTACCTTATGGTCCTTAAGATTGAAGGTGGGTACCGCCGGTAAGAGTGGTCCTGTCCTATCTTCGATTCCGAGATTTTTCACTATTTCGCATGCCTCATCATTGATGTGCTTAAGGGTTACTTCACTCGTTTTTCTATATTTTTTATGTAATTCTTTCGAATGAAGTTGTTATATATAGTGCAGTCCATAGTGTACAGGTTAGATGTTTTGTCCGCTTTTACTACAATTCTCTTGGTGTTTTTAAGGTCGTCCAGTAGTTTTTTAATATCTTTCTGCAGTTTGTTGTTGGTGTTACGTCCTTTGAATTTAATTTTAAGGATTAAGTCCATAAGGTCCTGCTCAAATGCATCTAATAGTGGGTTGGTGGGTGGGTTTTTGCACGTTCTAAAACCAAATTTGTTGTTTACACCACTTTCTGATGGTGAGTTCATACGGCTTCTATCATAGTGGAGCGTTTTATATATATATATATATATATATATATATATATATATATATATATATATATATATATATATATATATATATGTGTACAGGTATATATGTATGTAAGTATGAGCATGTAAGTATGTGTATGTGAGTGTATGTATTTGTAGAGGTGTACATATATGTATGTGTGTGAATGTGCATGTTTTTGAAAAAATAAGTATATATACGTATATTTATGTGTGGGCGAACGGATACGTACACTTGAAAGAAAAATTTAAGTCTGTATGTGAATTAATTGCAAACACAAAACCAACCATGCATATCTTTACTATCTCTAATCCTTCTATAGATTTAGAAAAATAACCAATACAACCAACGCCAAATAATGAATATTCTATAAAAATGTCAAACTCAACTAACAAAATAACAGATGGGAATCTAATTACCCACTGCTATCAAAAATTTCTATCCACTCCCTTAACTATTCTTCTAACAACTTCACTCCTCCCTCTTAATATTCTCTATAAAAACCAAACAAGTTCTCAATGATATTATTCTGATGAAATGGTAGTTGAAAATAACATTGAAATATTGAGTGTCTGCATAATTAATACTTTGTAGATAGCAGCTGTTTTCAGGTTATATAACTGTTATTGAAACACGTGTCAATAAATTCCTTTTACTGAACTGTATCCATTTAAATCCTTCTATATATATATATATATTAATTCAAAATATGAATAAATATAGACATTCATGTGATCAAATATATTTTATTATATATATTTCAGAGGTACTATGCTGTTTCCTCAGTACGTCCTCATCAGATAAAATAAATTGATGTCTGACATACCTCAACTGTGCTGATGGTTCAATTCGAGTCTTGGCAGTATATATATATATATATATATATATATATATAGATATAATACGAAAAGAGTCAGCTATCTTTTAACGCGTTCAGAGATAGCTGTCGAAATGGCCGTAGCTCAGCCGTCGGGGTCCTGACTCTTTTCCTATTACCCACTCTACTATCCATAGTATCGAGTACTCAGGGGTGCATTATGATCCACCTGGAATTTGATAGTCTAATCCAATAGGTGTATTGTTTATTTTCGGCTTCGATTTAGGATTGTATCATTTACATATAGGGACATGAATAAATTATATTGTTTCTTACTGGTGTATCTACGTCGTTCAGATTTATATATTGGACGGTCCTTTTTGTTTATATATACTGTATATATATATATATATATATATATATATATATATATATATATATATATAAAAGAGAAAACACAGGTAAGCATTAACAGAAGGATTCTATCCAGGTATTTACGACCGTTTCATTGGTAAGTGCAACCTTATATTGTTATACTGCAAATAGCAGCCACTCAATTATAATTGTTGTTCACAGTCCAAATTTTCAAAATAGTGAATAAGTTACTCTTGAAATAATTCTTAATATATAGAGAAAAACATTTATTTGGAATTGTATTTACGAGTATAGAGAGAGAGGAATCAGAAGGTGAGGGGACAAACGGAATAGTATAGAGAGAGAGAGGAAGGGGGGGGAGTTAGGAAGTAGAGTGACAAACTGAGATGGAGGGAGGGGTGGAAGGATTCCTTGAGCGGTTTTGATATTCAGACTTCATGTGGAATGTAGTG
>OZ024748.1:38301046-38341046 GCA_964016885.1 Eledone cirrhosa | reverse complement strand
GAGGAGTATAATGAGGAAGGATGAGATAGGAGGAGAAATGGGTGATAGAGAGAGAGAGTTAGCTTTTATAACTGAGAAAGATATATTGTTTTACATAGAGAGGTTGAAAACCGTTGGAAGATAATGTATGAATTAAAAGAATTTGAAAATTAACGAAGAGAAAAATAATGTAAAGTTAAGGTTTGTATATTGAGGGTTTGATAATATGTGCGATGAAAAAGAAAATGTTAATATGTATTGAGAATAATAATATTTAAGGTTTAATAATATGTGCGATGTTAAGAAAATGTTGATATGTATTATTAAAAGGAATAACAGGTTATTTAAGTAAGGTATAATGCTCCTTTCGCCATCTCTATTAATAACAATATTCCTAAATTATTCTTTAGTGCCTTAAATAAATGCTTCCCTCCCTCACATATCTATAGTAAAATATTTAACAAACACACTATAAAATTTTCCTATTCTACATCCTCCAACATTTCCAACATTATCTCTAAACACAACAATAAAATACTAATTACTAAATCTCTTCCTTCCAACACTGAATATCATAATAATAGTACTCCCGACGTCATTGTAAACCCTAGGCTAATTTCTACAAACCCAAATACAACGTCAAACACAACTTCGCTAAATGTTCTTAATCCCATTCTAAATCAAGAAACTATTATTCCTATCGCAAATAACTTCTCCAATCCAATTCCTTCTATAGATAACACTAGGTCACTCATTAATAATCTCTCTAATCGCAATTGCAATTGCCCTATTAAAAATAAATGTCCTCTCAACAACCACTGTCTTGATAAAAACTTAATTTACGAATGTAAAGTTATAACTGACACCAATTCCTTCACCTATTTTGGCTCCACTTCCACCTCTTTTAAAGCTCGTCTTTATAACCATCATTCGTCTTTTAAATACAAACTTAAAAGAACCAACACGGCTCTCTCAGAACTCATATGGTCCTTGAAAGACAAAAATATTAAATATAGCATCTTTTGGAAGAAGGTTTCTTCTGCGTCCTCAAACTTGAACAGTTCTCTATCCAAAATTTACAATCTCTGTCTAAATGAAAAATTTACCATTATTTCTAATTTAGATTCTATAATAAATAGACGCACTGACTTGTTTTCTATCTGCTTGCATAAATTCCATAAAACATTTCACAAAGTATACAGCTAAGATTCAATTCTTTATCAATTTAGAATCTTTTTCTCAAAGGCACATATATATATATATATACACTTCTTTAAAAAATATACCCATATTTCTACCTTATTTCAAAGGTTATTATACATTCTATAATACTTGTTACTCATTCTACATCGCCCCTATTTATCACTTCCATTTCTTCTCTTCTTCTTTTAATGTCTAACCCCTAATCTGTACCTTTTCTCACTCTTGCCTAACATAGAATCAATTATTACATAATACAATACACTCTTACTCTATATCACCTTGTAAAAATCCTTCGTAAACATATACACATTTTTTTGACGTTAGATTATTCATCCTCAATTCATTATTCTTTTCTCCCTATCATCTAACTCATTCATGCTCATCTCAATATTTCCTTACTTAAATAACCTGTTATTCCTTTTAATAATACATATCAACATTTTCTTAACATCGCACATATTATTAAACCTTAAATATTATTATTCTCAATACATATTAACATTTTCTTTTTCATCGCACATATTATCACACCCCTCAATATACAAACCTTAACTTTACATTATTTTTCTCTTCGTTAATTTTCAAATTCTTTTAATTTATACATTATCTTCCAACGGTTTTCAACCTCTCTATGTAAAACAATATATCTTTCTCAGTTATAAAAGCTATCTCTCTCTATCACCCATTACTCCCCCTATCTCATCCTTCCTCATTATACTCCTCCCTCTCCACTTTTTACTCTCATCTCCTCCTCTTTTTCATCCTTTCCACCCCCCTCTAAATAAAATATTTTTTCCCAATATCAAATATCAATCTAAAACTACTTTTCATATGTTGATTTAAAACTGAACTATCCACAAGTGTTTTTTAACCTTCATATCATGTCTTCCTGTTTTATCTGATGAAAACACAAATATTATTGCATGATGATATTTGTTTTTGAAATGCGCATAACAAAATACATGGAACTCTTTTAACCATCTTTTGTTCTTATATATTATGTATACTCCAGTCCAGTCCTACAAACTGTAGAGTGCTTCTTATCCGATATCTGCATTGCTTTATTGTACTACAATAAAACTCACCTCCTACATATATATATATATATATATGTGTGTGTGTGTGTGTGTAAGTAAGTGTCTATGTATATACACACACACACACACACATATATATATATATATATATATATATATATATATATATATATATATATATATATGTAAGTGTGTATGTATATATATATATATATATACATATATATATGTAAGTGTGTATGTATATATATACATATATATATGTAAGTGTGTGTATATATATATACGTACACAACTTGCGCTCTTCATGTGTGAGTGGATATTTATATACGTATATTTATATAAAGTATAGGCAGGTATTAGGTGAGTGTTTTTAAATGAGAGAATCTGTCACAAAGTTGATATGTGACTTGACGTTTAAACCATTATCTAACAGACAGTTCCATATTCCAAAAAAAGGAACTATTTCTGGGGGATTCCTTTTAATTTGTTAGCGTTTCTGTTGCTCTAGGATTCTCCTTGAGATGGTTTGGGGATCTCTGATAGTAACAACAGCTTTAACGTGGTATTATTATTCATGGATATACCACAGGGCTATCTTTAATGTGGTATTGTGACCATGGATATACCACAGGGCTATCTTTAATGTGGTATTGTGACCATGGATATACCACAGGGCTATCTTTAATGTGGTATTGTGACAATGGATATACCACAGGGCTATCTTTAATGTGGTATTGTGACCATGGATATACCACAGGGCTATCTTTAATGTGGTATTGTGACCATGGATATACCACAGGGCCATCTTTAATGTGGTATTGTGACCATGGATATACCACAGGGCTATCTTTAATGTGGTATTGTGACCATGGATATACCACAGGGCTATCTTTAATGTGGTATTATTAGTCATGGATATACCACAGGGCTATCTCTCTTTTACGATGGGCACATGTGCTGAGCT
Source organism: Eledone cirrhosa (assembly GCA_964016885.1). NCBI lineage: Eukaryota > Metazoa > Mollusca > Cephalopoda > Octopoda > Eledonidae > Eledone > Eledone cirrhosa. The sequence continues at coordinate 38,337,860 of OZ024748.1, read as the reverse complement.
CGCTCGGTAAGTTTAGTTTAAATTCATCCGGAAATTGTGAACTGTAAACTTTCATTTTTGTACCATTTTGTAGAGAGACTGCCAGGTCAAACTTTGATCTGGTCAGTCTCTCAAAATATTCTACGCCTTTAGGCGAAATAGTTAAACAAAAAAAAAAAAGTTTTTTCTTGTTGAAAAGTTAATATTTTTTAAAATGGCTGAAGCTTCTTCACCAAAATTAGAAGGAGGAAAGGGGAAGATAAACTTACAGCTTCCCCCTGCCACTGTCACAGTAGCAGAGGTCAAGAAGAAAGGTCAGCCAGAGGAAGGATTTTCTCCACCTGTTAACCGACAACTTGACGTTGCCATGGCAACAACCCAAAGAACCAGCGGCAACAGCAACAACAACAATGCGACGGACGAAAACAACACAAATAACAATAACAACAACAACAAGACCAATAACTGTGACAACAACAACAATGATAACAACAACACCACCAACGACAACAACAACACAAACAAAAAAAATTTCTCCTTCGCCGAGACGGCAAGGAAAACCCTCGACTATCTGCCAGTAGATATAACCAAAGCGAAAGAGCTACTGGCAGATGCCAAAAAATATATAGTGTACGGGGAAAATGGTTCATTCACAATCCATTCCCCCCCCCCCGGAACTAAAAAGCCAGAGACTCCTAAACACTGTCATGTTTAGGACAATCTCGAATAAAAGTAAAAAACCAGCTCAACCATCACAGAGTGAGATAGAGCTGGTTTTAAAAGACGTCATGAAGGACATCACCTTCATTCAGAAGGATAGACTCTACGGGAGTCTATCCATTCTCATGAAGGACAGGGACACAGCAGTGAAACTGTCCATCAAACCAATCACATCCACCGCATACACCTTCTACCCTACGTACATGGGTAGAAGAACACAAAAAATAAAAATCCACACCATCCTGCCGATTATGGACATATGGTGGGTTTTGACAGGTTTCCTGGACCTGGAGGATGACATGCTGGTGTCCATGGGGAAGGCATCGGGTGACGCGTTCAGTGGAACGAGCCTCAAACTTGTAGTTCAAATGAGGCCCGAAAGGATCGCCCAGATCCCTGAACGCGTCATACTGGATGATCTAACCTTCATCAACATTACTGTTGAGGGTAGGCGGCCCCCTGTTACCTCTGCGGAACCAGAGGTCACCTGAGGGCTGTCTGTCCCCAACTTAATAAGAAAACCCCAATCCTGCCTACACCACCAACAACTGCACAACCAACACAATCACCACAACTACCACTACAAAAACAACCACCACAGCTCAAACCAAAACAAAACAATGTCCAACCCATCCCCTCCACTCAAAAAACAAAAACAATTTCCAAAACACCCGCACCGCAAACACAACCCGAAAATATACCCCTCCCCTCCAACGCGGAAGATGACCCTAGTCCGTCGTCAGACGAGGAGGAGCACTTCCACACAATCAAAAGAAAAAACAAAAAAAACACACCTCAGACACACAAATGAAAACAACCCCTCCCCAAAACATAACACTGACACCAACACAAAAGAGCTCACAACAACAGCAAACAAAAAAAAACACCACACAAAAACAAAAACATGCATGCACATACATAAACACAAGAAACAAAAAACTGTTAAACATTGTGTACAACAACAATCTAATAAAAACACAAGGGCCTAAATTCACCCAGGCAGGGGACTTCCCCCACCTCAAAATGATTAAGGCCCCACAGGACACCTATAAAACTTTAAAAAACAATTTTAAAGAGGACGTGGGTCCCCCCTGCGTCGGGCCCATTAAGCGCGTCCTCCTAAAAAACTACCCCACCCCCTCCCCAAACACCCACATAACTCCAAACTCCCCAACCACACAACACACTGATGCCCCTACACTTCCACAAACCACCACCCCACCCAACAACCCCTCCCCCACCCTAATGGAAATTGTGCAGCCCGATACCCGGGACGCAGAGAGGTAAGTGCCTTTTCTCTTCACCACCAACATGGCTATGCTAAGAGTAGGCTGTTTAAATGCGCGTGGCCTGGGCTCAACTTGGAAGCAAGCAATGCTTCTAAATGACCTCAGGTCACAACGTATAGATGTGATAGTTATTTGCGAGGCCCGGATCAGCAACGTGCGACAGCTGGCCCCCACCTTTGATGACTTTGAGATGCACGCATCTCTCTGTCAGCCCGGAGGTGGGGGTGGAGTTGTCGTTCTGCTGCAAAAACATCTGGGTCTCGCAACACAGATGGTACATTTGGACCCGGAGGGTCGACTAGTGGTTCTGGACCTTGGCAGTGGTAAAGGCGGAGCGTTTAGGTTGGTAGCCGCCTACGGCCCTTTCGGGTCAATGCGGCCGGACTTCTTCCATCGTCTGGAGACTTTTCTAGGGACGTCCCGCTCCTTGCTATCAGTGGGGACTGGAATGGTATCCTAGATGCACGCTGGGACTACGTAGGGGCCTGTCCCGATAGATAGGGGTGTAATAGCCTCAAAGGGTTAATCGGTAGATTTGACCTGGCCGATAGATATCGACTAGATTTTCCGACTGCGCCAACCTGGACTTGGGCAAATCGTAGCGGATCATCTAGGTCGTACCTAGATAGATTCTTAGTTAGAATTAAGGATAAGGACTTTTTAAGTTGTCCAAAAATGCGCATGGTTGGCTATTCAGACCACAAGTTAGTGACTTGCATGATCAACCTTGACAGAACTCATAGACAGGGACCCGGTTACTGGAAGCTCAACTTGTCCTTACCGGCAAGTAAGGCTTACAGGGACCGGATTAGCACTTTAGTTAAGGGGCCTGTGCGTAGGTATATGTATGTGTGTGTGTGTGTATGTAGATATATATATATACGTGGGTGTGTATGTGAGGGGGGTATATGGGCATGGGTATATGCATGGGTATATGCATGAGCTTATGAGCGCGTGTATATGCAGACATGTGCATGCATGTAAGTATGTGGCAGAGTGTGTGTGTATGTATATTTATATATATATATATATATATATATATATATATATATATATATATATATATATATATATATATATATATATATATATATATATATGTGTGTGTGTATATATAGATATATATATGTATGTATATGTATATATGTGTGCGTATGTACGTATAGCTACGTATTAGTAGGTGTGCGTATGTGGGTGTGTAAGTGTGTATGTATATATATATATATATATATAGAGAGAGAGAGAGATTTTGAGTTTATGTTGGTTGTATACCAACACCTCAGTATGCAGGCTGGAGCACTCGACGAAGTGCGCAGGTTGGTTTGGTTACTCCGGAGTAGTGTAAAATAAAGTTAAATAAAAGTCAAATGATTAAAATTCAGCTTCGTTTATTACTGCTATATATATTTCAGTGACAGCCATCTTTGGCTGTGACCTCTTCAGGCAGTTTGAATTAGTATGGTATAGACAAGTACATATGTTGTTTAGGTGTATGATATTGTCAATACTCTGATATGCCCAGTTCCTTGTTGGGTTGTTAATTCACTGGGGAACTGGAGTCATGAATTCAAACAAACGAATTTTCGTGTCACAGGTCCCCTTCTCCTCTCATTGGTCAGTTATTAGAACATTCCTCATTCTAAGTGTTGTTATTGTTGGAGTTAGCTTAAAATTGATAAAATGGTAGAAGGGACAAGGTGTTAAAGGAACAAAATAACAAAAAAAGTGTCAAACTTCCCATTGTTCAGTTCTGAGAGCATTCCTCAGTCAGAAGTCTATAGAATTCTTTCTGGGGTGAGGCTCCCTGTAGTGTTTTTGCCTGCTATTGTTCAGTACATTTGACCTCCACCATTATTTTGGTACTGTTGTTGTTGTAGTGGTCAGCTTATATCTTGCTGCTGCTAACAATTTAGAAGTATCCAGTTTGTGTTTTTTCTTCATCCCCCCACCACAACCATCGTAGTGGTGGTGGTGGTGGTGGGGTGGGGGGTCATGTATATGAAGAAATATAAGGCAATAAATGAAGAAAACAGAAAATAAATAAATAATATAATAAAATAAAATAATTAATATAATTTGTGTAATTTGAAAATAAATAAATAAATAGAGAATAAAGAATAAAGAGTAAATATGAGAGATTGGTGAAAAAGTAATGATAATGTATATGGAGAAGTGAGAAATAATGTAGGATAAAGTGTGTGTGTGTGTGCTATAACCAATCTCAAGGTCAGAATATGTTGGATAGATTGGTATGATACAAGATGTTAAGATGAGATATTCAATGTGTTTGTGTTATAATCTATCTCAACTTAAAATAAATATAAGGTGATACAGTGAAGAGGGCAGAAAACAAATAACAAATTAATAAAGAGAAATCAAGATTTAAGATTGGAACTTGAAAGTCAGAAATCTGGTAAATTAAAAGTGTTTGTGTTATAGATGTTGGCCAAATTATTATGGCTGTGTCCGATTCTATCTCTAGGCTATCATGGTGTCTGCTCCGCCTGGGTTGTTCCCTGTGGCTTGAGGGGAGTTCACAACCTAGAGTGTTGTTATTGCCCATATAGCTTGAGGGAGGTCTGGCCGAGAGGTGTTTTCATGTTCTGTAGAAGTCCCTATAGCTTGAGGGGAGTTCACATCTTCTTGTGTTGCTACTGTCCATATATTTTGAGAAAGGTCCCGGCTCTAAGGTGTCTGCATGTCCCGAAGAAGTCGGTTCTGAGGTTTATCAGGCCGCTTCCACCTCTTAGTATCTCGAGGGTCTCGTTCAGGCATAGTTTGCATATGCAAGATCCCCCTTTATCGGGTGATACTTTCCTGATTATGTACCAGGCCAGAGAGTATGGGGTCCTGTGCAGCTTAAGCTTCCAGATCAGGTCGGAGAGAGCTGTGCTTTTTCTTTTGGCCTCCTTCTTGAATGAATGGCGATGGTTGTACCAGCGGTCCTTAAAGCTCGTTGATGTGGCTCCTATGTAGAGGTGTTCGGAGTTGGGGGTTTTAACCCTACAACCGTACACTATGTTCTTCTTGAGACATTCATTACCAAGGGGGCATGATTCGGGGTTTCTGCAGTTGCAGAGGGTGGTCGGCCTCTGCGTGCCTAGATTAGGGTTCTCATTATGTGTTACATGTTGGTCTTCCCCCATGCTCGGTGGGGGGTCCTTGGGTCTGTTTGTGTTTCTTGGGTGGGCTCTGGGTCCCCCCTTCCCTCCTTTCACATGGTTCTGCCGAGTGTTTGTATTGCCATCTTCTGGTTGTGTGTGGTTTTTAAGCCTACTTCTGTTGATGCTAGCTATGTGTTGGGCCAAATTTCTCGTGGTGGAATACGAAAGCTTCACAGTGTGTCTGTTGAAGATCCTGTGGTATCTGTGGTCCCTCAGGAAGCATTTGTCAAGTGCTCCAAAGAATAATCGGGCCAAGCTTTTCTTTAGGGCCGCTGAGTAGGGTGGGTTGTACCACGTGATTTGTCGGTGTCTCCTCCTATATGTGTGGGTTGGGGGCTTCGTGATTTGTTGGAGATTTGTTGGGTTGCTGGTGGTTTCCGCACTGTTGCTTCCCTTTTGGGCTCTATACTTTTTGTTATCTTCGCGGCCCGGATTTGTGGGGTGGTTGTTGTCCGCTCCGGGAGATCCATCGTGGGGTGGTCGCCCGTTTCCTCCCCCCCACGTGTCCTGCGGTTGGGGTTGTCCGTCCTGGGGTAGTTAGCGTCACGCCTGAGACTGCTACTCATATTGTGCTCCATCTCGTGGTCAAGCGCACTAGTCCCCACCGGCCGTGTGGTGCTGTCTGGTACATGGTGCCTATTTGATTCTGCTCTGCCTGTATTGTTAGGGTTCGCCCCCCCCCTCTGGCAACGCGGTTGTGGGTGTCTGTTGGGCTATCCACCTCCCAGCTTTTCGGACTATATGTTATATTTTGTCCATGTGCCGCCTTCTTTAGAGCTGCGTTGTAATATTCCGCGTGGTTGTTGAATATTTCCTTACTTGCGGACAGGCTGGAGATCCTGTCCGAGACACTCTTCACCACTGCCTTGGTTATGGATCTAGGGTGGTTTGATTTGGCGTTAACATATACGAGTTTCTCGTTGGGCTTGTGGTAGGGGTAGTATTGCTCGGTGTTCAGGTTTAGGGTGGTGTCTAGGAAGTTAACTACCTTCCTATTTGGGTCTATTTCTATGCTGAGCCCCTGGTTCTTAAAGAAATGGCGAATACGCCTCCTCATGCCCTCCAACATATTGGTGCTGTGATCATGTACTGTGAATAGAGCATCGTCACGATATAATCCGCCGCCCAGGCAGGGGATTTCATCTTTTATCTGCTTCAGCAGGTAGAGCCCAACCAGCTCCGTTACCTGCGCTGAGTCGCTGGAGCCCATCGTGATGTCAAAGTTATTTGGCCAATCACTCCTGGTCCAAAGGTCTCCATCGAAGCGGATTAAGGTCTTTCTTGCGGCGTGGATGATGCTCACCTCCTCTCCGGTTAGGTCCGTATTGGACATCGCTAAAAATAGGGCCTTATTAAGTACTACTGGTGAGATTGAGGAGTAGTAGCTTGCGATGTCCAGTTGTATAAAGCTGGTCCTACTTTTCTCATGCAGTATTTTGAACCATTCTATTACTTCTCTCGTGCATGACTATTGCTGTAATTTGGTTTTCTTCCGAAGCTTGGGCAAAATCCTATCCAGTATTCTTTTACTGACGATCCCTAGGTCAGATCTGGAGGGGGCTATTAGTCTGACAGGGAGGTCGGACTCAAAGTTTGACTTGTGGTCTTTAAGGGTAATCCGCGGCTCCCTTGGTTGGTATGGGGCCGTCCTGTCCTCTATGCCGATTCTGGATATAATCCTGTAAGCTGTGGCATTGATCTCATCCAGGGTAAATCCAGGTGTTTTTTTGTAGCACTTCCTCAGTTCCCTGAGGATTAGCTTATTGTACAGTTCAGTGTTCATCTATAACACAAACACTTTTAATTTACCAGATTTCTGACTTTCAAGTTCCAATCTTAAATCTTGATTTCTCTTTATTAATTTGTTATTTGTTTTCTGCCCTCTTCACTGTATCACCTTATATTTATTTTAAGTTGAGATAGATTATAACACAAACACATTGAATATCTCATCTTAACATCTTGTATCATACCAATCTATCCAACATATTCTGACCTTGAGATTGGTTATAGCACACACACACACACTTTATCCTACATTATTTCTCACTTCTCCATATACATTATCATTACTTTTTCACCAATCTCTCATATTTACTCTTTATTCTTTATTCTCTATTTATTTATTTATTTTCAAATTACACAAATTATATTAATTATTTTATTTTATTATATTATTTATTTATTTTCTGTTTTCTTCATTTATTGCCTTATATTTCTTCATATACATGAACCCCCCCCCCCACCACTACGATGGTGGTGGTGGGGGGATGAAGAAAAAACACAAACTGGATACTTCTAAATTGTTAGCAGCAGCAAGATATAAGCTGACCACTACAACAACAACAGTACCAAAATAATGGTGGAGGTCAAATGTACTGAACAATAGCAGGCAAAAACACTACAGGGAGCCTCACCCCAGAAAGAATTCTATAGACTTCTGACTGAGGAATGCTCTCAGAACTGAACAATGGGAAGTTTGACACTTTTTTTGTTATTTTGTTCCTTTAACACCTTGTCCCTTCTACCATTTTATCAATTTTAAGCTAACTCCAACAATAACAACACTTAGAATGAGGAATGTTCTAATAACTGACCAATGAGAGGAGAAGGGGACCTGTGACACGAAAATTCGTTTGTTTGAATTCATATGACTCCAGTTCCCCAGTGAATTAACAACCCAACAAGGAACTGGGCATATCAGAGTATTGACAATATCATACACCTAAACAACATATGTACTTGTCTATACCATACTAATTCAAACTGCCTGAAGAGGTCACAGCCAAAGATGGCTGTCACTGAAATATATATAGCAGTAATAAACGAAGCTAAATTTTAATCATTTGACTTTTATTTAACTTTATTTTTATATATATATATATATATATATATATATATATATATATGTGTGTGTGTGTGGTGCGAGTGTATGCATATGTGGGCCTCTATATATGTGTATGTGTGTTTGCGTATGCATGTATATGTTTATGTGCATCTCACAGGAATGTGTACGGATGATTATATATGGAGTATATATGCATTTTATTATTATTATTCTTTTTGTATTATTTTATCATATATCCTTTGTATATATCTGTATATGTATGTATGAATGTGTGTACATGTGTGTATATATGTATATATATATATATATATATATATATATATATATATATATATATATATATATATATGAACTTTTTTTGTTTAATATAAGGAATTGTTTATTCATTATTTGTTTAATATTTTATCTTGACTCTGTATACCGTTTATCTTTCACCGAAAGTGATTTTTCATTACATCTCTTCTTTCCATGATATCCGGAATACATTGAGTTCTTCATACGGATTGGACACTACCGTAAACTCTTGGTAGATTTATCTACATATATATATATTTATATATATATATATATATATATATATATATATATATATATATATATATAGAGAGAGAGAGAGAGAGATTATATTGTATACTATATTGATATTTTATACTTTATATTTTATATTTTATGTTATATTATTTTACCGTTATTTTATGGTATATTGTGTTTTTTATTATATAATGTATTTTTAATTTACGGTTTTGTTTATATATGTATATGGGGAAACATGTTTGTGTAAGCAAATATGTGCAGGTGTCTGCACGTGGCAGTCCGTGTGCGCATGTATATGTAGATGTATATATGTCTGCATGTATATATGTATGTATATGCGTGGGTGTGCGTATGCATGTAGGGTTTTATATATATATATATATATGTGTGTGTGTATGTATGTGTGTATGTAATTTTGTGTATGTATGTGTATTTTGTATGTATGTGTGCGCATGTGTGTATATATATGTGTGTATGTATGTGTGCGCGCGTATGTGTATGTATATGTGTATGTTTGCGTAGGCCATGCTTGTCCGACCGGATATATGGCGCCACTTAAGCAGCCGTTATAAGGCTTGTGGCGATATGTATCTAGAAGTGGGTGTGACTGGGTCCGTGGAAGTGAGGGAGAGAGCGTGTGTGTCTACGCATGTATGCGTACGTGTGTGTATGCCCGCATGTGTCTGTGTCTGCATGTGTGTGTGTATATTCGCGTGTGCGTGTGCTTACTCTGGAGTGTGAACAGACGTGTGAGATGCTGAACCCAGCATGACTCCATTGAAGTGTGTCGGACGGAAAATGGCTGATGACCCGTGTAGCAGTAAATACTGACCAGAATTTGTGATGACGTGGAGTAAAAACAGCCAATGGCATGACAAGAGTGGAAGAGGTGTTTTTTTCAGTGTGTTTTTTTATGATAACACCCCAGTGATAAAATTTGCTCCGAACGAACTACCCGTGTCTGAAAGAACCTGCAGCCGTAGAATCAGCCAGATCCATACAGGGACCATGTCTCGAGCTACCTGCCGGCGAAACAATTGTAACATGCAATAAATTAAGTCAAGATGCATCACTGATTTTTCGTTTTCTTTATACTACCTACACTCTACTCTGCTGAATATCGAGTGCTAATTTTGGCATACCGTCTATGGAAGCACCATAGCTACCACTATACACAGCTATATATATATATATACACAAACTTCCGTACAGAAACATATCAAAAGTGGTTTACTGTAACAAGAGATAGTTGATGGGGGGGGGGGGGCTCTCAGTCAAGTTAGGGGGCGAGAAATAAGTCTATAGACTAACAACCTATATTAATTCCTTCCATTAATTCCTTAATAAATTTAAGTGATTCGAATTAAATAGTTTTCTTTATTTCAAGCCATGTACCAATTAAATATCTGTCATCGACTGACCACTTCTTCTTTGTACTGGTCATCATAGAGACCCCTCATCTCCTCAGTTTCCGAACCGCCATTTTCTCCCCACCCACTAAATTTTCAGCAAAAATTGGCTAAATTTCATAAAAAATGGTAAACTTTTCAGCAAAAATTGGCTAAATTTTCAACAAAAAGTGACTTAGTCAATTTTTGTTGAAAATTGAGCCAATTTTTGCTAAAAATTTAGCCAAATTTTGCTAAAATTTTAGCCAATTTTTGCTGAAAATTTTGCCATTTTTTATGAAATTTAGACAATTTTCAACAAATATTGGCTTAACTTTCAGCAAAAATTGACTAAATTTTCAGCAAAAATTGGCTAAAATTTTAGCAAAAATTGACTAAATTTTCAACAAAAAATGGTTTAATTTTCAGCAAAAATTGGCTAAATATTCAACAAGAATTGACTAAATTTTCAACAAAATTTTACTAAATTTTCAACAAAAATTGGCTAAATTTTCAGAAAAAACTGACTAAACTTTCTGTGAAGTGGTATAATCAATAAAACCGGTATCGTTATTTGTTCTTCGCTCCAACTTTTCACCATAACATCCTGCTAAGTACATACGTACAATTCCCCCTCCACACATTTCCTCGTTTTTTTTTTAGTCTTTCTGTCATTATCATACAATAGATATATTATTATTAAATTCCTCACGTTAGTTCCGACAAAGACTATTTTTTTTATTATTAATCTGATCACTGCAATATTTCCGTGCCGGAAACTACTTGTTCTGCTTCAGGAAACCTAGGTTCCTTTCCAACTAAATCTTGTCTGCATGTTGACAGTGCAAACCACTAACTTGTATGTAAACAACTAGCAGGAAACACTGACAGCTTCCATTATCTCTACTCACTAGCTAAGGAATAATCTATCGAAATTGGATGCCCTGTGGTATATCCATGGTTACAATACCACATTAAAGATAGCCCTGTGGTATATCCATGGTTACAATACCACATTAAAGATAGTGCTGTGGTATATCCATGACTACAATACCACATTAAAGATATATCTGTGATATATCCATGGTAAAAATACCACATTAAAGATAGCCCTGTGGTATATCCATGACTAATAATACCACATTAAAGATTGCCCTGTGGTATATCCATGACTAATAATTGTTTCTACTTTAGGCACAAGGCCAGCAATTACCCAGTGCATTACTGGTACTTTATTTTATCGACCCCGTAAGGATGAAAGGTAAAGTCAACCTCGGCGGGATTTGAACTCAGATCGTAAAGGGACGTAACTATGCTGGAAAGCATGGCGTCCGACCCTCCACCGATACTGCCAATCCACCGCCCTATTATATCCATGACTAATAATACCACATTAAAGATAGCTCTGTGGTATATTCATGACTAATAATACCACATTAAAGATATGTTTCTTTTATTTGCCACCAGGGCATCAAAAGTGGGACAAGTACAATGGGGGGAGTTTACAAAACAAGGCGTCCTCAATAAGGAGGAGGCAATAACATTATATAAAAATAAAATAAAATATAACAAAAAATAAAATTTATAACAAAGTCCTCAATAGAGAGGAGGCGCCTTGGGGGGTCGCACACACCCCCGAAAAAAGTGTGCAACCCTTTTCCTCGGGAGAACAGAGAAGGGGTGCTCCCTTAGTCTTTCATCTTCCTCACCTATAGTCTGATGTAGAGTGAAGGCCCATTCACACGGGCCATTCTCGCCACTTTCACCCATCTTTCATAAAAAACGGCTGGGGTGCAGCACCTCTCTCTCCATCCTGATCCTTCTTCCGAAATGATATCGGAAGAAACGGACCAGTTGTTGGCCAGAGAGAAAGGTGTCTGACCTCAGTCCTTTCAGACGCGTCCACCATACAACCTCTTTCGCCATGGCTATTACGCACAGAAACACCGCCTCTTCTTCGTTTTTGAAGAGGGGAGGCGGCTTGATTGTTACAATAGACTCGGTGGTCAAATGGATCGGTCCCACCCTTGACAGCAGTTGTTCGACATAGCCCCACAGATCGGCAATGCCCGAGCAGTGTACCAATGCGTGTGCAACGGTTTCCTCGTCGCACAAGCATCTGGGACAGATCTTTTTCGAGGGGTCCCTACCCGGGAACCCGTGTCTGTAGAGCCTTTCTCGAACGGGCAGAGCCCTTCTGTAGCATTGCCAGGCCAGGGACCTCTGGAAGTTATCCATGGGTCCCGGGCTGAATGTCCTACCGAACAGGTTGGCCAGTTCGTCTTCCTCCATGCCTAGGGCTTCTCCGAGGGCGTCGTCGCACCTGCTAACCACCAGCCCTCTATAGAATGACGAGGTGGATTCTCCACCGACAGCCGGGTCCGCCTGCCAGAGAGCCGTGAGCGCCTGGGCACACTCGGTGTGCCAGGCGCCCAGTTTTCTCGGTCTTTGCTTGACCCAGGATTGCAGCTCGGTGAGTGAGACGAGTCTGGGAAAGGCTCGCCTCACAAACGGGGCCCACACCGGTTGACCGGAGAGGAATACCTGAAGGTGCCGTAGCCTTAATGCGTGTTTACGTATCATTAGCCACGGCATCCCCAGCCCTCCTTTCGAAGGGTGTTGACAGCAGATGGATCTCCTCACCATAGGAGCCCGCTTCTTCCAAAGGAATTGGAAGAGCGCGCGCTCCATTTTGGCGAGCGTTTCCCTTGGGCAAGGCACAACGGTCAGGCGGTAGTAGATGACGGACGCTATATAAGTGTTCGCCACCTCCGCCCGACCTTTCAGGGACAGTTTGCACTCGGCCCACTTCTGGGTCAGTGCAAACACCCTGTTCGTTACCTCACCCCAATTCTTCTCCACCTGGAGGTCTGGTCCGAACCAGACCCCGAGCAACTTCACCGGGCCCTCCGTCCAGCGCCCGACGACGCCATCGGAGGGCATCGATCTGCCCCTCCACGTGCCGAGTTGCAGACCGATCGACTTGTTCCGGTTCAGCTTAGCCCCTGTAAACCTTTCGTACTCCTCCAGTAAGGTGCCGATCGCCCCGATTTCCGAGGCCGTCGACACCATTACTGTTACGTCATCGGCGTAGGCTGACACCGCTTTCCGCAATCCCGGCTCCAACGAGATGCCCTGCAACAACTCCAACTTCCGCAGCAGTGGCTCTAGAGTCATTACATACAGAAGGGAGGAGAGAGGGCACCCTGTCGGATGGACCGCGCGATTTCGAACGGCTCCGAGAGGTAGCCGTTCACCTTGACCCTAGAGCAGATGCGGCTGCTGTGCATGGCATTGATCCAGCCCCTGAAAACGGGTCCGAAGCCTGCCGCCGCTAGCACCGCATCCAGGTAACCATGGTCGACCCTATCGAATGCCTTAGATTGATCCAAGTTGATCAGGGCCCCACCAAAGCCGGGTTCGTTCCCAACCCTCTCTATGATGTATCGCATGAGGTGGAGGTTGTCGTGGATGGACCTGGACGGGATAGCACATGTCTGCGCATCTTCCACCAGGTTGCCCACGACAAGCGCCAACCTCTTTGCTAGCACCTTGGCCAAAATCTGTAACTCTGTATTTAGCAGAGTTATGGGCCTGAAATTATTTATATCGTCCCCCTTGTTCTCGTCCTTCCTCACTAGCGTGACTACGCCCTTGGTCACAGCACAGGGAATTCTCCCGTTCTGTTGCCAGTTGCAGTAGACCGCCTCGAGGAGATCGGGGAACAAGTCCGGCATAGCTAGATATAGTTCGTATGGAAGACCATCGAGACCCGGGGATTTGCGTTTGCTGCATTGGCTCAGCACGTCCTCTATCTCAGCGGCTGAAATCGGCTCCTCCCGGGACTTCGCCTCCCTTTCCGAGAGACGCGGCAGGCCGTCGAGGTATGGACCGAAGTCCACATACCCAACCGGCCCCCCGCCCCTTCCGAACAATCCGGCGAAATGCTTTTGAAAAGCCTCGCCCATCTGCTTAGGTTCAAGGATCACCCGTCCATCCTGGTCTCGCAAAGACCGGATAGTGGATCTGCTCCCTCTTTTGGCTTCTGTCACGCGGGCCCAGCTAACATCTTTGGTCCCCTCGTTTCCCAGAGCACGTATTTTGCTTCGGACGATGCAGCCTTCGTGTTTCGCTTCGAAGAACTGGCCTAGGGCCGTTCTCGACGCTAGCACTCTGGCCACGTCGCCGCTTCTAATTGCCTCTTCTACACTATCTAACAACTCCCTTTCCTTCCTATTTCTATTTGAGGCTAACTCCTTACTAAATTCTATAGAGACTACTCTAATCTCTCTTTTGAGAGATCCCCACCACCTGCTGTTGACGATGGCGCCCGTCAACCGCTCCTTAACTAAAGTGATAATCCGGTCCCTGTAAGCCTTACTTGCCGGTAAGGACAAGTTGAGCTTCCAGTAACCGGGTCCCTGTCTATGAGTTCTGTCAAGGTTGATCATGCAGGTCACTAACTTGTGGTCTGAATAGCCAACCATGCGCATTTTTGGACAACTTAAAAATAAATAAACAGACAAAATAAAATAGCATAGATATACAATACTACAGGAGGAACATAATAGTACCACTGACGATGTTGCAGATGTGCAACGAAAGAACTTTGTTAGACTATATATATGTGTTTATATCTATATTATATCTGTATTTTTGACCGTTGGTCAGTCAATGGTAAACATTGAGGACCGAATGAATTAACTGTGGAGATATGAAAGATACAGAAGCGAAAACCAACCAAACAGTGAGTGTGTTCTGTTATTATTTCTGGCAATATTATTACAACATGACCCTCCCCAAGTATAACCCCCCCCCCCTATATATATATATATATATATATATATATATATATATATATATATTATATATATATATATATATTATATATATATATATATATATATATTATATATATATATATATATATATATATATATATATATATATATATATATATATATATATATATTATATATATATATATATATATATATATATATATATATATATATATATATATATATGAGTTGTTTTCAGGTAGTTTGAAATAGGTAGAATGAGGTTATATTGTAATCAGTGTTAACCTGTCATTAAGTCGACTACGTAACTCGATTGTGAAATGTAAAGACGGCACCAATCCCAGTTTTCTCTCCTGTCTTACAATGTTGACGTCTGATCATATGACAGATCGGCTGCAGTATATAACGCGATGCCATACACACACACACACAGACTCACATACATATACAGACATACACACGTACAGACTCACACACAGATATATACAGACACACACACACATAAAGACTCACACACATATACAGACTCACACACATATACAGACTCACACACATATACAGACTCACACACATATATATACAGACACACACACATATACAGACTCACACACATATATATACAGACACACATTCATATACAGACGCACACACATATATATATACAGACACACACACACACATATACAGACACACACACATACATATACAGACACACACACACATATACAGACACACATATACACACACAATACATACATAGACAGACACACACACATACACATACATAGACAAACACACACACAAACACACTTACATAGACATACACAGACACACATACATAGACATACACACACACACATATACACATTCATAGGCAGGCACACACACACACACACATACGTTCACACACACATATACATAGACTGACACACAGACACGTACACACACGCACACGTTCATACACACACACGCACATATACACAGACACAGACACAAACATGCACACAGACATACACACTCGCACACATACACAGACAGACAGACACACACACACACGCGAGGGTCAGCTGAAATGTTCATAGGCTGACCATGAAGGTTTGATGCTAGAGCTGTGAAATTTTACATGCATTAATTTCAACTCTTCTTATTAATAAATGCATTGTTTCTTTCCAGGGTCTATGTCGAAAACTAAACCTCATTTGGTCATACCATGAGAGTATCTTGGTCAGCTTATGACCGTTTCACTTTATGAACTTTTCAACCGACCCTTGTATAAATATATTTTGCATTCTTTCTTATTAATAATTCACAACTTTAAATAGGAAGTTGCTTTCCACCCTACCTATATATATATATATATATATATATATATATATATGTATATATGTGATATATATATATATATATATATATATGTATATATGTGATATATATATATATATATATATATATATATATATATATATATATATATATATATATATATATATATATATATATAGTAATAAGAATATTTATATTTATATTTATATATGTTTAATACAATTATAAAAATGGAGGGTAATACTAAGTACTAGCCGGTTACCGGTATGACAAAAGGCTCAACGCAAATTTGTGGTGGTGGTGGTGTTGGTGTTAGTGGTGATAGTGGTGGTGGTGGTGTACAATTCAGGAGTCAATACAGTCAATAAGGCATGTATGGTAGTGGTGGTGGTGGTGGTGGTGTGGTGGTGGTGGTGTTGGTGTTGGTGGTGGTAGTGGTGGTGGTGGTGGGGTGGGGGTGGAGGTGGGGTGGTGGTGGTGGTGGTGGTAGTGGGGGTGGTGGTGGTGGTGGTGGTGTACAATGCAGGAGTCAATACAGTCAATAAGGCATGTATAAGGAAAGAGTTATAATGCAGTTGAAATAAACATATTTTGTGTGGGGTGTTAAAGCACGTTACAAGTGTTAGACATGTTTAAGATAGTGTGCAATTTGTTAGAGAAACATGTGGTGATAATGTAGGTATTTGTTATGTAAGGTTTTATGCAAAGGACGTGATAGAGTTGGGTATGTGATTTTCATTCAAGTGATTTCATGTTGTAGTTCGTATATATACAAGTTTATAATATCCCGCTTTTACTTATGGCCTATTTTTGTGTGTAAGTCACTTTAATGGCCTGACCCCATACAACGGGCAGGAAGCGATATATTCTTTTACTATAAGGCTTTATACCCTTATAGTATGGAAATAGCTGTCTGAAGATCTAATCTTTCCATTGGAAATTCTCTGAATTTCCAATCCTTTGATTAGTGAAACCGTCGGTAACACCAATAGAAGAGGTAAATATTTAAATCGTTTTTTAATTTATTTAAAAGATTGTTTGATGATTACTTGTTCCGCTCATTTTTATATATATATATATATATATATATATATATATATATATATATATAGACACAGAAATATATACATACATATATATATATATCTGTATATACATACACACACATATATATATTCATGTGGATGTATATATATGCATATATATATATCTATATCTATATCTATCTATATATATATATATATATATATATATAATATATATATATATATATATAAGTGGTTACACAACAGTTAGTTCACTATACCGAGAACAATTGTTTCACCTTAGCGGATCCACAACTAACTGTTGTGTAACCACTTCTACCTAACTCGTCCCATGGACTGAGTGCTCTACCCCTACGGATATTACCTTCCAATGTTCTACCACTATATATATATATATATATATAAATTTTGAGTATATGTTGGTTGGACCAACACCTAAGTATGCAGATTGGAGCACTCGACGAAGTGCGCAGGTTGGTTTGGTTACTCCTAAGTAATGTAAAATAAAATAAAATAAATAAGTCAAATGTTTAAAATTTGGCTTCGTTTATTACTGCTATATATATTTCGGTGACAGCCATCTTTGGCTGTGACCTCTTCAGGCAGTCCGAATTAGTGTGGCAGAGACGGGTACACATGTTGTTGAGGTGTATAACTTTGTCAATACTCTGATATGCCCAGTTCCTGGTTCGGTTGTTATTTCACTGAGGAACTGGAATCATATGAATTCAAACAAACGAATTTCAGCGTCAAAGGGCCTCTTCTCCTCTCATTGATCAGTTGTTAGAACATTCCTCAGTCAAAAGTCTATAGAAATTCGTTCTGAGGCAAGCCAATCTGTAGTTGTTGTTCTTGTTATTGTTAGGTACATCTGACCTCAATCCTTGTGTTGGTAGTGGTGTTATTGTTGGAGTCA
Source organism: Eledone cirrhosa (assembly GCA_964016885.1). Taxonomy (NCBI): domain Eukaryota; kingdom Metazoa; phylum Mollusca; class Cephalopoda; order Octopoda; family Eledonidae; genus Eledone; species Eledone cirrhosa. The sequence goes on along the minus strand of OZ024748.1, from coordinate 38,319,851 downwards.
GCTCAAAAGAAAATGTGATAAAGTGGTAGAAGGAATAAGATGGTAAAGGAATAAAATAAAATAATCGAATAAAATGTGTGTGTGTGTGTTATACCCATCTCAATGCTATAAAGATTTGTAAGATCAAACTTCCCATTGGTCAGTTTTGAGAGCATTCCTCAGTCCAAAGTCTATAGAAATTCTTTCTGGGGCCCCCTCCGATTTCGATGAAACTCGACCCAAGTGTGTATTTTGATCCGGTGATGAACGTGGGCTACATTAAATAATCAGACCCCCAGAGGCAAACATCGATATTTTCCGAATTCGTACGATTTCAATGAAATTTGATATTACCACAATAATAGATCCATTAGGAGTTACTCCAAGGCTGCAAAAATTCAGAAAGTTTTTTTAAACTCATAAATCATGCGTTAAATGAGTCCTTTAAGAGTTAGGGCAGACAATTATTAATAGTCTAATTATCAATGGCGCAATATTGTGGAAATATGCAAATCTACGCCTTTCTTTATGGGAAAATGGAAGGCTTTACAAACAGATATTCAGGGTTCTTAGAGTAGAATTCTTAATCTAAGCTGCAGTACTTTCTGCTTTACAAAAACCTCATCTATCTCTAACATCTTCTACGCTGGGGCCAATTCTCCATGCAGAGACTTAAAGCATCCCTTCGCGCACGCTGTTATCTATCAGCTTCATTGAGCATCACCATCCGGCAACCGAAAAACGCCATTCTTCTTGCTTCCATTTTTCGCGACTCCCGCCATGCAAAAAACGTTCAATCTATCAGGATTATCCAGCGTAAATCTCTTTAAATTAACGCTCACCATATTCAGCAAACCTTTTATGCCGATTCTTCCATTTCTTATATATATAAGGACTATCAAGACTATACCGCCGCGCATCATCCTATATTGCGCCTAGTCTTCTCAAGCGATCATCGAACCTCCATGCGCTCTCTTCATTCCCGTAGTCCCACTACCGTAGCGTAATGAGGCATCCGTCAACCCCTGCCCTCTCCGTTCCCTGCACGCCGTCGACCCACTGCATCGTTGTGCATCACCATGCGCATCTCTGCCCTGTCAGCCGCAATTCATTCCCCGGCCCTTTCCATTGCCTGCTCTCCGTGGTCCCTAAGGACTGCCACGGCTTAACATGCCGAATCCCTGCCACCGTCCACCCCTGCCCATTTCCATTGCCTACACTCCGTGAGAGCTCAAGACTTCCATGCCTGATCAAGCCGCATCCCTGCCACCGTCAACCCCGGCCCTCTCCTTTCCCTGCACGCCGTCGTCCTACTGCATCGTCATGTTTCACCATGCCGCATTACTGCCCTGTCGGCTACCATCCCCTCCTCAGCCCTTTCTTTTGCCTGCTCGCCGTGCTCCTTCAAGACTGCCATGCCTAACCAAGCCGCATCCCTGACACTATCAAGTCCTGCCCTCTCCCTTCCCTGCACGCCGTCGACCCACTGCATCGATATGCCTCACCATGCCGCATCCATGATCTGTCAGCCGCCAACCCCTCCCCAGCCCTTTATTTTGCCTGCCCACCGTGCTCCTTCAAGACTGCCATGCCCAACCAAGCCGCATCCCTGCCACCGTCAACCCCTGCCCCCTTCCTTGCCCGCACGCCTTGGTCCCTCACGACTGCCATGGCTCACCATGCGGCATTCCTGCCCTGTCAGCAACTTGCACAAATGTCATCAGCATGGTTTATTCCTGCGCCGCACATAACCGCCCATTATCTCAGACCAAAGACAACACCGAACATGAAGACGATCCCGTGTAAGTCTTTTTACATTCATTTTGACCATATTTAACAAAACTAAACAAAAATTCATCCCTTTCTCCTCTTATCATGTATGGCCGATAAACATCCTGCCTTGCACCCGGTTGTCTCAAACAATCATCGTGCCTCCCGGTACTCCAGGTGCAACTCAATTGGCATGCCGCATCCACACCCTGTCAGCCGCCATGCACCCTGTCCTTTCGTCATGCCTCACCATGTTGCATCTCTGCCCTGTCAGCTGCCATCCACTCCCCGACCCTTTCCACTGCCTAGGCATGGCAGTCTTGAGGGACCAAGTCGCATCCCTGCCACCGTCAACTCCTGCCCTCTCCGTTCCCTGCACGCCGTCGTCCCACTGCATCATCATGCATCACCATGCCGCATCAATGCTCTGTCAGCCGCCATCCCCACCTTGACCCTTTCTTTTGCCTTCCCGCAGTGCTCCTTCAAGACCGCTATGGCTCACAATGCGGCATCCTTGCCCCCGTCCACCCCTGCCCTCTTCCTTGCCTGCTGGCCGCCGTCCCACTGCATCGTCATGCCTCAGGATGCCGCATCCATGCACTGTCAGCCACCATCCCCTCCTCGGCCCTTTCTTTTGCCTGACCGCCGTGCTCCTTCAAGACTCCCATGGCTATCTATGCCGCATCAATTCCTTACCACCCGCTTAAACGTCATCAGCATGGCTTATTGTTGCCCCATTTGACCACCGATTTTCGCAGGCTAAACACAATACCAACGTGCACAATAGTCCATGGTAAATCTTTTTAATTACATGTTCACCATGCTAAGCAAAGGATGAATAGCAACTCTTTCATTTCTCCTGACATGCCTTTCTGTCAATTATGGCCGAGAAGCATCCTGTGTAGCATCGCGTCTTCTCAAGCGATCAGCGTGCCTTCCACTGTCCTCACAATTGACTCACAACGCCGCATCTATTGCCTGCGACGCCCCTAAACATCATCAGCATGGCTTATTTTTCTGCCGCGTTTAACCGGCCCTCATTCTAGGCCATAAACAACAAAACCGCACGATGATGCTGCGTAAGTCTATTTAAATTAATGGTCAACATGTTCAGCAAAACAATTGTACCAATTCTTCCTCTTCACCCCCAAGGCCTATCCATTACATCTTAGAGGTCGGGATTCGCAATTTCTACGATTTCAATATTGACACAACAGTCCGTCAGGTTTTTCGGCACATGTTGCTCCGATAGGAATATCAACGTGAATTTCACTTAATTCGTAAGTGTTCAGTCTTCCGTATGCTTTTATTTTTTATTGATACAACACCGACTACAATCATCTAACTTCACTTTGTAGGCTAGACGCGAATCACAAGGAAAACAATCCTCTGATATACAACCCCACCAAATTCTTTGGTCTACCTAGATTTCAATGGTATATCCTTTGCTTTTGTACGGTTGTACATTTGACAATGTCGCAAAACATTATTCCACTTGTTTCTTACCTTTCAGCTATGAATTGGGCAGTGCCTTAAAATCCCGGTTTATTTGCGTGCAATTTTTTTGTATCTTATGAATGGAGAATCGAAAACCCTTTTTCTCATAACCTGATACATGTGTTACACATGCTCCATGGATGTTTGTGGAGTATTTTTTCAAAATACCAATATCACAGATTGGAGCACAAAAGGAAACGTTTGTTCTTCATTTATTTCGGTTAAAGCATCCTGCTGGAATTTAACGCAGACCCGTTTAAATCCAGCGCCTTATAACCCCGAGTGTAACCGGTACACCAGCTAGAAAGACAAATGGAAACATTGTTTCCTCGGTCCGATTTGACGAAAGTCGATTTAGTCCCACAACAAATTAACAAACCATACTTGAAGACACGTTGAGGCTGTTGCAAAGGGCAATAACCCTAGACACAATTTTGATCAACTTTTTTTCACCTATAGCAAATTTACCGGGACAGGTTTTTAGCTACTCAAATCTACTTCAGAGGTCACGCATTCATGTAAAAAATCAATAAAACTGAAGCGGGGTTCGACTTTGCGCAAAAAAAAATGGCAAGGTTGCACATGGGAAAACTTTTTACAGGAACGTCCGATTTTCTTGAAAACTGTCGCAAAAAACTCGCCATTATGCTGCGGTTCAGATATCAGCGCGAAAATTGTAAAAAAAAAAAACTGTGAAAAAATCAACTTTTTCACCCTGCTTTAAAAATCAACTGAAAATTCAATTTCAAGCGAATTTGACATCCGTCAGTCGTGCAAAGAACAATTTCAACGATACACTGTGTACCTACAATTGATCCATTATTTATGCTCAATTACACACCTGCGTCTACTAACCTCTGTTTTTTTTCCTTGAGGTTCGAAGGTTTTTGCACCTGTGACGCGCGGGAAGTAACTTTCACACATTTTAACAACAGAGCAAAGGTCAACTTACACCCGGGCAACGCCGGGTACTTCTGCTAGTATATATATATATATATATATATATATATATATATATATGTGTGTATATTTATATATATATATATACGTATAAATGTATATATATGTATATATATATATATATATGTGTGTGTGTGTGTGTGTATATAATCTTTTTTTATATTCTTTTTTTCTGTTTTACTATATATATATATATCACTTGCTCGTCTCCCCACAATATACAACAACTATATATATATATATATATATATATATATATATATATATAGTGAAAAATTGGACGGGAACAAAACAGAGAGGCAGTACGAACAAAGGTTTATTAGTTTCACGCTCTTGAGAGTGGGGAGGTGGTGGGGAACGACGTTTCGGGCATAAGCCCTTCTTCAGGCGAAAAGTGTGTGGGAAGAGAGTTCCAAGGGTGTGTAGGGGAGTGGGGGAGAGACATTTAGAAAAAAGGGGGTGAGAGGAAACGGTACAAATGAAAATAAATATAAAAGCATAATAAAAATAAAAATAAACATGAAGTAAAACAAGTGGTGGAAGGGTGTGGGGCGTGTAGGGGTGGTGGTGGGTGGAGTGGGGAGAGGGAGGAGGGCTGTCCGAGCGGGGAGGGCTGAAGGTGGTGTGTGTGTGTAGGTGTATGTGTGTGTGTGTGTGTATGTGAATGTGAGAGTTGGGGGAAGAACGGGGTTGCATGTTCAGGAAAAGGTGCGTGTGGGGTGGGGTGTAGGTCGGTGTGTGTGTGCGTGTGTGGATGGGGAGGGGTAAGAGGGGTGGGGGACGGGAGGAGAGGAGAGGATTCCGGCTGAGTGTGTAAATATGTGGTGGTACGCACGTGTGTGTGGTGTTTATACGTATTGTGGATGTAGGTGGCGTGTGGCAAAAAAATTTTTTTTAGTGTATGTCCGTATATATATATATATTGTTATATTTGGGGAGGGTCATATTGTTATAATATTGCCACAAATAATAATAAAACACAGTCACTTGGATTGGTTTTCGTTTCTGTACATTTTATATCTCTATAGTTAATTTAACTGGCAATCAATGTTTATCATTGATTGACCAACAGTTAACAATATAGATATAAATATACATATATAGTCTATCAAAGTTTTTTCATTACACACCTGTGACATCATCAGTGGTACAATTATGTTTCCTCCCATTGGTCAATCAATGATAAACATTGATTGCCAGCTAAATTAACTATGGAGATATAAAATGTACAGAAACAAAAACCAATCCAAACCAAACAGTGAATGTGTTTTATTATTATTTCTGGCAATATTATAACAATATGTCCCTCCCCAAATATAGCAATATTTGTTTCCTATCAAAAACCTTGCAAAACTACACACACACACACACACACGCGCACACATATATATATACGTATATATATATATCACTTCTTCGTCTCCTCACAATATACAACAACGTAAAAACAAACTCTCGGAGAATTTACGTTTTATTAGAAGAGAAATTTCTCTCTTTAACATAGTTCTATTAATTATCTTTGACAATGATATCCATAAAGTTAATCTATTGTTGCCTGGAAACAACATCTAAAACTACCTTATTTGTTGACTCGCCCTGCCAATAATGACGACAGAATATATTCCATTTTGGGACCGGATTAGTATGTCACACACACATATTCATATGTATATATAAAATATCATAGACACTGGGAAATTTACGTTTTGATAAATTGATGTTTTGCATAAGAGAAGCCCTATAGTTTATGTTCATTACTGTCACGTTGAAATGATTTAAGATAAAAAAGATATTTTTATTTCTAAGAAGTTTTAGGAAGCTCCTATGTAGAAAATTACTGCAATTCTAGTCAGTTGCTTTACAATTACTTCTAAAGACCTCTACAGACAGAAAAAATGTTTCCACCACGAAGAATCGAACTCTGTATGTCCCAAATACTGGTTAGGTGCTCTTACCATTGAGCTAAGAGTCGAATTTCCACATATGAGAGAGGGAAGCTTCCCTTGGAAATCTCTGGGCCAACCATCCACTGAGTTAGTTGATTTTTGGCAACATCTGGAGAATTTCTTTGTATAAATTCTACATTTTATGTGGAAAGTATGGTGGTCATCAGACAATCCTTCCTATCTGGCCTTCCACACCTCTTGGAAATAATTCAGGACCTCTTGGGCTTCAGGAGGGATAATTTTGCTATCACTGCGTCTACTGGTATACATGCTAACACTAGTAGTATATCTAGACTCAAACCAAATTTTGGATCTATTTCATATTGTTGTTTCAAGTCACTGCTTTGAATTTTATGAAAAAATATATTGTGTAAACTGTAAAAAAGGAAAAGCATTTCATTATTTATTTTTTTTTTAATTGGGAAATTCTTTTGAATATAACTTTCTCTAAATCAATTATTATTGACAATGACACACATCTTGGCTTTGATTTCTTTATCTCTTGTCAGTTGCTCACATAAAGGTTCATCCGTTATTTTTTATTCTTGGTAACAACAATAAAGACAAGAACAACCACAAGTATTGCTAAGATAGAAACAACTGCTATTAAAACTCCGAGGGCCACTTTTACTGTAGGGTCGGTTAGAACTGCAAATATAAAGAAATATAATATTATTATTTAAGTGATTAAGTCAATATATTATTGTTAAATTTATTAATTGTTGAATAAATAATGTATTTTCTTGTAAGATCAGGATTGGAAACTGGAATTTCAGATTTAGAATTGAGATACAAATTCCTGGTTTTCTTTCTCGAGCAGCAAGTTGGTAATTATAAAACCCGGCAAATTATTCATAAATATTTCATAAGTTTATTTATTTTCTTGTGAAATCAGGATTCGACTGTTTGGTGTCTTGTTGAAAGAGGAGGGCTTTATGATCAGTCGCTGGAAACCTCACGAAACATGTTGGAATCACCTAGTGATGTATTCTCTCCTTAGTCTACATCACTGAACATGCGATGACCCAGTCTCCATAGTTGTAATATAACTAACACACTCTGATACATCTCGCATTGACAGGTCTGTATAAATAATTGTTTCTACTTTTGGCACAAGGCCACCAATTATCCCACTGTATTATTGGTACTTTATTTTATCGACCCCATAAGGATGAAAGGCAAAGTTGGCCTCGGCGGGATTTGAAGTCAGACCGTAAAGGGCTGTAACTCTGTACTGTAAAGCATGGCGTCCGACTCTCTACCGGTACTGCCAATCCACTACTGGACATACATTAGCTTATAGCAATGACAGATGGATCAAGATCTGTTGGGCTTTCTTGGAACAAGTTGGATTATCTTCTTGTGAAACCCATAGCAATGGAAACATCTGACGTCTTTACGGGATCGATAAAATAAATTACCAGTAACGCACTGGTGTCGATTTAATCGACTTTCCCCTCCTCCCAAATTATTGGCCTTGTGTCTAAATCAGAAAGGATTATTTAAAGACTGGATATTGTCCTAGATATGTTGTATCTGAACATAAGGCGCTATTGTCCTGTCTAGAAAACATTTGATGAGAGGTCTACTTTGGTAGGGTTGAAGTTGTGATAAATAACAACAATGACAACAACAACAATGACTACAACAACAATGACTACAACAAGAACACACCCAAGAAAAACAACAACAAAAACAACATCATTTGTATTATATGAAACCAGTTGAACAACTAATATAATTATACAAATGTAAGAAAAAGAAAAAAAAAATCCCTCAAAAGAAAAGAAAATTGTTTTTAAATATTCTGTACATTCAAAACATGACATATATGTTAAGTAGCAGATATTTGCAAAGTAACAGAGTCTGAATAAGGCCTGGCGATCGTCTACACCAGGGAACATTATATACAATGAATATATATACAATAATGTTTGTAAGTTTGTATAAGTGTGTGTATATATATATATATATATATATATATAGTATACAAGGATCGGAAACACACTTCTCTCTGTGTAATATATTTGTATATATATATATATGAAAAAGTAAGTCCTTCATCAGTGGCCTTCCAACCGTCGTAGGCATTTCATCGCTTTAAAGGCCATATACCTCAGGTTGGTGCGAGCAACGGCTAAAAAAAGTCGTTGGGACACGTAAATAAAGGGGAAGTGGTGGAACACTGGAAGGTAATATCCGTAGTGGTAGAGCACTCAGTCCAAGGGACGAGTTAGGTAGAAATGGTTACACAACAGTTAGTTCACCATATCGAGAACAATTGTTTCACCTTCGCGGATCTTCAGTTCGGGATGTGTATGGTTATAAGAACAGGAAGGTCAACCGTACGAACGCGCATGCGCAGAAACTCGGTCACTTCACACAGGCAATACTAGACTGCGTGCGGGAGGTGTAAGGGAGATAACTGCGAAAGTCCGAAAAGTTTTTAGGTTGAAAATAAAATTAAAAAATTTTTTAAATAAAATTACAAAGAATCAGTCCGGAGCCTTGTAGTTATGCAATAGATGTTTGGTGACGTGTGGACAACGTGTGAAAAATTCACTTCTCGTGTTTAGGCAATCACTATTGCGTAATCTCTTTAGGATAGTTATTCGTTCGTCAATACATAAGCCACACGCCGGATTTCCCCTTGCGTATGGCTTGGACTTAGTGATGGCTTTCCATTGAATGGAGTAGCCTATACTTGAGTCCTTGAGGGACCATACGTGGCTCGCGAGTTTAGTGGATGAACGTCTGTCCGGGTATCTGAAGGTAGACTGGTGGTTCAGGAAACGCTTCTTGAATCGGCCCTCCGCCATGCCCACATAGGATTTGACCTGTGGTTCGTTTGGTCGGTTGGAAGTGACCACATCTTCATAGATTACAGCTGGTGTGTTGCATTGCTATTGAAGGAGGAAAGCTTCAGGCTTACGGCAAGAGAACCCTCGTGGGGTGTTGCTCCTAGGGCTGCTAGTGATGTGGGCCTGCATGTTCTTAGCGCAGGAGTATCCTAGTTTAACTTTGTGTCGGTTAAAGATGGAGCGGTATAAAGAGGGCTAGAAATCTTTTTCCTACATTGGTTTTAACGTTGAGTGAGACGGGAGGAGAGAACCAGATAGTTTGTCTATTGATGCACTTACTTTTCTTAATGGTGTTGTTGCTAGTGGGAGAGTAGGTGATAGGTTGTGAGAAGCGGCTGTTAGCCAACGCCGTGTTATAGTAGGGTGCCGCCCTGTCAAATATAGCCTTATTAGAGGAGAGGTTTGAGATTCTAGTACTGATATTCTTAACGAAGTTTCTAAAAACAGTGGGAGGGTGGCATGAGTCCTTGTTATATATATATATATATTAATAAAAGGAATTCCAACTTTGTCTGATTTACTCGTTTTATTTACAATCCTGTAAAATTATAATGATATTATAATGAAATAGTATGGTAGACTATTAGATGTTAATTGAACAAGTACTTTCATGCTTTCGCAATCTTCAGGTTCATATTCTGTGGTGACAGTCAAGTTTGCAATTTTCAACTGTAATGAGACAGGTAAATTGTGTGCCTTATATACAGAACCTTTAACGGACTTATATTGTGCCTTATATAAGAACCTTTAACGGACTTTAAATGCGATTATCCATTATAGAGCAATATAGTAGCGAGCTGAAATGTGTCAGCCGCGTGCGTAGAGAACTAATCTATTTCACAACTTAAAAGAGTGAGAGACAAAATTAATAGCAGGAAAATAGAGTGCATATCAAAACAAAAACACAAATGAAAGTATGCATAGTATATTTGGCAATATACCGTATATTTAAAAAAATCAATTAGCGCTACGTACTGCCCTCTTGGGCGGAAGACGGCAATACGTAGCTCTGATGATTGCCAACAGCATGAAACAGACTGTTAGCTTCTCTGCCTTCTTTCGCTGAAAAGAAGTGAGTGACATTGTCGCTACTTTAAAAATGATAGCGTAAGATCTTCAAAATGTTTTTACTTAAATATACGGTATATTGCCAAATATACTATGCATACATTCATGCATACATCGCTATTTCAGAGCACCAGTCCTAATATATATATATATATATATATATATATATATATATATATATATATATATATATATATATAGTAATAATAATAAAATTGAAGACTAAAATCCAAAGAGGGCTCGATAAGGATAAATATATATCAAATATATAAGAACCGTAGAGCAAATATTTATTAAAATAACAGATTAAAGTTTAAGCAAAGAATCGCTGCTTTCACCCTTAACGGGATCTTCTGAAACTAACAAAGTCAATCTGTAAACGCAGAACTGGATATTTCAAAAAACGTTGCAACCGGAGGAAGACAGGAAGACGATACTTTGGTTCGTGGAAAGGTTCGCTGGCAAAGAACGGGAAAAAACGAATAATACGTCATTAAAAGGAGTGGTGAAAAACAATTACGCGCAAAGACAGAACCACGTTTAGGTATAAAAGAGGTCGTAGACTAATGTTCTCTTAGGTGGTGCATAGAGACGTTCTCTGGCAATGAACGAAAAAATGAAGATAATAAGTCATATGTGGAGCGTGGAGAACAATAGCACGCAAAGACAAAACCACGTAAATGGTATAGCAGAAGTCGTAGACTAAAATTCTAACTAGGAGACCAAATGAATCTCCGCTACAGAGTTAAGAACAAAGTAAATAAATACAATACAGAAGTAATAGAATTAAATAAATACATACACGCAAACAAATACGTACATACACAAGCATACGCAAAACCTTACCATAGGTATACAACCACGCACATATAAATATGTGTGTGTGTGTGTATGCTTGTGTACAAATAAATAAATAATTATATAAACGTATATAAGTAAATAAATACGTATATAACAAGCGCACACACATACCTACATATAAATACATGAATGTTCGGAGACGTAAGTCAACTAAAACAAGAAGTACACATATACACACACCCACCATACGTACGAACCTGCATACTCACGCAGACGCAAAACTCCCGTATACACGTAGCCAAACCCTAAATACCAAAATATATAAAAATTATACGCCATAACAATCAAATATACGTACGAGAAGGTATACAACCTTCACAAAACATACAGGTAATATATACTTACCTATGCAAATAAGTAAAGGAATAAACAAAACATATAATTAGCTCCCACATCAGGACGTAAAATATCCACGTATAGATCGTACTATCCGTTAGGGTATAACGTGGGACTGTAATACAGGAAAGTTTTGTGCAATTTATGTTTACAAGCCGAAATTGCCTCAGATTTTTTGTTTAAGATGTGGTCTATGGCGTAGAGTATTTCCAGGGCCTCAGCGGCGCAGAGGTCACATGGTCTTTTATTTCCGTTATACGATCTAGCCCTAGCTAGGGTCTCCCAGTGTAACTTATATTGGGTGTGGTTGTCTTTTAGACTCCAGATATAAGCTGAAAGTGACGTCATATTGCTTCTTAGAGGGTAACGAAAAGAATGGGTATGCATGTAAAGACGCTGCTTGAAACTATTGGCGGTTAACCCTATGTAGGCCCTACGGGACGTGGGTGTTACAACCTTACATTTGTAGACAATGTTACTAGAGAGGCATTTCCCGGATAGGGGGCAATCAGCCCGATTTCTACAATTACAGTTAGTACTAACTACAGGGTTGCACGTGTTCCTACGGCTAGGTAGTTTAGCTAAATTTGAAGCTGTGATGTTATGTGCAATGTTAGGAGTCGTAGAGTAAGAAATTTTAATAGTATTTCTATTAAAAATTTTACTATATTTATGTGTAGGGGGAAAATGCTTCGTAATAAGGGAAAGAAAGATCTTAGCTAATGGTGTGGCCACCTCCATATTATATGGTGGGTTAAACCAACAAATGCGACGGGATCTATTTCTTCTAGGTCTATTTTCGTACTCTGTATATGCTACCTTATCGACAAATCCACTTCGAGCAAGAGCTTCATTGTAATAAGTGGAATGGTCGTAGAAAATGCGCTCGTTGGTGGAAAGACGGGAAAGCCTCAACGAAACATTTCTTACCAGGTTCTTGGTTATGCTGGCGGGATGGTTGGAATGCTTACTTATGTAATTAAGCGTATCATTCGGTTTTCTATACGGGTAATACAACCCATTCAATAAATTGAGGGTAACGTCGAGGTAATTAACGAACGAGAGATTGGCCTCAACCTGTATAGAGAGGTTGAAGCCTTTAAAGAAGGCTGAGTTCTTTTCTGAACCTGTCGCAAGCACGAGGTCCGCACTTAGTCATGGTCAAAAGACCATCGTCACGGTACAAACCACCGCCCGCGTTGGGGAATTCGTCCTTGATAGAGAAAAGACGGAAAAGGCCAATAAGATCAGTAACCTCCGCAGAGTCACTGGCGCCCATACTCACGTCGAATGGGGTACTATTAATCCAAATAGAGTCGTCGAAATTAATCACCGACTTTCGGGCATTAAGGATGACATCAACTTCGAAATCCTTAACCGCTGTGAGTGTTTTAGCGAAATTGATAGCTCTAAGGAGAAGTGGTAAAGTGATGGAGGAGTAGTAATTGTTGATGTCGAATTGGATAAAACGGCAATGTTCCTTGTTACATATGCCGTTGAACCAATCAATCACCGCGAAAGAATTGTTCCACAGTGCGAGAGGGGCCAAACTTCTAATTTCAGGTATAATTCTATCAAGAATCGTTTTACTAAGTCTACCTAAATCGGACTTCGTAGGGTTAATAAGCCGAATAGAGGGGTTGTTCGGAAAATTGGATTTGTGATCCTTCAGGGTAAAGTGGGGAGAAATAGGGTCCAGAGGTTCGGTCCGGTCCAGGATGTTGAGATCAGATGTGATTTTAAACCCAGCATCGTTGATTTCATTGATGACGCACCGATTAGTTTTACGGTAATCCTTAGTTACAGCATTATGTAGTATTTGATGGTAAGTACTGCGCTCCACTTGATATAGGTTGCCGGTTTTGTCGGAATGGACGTGCACGGCGTTAGAATCCTTAATAGAACGAATTCTATTCTTCAGGTCTTGCTGGAAGGAATTGCTCCTATTCCGAAATTTGATACTCCGAATGAGTTCCAAGACATCATTTTCGAAGGGTAGCAATGCTGGGTTCCACGGGGGGTTATTATAGGTTTTAAATCCAAATTTATCCTGTTTGTTGTCTGCTTTTCGCGGATTATCGAAATAAAAGGCACGCCAACGCAACCTTTTAATGAACGCGTCTGTTTTCTGTATCAGGAGTTTTAGGTATGTTTTCCTGCTTGGTACGGGTATGTTCTTTGTAGAAATATTCAGATGTTGTTTCTGCATGATGAATATAAGTCAGTAGAGTGCTCAACCGAGGGAGCCAAATAGTAATAATAATAAAATTGAAGACTAAAATCCAAAGAGGGCTCGATAAGGATAAATATATATCAAATATATAAGAACCGTAGAGCAAATATTTATTAAAATAACAGATTAAAGTTTAAGCAAAGAATCGCTGCTTTCACCCTTAACGGGATCTTCTGAAACTAACAAAGTCAATCTGTAAACGCAGAACTGGATATTTCAAAAAACGTTGCAACCGGAGGAAGACAGGAAGACGATACTTTGGTTCGTGGAAAGGTTCGCTAGCAAAGAACGGAAAAAAACGAATAATACGTCATTAAAAGGAGCCGTGAAAAACAATTACGCGCAAAGACAGAACCACATTTAGGTATAAAAGAGGTCGTAGACTAATTAATAATTTCTACTTTAAGCAGAAGGCCAACAATTACCCAGTGCATTACTGGTACTTTATTTTATCGACCCCGTAAAGATGAAAGGCAAAGTCAACCTCGGCGGGATTTGAACTCAAATCGTAAAGGGACGTAACTATGCTGGAAAGCATGGCTTCCGACCCTCTACCGATACTGCCAATCCACCGCCCAGGTCGTAGACTAATTAATGACGTATTATTCGTTTTTTTCCCGTTCTTTGCCAGCGAACGTTTCCACGAACCAAAGTATCGTCTTCCTGTCTTCCTCCGGTTGCAACGTTTTTTGAAATATCCAGTTCTGCGTTTACAGATTGACTTTGTTAGTTTCAGAAGATCCCGTTAAGGGTGAAAGCAGCGATTCTTTGCTTAAACTTTAATCTGTTATTTTAATAAATAAATATATATATATATATATATATATATATATATATATATATATATATATATATATATATATATATATATATATATATATATATATATATAATTTATGTTAGACTGTTTACCAATGTGTAGGACTGGTGGTTCTGGTTAGTAAACGATGCTGCAACAATTACTCAAAGCACTCAACGATGTGTAAACCATCCATCGTAGATGTGGAATCCAGTGGTTGGTGCTGGTACGGGGTAAAGTATTCATTGAGACAACAACAGAAGGCTGGACTGGAAAATTCCCTCCAGAAGAAATTCTGGAGTGAATTTTCCAGTCCGGCTTACTCCAGTACGACAGACACACAGGCACAGACGCACACATACAAACGCACAAACACATACATGCTCAGACACACAGACACAAGTATAACAGGCGAAGTTGACCTCGGCGGGATCCAACGTTCTTACGATTCTGTCAATCCACCAATGACTGTTAAACAATAAAAGACACAACCAAGTAGAACAAGACTAAAGGACCATTACTTACCTTTCTCGGAAGTTTCGTTATTTTCTTTATTTTCATTCTTTTCCTTATTTCCGTCCTTGTCATTGGTTTTATTCCCAGATTCCCCTGTTTTTTTAAATATAAGCTGGTTCCATGAAATTACGACACGTAGGGAAGTTGTAAGGAATTTTCGGCAAATGAGAGTAAGATTCATTTAGAACAAGTGCCATTCCATCTTTACTGTGTAATTCAATATGACAGTGCATGATCCATAATCCAGGATTGTCTGCCACTATTCTCACTACAACGTATCCACCTGTAGGAACCATGATTGTATCTTTTTGAGGGGCCTTTTTTAACCTAAGTCCTGGAATATTGTCACCTTCCCAATTGCTATTTGACCAAGTTGCATCATTACAATAGTTCATTTTAGGGTCGCCTCTACAATCAATATCTTTAGTGTCAATTATTATTCTACCGGATGTTTCGTTGTATTGTGGAAACCCCATTTTCACCACATAGAATGAATGTCAATGCATGTGTATTGGGTGAGAAA
Organism: Eledone cirrhosa; assembly: GCA_964016885.1. Lineage (NCBI taxonomy): Eukaryota > Metazoa > Mollusca > Cephalopoda > Octopoda > Eledonidae > Eledone > Eledone cirrhosa. Next base: position 38,304,502 of record OZ024748.1, on the reverse strand, counting down.
ACCCTTTGCCCTTTCCTAAGTTTGTCATTACAACTTGGACGGTATGATCCTGTTTCAGGTTTAAGGAATAAGTGCACCGACACACTTTATCAACACCGCACTCGGCACTGTTACAAGCAGTATCTATTTCGTTTGCTTGTGTTAAAGGGTTTACTGTGGGCTCTACGAATACGCGCCCATTCACTGAGGCAGGAGTATATCCTCGTTCACCGGAAAAGCAAAGTTTAGAAAGTATTCTTCAAACTTTCCAGATTGGAGTGGAGGGACCTCAGTTGTATAACCAGCTTCTAAATCATCAAACTGTAAACACCGGGTATTACTTTTTTTTAGGATAATAAAGAAATGGAGAGTTAAGTAAGGTGCAGTTCTGTTGCTGAACACAGTCAGAAACATTGGAGTTTGGCTCTTCCTCTGGGGCACCTTTATATCGAAGAATTGCTTCAAATGTATTATTTTTGTCCATTTTCATCGTCTTTCCTCGGATCCAATAATTTCTTATAGTGTTATTGGCCAGTATTATAAAGTCAAATCTCTCTCCTGGATTGTTTATAAAATAATCAACAGGGGTTGGTTTTAGGTCATAACCAGCAGAAGCAACGACAATCATGTTGTGACCATCCACAGATATTTCAAATGGATACAAAGACCCTGCAGCAATAACTCTGAATCGATAATTCTTACCTGATTCCACTTCAAATACTGACAACGGGGCCCCATTGTGATTTCCTGAGTCGTCATAATAACGTCCTCGACCATTCACAAGACCAGAATTAAAACTTAAAAGACTAAAAAATGCACCATCTACAGATTTGGAATTTCCAATCCTTTTACGTTGCCAAAAAACTCCGTAATCCATTCTTAAATAATTAACATCGGAATCCCAATTGTGGTTGTAGTCTGTTATTAACATTACATGTTCTTCCATTTTAGGTTTTGTTTTCTCGTGTATTATAAAAGCCCCTAAGAGTCCCATGGTATGCTGTGTCTCAAGATATAAATGGTACCAATAAGTACCAGTTTGAGTAATGTTAAATTCATATCTAAATGATTGACCAGGATGAATAGGACACTGGGAAACCCAAGGTACGCCATCCATATGAGGTGTTCCTTTTTGATGTAAACCATGCCAATGTATGGTAATACCTTCTGAAAATAGTTTATTTTCTACAACAATAACAACAGTTTGTCCTTTATAAACTTCTATTGTAGGTCCAGGAACTGTTCCATTAACTGAAATAACCAAAACTGTCTCATAGTGACCATCCATAGTTATAACCTCATCAACTGGTATCGGTTGAGCAGATGTAAAATTACTGACATCATATTTGTAGAGTTTTCCTTGGTGAGCTGTTACCAAACTACGATTAACTAACATAGTTAATTTATACGAAACTACCAGCTTAAATTCGCAACGTCATCTTCCATACGGCAGCCATGAGAATAAATTAACGGCGTGAAGAGTCCAGGAGGAATACAACAACGTTAATATTTACCATAGTTGAAACTATATCAGTAGGGATCTGACATAATATACAACCATAAGAAACTATGAAGTCAACAAATATTTCAATGTGAACGTAAAATATTTGTTGTTATTATAAGAACAATATAGCAGAGAAAACTAAATAAAAACTTATTAATGTTTAGAGCGGATAAACCAGAGAAATGTTAAGAGGGTCTTGTTTGAAAAGGTTTTATAGGGTACTAGCAACAGGACCCGGCGTTTCACGGGTAGGAAACGTGAAATAGCAATACGCATATGCAAAGATTGAGGAATGTAGCTGTGTACGTTTTGAATTCCCTTATTCTCAGCAGACCGAATCCAGTAGTAGCAGTGTCAGTCGGCTGATTGCGGAAATCCTGTATGTGAAAAGAGTAAGTAAGTGTTGTGGGGCGATGTATGTCATAAGTCTGTTCACGAATTACGTCACGTATGGGGAACACACATCAGTCTGAAGGAGCGACGAAGTCAATTGTGTGAAAACCAAGTAGGGATATATGTTTAAATAGGGATATTGAGATGACGAAATCAGCGGGACAACGCAGCTGCAGCAGAAGGGGGTCATAGTGCAATTAGCACAAACGCTGAGCGGCACTGGTTGCTCTGCGTTTACACAGCAACAAAGATGCAAGAAAAGGGTTCACCGCGGAATTAGCACAACCGCTGTTCGGCGTACTTGCGCAGGGTGTTCATACTTCGGTGTAGGTGCAACAAAAGGGGTCTTAGTAGAAGTAACACAGACGTTACTTTTTCGGTGTCAATAACACGGCAACGTACATAGGGCTCGGACTAGCTGTATATATATGTATATATGTATGTGTATGTATATATGTATGTATATATACATACATATATATATATATATGTATGTATGTATGTATGTCTATGTGTGTGTGTATGTATATATATATATATATATATATATATATATATATGTGTGTATGTATATATACATTTTATATATATATATATATATATATATATATATATATATATGTGTATGTATATATACATTTTATATATATATATATATATATATATATATATATATATATACACATACATACTTATATATACATATAACACATTCACACATATACACATGCGTAAAATATACGTACGTGCACAAACAAACATAAGGTCTATATACCTATATAAATAAATAATGGTATAAACATAAAATATACTTAGCTACCTCATCATGACGTATATTATCTGCGTATTGTTCGTACTATCCGTTAGGGTATAATGTGGGGCTATAATACAGGAAGGTTTTATGCAATTTGCGCTTACAAGACGAAATTGCCTCGTTTAAGATTTGATCATTGGCGTAGAGTATTTCCATGGTCATTTGTTTCCATTATACGATCTTGCCTTAGCTAGGAGCTCTCAGTGTAACCTATATCGAGTGTGGTTGTCTTTTAGACTCCAGATATAGATCGAACGTGACGTAATGTTCCTTCTTAAAGTGTATGAAAAGAATGGCTGTGCATGTATAGACGCTGCTTGAATCTATTACTGGATAAGCATTTCCCGGATAGAGGGCAGTCTTCCCGATTCCTACAATTACAGTTAGAACTAGCTACTAGATTGTTTGTGTAACTACGGCTAGGTAATTTGGCTAAAATAGATGCAGTGATGTTATGTGCGAAGTTTTGAGTAAGATATCTTAACAGTGTTTCTATTAGATATTTTATTATATTAGTGTGCTAAGGAGAAATGCTTCTTAATTAAAGAGAGAAAGATTTTTGCTATTGGTGTGGCCATACTGAATCATATCTGAGGATCTTTCAATTCCAGAGTCAGGTTCGATCACTAAAAGATCGTTCCTCGAGCTGATCGACAGTGAAACATATGAAATATGTTATTAAATATGGTATGTTGCAACACTGACTCTTTGTTCCTTTATTCTTATACTATATTCATATATATATATATATTGTTATACTTGGGGA
>OZ024748.1:38286046-38296046 GCA_964016885.1 Eledone cirrhosa | reverse complement strand
GGTGGTTGTAGTAGTGGTGGTTGTAGTAGTGGTGGTTGTAGTAGTGGTGGTTGTATAGTGGTGGTTGTATAGTGGTGGTTGTAGTAGTGGTGGTTGTAGTAGTGCTGGTTGTAGTAGTGGTTGTTGTAGAAGTGGTGGTTGTAGTAGTGGTGGTTGTAGTAGTTGTTGTTGTGGTAGTGGTTGTTGTAGTGGTGGTTGTTGTAGTAGTGGTGGTTGTAGTGGTGGTTGTTGTAGTAGTGGTGGTTGTAGTAATGGTGGTTGTAGTAGTGGTGGTTGTAGTAGTGGTTGTTGTAGAAGTGGTTGTTGTAGTAGTGGTTGTTGTAGTAGTGGTTGTTGCAGTAGTGGTTGTTGTAGTAGTGGTTGTTGTAGTAGTGGTGGTTGTAGTAGTGGTGGTTGTAGTAGTGGTGGTTGTAGTAGTGGTGGTTGTAGTAGTGGTTGTTGTAGTAGTGGTTGTTGTAGTAGTGGTTGTTGTAGTAGTGGTGGTTGTAGTAGTGGTGGTTGTAGTAGTGGTGGTTGTAGTAGTGGTGGTTGTAGTAGTAGTGGTTGTAGTAGTAGTGGTGGTTGTAGTAGTAGTGGTGGTTGTAGTAGTGGTGGTTGTAGTAGTGGTTGTTGTAGTAGTGGTGGTTGTAGTAGTGGTTGTTGTAGTAGTGGTGGTTGTAGTAGTGGTGGTTGTAGTAGTGGTTGTTGTAGTAGTGGTGGTTGTAGTAGTGGTGGTTGTAGTAGTGGTTGTTGTGGTAGTGGTTGTTGTAGTAGTGGTGGTTGTAGTGGTGGTGGCTGTAGTAGTGGTTGTTGTAGTAGTGGTTGTTGTAGTAGTGGTGGTTGTAGTAGTGGTTGTTGTAGTAGTGGTGGTTGTAGTAGTGGTTGTTGTCGTAATGGTGGTGGTAGTAGTGGTGGTTGTAGTAGTGGTTGTTGTAGTAGTGGTGGTTGTAGTAATGGTTGTTGTAGTAGTGGTTGTAGTAGTAGTGGTGGTTGTAGTAGTGGTGGTTGTAGTAATGGTTGTTGTAGCAGTGGTTGTAGTAGTAGTGGTGGTTGTAGTAGTGGTGGTTGTAGTGGTGGTTGTTGTAGTAGTGGTTGTAGTAGTAGTGGTGGTTGTAGTAGTGGTGGTTGTAGTGGTGGTTGTTGTAGTAGTGGTTGTTGTAGTAGTGGTTGTAGTAATGGTTGTTGTAGTAGTGGTTGTAGTAGTAGTGGTGGTTGTAGTAGTGGTGGTTGTAGTGGTGGTTGTTGTAGTAGTGGTTGTAGTAGTAGTGGTGGTTGCAGTAGTGGTGGTTGTAGTAGTGGTGGTTGTAGTAGTGGTTGTTGTAGTAGTGGTTGTAGTAATGGTTGTTGTAGTAGTGGTTGTAGTAGTAGTGGTGGTTGTAGTAGTGGTGGTTGTAGTGGTGGTTGTTGTAGTAGTGGTTGTAGTAGTAGTGGTGGTTGCAGTAGTGGTGGTTGTAGTGGTGGTTGTTGTAGTAGTGGTTGTCGTAGTAGTGGTGGTTGTAGTAGTGGTGGTTGTAGTGGTGGCTGTTGTAGTAGTGGTTGTTGTAGTAGTGGAGGTTGTAGTAGTGGTGGTTGTAGTGGTGGTTGTTGTAGTAGTGGTTGTTGTAGTAGTGGTGGTTGTAGTAGTGGTGGTTGTAGTAGTGGTTGTTGTAGTAGTGGTGGTTGTAGTAATGGTTGTTGTAGTAGTGGTTGTAGTAGTAGTGGTGGTTGTAGTAGTGGTGGTTGTAGTAGTGGTGGTTGTAGTAGTGGTTGTTGTAGTAGCGATTGTTGTAGTAGTGGTGGTTGTAGTAGTGGTGGTGGTAGTAGTGGTGGTTGTAGTAGTGGTTGTTGTAGTAGTGGTTGTTGTAGTAGTGGTGGTTGTAGTAGTGGTTGTTGTAGTAGTGGTGGTTGTAGTAGTGGTGGTTGTAGTAGTGGTTGTTGTAGTAGTGGTGGTTGTAGTAGTGGTGGTTGTAGTAGTGGTTGTTGTGGTAGTGGTTGTTGTAGTAGTGGTGGTTGTAGTGGTGGTGGCTGTAGTAGTGGTTGTTGTAGTAGTGGTTGTTGTAGTAGTGGTGGTTGTAGTAGTGGTTGTTGTAGTAGTGGTGGTTGTAGTAGTGGTTGTTGTCGTAATGGTGGTGGTAGTAGTGGTGGTTGTAGTAGTGGTTGTTGTAGTAGTGGTGGTTGTAGTAATGGTTGTTGTAGTAGTGGTTGTAGTAGTAGTGGTGGTTGTAGTAGTGGTGGTTGTAGTAATGGTTGTTGTAGCAGTGGTTGTAGTAGTAGTGGTGGTTGTAGTAGTGGTGGTTGTAGTGGTGGTTGTTGTAGTAGTGGTTGTAGTAGTAGTGGTGGTTGTAGTAGTGGTGGTTGTAATGGTGGTTGTTGTAGTAGTGGTTGTTGTAGTAGTGGTTGTAGTAATGGTTGTTGTAGTAGTGGTTGTAGTAGTAGTGGTGGTTGTAGTAGTGGTGGTTGTAGTGGTGGTTGTTGTAGTAGTGGTTGTAGTAGTAGTGGTGGTTGCAGTAGTGGTGGTTGTAGTAGTGGTGGTTGTAGTAGTGGTTGTTGTAGTAGTGGTTGTAGTAATGGTTGTTGTAGTAGTGGTTGTAGTAGTAGTGGTGGTTGTAGTAGTGGTGGTTGTAGTGGTGGTTGTTGTAGTAGTGGTTGTAGTAGTAGTGGTGGTTGCAGTAGTGGTGGTTGTAGTGGTGGTTGTTGTAGTAGTGGTTGTCGTAGTAGTGGTGGTTGTAGTAGTGGTGGTTGTAGTGGTGGCTGTTGTAGTAGTGGTTGTTGTAGTAGTGGAGGTTGTAGTAGTGGTGGTTGTAGTGGTGGTTGTTGTAGTAGCGATTGTTGTAGTAGTGGTGGTTGTAGTAGTGGTGGTGGTAGTAGTGGTGGTTGTAGTAGTGGTTGTTGTAGTAGTGGTGGTTGTAGTAGTGGTCGTTGTAGTAGTGGTGGTTGTAATAGTGGTGGTTGTAGTAGTTGTGGTTGTAGTAGTGGTTGTTGTAGTAGTGGTGGTTGTAGTAGTGGTGGTTGTAGTAGTGGTTGTTGTAGTAGTGGTGGTTGTAGTAGTGGTAGTTGTAGTAGTGGTTGTTGTAGTAGTGGTGGTTGTAGTAGTGGTGGTTGTAGTAGTTGTGGTTGTAGTAGTTGTGGTTGTAATATTGGTGGTTGTAGTAGTGGTGGTTGTAGTAGTGGCGGTTGTAGTAGTTGTTGTTGTAGTAGTGGTGGATGTAGTAGTAGTGGTAGTTGTAGTAGTGGTGGTTGTAGTAGTGGATGTTGTAGTAGTGGTGGTTGTAGTAGTGGTGGTTGTAGTAGTGGATGTTGTAGTAGTGGTGGTTGTAGTAGTGGTTGTTGTAGTAGTGGTGGTTGTAGTAGTGGTGGTTGTAGTAGTGGTGGTGGTAGTAGTGGTGGTGGTAGTAGTGGTTGTTGTAGTAGTGGTGGTTGTAGTAGTAGTGGTTGTAGTAGTGGTGGTTGTAATAGTGGTGGTTGTAGTAGTTGTGGTTGTAGTAGTGGTGGTTGTAGTAGTGGTGGTTGTAGTAGTGGTGGTTGTAGTAGTGGTGGTTGTAGTAGTGGTGGTGGTAGTAGTGGTGGTTGTAGTAGTGGTTGTTGTAGTAGTGGTGGTTGTAGTAGTGGTGGTTGTAGTAGTGGTGGTTGTAATAGTGGTGGTTGTAGTAGTTGTGGTTGTAGTAGTGGTGGTTGTAGTAGTGGTGGTTGTAGTAGTGGTGGTTGTAGTAGTGGTGTTGTAGTAGTGGTGGTTGTGGTAGTGGTAGTGTTAATAGTAGTGGTAGTTGTAGTAGCGGTTGTTGTAGTAGTGGTGGTTGTAGTAGTGGTAGTTGTAGTAGTGGTGGTTGTAGTAGTGGTAGTTGTAGTAGTGGTAGCTGTAGTAGTGGTGGTTGTAGTAGTGGTAGTTGTTATAGTGGTGGTTGCAGTAGTTGTGGTTGTAGTAGTTGTGGTTGTAATAGTGGTGGTTGTAGTAGTGGTGGTTGTAGTAGTGGTTTTTGTAGTAGTGGTGGTTGTAGTAGTGGTTTTTGTAGTAGTGGTAGTTGTAGTAGTGGTGGTTGTCGAAGTGGTTTTTGTAGTAGTGGTGGTTATAGTAGTGGTGGTTGTAGCAGTCGTAGTTGTAGTAGTGGTTGTTGGAGTAGTGGTGGTTGTAGTAGTGTTGGTTGTAGTAGTGGTGGTTGTAGTAGTGGTGGTTGTAGTAGTTGTGGTTGTAGTAGTTGTGGTTGTAATAGTGGTGGTTGTAGTAGTGGTAGTTGTAGTAGTGGTGGTTGTCGTAGTGGTTTTTGTAGTAGTGGTGGTTGTAGTAATGGTGGTTGTAGTAGTGGTAGTTGTAGTAGTGGTGGTTGTAGTAGTGGTGGTTGTAGTAGTAGTGGTTGTAGTAGTGGTGGTTGTAGTAGTGGTAGCTGTAGTAGTGGTAGTTGTAGTAGTGGTGGTTGTAGTAGGTGTACTTGTAGTAGTGGGAGTTGTAGTAGTGGTGGTTGTAGTCGTGGGAGTTGTAGTAGTGGTGATTGTAGTACTGGTGGTTGTAGTAGTTGTGGTGGTTATATTGGTGGAGGTTGTAGTAGTTGTGGTTGTAGTAGCTGTGGTGGTTGTAGTAGTGGTGGTTGTAGTAGTAGTGTTGGTTGTACTAGTGATAGTGTAGTGGTTGTATTAGTTGTGGTTCTAGTAGTGGTGGTTGTAGTATTGGTAGTGTAGAAGTTGTGGTTGTAGTAGTTGTGGTTGCAGTAGTGGTTGTTGTAGTAGTGGTTGTTGTAGTAGTGGTTGTGTAGTAGTTGTGGTTGTGAAGTTGTGGTGTTGTAGTACTGGTGGTTGTAGTAGTGGTGGTTTTAATAGTGGTGGTTGTAGTAGAGGTGTTTGTAGTAGTTGTGTTTGTGGCAGTGAGTATGTTGTAGTTGCGGTTGTAGTAGTACTAGTTTTGATTATAGTAGTTATGGTGTATTAGTTAGTGGTGGTTGTAGTAGTGGTGGTTGTAGTAGTGGTAGTGTAGTAGTGGTGTTTGTAATAGTTGTGGTTGCAGTAGTGGTGGTGGTTGTAGGGGTATTGTTTTAGTGGTGGTTGTAGTAGTTGTGGTTGTAGTAGTGGTGGTTGTAGTAGTTATGGTTGTAGTAGTGGTGGTTGTAGTAGTTCTGGTTGTAGTAGTTGTGGTTGTAGTAGTGGTGGTGGTAATAGTTGTGGTTATAGTAGATGTGTTGGTAGTAGTTGTGGTTATAGTAGTGGTGGTGGTTGAGGTTGTGGTGGTTGTAGTAGTGGTGTTTGTAATAGTGGTAGTAATAGTTGTAGTAGTTGTGGTTGTAGTAGTGGTGGGTTTAGTAGTTGTCGTTGTAGAAGTGATGGTTGTAGTAGTGGTGGTGGTTGTAGTAGTGGTAGTGTAGTAGTGGTAGTGCTTGTAGTACTGGTGGTTGTAGTAGTGGTAGTGGTGGTGGTGATGGTGTGTACTGTAGTGGTGGTGGTGGTGTGTACTGTCGTGGTGGTGGTATGTACTGTAATGGCTGTGACAGTAGTGTAGTGGCTGTGGTAGTAGTGCATTGGCTGTGGTATTAGTGTAGTGGCTGTGGCAGTAGTGTAGCGGCTGTGGTAGTAGTGTAGTGGCTGTGGTAGAAGTGTATTGGTTGTGGTATTAGAGTATGTTCTGTGGTTGTAGTGGCTGTGGCAGTAGTGTAGCGGCTGTGGTAGTAGTGTAGTGGCTGTGGTAGAAGTGTATTGGTTGTGGTATTAGAGTAGGTTCTGTGGTAGTAGTCTAGTGGCTTTGGTAGTAGTGCATTGGCTGTGGCAGTAGTGTAGTGGCTGTGGTAGTAGTGTAGTGGTTGTGGTAGTAGTGTAGTGGCTGTGGTAGTAGTGTAGTGGCTGTGGCAGTAGTGTAGCGGCTGTGGTAGTAGTGTAGTGGCTGTGGTAGAAGTGTATTGGTTGTGGTATTAGAGTATGTTCTGTGGTAGTAATGTAGTGGCTTTGGTAGCAGTGCATTGGCTGTGGTAGTAGTGTAGTGGCTGTGGTAGTAGTATAGTGACTGTGGTAGTAGAGTAATATCTGTGGTAGTAGTGTAGTGGCTTTGGTAGTAGTGTGGTGACTGGCAGTAGTGTAGTGGCTGTAGCAGTAGTGTAGCGACTGTGGTAGTAGTGTAGTGGCTGTGGTAGTAGTGTATTGGTTGTGGTATTAGTGTAGTGGCTGTGGTAGTAGTGTAGTGGCTGTGCTTGTAGTGTAGTGGATGTGGTAGTAGTGCGGTGGCTGTGGTAGTAGTGTAGAGGCTATAGTAGTAGTGTATTGGTTGTGGTATTAGTGTAGGTTATGTGGTAGTAGTGTAGTGGCTGTGGTAGTAGTGTTATGGCTGTGGTTGTAGTGTATTGGCTGTGGTAGTAGTGTAGTGGCTGTGGTACTAGTGTAGTGTCTGTGGTAGTAGTGTAGTGGCTTTGGTAGTAGTGTAGTGGCTGCGGTAGTAGTGTAGTGGCTGTGGTAGTAGTGTGTGGTTGTGGCAGTAGTGTGCAATTTGTGTTGTAGTGGCCTTTGTAGTAGTGTAGTGGCTGTGGTAGTAGTGTAGTGGCTGTGGTAGTAGTGTTGTGTCTGTGGTAGTAGTGTAGTGGCACTTGTAGTAGCATGGTGGCTATAGTTCTAGTGTAGTGGCTCTGGTAGTAGTGTAGTGACTGTGGTAGTAGCGTAGTGGCTGTGGTAGTAGTGTAGTGGCTGTGGTAATAGTGTAGTGTCTGTGGTAGTAGTGTAGTGACTGTGGTTGTAGTGTATTGGTTGTGGTATTAGTGTAGTGGCTGTGGTAGTAGTGTAGTGGCTGTGGTAGTAGTATAGTGGCTATGGTAGTAGTGTAGTGACTGTGGTATTAGTGTCCTGGCTGTGGTAGTAGTATAGAGGCTGTTGTAGTAGTATAGTGGCTGTGGTTGTAGTTGCTGTGGTAGTAGTGTGGTGGCTGTGGTTGTAGTGTATTGGCTTTGGTAGTAGTGTAGTGGCTGTGGTAGTAGTGTATTGGCTTTGGTAGTAGTGTAGTGGCTGTGGTAGTAGTGTTGTGGCTGTGGTAGTAGTATAGTGTTTGTGGTAGTAGTGTAGTGGCTGTGGTAGTAGTGTTGTGGCTGTGGTAGTAGTATAGTGTTTGTGGTAGTAGTGTATTGACTGTGGTAGTAGTATATTGGCTGTGGTAGTAGTGTTGTGGCTGTGGTAGTAGTATAGTGTTTGTGGTAGTAGTGTAGTGGCTGTGGTAGTAGTGTTGTGGCTGTGGTAGTAGTATAGTGTTTGTGGTAGTAGTGTATCGACTGTGGTAGTAGTATATTGGCTGTGGTAGTAGTGTTGTGGCTGTGGTAGTAGTATAGTGTTTGTGGTAGTAGTATTGTGGCTGTGGTAGTAGTGGTGGCTGTGGTAGTAGTGGTGGCTGTGGTAGTAGTGTATTGGCTGTGGTAGTAGTGTTGTGTCTGTGGTAGTAGTATAGTGGCTGTGGTAGTAGTATACTGTTTGTGGTAGTAGTGTATTGGCTGTGGTAGTAGTGTATTGGCTGTGGTAGTAGTGTTGTGGCTGTGGTAGTAGTATAGTGTTTGTGGTAGTAGTGTTGTGGCTGTTGTAGTAGTATAGTGGCTGTGGTAGTAGTGTTGTGGCTGTGGTAGTATTGTTGTGGCTGTGGTAGTAGTGGTGGCCATGTTATGGAACTGAAAAACGACTCTCTGTGAATTTATTTATTGAAATATTCTTTTCAAAGGCGGAATATAATAATAATAACAATAACAATAATAATAATTGTTTCTACGTTTGGCACAAGGCCAGCAATTAACCAGTACATTACTGGTACTTTATTTTATCGACCCTGTAGGGATGAAAGGCAAAGTTAACCTCGGCGGGATTTGAACTCAGACCACAAAGGGCCGTAACTCTTTGCTGCAAAGCATGGCGTCCGACCCTCTACCGATACTGGCAATCCACTTCTGATTTAGGCACAAGGCCAACAATATCTGAGGGAGGAAGGGAAGTTGATTACATCGACTCCAGTGTGTTACTGGTACTTTAATTTATCGAACTGATGAGGATGAAAGGCAAAGTTAACTTCGGCAGGATTTGAACTTAGAACATAAATAGCTGGAATATAAACAGGTTCACATTTGTCTGACGCTCTCATGACTCATTAATTCAACAAGAAAACTTGGCTGTTAACTCCTACATCCATAATATGAAGGTAGGGCTTGGTTAAATCTATTGCAACAGTAATGTGTCAACAATGTAAGTCAAACTTTTATGTTTGTGCGTTGGTGGTTAAAATTGCGGCATGACTAGACTTTCGACTGAGACCACAAGACCCCACCTCTTGAACATGTTAATCCACCCCCAACTACTGCTGATACTCATTTTTAGTTGAGTGTAGTGGAGCAACATGAAATGAGATGTTTTGCTCAAGAACAAAACACAGAATCTAGTCCAGGAATCTAACCAATGACATTACGATCTTATGTCCAACATCTTAACCACTAGGCCACGTGCCAATGTCCCTCAAATCACAAACTACTGTCTCAAAACAGGACGGAAACTGTGAATAGAAAATAAATTGTAATAACGGATTATATGTCATTTTTTTTCTTGTTTGTATTAGGGCGTAGGCGGATTTGAGACCTTGGTCTTCCCAGACTCCCTTAAACCAGCACCACTGAACCTTAAATAATCCAGGATGGTCATGCCTGGAAGTCTCTTTTCACAAAAGGTCTGCTCAGTCAGGATTAAGGTGTAGCTAAACAACAAAACCAACAATTTATGTATTTTCAAATTTAAAGATAAAAACCATTTTCTATGTCATCAATCAACCATAGTCGATAGCATTTAAGCTAGGAATAGAAGGTTGAAAAGGATCTCCGTCAGTTTGAAGGATAAGTGTTCCAGTTGTTTGATGAATGGCACAGCTGACATGTGGAATTAATGTGTAAATGTTGGAGATTCATCGTGACAAAAAAAGCAACAAAATCTATCTGACGGTCTTCCACACAGTTTCTGTCAACCATAAGTGCCTAGAGAAACTTTGGTTGGTAAGAGATGGCCAAGATGTCTCGCAGTGGGTCCCAATTCAGGGTTTTATGATTGCTAAGCAAACGTAGCTATAGGGCAATCACAAAGGGCCGATTTAATAGACTGTGCACTAACATAACATAACGCTATGTAGTATGTCAAAAGCTAGAAATAGCAGTCAATTTTATCTCAAATCTCATTTCACTCTGAACAAGTGGGATAACCATTAATTGGTTGAAGGACCAGTTAGAAACAGCAATCAAATATTCATAAAATGACACACTACAGCATGAAAAAAGGAAGGCCTCAATGATATATGAGATGGCAAGGGTTAAACAGTAACAACAATAACAACAAAGAGTGTTTATGTTCTCCCTAAGCTAGACAAAATTATTGTTATTATTATCATCATCATCATTATTTCTATACATCATTATTTCTATACAAAAAGTACCAGTAATACACTGGGATAATTGCTGGCCTTGTGCCAAAAGTAGAAACAATTATTTCTATACAAAAATATGCTGAGAATTTCAGAGTAAAGAATCTATCGGCTAATGAATGTTGAAGATTGTCACACATACATCTGTACTAACACACACACACACAAACACCTGTATTTACACACATACATACACACAAAAAAATGCAAATATACATATGTAAGTGGATTCCTACACACACATGTATACATGTATATATATATATATATATATATATATATATATATATATATATATATATATAGATATATATATATATGTGTGTGTGTGTGTGTGTGTGTATATATATATATATATTTATATATATATAAAAACGGAAAAAGTGAAACGAAATTTCATTTCTCACTCTTAGTACGGCTGTTACTTAAATATAAGTATGTATACCGATTAACCCACTCGATATGCAAATTAGGCTGCTCAGCCGTTAATATACATAAGGAAAGTATATACTTTCAGACGTTCAACCATCTCGCAGGAAGGTATACGTTGCTGACGATAGCTAATAAGCTTGAAACTAGTACAGCGTTCCTTTGTCAGTGTTGAACAAATGAGCAACGATGGTTGCTAGACACTACGGCTTAATACGG
>OZ024748.1:38276046-38281046 GCA_964016885.1 Eledone cirrhosa | reverse complement strand
CGAAGAAATTTGACACCACGTGTACCATCCGAGTCTACCTTGACTGTTGTGGAAAATACTATCGATAATGATAATAATCAAAAGTATAAACAATTGAAAATTTCCCTCAACGAAATCTTCCAGAGAGAAATTAATTCATGTATAAATATCTCTCTTGCTGAACGTATTAAAACGACAATGTTTAATTTAAAAAAAACAACCAAATAATGAAATATTACGTGTTATTGACGAAAATAGGGGATGAATATTTACGACGGACAAAAACCCAAACATTTTGGCAAATCAACGCCTGTTTATATGCCTTAGCAACGACAGTGAAGCATTATCTTGGTGATAGCAGAGATATTAACAAGAACAAAACACCACCAAAAATACCATAATATATAACTAAAATAGAAAAAAAGATTGCTGACCTACGGAAAACCATAGTATATGAGACAATTCTCCTTACATACAAACAAACACAAAAAACCCTCACTCCTCACCAACAAAGAGTGAAAAATAAAATAGAGACAACGTTTGGTAACAGTAAAACCAGAACTCTTCAATATAAGCTGATCACCCTCAAACAAGAATTGAGAGCTGTTAGCGAAAAACGCCGATACCTGAAGAAGGTAGATGAGAGAAAAGTGCTTAATAAAAGATTCAGACGAAACCAAACGTCAGTCTATAGAGATATGAAGAACAAAATAATAAGTGTCACTGAGGCCCCATCCCAGAAAGACATAGATTCCTTTTGGAGAAAAATATGGGGTGAAAAGAAATTTCAACCAAGATGCAGTGTGGCTAAGAGAAATCCGAAAGAACTATTGCTCCTACACTATAACAAAAACATACGAAATAAGTGAGGGTACCCTTGAGACTGTGATAGGAAAACTCCAAGATAAGAAAACACCAGGAAGAGACATGATTGTCGGCTACTGGTACAAAAAACTGATATTCTATCGGAGGTATCTTACTGACCTCTACCAACAAGTTCTTAAGGGAGATACACTTATACCAGAATGGTTGACATTAGCACAAACATTACTGGTCCCCAAGAACAAAGACACCCACTTGCAAAAAAACTACCGACCCATTGCATGCCAGAACCTGATGTATAAGATGTATGCAGACTGCCTGAACCTATTCCTCCAAGATCACTGTGAAAATAATAACATCATCACAGATGAACAAGCAGCTGGAAATAAAGGGGTTTGGGGATGTGCTGAACAACTCCTAATCAACAAAACTGCGATGTCGGAGGTGGGACAACTTAGGAGGAATATGGCTACAGTCTGGCTGGACTACAGGAAAGCTTTCGATTCTGTTCCCCACTCTTGGATGATAGAGGCCCTCCAACTTGCTAAAGTTCCAGACATTATTGTCAGAGCCATAGAGAAGCTGTCTTCTTCTTGGGCTTCTATTCAAAGGTTAAAGACAGAGATGGAGGACTCTATTTTCACTGATAAAATAAAATATCGCAGGGGTATATTTCAGGGAGACAGTCTCTCTGTGATATTATCCATCTTGTCATTAAACCCTTTGTCCTTTCTACTCAACAAATGTGAGGGATACATCATTGGCTCACAGGAGGACAGAAATACTAACCTAACCCATAACTTCTTTGTGGACGATCTGAAACTCTATGCCAAGAACATGGATGGGATGAAGAAAAATCTTGACCTGGTTACAACGTTCTCAAAGGATGTAGGAATGGAGTTTGGCCAAGATAAATGCTCATACATGACTGTAAAGCGGGGAAAAACAACAATCCAATCTAACAACATTGTCATCAATGGTCTAACTGTTTCACCGATATCTGATGAAGACTGCTACAGATACCTGGGGATAGACGAGAACATATCCTATAATGGTATCTGTAATAAGGAACGCGTAACCAGGGAATACTACACCCGATTAAGAAAGATTTGGTCATCGAAATTCTCTGCGCAAAACAAAACAGTGACTCACAATATGTTTGCTGTGCCTGTCCTAACACCAACGTTTGCAATACTCAATTGGACGATAGACGAAATCCGAACAGTTGATGTTGGAACTCGAAAAATACTAAACAACACCGGAAACTTCCACATCAACAGTGACATAGACCGCCTTTACTTGAAACGTAAGCAGGGAGGCAGAGGCCTAACATCAGTCCAGACAACATTTGAATGTCGCATCATATCTCTCCGACAACATCTACGAACCTCGAAGCGTAGGATCCTGTCTCTCGAACAAGTCTATCTGCATGAAACAGATAAGATAATGAGAGTTGGGAAGGAACTTCTCGAGAGATATTCCCTGTGTGATAATCAAAAACTCACATCCAGGGAAGTCGCTCAGCAGTATCGCAGTGAATCCATGGATGAAAAACTGCATGCTTATCAGCAAAAAATCATGCATGGATATGTTGCCAGGAAGCTCCAGAGTGCGAGTAATATAGATAAGGAAAGTAGTCTATCTTGAACCAACAACCGCTATATTGGCTCCCACTTTGAAGGATACGCTTTTACAATCCAAGAACAGGAAATTAGCACGAAATACCTGATTCACAAAAGAGATAGGGATGCAGGCAAAACACCTAGATGTGATAACAAGTGCAGTTCTGCAGAACTAACATCGAGGATATCACCCATGTCATCAGCAGCTGTCCAAAGATGTCATCGCGGTACTATCTACCTATGAGGCATGATGTAGTGGCCAAAGCACTGTACAATGCAGTCCGTAAAAATATATATCCCCGATAATAAACACATTAAAATCTACAGCAATGTGGGAGACATCCACGTACATAATATGAAAGAGTACTGGTGGAATGTTCCAGTAAAAAACCCAATAAAATGCAGGCATAACAGACCAGATATTATGATATGGGACAGGGAGAAGAAAGCATGCACAGTAGTGGAAATTAGCTGTCCAGCAGATGCCAATATAATATCAAAGATTAGCGAAAAGGAGAATATTTATGCAGAACTGATGAGAAATCTGCAGATACTCCACCCTGATTACACCTTCAGATTTATGCCTGTGATTATTGGGGCACTGGGATATGTTAGTAACTGCCACAATACCAATCTTGAGAAGCTAGGCTGCGCGGGAACAGAAAGAACACAACTAGTTAGGAAATTACAAGTACAATCCATTAATGGAACAGTAAAAATATGTAAAACATTCCAAAAATTTTGCATCTAATAACTGCATATACACATGTACAGATACAAAGCATATACACATGCAGACATACAACTCAAAACATACACATCCACACATACAATAACATCCATATCTACACATGCATGCATACATACATATCTACCTAGTTGAAGTTGTGTAAATTCCAATGAGAGAGTCTTGTGTCTATGTTAGAAAACGACTCTCTCTCTATTGGTAAAACTTTGTGAAATTATAAAACCAGAAGAACATACATGCATACATACATACATACATGGTGGCTGCCAACTCGTTTTCGAGTACGGCCACTACTTTATATCCAGTAGGAGAACCCCTACCGATACGCTGAACAAGTGTGACTTTTTAGTCCAGCCAGCGACTTGAAAGCTCTGGTACAAACACTACACTTTTGACAATTATTGACACATAATGCTGGGCCCATGGTACCATGTGATGACAAGTGCAGAGAGATCTCCAGATATAAAGCAATGCCTGTGCTGTGAAGCTTTTATAGTAAGCAAAGGCACTGCACAAAGCCAGTCCCACTCTCTTAACCAAGATGATATTTACCAAAAAGAAGAACAAGTCAACATCATTGGATACCATCAGGGTTGCAGGTGTTATATCAGAGTTTTCCTTCTCCTAGAATTCTGCCTTGACAAAGGCTAAGGGGTCATCTCTCCCGGTGATTTTGGATGGCCATTGACTCTTAAGAGCTCCTTTGCCCTTTTGACAGGTTTTGTTTTTAGTCCTGCAGGATGTCCAAAGTCACCCTCCTCACCAAGAAACCTTGGTGGGGTTGCCAGTTTAGTCGCCAACGACCCGACCATGAGACAGGTTAACACAGTGTACACTAAAACCACTGATATTTCTAAAGACTGTAATACAGACATGTCAAACATGCGGCCCTTTACAAGCAACCTGCGGCCCTTTACAAGCACACATGCGGCTATTTACAAGCACACCTGCAGCCCGCGGGCTATATGCGGCCCTTTACAAGCAACCTGCAGTCCACACAAAGCTTTTTACAGAGCGAGCGTAATATAGAACAAAAGACATATTAGTTATAACGTACGCAATTAGTTGTCATCTGTGGCCCTCAGACAACACATATATGACCCATGTGGGCCTCAGACAAAACATATGTGACCCATGTGGGCCTCAGACAAAACATATGTGACCCATGTGGGCCTCAGACAAAACATATGTGAAATATGTGACTCTCAGACAACACTTATGTGACCCATGTGACCCTCAGACAACATATATGTGACCCATGTGGCCGTCAGACAACACATATATGACCCATGTGGCCGTCAGACAACACATATGTGACCCATGTGACCCTCAGACAACACATATATGACCCATGTGGCCCTCAAACAACAGATATGTGACCCATGTGGCCGTCAGACAACACATATGTGACCCATGTGACCCTCAGACAACACATATATGACCCATGTGGCCCTCAAACAACAGATATGTGACCCATGTGGCCGTCAGACAACACATATGTGACCCATGTGACCCTCAGACAACACATATATGACCCATGTGGCCCTCAAACAACAGATATGTGACCCATGTGGCCGTCAGACAACACATATGTGACCCATGTGGCCGTCAGGCAACACATATATGACCCATGTGGCCCTCAAACAACAGATATGTGACCCATGTGGCCGTCAGACAACACATATGTGACCCATGTGGCCGTCAGACAACAGATATGTGACCCATGTGGCCCTCAAACAACAGATATGTGACCCATGTGGCCCTCAGACAACACATATATGACCCATGTGGCCGTCAGACAACACATATATGACCCATGTGGCCGTCAG
>OZ024748.1:38263546-38271046 GCA_964016885.1 Eledone cirrhosa | reverse complement strand
TTAGTGTCTGCAGTTCTGTTCGAATGCCAACATAAGAGCAAGAACGAAGGGTTCATTCTACTGACATGGCTATAAAATTGAGGCTTGTTTGCATAATTGAAAACGAATCGAATGTTATTATTAATATTCGAAAAACTCAGATTACATTTATTGTATTTAGCCATGTAGAGCGAAATTTTCTTTATATATATATATATATATATATATATATATATATATATATATATATATATATATATATATATATATATATATATATATATATATATATATATATATATATATATATACATATATATATACATATATATATACATATATATATATATATATATACATATATATATATATACATATATATATATACATATATATATATATATATATACATATATATATATACATATATATATATACATATATATATACATATATATATATATATATATATATATACATATATATATATACATATATATATATACATATATATATACATATATATATATACATATATATATACATATATATATACATATATATATATACATATATATATATATATACATATATATATATACATATATATATATACATATATATATACATATATATATATATATATATATATATATATATATATATATATATATACATATATATATATATATATATATATATATATATATACATATATATATATATATATATATATATATATATACAAAAGTTCTATTTAAAATTGTTGGGATACAACAAGTAAATATTTTATAACTGATATAAAGCACTCGACAAGTTTTTGGAGTAGATATACGATATTAAATAAATGGAAACTATATTTATAAAACCATATTTATTTCATTATACATATTTCAGGGATACCAAATTAAAATATGGTATGCCTTCATCAGACAAAATACAATATATAAACAGTTTTATAAATAATTTTGACGTACCCTATTAAATGCAACCATTATTTTTGGAAGCTGTCTGCATAGTGAAGTGTTTATATTAGTTATAGTGTTAAGCACAATTAGAAAAAGATGGAGAGAAAGAAAAAACGGAGAGAGAGAAGGAGAGAGAAAGAAGGAGAGAGAGAAAAATAAAACCTGGAGAAATATCGGAGAGAGAGAGAAATGTATGTAGAAAAGAAAGTGATAAATAGATAGGAGGAAATAAAAAAGAAAGAAAAAAGGAAGAAATAAGAAAAACAAAGGAAAGCAACAGAGAGATAATAAGTCATCATACAGAAAGAAAAACTCAAGAGAGAGAAAATACTATATAGAGAGAGGGGGAGATAGTGACAACTTTACGTCATGTCATATTAAGTTGAGTTAACAATTTATATGAAATGAATAATAAAAATATAAATATCAATATTCATGAATGGGACATAGATATATAATATGAGAAAATAACTGTTTCTACTTTTGGCACAAGGCCAGAAATTACACAGTGTATTACTGGTACTTTATTTTATCGACCCCGTAAGGATGAAAGGCAAAGTTAACCTCGGCGGGATTTGAACTCAGAATGGCAAGGGCCGTAACTCAATGCGTCAAAGCATGGCGTCCGACCCTCTACCGATACTGCCAATCCACTAAAAAAAAATAAAAATTATCATAATAATATGAGAAAATAACATTGTTCAATAATGACCATATGTTTAGTTTAAAAACTTGAGGTCAATATACCAAAATCTGAGTTAAAACCTTCAAAAAAAGTACCCTATTTATAAAAATCAGGATACAAATATGTATATATATATACACACATATGTACGTCCTGAAAATAGAAATTATGTCTACTCAAGTCAATAATATAGACACACAAGGCACAAATGATTTCACTTGATCACTGCTATACATTTCTTGTGTTATAAAAATTTCACAGTATATATACATAAATATACGATTAATATTCATGTCCTCATATATATGATTACCGTTCATGTATTTAATATTATGCATATCTGCAACATACATCACATATACACACACTTACACATATACACATACATATGTATAAATAAATATCTGCGTGAGTCTTCCAGCATCGTTCATGTATATATACAGACATATACACAAACACATAAATAGACCCTATAATACTTTTATATGCATGTTAATACACACATATGGCATTTGTATAGAGATAATCAGATATCAATATATTAATATAGAAATATCAAAGCATTAAATATCTTTAAAACACTATAGAGTATCTCAAGTTAAAATAATATGTTTTATATATTTAGTATAGAAATTTATCCTACCTATATCTCAAACAAGATATTGAAAGGGTAGACATATGAAAGTTATTAGAAGCTATCAGAGTCAAAACAAATAAAAAAACAAAAATAATTTAAAAGATTTAGAAGACCCAGTGATTCTACGGATAACCTTATATTTAGTATAGAAATTTATCTTACGTATATTTTATTTAATACATTGGGAGCATATACATTTTAGAGTAGTTTATTATATCCTTGTTTATATTTAGGAAGAAAAGTTTAAAATGAAAAAGGTGAAGGAATCTAATGATTTATCAACAGGTTTCATATATTAACTAAATTTCTTAATTAATTATACTACATTTTAAATTTATATTTATATTTAAACGTTGAGTTCAATCTATGTCTGCAGCAACTGAATAAATTGCTCCTTAAATTAAGGGAATTTTTGGACTTTAATATAAAGAATATTTCTTCTATACAAAGATCACAATTTTCTGAAGAGGAATTAAAAGGAGTACCTTTTGAAATAATATTCCAAATCATCGAATATTTAATATTATCTCGTTTAAGGTGCCAGAGTAGGCTAGATAGCGAAGTTGAAGATTTTTTGTTTGGATCTGTGAAAGAATTCTTATGATTATTGAAGCGAAGTTTAAATTCTGTCGAGGTGGAACCAGCATAGTTGAAAGAATTTAAATTAGTTTTAACATTACAATTGTACACTACATTTTTAGCTAAGCAGTTGTTATTTAACGGAGAGTTAGATTTATTTCTACAGTTACAGTTATTTAATTGAATATTGTTTGGGTTATTATTGGTATTTTGGTTAGGTTTTAAATTGTGTGTCTATATTATTGACTTGAGTAGACATAATTTCTATTTTCAGGACGTACATATGTGTATATATATATATACATATTTGTATCCTGATTTTTATAAATAGGGTTCTTATTTTGAAGGTTTTAACTCAGATTTTGGTATATTGACCTCAAGTTTTTAAACTAAACATATGGTCATTATTGAACAATGTTATTTTCTCATATTATATATCTATGTCCCATTCATGAATATTGATATTTATATTTTTATTATTCATTTCATATAAATTGTTAACTCAACTTAATATGACATGACGTAAAGTTGTCACTATCCCCCCTCTCTCTATATAGTATTTTCTCTCTCTTGAGTTTTTCTTTCTGTATGATCACTTATTATCTCTCTGTTCCTTTCCTTTGTTTTTCTTATTTCTTCCTTTGTTCTTTCTTTTTTATTTCCTCCTATCTATTTATCACTTTCTTTTCTACATACATTTCTCTCTCTCTCTCCGATATTTCTCCAGGTTTTATTTTTCTCTCTCTCCTTCTTTCTCTCTCCTTCTCTCTCTCCGTTTTTTCTTTCTCTCCGTCTTTTTCTAATTGTGCTTAACACTATAACTAATATAAACACTTCACTATGCAGACAGCTTCCAAAAATAATGGTTGCATTTAATAGGGTACGTCAAAATTATTTATAAAACTGTTTATATATTGTATTTTGTCTGATGAAGGCATACCATATTTTAATTTGGTATCCCTGAAATATGTATAATGAAATAAATATTGTTTTATAAATATAGTTTCCATTTATTTAATATCGTATATATATATATATATATATATATATATATATATATATATATATATATATATATACATATATACATATATACATATATATATATATATATATATATATATATATATATATATATATATATATATATATATATATATATATATATATATATGTATATATATATATATATTGTTATACTTTGGGAGGGTCATGTTGCCAATAAGAAACACACGCACCAGTTGCTTTCACTTCAATTTATTATAATAAATTTATAAATTGAGGAATTTATAAATTTCCGGTTGGTTGGTTGGTTCCACAACTGATTGCGGATTTGGTACGGGTAATGAGAAACGTGTCCCGCATGTGCAACCCCGAAGAACTAGAGAGACACATACAACACTTCATCCACCGTATGCAGTTCTCTGGTTACAATCAGAGAGATAAAATCAGAGTGTATAGAGGAGCCAGAACCAAATGGGAACAAATGGTAAATAATGACACAAATGGGACCTGCCCCTTGCATAGGAGCAAATTTTGGAATAGAATAGAAAGAACTAGGAATAAGGCTAATAGAAAGAATCCCCAAAAAGAAAGAAAAGAATCCCCAGTCACTGAAGAGGTCACAGAATGTGTGACGAAAGAACTTTGACAATATATAAACAACTATCTGGTTGTGGAACCAACCAACCAACCGGAAATTTATAAATTCCTCAATTTATAAATTTATTATAATAAATTGAAGTGAAAGCAACTGGTGCGTGTGTTTCTTATTGGCAGCATGACCCTCCCAAAGTATAACAATATCGGTTTCAACACACGTTTTCAGATAAAGAATCTTGCTAAACAAATTCAGAAATGAAATATATATATATATATATATACATATATATATATGTATATACATATATATATATATATATATATATATATATATATATATATATATATATATATATATATATATATATATATATATATATATATATATATATACATATGTATATATATATATACATATATATATATATATATATATATATATATATATATATATGTATATACATATATATATATGTATATATATATATATATATATATATATATATATATATATATATATATATATATATTTAAGATAATGGAGTGAAAGAGGTGAAAAAATATCTACTGTCTCCTGTCTACTTACAAGAATTTCTGAAACAGAAGTCGTCCTGCGAGATAACCTCAGCAATACTGGAGGCACATAGGATGATGATGATGATGGTAAGGGTTGTTGTTGTGTTGGTGAGAAGGGCTGTTGATTGGCCGAACATCTTCACCAACTGTCAATGACGTTCTAATGTAAGGCTCTGTCGGTTGAGCAAGGAGAACGGGCCGGACGTCCATGGCAGGATGACCTGGAAAATATGGAGAACAACACTAATATTATTATTTTGTTTTAAGCGGTGGATTGGCAGTATCAGTAGAGGGTCGGACGCCATGCTTTCCAGCATAGTTACGTCCCTTTACAATCTGAGTTCAAATCCCGCCGAGGTTGACTTTGCCTTTCATCCTTGCGGGGTCGATAAAATAAAGTACCAGTAATGCATTGGGATAATTGCTGGCCTTGTGCCTAAAGTAGAAACAATTATTATTTTTTTACAGTAATACACTGGGGGTTATTGCTGGCCTTGTACCTAAAGTAGAAACAATTATTATCATTGTCTTTGTTTTACATATTTATTCTCTTAGTCTCTGTTATAAATCTTATTTAACACCCCCACCCACTGTATCGTCCTGTACCGTCTTTAATGTTTCCTTAATGTGAGCCCATTATTAATGGTGTATAAAAGCTTTCTTTGTCACTGTTGTTGTTGTTGTTGTTGTTGTTGAGCCCCCAACTCAGCAATGATTGAGCAGACATCATTATCCCATCATGTGTTCAAAGTGTTTTTTTTTCAGGATTACATTATCCTCTATCTCAATTGAGGGGAGAAGGGGGTCTTATAGGTAATAAGATGTGACATCGTATAAGGAAGACCTGATTGTTCATCGTTGAAACCGACGGAGGATCTATCACGTTTGATATTATATTGTTGGTATGTGAATCTGTCTGTTTCTCTCTGTAAGATAGAAACCTTTCATCAGTTTAAAATCACAGACAATTGCCGCTAGTATTATGTTTTCTTTATATATTATTGTATTGTCTATATTTGTTCTTTTCAATGTCTGTTGTTTCTGTATATTTCGAGTCTGTTGTAAATTCAATGGATTTCCGGGAGATGTTTTACACAAGATTGTCTTGTCAAGGACATACGGAAGATATCTATCAATGTTTTACCATCATCTGTCAAAACCGTCATCGGATTTCTGACAAGCGCCATTTGCCACGAATTAAACAGTCTGTAAAAGACAAGTCTATGCTAATGGCTTTCATTATAATCTCATGGAAGCTTTCCAAATTGAAATTATCTTACATTTAACATAATCAAATCAAAACAGAAAAGAAAGCCTACCACATAATGGCATAAGTGCATCTGTTTCTCTTTATGATAGTCTCTCTGTCTGTCTGTCTGTCTCCCCACCTCTCTCTCTCTCTCTCTCCCTATCGCTCTGTCTGTCTATCTCCCTCCCTCCCTGTCTGTCTCTCTGTCTGTCTGTCTCTCTCTCTCTCTCTCTCTCTCTCTCTCTCAGACTGCCCATCAGTCTATCTCTCTGCCCATCCGTCTGTCTCTGCATGTCTGCCTGTCTCTCTGCATGTCTGTCTGTCTCTCTGCATGTCTGTCTGTCTCTCTGTCTGTCCGTCTGTCCGTTTGTTTCCCTGTCCTTTTTCCTCTCTTTCTCTCCGTTCAACCTAATAAAATATAACCATGAATATCGAAACTCGAAATTATTTTGGAAGAAGAAAAGGACTTGAAAGTAAAGCAAACGATATCAGATGATATCTCAACAGAGGAAAGCAGAGGAAAGCAGGCGATATCATGTGATATTTTAACTGTTGTGTTTAGGACTTGAGAGGAAAGCAGACGATATCATTGAAATTTTAACTGTTGTGTTCAGAACTTGAGAGGAAAGCAAACGATATCATGTGATATTTTAACTGTTGTGTTTAGGACTTGAGAGGAAAGCAGACGATATCATGTGATATTTTAACTGTTGTGTTTAGGACTTGAGAGGAAAGCAGACGATATCATTGAAATTTTAACTGTTGTGTTTAGGACTTGAGAGGAAGACAGACGATATCATGTGATATTTTAACTGTTGTGTTTAGGACTTGAGAGGAAAGCAGACGATATCATGTGATATTTTAACTGTTGTGTTTGGGACTTGAGAGGAAAGCAGACGATATCATGTGATATTTTAACTGTTGTGTTTGGGACTTGAGAGGAAGACAGACGATACCAATCAATATTTTAACTGTTGTGTTTAGGACTTGAGAGGAAGACAGACGATATCATGTGATATTTTAACTGTTGTGTTTAGGACTTGAGAGGAAAGCAGGCGATATCATGTGATATTTTAACTGTTGTGTGTAGGACTTGAGAGGAAAGCAGACGATATCAAACAATATTTTAACTGTTGTGTTTAGGACTTGAGAGGAAGACAGACGATATCATGTGATATTTTAACTGTTGTGTTTGGGACTTGAGAGGAAAGCAGACGATATCATG
>OZ024748.1:38253546-38258546 GCA_964016885.1 Eledone cirrhosa | reverse complement strand
GAAGGACTAGAAGTCTTATACAACAGTACATTATGTACAACTAACTTGTATACTTCATATATTTGTTACCTATTTTCTTATTTCTAAGTAAATCTCCGCCATAATGTTTTAATGTGTACTAAATTAATTTCATCGGCTTTTATTAGTATTAACAAAGAAGAGTATTAATTTATTTTAATGGATTTAAAACCAACACTGGCAACTTCTAGAAATGTCTTCGCCCGGAAGATCCACGTAATCCTTCAAGCCACTACATTGGAACACATTAAAACAAAACAATATAAGGGTCAGTATTAGAGTTAGGTTAAAGTGTTCTATAATTTAGACCAGTGTTTCTCAACCGGCGTTCCCCGGAACCTTAAGATTCCTCAAGAGGTCGCTAGGGGTCCAGCAAGAAACAGAAGAATAGAAAGATATTAATAATTGTTTCTACCATTGGCACAAGGCCAGCAATTACCCAGTAGATTACTGGTACTTTATTTTATCGACCCCGTAAGGATGAAAGGCAAAGTTAACCTCGGCGGGATTTGAACTCAGAATGGCAAGGGCCGTAACTCTATGCGTCAAAGCATGGCGTCCGACTCTGTACCGATACTGCCAATTCACCGCCCTTAGATAGATATTAATAATGGTATATAATAATTTTTATCTATTTCAAGGGTTCCACAGGGGTAAATACGTTGAGAAACGCTGATTAAAAACTATTTAAAACTATTTCAACTATTTAAAACTATTTCAAGGGTTCCACAGGGTTAAATAGGTTGAGAAACGCTGATTTAAAACTATTTCAAGAATTCCACAGGGGTAAATAGGTTGAGAAACGCTGATTTAAAACTATTTCAAGGGTTCCACAGGGGTAAATAGGTTGAGAAACGCTGATTTAAAACTATTTCAAGGGTTCCACAGGGGTAAATAGGTTGAGAAACGCTGATTTAGACTCGAGGAAGTAAATTGATAAAAATTTGCGCAGAAATTTGAAGCAAAAACTTGAGAGAAAATTTTCTTCTAAATCTTATTCCTTTCGGATGCGAATTGGCTCATTCCCAAACCAAATCACTATAGAATATCTTCCCTTGTCTTAAGTGCGCAAAGCTGTCGATTTTATATTAATAACTGTGATAGAGTGAGATCAAACGAAAAATGTGTTGCTTAATGAGAAGAAATGTTATTATGTCTGGTTTTTGTATTGCTCAACAAGAGAAGAACCGAAAAATGATTAACTGTAATCGCAAAACGAAAGAATATATACATATAAATACATATACATATATACATATACATACACACACATATATATATGCGTGTGAGTGCATATATATATATATATATAATATATATATATATATATATATATATATATATGGTGGTGAGGTGATAGTGGTGGTAAAGGTGATGGTGGTGCTAGTCGTAATATTGGTAATGTTAGTGTTGATGGTGATGATGAGTACTGGATATGGTGGGAAAGACTTCAGCTGTATTCAGTGGTCAATCATTCTCAGTTATGGTCAGCTAAACTAGATATATAAATGACCATCAGCGTCATTATATTAAGAAAACTGACCAATTATAGGCACAAATGGTGAACATTGGATATATATTTGGACACGAACCAAACTCTTAGAAAACCCAGCCATGTAAATTAAATGATTCCCTTTTTCTCTCTTCTCACCTCTCCCTCACCATATATATATATATATATATATATGCAAAAGTTTTATTTAAAATTGTTGGGTTACAACAAGTAAATATTTTATAACTGATATAAAGCACTCGACAAGTTTTTGGAGAATAAAACACAACCCTTCATGCCTAGGAAACCCAAGATCAATATGAAAGATCACAAAAGAAATTTTGAAAATGATTTGCCAGTCAGATTGATTGCACCATCAAAATCTGACCTGGGAAAACTTAGCAAAAACATTCTAGACAGGGTAATACAGCAAATTAAAAACTTACATAATTTACCTTACTTAAAGTTATGGAAGGGGACTGGTGAGGTTATTGAGTGGTTTAAAGAAATTAAATATAATTATAATAATAAGTTTATTCAACTTGATATTGCTAACTACTATTCATCTATCACTCCTAATCTACTGAATAAGGCACTAAATTACGCATTTAAACATACAGACCTAACTAGCAATGAAATGCACATTATATTATCGGCAAGGAAAACATTGATAGAATTTAATAACCAACTATGGACTAGAGCAGATAGAGATAATAATTTCGACATAACTATGGGATCATCTGACTCAGCTCAGGTAACGGACCTTGTGGGCCTATTTATAATTAATTCGCTGCATAGAAAAATACCAGGCGTAACCGGAGGATTATATCGTGATGACATGCTTTTACTTATTGAAAATAATAACTGTGAACTAAATAGAAAAAGAAAACAAATTATACAATTTTTTAATTACCTTAATCTAAAAATAGAAATAGAGAATAACCATAGAATAGTCAATTTCCTAGATGTAACACTAAATCTCAACACATGTCTTCACTATCCATTTCACAAACTAAATGAGAACTTGAATTATGTCAATTTTAACTCTAATCACCCCAGATCTGTTAAAAATACTATAGTGAACTCTGTTCAAGAACGAATTTCAAGAATTTCATCTAATAAAAATATTTTTGACGAAAAAGCGCAGTATTACAATGAAGCGTTTGCTAGAGCAGGATATAGTGATAAAATTAAGTACATCGATAATAATAAGCAAACTAACCAAAATAATAATAATTTTAATTACGGTAACAACATTAACAACTATAATAGAAAACATTACAATAATTCCAAAAGCCGAAAAAGAAATAGAACTAGAAATATAATATGGTTTGCCCCCCCTTTTTCACTAAATATTAAAACCCATATTGCTAAACTGTTCTTTAATGCTCTTGACAAACGCTTCCCTAGAACACATAAATATCACTCAATTTTTAATAGACATACTATAAAATTAACTTACTCGTCCACCAAAAATTTAGCACAAAATATTAACAGAATTAATAATAGGAATTTAAAACCTAACCAAAATACCAATAATAACCCAAACAATATTCAATTAAATAACTGTAACTGTAGAAATAAATCTAACTGTCCGTTAAATAACAATTGCTTAGTTAAAAATATAGTATACAATTGTAATGTTAAAACTAACTTAAATTCTTTCAACTATGTTGGTTCCACCTCGACAGAATTTAAACTTCGCTTCAATAATCATAAGAATTCTTTCACAGATCCAAACAAAAAATCCTCAACTTCGCTATCAAGCCTACTCTGGCAACTTAAACGAGATAATGTTGAGTATTCGATGTTTTGGAATATTGTCTCAAGAGGGATTCCTTTTAATTCCTCATCTGAGACATGTAATCTCTGTGTGGAGGAGATATTCTTTATATTAAAATCCAAAAATTCCCTTAATTTAAGGAGCAATTTATTCAGTTGCTGCAGACATAGATTGAACTCAACGTTTAAATATAAATATAAATTTAAAATGTAGTATAATTAATTAAGAAATTGAATTAATATATGAAACCTGACGATAAATCTTTTGATTCCTTCACCTTTTTCTTTTTAAACCTTCTTCATAAATATAAACAAAGATGTAATTAAACTACTCTAAAATGTATATGCTCCCAATGTATTAAATAAATTTTACGCAAGATAAATTTCTATACTAAATATAAGGGCATCCGTAGAATCACTGGGTCTTCTAAATCTTTAAAATAATTTTTGTTAAATAATTTTTGTTTTTTATTTACTTTTTTGACTCTGATTGCTTCTAAAAGACTTTGCAATATATTGTCTGAAAAATTGGAAGGATAGATTTCTGTAGTAAATATATGAAGCATATTGTTTTTGGCCTGAGATACTCTATAGTGTGTTGAAAATATTTTAGGTTTTTTATGTTTCTGTGCTGATATATTGATATTTGATTATCTCTATGCAAAGGCCGTATGTGTATTAACATGCATATAGAAGGCTTATAGAGTTTATTTTATTTTATGTGTTCATGTGTCTGTATGTGTGCATAGAGATGCTGGAATACTCACGCAGATATCTTGTATATATATATATATATATATATATATATATATATATATATATATATATATATAGGTATAGTTCTGTATATCTTACAGATATGCATAATATTAAATACATGAACGGTAATCATATATGTGAGGACATGAATATTAATCGTATATTTTTTTTGTATGTATATATATAGTGACATTTTTTATAACACAAGAAATTCTTTTTATGACACAAGAAATTAAAGAGTTGATCAGGTAAAGTCATGTGTATGTCTATATTATTGACTAGAGTTAGACATAACTTTCTCTTTTTTTTGTATATATATACATATATATTTCCGTATCTTTATAAATAGGGTAATTTTTTGAAGGTTTATCTCAGATTTTGGTACATTGACCTCACAGTTTTAAACTAAACATATGGTCATTATTGAACAAAGTTATTTTCTCATATTATATATCTATGTCTCATTCATGAATATTGATATTTACATTCTATTATCCATTTCATATGAATTGATAATTCAAATTGATATGACATGACGTAAAGATGTAACTGTATCCTTCTCTCTCTATATATAGCTCTTTCTCCTCTCTCTTATGCTTATCTTTATATATGATGAAGTATTATGTATCTGTCGCTTTGGTTTTGCCTCTCATATTTCTCTCTTATTTCTCTCTTGTTTTTTTCACTTCCCCCTATCTAGTTATATTTTCTCTCTCTCTTTCTTTTCCTCCCCCCTCTCTCTCTCCGTTTTCTCTTTATCTCAATTTTTTTCTTTCTCTCCGTCTTTTCTCTAACTGTGCTTAACACTATAACTAAATAATTACTGTCCTCTCTTTCTATATAGTACTCCCTCTCTCTTGAATCTCTCTTTTTGTATGGTGAATTATTATTATTTATCTGTTGCTTTCGGTTGCCTCTCTTCTTTCACCTCCTCCTTTTTTCTCTCTCC
>OZ024748.1:38218546-38233546 GCA_964016885.1 Eledone cirrhosa | reverse complement strand
CGGCAATTTAATAATTTTGCATGAATTTAAGAGATCAATAATTTTACGATTGTGTAGAAACTAGAGAAAGTGTTTAATTCCGTGCAAGTAGCTGATTTATCGAAATGTTGCTACTTAATTGTATCGGTTATTCAATGACTACTTCCGGGAAAAATGTGTAATTAAATTAGAGTACCCTTCCTTCGTTTATATATATATATATATATATATATATATATATATATATAGTTGTTGTGTATTGTTGGGAGACAAGCAAGTGATATATATATATATATGTATATATATACATTGAATATTCTTTTTAAAAACCGTAGTATTTAAAAGAGTCTAACATTAAATGATTAAGCACTCAATACTGGTGAGTAGAACATAGAAATTCACTTTTTAAGTAGAAAAGTGATAGCGACTTCGAAGTTTTAGCTTAGTTGATTCAACTGTTTGACTAAATCTATATCTATATATATGTATATATATATATGTATGTTATCTCTTTCTCTTAATTTCGAGTATTTTCTTTTGACCGGCCACCTTCCTGGTGGCAAGGTTGTAAAAGAAAAGAAATTGTCATCCCTTGAATCGCAAGAATGTTTTGCAAATTTTGAAGGTGCCAGCTATCGCAGCCATTTGTAGACTATGAATTAGGGAGCTGCGCTTTTTGTCCGCAAATCCAAGTTCAGTCATACTTTGGTCCAAGCGGGTTGGTATATAACCCGTAGCTCCAATAATGATGGGTATGAAGCTAAAGGTGTATCTTGGATACTGGATTTGTAAACTCCTCATCAATGGTCCATAGATGTCCTCCTTCTCCTGTATTTTTCTGACAACGTTTACATCAAGTGGGCAGCTGATCTCCACAACAGAACACGTTTTCAATGTGTGGTCCCAAACAACAATATCAGGCAGGTTGTGCTTTAATTTGGTGGCAATTTTTATTTTCAGGTTCCACCAGTATTCCTTAGTGCCATCTGTCTCAATATATTCTTCCTCGTTTGTTGTTAATTTTGTTTTCCGAAGTGCGTTCCAGATGGTTCTAGCTATCCCATCGTGTCTCATGGGGAGGTAGTAGCGAGATGACATTATTTCGCAGCTGGCAACAATGTGGCTTACATCCTCGATCTTTGTTTTACATAGCCTACATTTATTGTCAGCTGCTGGCCCTCCTCTTTTGTGCAGCAGATATTTGGTAGGAAGTTCTTGTTCCTGTATTGCATAGAGATATCCCTCAAGGTGTGATGTCATAAACTTGTCGGAACTCCATGCCAGGCTTTTTGAGTGTTTTATCCCCTCTATGGTCTGTGTTTTACACCTCAAGTATCCATGCATAACTTTTTCTGTAAATTGGTCAATTTTTTTTATCTTGTTTGAACATTGAATAGGATCTTCCGATTTCTCTGGGTGAGAGATTTATATCAGGCTTTATTCCATATCTCTCCTCCAGATCAGTCGCTATTCTAATGATATTTTTTTTTCATGCTCATAAACCTGGGCAAGATGGTTGCCAACTATGTATGTATGTATGTATGTATGTATGTATGTATGTATGTATGTATGTATGTATGTATGTATGTATGTATGTATGTATGCATGTATGTATGTATGTGTATATATATATATATATATATATATATATATATATATACACACACACACAAGTAAGGAACGAAGTGAAAGCTGCACCATAAACAATATTACACGGATTGGCAGTATCGGTAGAGGGTCGGACGCCATGTTTTGACGCATAGAGTTACGGCCCTTGCCATTCTGAGTTCAAATCCCGCCGAGATTAACTTTGCCCTTCATCCTTACAGGGTCGATAAAATAAAGTACCAGTAATGCACTGGGTAATTGCTGGCCTTGTGCCAAAAGTAGAAACAATTATTACACATGACAATTGTTTCGATATCGATCAGCTCAGGGTTCAATCATGAGTTTCAATATGTTCTATGTCTACAAACACGAACTCGCATATCTGATGAGATATCGATTCACACACACACACACACACACACGAACACACACACACACACACACACACACACACACACACACACACACACACACACACACACACACACACACACACACACACACACACACACACACACACACACACACACATACACACAAACACACACACACACGTCCATCTATCAATCTATTTATCTCTTTATCTCCCCCCCTCTGTCTGTCTCTCTCTCTTATTCTCTCTCTATTTATCCCCCCCCTCTCTCTCTCTCTCTCTATATATATATATATATATGTACATGTGTGTGTGTGCCTACATTCCCAAACGTCAATGCTACACACACCTCAGGGACAACATATATGAACCACCTGGTGAAGTAATCTGTCGAAAACATAATAATAATAATAAAAATAATAATAATAATAATAATGCTTTCTTTATTAACCACAAGGGTTTACATAAAGTAGACATTAAGGACAGTACAGGACAATACAGGACGGTACAAATGGGCATTTCTGCGTGTAAAAAAAAAAAAAACAGGATGTAACAAAAAATAACAATGAAAAATTCCCCAATAGGGGGGAGGCTTCCGAGGGATATTTGTGGAGAAAGCCCATTAAAAGGTCACAGTGACCCTGACCATCATGGCAAGTGCCCTCTCCCAATTTTCCACCTTTAATTTACAGACACTTACTCAGAGTAGGCCCATTCACTCGGGCCATACTTGCTTCTCTCACCCATCTTTCAACAAAAAGCTGGGAAGAGAAGACTTCCCTTTCTACCCTGATTTTCCTTTTCAAATGAAATTTGAAAAAGTTAATTAGGGCATCACCGAAGAGGTAAGTGCTCGTCTTCAGCCCTTTCAAACGTGTCCACCATACTATCTCTTTCGCCATGGCCACCAGACAAATAAAAACTGCCTGCCCTTCCCGGCTAAAGAAAGAGGGGGGGGGGGGGGGGGGGCAATCCTCACGATGGACTCAGCTGATAGCTGGATCTGTCCTACACGTGACAGCAGGTGTTTGACATAAACCCACAAGTCAGCAATGCTCGGACACTGGACGAGTGCGTGCAGGACGGTTTCATCGCCCTGCGCGCATCTCGGACATGCCCGGCTAACGGCACCTCCATGCCTGTAGAGATTATCCCGAACTGGCAAAGCTCCTCGGTAGCACTGCCAGGCCAGGGATTTCTGGAAGTTGTCCATAGGCCCGGGCCCGAAAGTTCTTCCGAAGAGATTGGCTAGTTGTTTCTCCAAGTACGTCGTCGCTCTTGCCCTCCACTAATCCTCTATAGAACGCCAAGGTGGAGTTTCCACCGATCACATTGCCCGATTGGTCGAGGGCTGTGAGCGGCTGAAGACATTCCAGTCCCCAAGCGCTCCCTCTCGGTCTTCGCTTGATCCAGGACTGCAGCTCCGTCAAAGAGACGAGCTGAGGAAAGACGCGTCTAGCAAACGGCGACCACACCTGATCACCGTCGAGGAAGAGGTGGAGATGTCGTAGCCTGAGCGCGTGTCTGCGCATCATAAGCCACGGCATGCTCAGCCCTCCACGTAGCGGGTGTTGAAACAGATGGACCGCCTGACAATCGGAGCGCGTCCCTTCCACAAAAAGCGAAAGAGGAAACGCTCCAGCGCAGTCAGGCGGGGCTTAGGACAAGGTACGACGGCCAGGCGGTAGTAAATGACGGACGCGATGTACGCGTTAGCCACCTCCGCTCGACCTTTCAGGGATAGCTTCCTCTCCGCCCATTTCTGGGTGAGAGAAGCCACCCTGCTCGTCACCTCGTCCCAGTTTTTGTCCGTCTGGAGGTCCGGACCGAACCAGACCCCTAGCAATTTAACCGGTCCGTCCGTCCAGCGCCCGGCGACGCTGTTGGACGGCATGGACCTGCCTCTCCAGGTGCCGAGTTGCAGGCCCACTGACTTTTCCTGGTTGATCATTGCTCCTGTCACCGCTTCTGGCGTTCGACACCACTACGGTGACATCGTCCGCATATGCTGACACGGATCTTCCGCATCCTAGTTCGCGCGGGATCCCCCTCAACGTTTCCAGTTTGTGCAGTAATGGCTCGAGAGTCAATACGTACAAGAGGGACGAGACGGGACATCCTTGGCGGACCGAGCGCATGATGTTGAACGGTTCCGAAAGGTGACCGTTCACTCTCACCACATAGCAGATGTCGCTGTGCATGGCAGCGATCCAGCCTCTAAAGACGGGCCCAAAGCCAGCCGCCCTCAGGACTGCCGCTAGGTAACAATGGTCGACCCTATCGAAAGCTTTCGACTGATCTAAATTGATCAAGGACCCACCCGTGCCAGGTTCCCTAGCTACCCTCTCTACGATGTATCGCATGAGGTGGAGGTTGTCGTGGATGGATCTGTCGGGAATGGCGCATGTCTGCGCCTCTCCCACCAGACCACCAACGACAAGCGACAACCTCTTTGCTAGCACCTTGGCTAAAATCTTGAACTCTGTGTTTAACAGAGCTATGGGCCTGAAATTATCTATGTTACCCCCTTTGTTCGGATCCTTTCTCAGCAGCGCCACCGCTCCTCGGCTCACAGAACTGGGAATTCTCCCGTTCTGTTGCCAGTTGCAGTAGACGTCCGCCAAGAGGCCTCCGAACAAGTCTGGCATCTGTACGTAAAGTTCATAGGGCAGACCATCCAAACCAGGCGATTTACCCCTTGTGCGGCCAGTCATTGCCTCCCGTACTTCAGCGGCTGTTATCGGCTTTTCGCAACACTCCGCCTCAGTGGCCGAGAGCCGCGGCAGTCCGTCGAGGTAGACACTAAAGTCTATCCCTCGATCCGGCCCGCCGCTGCACCCGAACAGCTGTGCGAAGTGTCGCTGAAAAGCTTCACACATTTGCTCGGGATCGAGTAGCATGCGCCCGTCGTTGTCCACCAAATACCGGATCGTGGCTTTGCTGCCACGACGCGCCTCCGCCACTCGGGCCCATTGAACGGCTTTCATCCCCGCGTGTCTGAGAGCACGCACCTAGCTCTGACAACGCATCCTTCGTGCTTTGCATTGAAGAATTGGTCAAGGGCCAATTTCGCCGCAAGTACGTCGGTCGCGATGCCTTTGCTAAGCGCCTCGTCTAATTTTCTAACTAGTTCTCCCTCTGCTCTATTTTTCTCTATTGCTAAAGCCTTACTAAACCTAATGGACTCTATTCTAATCGCTCTTTTCAGAGCAAACCACTACTTGTTGTTGACGATGGCCCCCGTCAACGCCCGCTTAACTAGTTCGCTAATCCGGTCTCTGTAGGCCTTGCGCGCTGGTAAGGACGCGTTTAACTTCCAGTAGCCGGGTCCTCGTGTATGAAGCCTATCTAAGTGAAGCACACAGATCACGAATTTGTGGTCCGTGTAGCTGACTATCTTGAATTGTGGACAGCCTATGCTAGACTTATCTATTTCCCTACAAAATACTCTATCTAGATATGATCTGGATGACCCTATGCGATTTGTCCAAGTCCACATTGGCACATTCGGGAAATCCAATCGGTACCTGTCAGACAGTTCAAAACGCCTGAGCAGGTTGGTGAGGCTCTTGCACCCTCCTCCCCTATCCGCTAATCCCACACAGTCCCAGCGTGCATCCAAGATCCCGTTCCAGTCGCCCACTAACACTATAGAGCGGGACGTTCCAAGAAAGGTCTCCAGAGGCCGGAAGAAATCAGGCCGCCCTGCTCCTGTCGGGGCATAGACGGCCACTAGCCTGAACGCTTGCCCATCTCCGCTGGTCACGTCCAGCACCACCAACTTACCTTCTGGGTCCAGGAAGATGGCCCGTATGGCGAGATCCAAACCTCTCCGAAAAAGCACAGCAACTCCTCCCCCCGATCCAGGACGGCTGGGAGATGCGTACACATCGTAGCCGCCGAAGATCGGTGCGAAGGCCCGTGCTTCGGAGATTCTGGTCTCGCTGATGGCCACTACATCTATGTTTAGTGACCTGAGGTCGTTGAGCAGGTGGCCCTGCTTCCATGACGCCCCCAAGCCACGCGCATTTATGCTGCCTATTCTGAGTGAGGTCATGTTGAAATGAAGTGGAAAAGATGGGAAAGGCCACTTACCTTACTTCTCGTAGAGGAAGGATGGTTTCTCCATCCTTTTCACTGCTTGTGGCCTCCTCCGGAAGGATGTCCTTATAAATCCTCCTGGAGAGTGCTTGTCGGAAGTCTCCGATGTCTTTGGGGAATTTTTGTTTTAGTGTCGTGTACGTTTTCTGTGTGATGCGAGTAATTTGTATGTGTGGAAGTGGTGTGAACTTTTGGGTTGTTGTGTAGTCTTTTTCTGTGATGCTGGTGTTGTGTTGGATGTAGTGTAATAATTGGTTGTTGTTCAAATTTAATGCTGTGTAGTATGTATCGTTTTGGTTGTTTTGTTTTGTTTGCGTTTGCTGTGGGTTTGTTTCTGTTTCGTTTTTGGTGACTTTTGTGGTGTTGGTGATGGTGGTGTTGGGGTTAATGATGGTGATTGTGTTGGTGTTTGTGGTGATGGGGTTGGTGATGCTGGTGTGGATGGTGGCATAGCTGTCCTAACTTTTTTGTTTGATAGTTTATTTGTATCTCTCTGTATTTTGTTTTTGGAGGGGAAAGGAAGGGGATTTTTTCTTTTTTGGTTTCTTTTTCTTTTTTTCTTTTTGCTTGATACCGTTTCCCACTCCTCGTCGTCACAATCTGTCTCCAGTTGCGATAGGTCGGGGAGTGGAAAATCCTCCACAGGCGTTGGTTTTGGTTGTGGCGTGGTGGATGGTGTAGGCGCTGGTGCTAGTTCTGGCGCGTTGGGTGGTTGTGGTGTTGGTTTTGCTACTGTTGCTGGGGTTGTTGCTGTTACAGTTGCTTCTGTTGTTGCTGCTACAGTTGTTGCTACCATTTCTGCTGCTGGTGGTGTTGATGGTTGAGTCACTGGTGTGGGTAAGAGAGATGGACTCAACCTTTTAGCCTGAGGGCAGAAAGCCCTTAGGTGGGTTCCTTCACCACAAACGACACACCTAGGCTTTCTGCCCTCGACGATTACGGTGAGGTGGCTGCCGTCAGTGAGGTCTATTACCTCTGGGATCTCCTCAATGCTTTTTTGGTCCGCTTGGATCAGGAGCTCCATCCCAGATCCGGACCAGTTCTCCTGCTTTTCTTTCGCTATTTCGATTATCTTGGTGTTGGCCTCGATGCCAGCGAGGACGGCAGCGATTAGCCAGGGAATTTCGATGGCCGGTGGAACGTGGGTCACCCTGATCTTCACAATCTCTGGCCACAATAGCTTGGGACGAGTGTGAAGTCATCACTTCTTAATGGGGCCATGGAGTGTTCTCTGGCCACCTGTGGTGTTTCAAAGAACACGTCCACGGTTCCATATTTCTGCCCACATCTGATGTGGTTTTTTTTTGCCCACACATGTCCCAAAGCATTTTGGATTTGGGACTCGGATGCCCGTTCCACTCAGCGCGATTTTATGTTAATCGTCCGATAAGACACGGTGCATAGGCGCCGATGCTCTATTTTATTAGGTGTGTGTGTGTGTGGGTGTGGGGCTGACCCTGTACCCATCTTTCTTTACCATTCTTTTGGCTTCTTCTAATTCCTCCTGAGTTACCTGGAATGCTTCGCACTTTTTTGCTACTCTGGCAAAACACAGGGTGGTTTTCTTAATTTCATTGTTGCTGTTGTTCTTTATTGGCCACAAGGGCTGACATCAAGAAAAACATTACAGACGGCACAGGACGGTACAAGACGGTACGATGTGGGTTTTGAGCGTGTAAATATTTTTATTATTTATATAAGAAAAGAAAAAAAGACATAGAAACATATATATATATAAACAATAAAAATGAAAATTGAAACAATGAAAAATTTCCCAATAGGTGGGAAACCTCCGAGGGTTACTTGTGGTGAAAACCACACAAAAGACCACGGCCACCCTGACCACCAGGGCAAGCACCCTCTCTCAATTTTTCCATTTCTCAAACTACAGACGTATATTCAGAGCGGTCCCGTTCACTCGAACCATTCTCGCTACATTCACCCACCTTTCAACAAACTTGCTAGAGGGCAACACTTTCCCCTCCACCCTGATTTTCCTCTTTAAGTGAAACTTGAAAAAGTTAATTAGGGATTCGCCGAAGAGGAAAGTGTCTGTCTTTAACCCTTTCAACCTTGTCCACCACACAATCTCTTTCGCCATGGCCACCAGGCACATGAAAACCGCCTGCCCTTCTTCCTCAAAGGAAGACGGCGAGACCATCTGCACAATGGACTCAGTCGATAACCGGATCAGTCCTACATGCGACAGCAACTGTTCGACATAGCTCCACAAGTCAGCAATGCTCGGGCACTGAACGAGTGCGTGCACGACGGTTTCGTCGTTCTGCGCGCATCTCGGACAGGCTCGGCTGACGGCACTTCCGTGCCTGTAGAGCTTATCTCGAACCGGCAACGCTCCCCGGTAGCACTACCAGGCCAGGGATTTTTGGAAGTTATCCATAGGCCCTGGGCTGAAAGTTCTCCGGAAGAGAGCAAACAGCTGATCTTCTTCGACGCCCAGGATCTCTCCGATAACGTCGTCGCTCTTCCCCTCCACTAGTCCTCTATAGAACGCCGAGGTGGATGTTCCACCGATACTGGTGCCCAGCTGGCAGAGGGCAGTGAGCGCCTGGAGACATTCCAATTTCCAAGCCCTATCCCTCGGTCTTTTTCTGACCTAGGACTGCAGCTCCGCCAAGGAGACGAGCTGTGGGAAAACGTGCCTGGCGAACGGCGACACATCTGTACACCATCGAGGAAGCACCAGAGATGTCGCAGCCTCAGCGCATGTTTGCGCATCACCAGCCATGGCATGCCCAGTCCTCCACGCAACGGATGTTGACAGCAGATGGATCGTCTGACCATGAGAGCGAGTCCTTTCCACAAAAGCGGAAGAGTAGGCGCTCCATTTTGGTGAGAGTTGGGCCGGTGCAAGGGACGACGGTGAGGCGGTAGCAGATGACGGATGCGATGTACGCATTCGCCACCTCCGCCCGGCCTTTCAGGGACAGCTTGCTCTCGGCCCATTTCTGAGTGAGGGAGGCCACCTTGCTCGTCACCTCGTTCCAGTTTTTCTCCATCTGGAGGTCCAGTCCGAACCAGACCCCGAGCAATTTAACCGGTCCGTCTGTCCAACACCCCACGGCGCTGTCGGACAGCATGGACTTGCCTCTCCAGGTGCCGAGCTGCAAGCCCACCGACTTTTCCTGGTTTATCTTTCCTCCTGTCACCGCTTCGTATTCCTTGAGAGCGGTGACGAGCATCTGGACGTGTCTGGTGCTCGACACCACCACGGGGACGTCGTCGGCGTAAGCCGACTCGGATTTCCCGCATCCTAGTTTGCGTGGGACGCCCCACATCGCCCCCAGTTTGTGCAGTAACGGCTCAAGATCCAATATGTAAAAGAGGGACGAGAGGGGACAACCCTGGCGGGCTGAGCGCATGATGCTGAACGGCTGCGACAGGTGACCGTTCACACTCACAACTGAGCAGATGTCGTTGTACATCGCAGCGATCCAACCCCTGAAAACGGGCCCGAAATCGGCTGCCTCGAGGACCGCCACCAGGTACCGATGGTCGACCCTATCGAATGCTTTGGATTGATCCAAGTTGATCAGGGCCCCACCCGTGCCAGGTTCCTTAACCACCCTCTCTATGATGTATCGCATGAGGTGGAGGTTGTCGTGTATGGATCTGTCCGGAATGGCGCATGTATGCGCCTCTCCCACCAGACCCTTGACGACAAGCGCCAAACTCGTTACTAACACCTTGGTCAAAATTTTGAACTCTGCGTTTAGCAGGGTTATGGGCCTGAAATTATCGATAACATCCCCCTTGTTCGGGTCTTTTCTCAGCAGCGCCACCGTTCCCCGGCTCACAAAACTGGGAATGCTCCCGTTCTGCTGCCAGTTGCAGTAGACGTCTGCCAAGAGGTCACTGAATAAGTCTGGCATAAATGCATAAAGCTCGTAGGGCAGACCATCCAAACCTGGCGATTTACCCCTCGTGCAGTTAGCCATCGCTTCCCGTATTTCACCGGCTGCTATTGGCTTTTCGCAACACTGTGCTGCGGTCGTCGAGAGCCGAGGCAGTTCGTTGGGGTATGCACTGAAGTCCATGCCCGATCCGGGCCACCGCTGCTCCCGAACAGTTCAGCAAAATGTTGCTGAAAAGCTTCACACATCTGCTTGGGTTCGAGCAACACGCACCCGTTTTGGTCAGACAAAGACCGAATTGTGGCTTTTTTGCCACGTCGCGCTCTGCCACCCGGACCCATTGGACGGTTTTGTCCCCTCGTGTTTCAGAGCACGCGCTCTAGCTCTGACAACGCAACCTTCGTGTTTTGCGTTGAAGAATTGGTCGAACCACCACCTGTTGTTGACGACCGCTCCCGTCAACGCCCGCTTAACTAATACGCTAATCCGGTCTCTGTAGGCTTTGCGCACCGGGAAAGACGCGTTCAGCTTCCAGTAACCGGGCCCTTGTCTATGAAGTCTGTTTATGTCGATCTCACAGATCACGAATTTGTGGTCTGTGTAGTCGACTATTTTAAATTGTGGACAACTTATACTAGCCTTATCTAGTTCTCTGCAGAATACCCTATCGATATACGATCTGGATGACCCGATGCGGTTTGTCCATGTCCACATTGGCACATTCGGGTGATCCAGTCGATACCTGTCAGACAGCGCAAAACGTCTGAGCAGGTTGGTGAGGCTCTTGCACCCTCCTCCCCTATCCACTAGCCCCATACAATCCCAGCGTGCATCCAAGATATCGTTCCAGTCGCCCACTAACACTAAAGAGCGGGACGTTCCAAGAAAGGTCTTTAGACGTCTGAAGAAATCTGGCCGTCCTGCCCCTGTTGGGGCGTAGACGGCTACTAGCCTGAAAGTATTGCCTTCTCTGCCGGTCACGTCCAGCACCACCGACTTACCCTCTGGGTCTAGGAAGATGGCCCGTATGGCGAGATCCAAGCCTCTCCGAAAAAGGACGGCAACCCCTCCCCCCGATCCTGGACGGCTGGGAGATGCGTATACATCGTAGCCGCCGAAGATCGGTGCGAAGTCTTGTGCTTCGGAGATTCTGGTCTCACCTGGTCTCACTGATGGCCACCACATCTATGTTTAGTGACCTGAGGTCGTTGAGCAGGTGACCCTGCTTCCAAGATGACCCAGGCCACGTGCATATATACTGCCTATTCTGAGTACGGCCATGTTGGATGAGAAACGGGGCAAGTGAGAACGG
Source organism: Eledone cirrhosa (assembly GCA_964016885.1). NCBI lineage: Eukaryota > Metazoa > Mollusca > Cephalopoda > Octopoda > Eledonidae > Eledone > Eledone cirrhosa. The sequence goes on along the minus strand of OZ024748.1, from coordinate 38,222,298 downwards.
GTCACTTACCTTGATCGTGTGGTGAAGAGACAGTAGAACCGTACCTTTCGCTGGTCATGTGTGTTTCCAAGAGGATGTCAGTGTATATCCTCTTGGTAACCGACCCTCTGAAGTCTCCAACTGCGTTGGGGAATTTTTATTTTAAAGGTTTGTATTGTGCTATTGAGATTTCAAAGATGCTTATGTTTGTCGGGAGAGTTCTTGGTGTTGGTGGGTGTAGTAGTTTTTTTCTGTGATGTCTGTGTGCTGCTTTATATATTGTATGAGTTCTTTTTTTGCTATGTTTATGGCTGTGTACTTTTTGGGGGAAGGGGTGATTTTCTTGCTGTTTTCTTCTTGTTGCTGGTTGGTGTGTGTGTTTTGTTGTGTTTGCGTTGTTGGTATTTTTGGTGATGCTGGTGGTGGTGTGGTTGTTGTTGGCGGTGGTGCTTTGTTTTTTGTAGCAGACCGTTTGCCACTTCACTCCCGCCTCAAACTCCATGTCGGATTCCGTGGCGTCTGGGAAGGGTATGTGCTCCACGGCTGTTGGTGGTGGTAGTGGAGCCCTCTCCGACAATTGTGTTGCTGGTGTAGCTATTTCAAATGTAGCTATTGGTGTTGCCGCCACTGATGCTGCTGCTTTAGTTGTCCGTGGCCTTGGTACTGGTGCCACGGACGTTGCCCTCCTACTCACCGTGGAAGGGGCTTCTGCGTTTGTTGCCTGCCCTGCTCTTGGTAGCAGCGGACCGGGTATTGGAAGGAGAGGGGCCGTCTTCTTCGCTGTTTTCTGCGGGCAAAAGGCCCTGAGGTGACCCTTCGACCCACAGAGATAACATTTTGACCGTCTTCCTTCTACGCTTATAGGTGATGATGATGGTAATGATGATGATGACAATGGTGATATTAAGAGTTTATAACAGCATATTGCCGCATTGCTTTGGTAGGAAGAAGAGTATAGTCGATAATATCGATTATACTCTATCGTATCGGCAGGAAGGAGAGTATATTCGATTATATCGATCTGCTACTAATAGTTTATTATATCACCTGTGAAACGATGAAAAGCAAAACTGAGGTCGGCAGGATTTCGTCTCAGAATAGTTAGATTCCTCTAATGAATCAGGTAATTAGAGTACAGAAGGTAAGATATATTAATGAGATACCTCTAACGAATCTGTTAATTAGAGTACAGAAGGTAAGATAGCTTAATTAGATACCTCTAATGAATCAGGTAATTAGAGTACAGAAGGTAAGATATATTAATGAGATACCTCTATCGAATCTGTTAATTAGAGTACAGAAGGTAAGATAGCTTAATTAGATTCCTCTAATGAATCAGGCAATTAGAGTACAGAAGGTAAGATATATTAATGAGATACCTCTAACGAATCTGTTAATTAGAGTACAGAAGGTAAGATAGCTTAATTAGATACCTCTAATGAATCAGGTAATTAGAGTACAGAAGCTAAGATATATTAATGAGATACCTCTAATGAATCTGTTAATTAGAGTACAAAAGGTAAGATAGCTTAATTAGATACCTCTAATGAATCAGGTAATTAGAGTACAGAAGGTACGATATATTAATGAGATACCTCTAATGAATCTGTTAATTAGAGTACAGAAGGTAAGATAGCTTAATTAGATGCCTCTAATGAATCAGGTAATTAGAGTACAGAAGGTACGATATATTAATGAGATACCTCTAATGAATCTCTTAATTAGAGTACAGAAGGTAAGGTAGCTTAATTAGATTCCTCTAATGAATCAGGTAATTAGAGTACAGAAGATACGATATATTAATGAGATACCTCTAACGAATCTGTTAATTAGAGTACAGATTGTAAGATAGCTTAATTAGATTCCTCTAATGAATCAGGTATTTAGAGTACAGAAGGTAAAATAGCTTAATTAGATACCTCTAATGAATCTGGATGGAGTAGGGTGGGGTAGAGTGGGGTAGGATGGAGTTGGGTGGGGTAGGGGTAGGGTGGGGTAGGGTGGAGTGATGTGGCTAAACAAGGAGGAACATGAAAATATTGAAAATGGCAAAATGGCGATGGCTAAAGTTTTCTTTGATCAGTGAAACAGCTAAGTTGGACTAAAGAGAAACATAAGGTCTGAGTTCGATTACACAAGATTAATCAATAAATTGGATAGAAAAGAAAAGAGCTAAAGATACAAAAGAAAGAAAGAAAACATGAAAAGAAGTTAATATCGAATGGAGATTGTTTATTATTCTCCTCTAGCATAAAGAATAAAGAAGGCAGCGTCTCGTTTATGTCTGAGTGGTCAGGTCAATATATACATATATATATATGTCTATGTATATATATGTCTATGTATATGTGTTTATATGCATTACATGAATTTGTATAAATATGCACCCACACACACATACACCCCACATTTCCCATATATATATATATATATATATATATATATATATATATATATATATATATATATATATAAGGCATGGTAGTGTGTAGTGGACAGCTATATGCATTAGGCAATATGCCGACAATTTTCAAATGAAATCGAATCGAATTAGAAATGGAAAAATAAGTAGTGTAAATATAAAAGATCGATAAATAAAGTTGAGGAGCTCCTTGTAACGTAACTAAACAAACAATAACAGAAGATGAGAGGCATGGAAGAATATTATGAATAGGATTACTGGTGCACTGCGTCTGAATATAAACTCTGGACAGAGGTGTAGACCTTAGACTTCACACAAACACATACTTCCAAACAATACTAGTTAAACACAACAAACACTGGATGTAAGAAATCTCAGAACTACAATAATCTAAACTATAATAAAGTAAGAAGCACGGGACTGCGTACGGTTTATAATTTTTTTATCCCATTAGTAAAATAAGTTGGATTACTTTGAATAAATAATGAATGAATATTACATAATTTATCTACTAAATTTCGTGGCTGTTCATTAAATATATTTTATTATTTATTTAAAGATTCCCTTCTTTAAAATTTTCAAATGTCAACACTTCCGGTGGCGATCGCTTAAATAAACATATTAATTTTCTGTCACTAATTTTCTCCTAATGCAGTTTATTTATAATATCGTCTTTTTTTAAATGTATCATGGATTACGTTACTGATTACATAAGACAGTGTAACACAGACTCTCTACAATTTCTGTGTATATTGTCAATTACGATATTATTTGACGTATCATATCTACATGTATATATACTTGCGTATAATATCAATACACACACTACACAAGATAGGAGAAAACAACCCAAAGGGTGGTTTTTCTGCTAGTAATAATAATAATACAATTCCTAAAGAAAGATATTCTGCTACATTAATATCTCACTGTTGGCTGTAGATATCTCACTGTTGGCTGTGGATATCTCACTGTTGGCTGTGGATATCTCACTGTTGGCTGTGGATATCTCACTGTTGACTGTGGATATCTCACTGTTAACTGTGGATATCTCACTGTTGACTGTAGATATCTCACTGTTGGCTGTGGATATCTCACTGTTGACTGTGGATATCTCACTGTTAACTGTGGATATCTCACTGTTGGCTGTGGATATCTCACTGTTAACTGTGGATATCTCACTGTTGACTGTGGATATCTCACTTTCGTTTGTGGATATCTCACTGTTGGTTGTAGATTTCTCAGTTAGCTGTGGATATCTCATTGTTGGCTGCAGATATCTCACTGTTGACTGTGGATATCTCACTGTTAACTGTGGATATCTCACTGTTAACTGTGGATATCTCACTGTTAA
>OZ024748.1:38163546-38213546 GCA_964016885.1 Eledone cirrhosa | reverse complement strand
CGGGTGTTCCGTGGCATTGGAGTAGGCCACAGACTGTGAGATGGCGTGCGGAATGTCCAGGGGCACCAAAGTGGCGGGCGATGGGGGAACTACCACCGAGACGAATATCCCGGAGGTGCTCAGTGAATCGGTCCGCCAGGCGACGTCCCGTCTGTCCGACGTAAGTCGCGCTGCACTCCGTGCAGCGAAGTCCGTAGACTAGGTTGGAGGAGGTGCAGCGGAAGGCATGCCGGACAGAGAGAGAGTGGCCGTTGGGACCCTGGAAGGTGGTGGTGTTGGTGATGTGGGGACAGGTGTTGCAGCAGGGCCTAGAACAGGGAAAGGAACCGGGGGGGGAGCGTGGGTAGGGGGTAGGGAGCTGTGGACGAGGAGGGTGCGGAGATTGCGTGCGCCTTTGAAGGAGGGGAGTGGTGGGGTTGGGAAGATGTGGGAGGTGGAGGGGTCGGACTGGAGGCGTCGGAAGAGGCGGCGGATGGTGCGGTGGAGGGGTAAGGTGGAGGGGTGGTAGGTGATGGGGAAGGGGAGACGGTGGGTGGGTGTGCGGTGGTGTGGGGTGAGGGTGGTGGAGCGGTGGACAGCACGGGCGCGGGTGAGAGCGGTGTGGACAGTTAAGGGTCTATTGATTTTTCCCTGGATTTCACTAAATTCTGTGGATGAATTTGTATCCTGATTCTCTTTTGAGATGAGTTTGAATTATTTTTCATAAATCTTACGTTAACTACTTTTCCCATCTTGACGACATAGTCGCATATATGTTATAGAAGACTATTAGCTTCTCGCTAAAACAATTTCTATACCTCTCATTTATATATATATATATATATATATAGACACATATGTGTTGTTTCAAACAGTTAATTTCTCGAAAATATCCCTAATATTGTTCTTGTAATTTCGTTTTAAATATTGTTAGTGTCGTTATTGATGTTAGTGTTATTGTTATTGCTGTTGTTGTTCTAAATCGTTGACTCTGTTCAGTCGTCCTAATGTTTCGTGCTCAACAGACATTCAATGATTATCTTTCCCTCACATTACACCTCTTCACAACTCACTCATTTCTCCTCACTTTTTCATGAACTTTACGCAAATATCCATCATTTATAATATCACATATTATTGTTGTTGTTATTGTTGCTGTTATTGATGTTTTCTGCATCAGTTTCGTTTCATTCCTGTTCCACCAGTTACAGAAACACCTCTGTCTGAGCTGTCTACATCTCTGTCTTATGGATAGTTAGTTATCGCTTTGGATGTTACATTATTGTTGTGTTGATGTTGTTGTTGCGTGATGGTAAACGTTCTTTTGTTGTCTCTGTTGTTATTTTAGTATTTAGTCCAGCGTTTCCCAACCTTTCTACCGCTTGTGTAACCCTTGAAATAGTTTTCATGCCTCAAGGAACCCCTGCATAAAAGTTAGCGACGGATAACGATCTCGTTTTAAATAATATAAAAGGTTGAAGCCTTTATTACATTAACCAAAGATATTTCAACAATATGCCGTACTTGTATTAAAAATTATTAAAAATTAAGGGCGGTGGATTGGCAGTATCAGTAGAGGCCCGGATGCCATGCTTTCCAGCATAGTTACGTCCCTTTACGATCTGAGTTCAAATCCCGCCGAGGTTGACTTTGCCTTTCATCCTTACGGGGTCGATAAAATAAAGTACCAGTAATACACTGGGTTATTGCTAGCCTTGTGCCTAAAGTAGAGACAATTATTAAAAAATACATTCGCTTATTTATCACCGTTTCTCGTGGAACCTTTTTCTAACCCGAATTTCATAGAAATATCTTTGTGCTCTCTGTAGGAGTGTTTCTAGTTTTCATAATTTGTTGTTTCTTTGAAAGGCATCTTTCCATTGTTAATAAAATAAGGATTAGTGAAGTACTAGGGTAAATACATTGGGCTCTATCCCCTCCCCAATAGTCTTCCTCCCATAAATCTATAGAGATTAGATTGGTAGAATATGATGCAAATATTCTATAGACTATATTCAATTTTACCCATTCTAATAATAATTTCTATATCCACATTCACAACATCGTTCATATTTCATAGTTGGTCCTTGATTCAGTGTCTGGCGAGATATTAATAAAGAAATAATTAATTTTTTCTTTTTCAAAGACCAATTATTCGTTTTATGTTATCATCAGCAGCACCAAGAAGAAGAAGAAGAAGAAGAAGAAGAAGAAGAAGAAGAAGAAGAAGAAGAAGAAAAAGAAGAAGAAGAATGTAAAATAATTGCACCAAAGTCTGTTGATATAGAATCTATTTCGGAAGAAGAAAAAATATGTTATTGAATGTTTAATAAGGAACTCTTTATGGAAGAAGGAACGTTGTAATCTTTTTATCTTTTACACAACTTTTACCATCGTACTTCTTTCTGTCTCTCTCTTCCTCTTCCTCCTCCTCCAGCCCTCCACTGTCTCTCCTCCACATCTCATCCTCCTCTTCATTCTCTCTCCATCTCTTACTCTTCTTTCCCCTATCTCTCCTCCACATCTCCACATCTCACCACCATTCCTCCACCACTTCTTTCTCTCTCTTCCTCTTTTCCTCATCCCCTCTCTCCTCCACCCATTCCCCTCTGTCACCCACCTACCTCCTATCCTCCATCCCCCTTCTCCCCACCTCCGCCCCCTCTCTACCTACCATATCTAAACAGTTCCATCTATCCACTAGCCACCACCCTCCATTATATCCCCTTCCACCTTACACCACATCTATTCTTCTTCTAACATTCCCTCTTTCATAATATTCATGTATTCAAACTAGTCAGGCTTTCAAATGATTCCAAGCGTTCAATGTATGTATATATATATATATATATATATATATATATATATATATATATAAAACGTATGTATATATATATATATATATATATATATATATATATATATATATATATATAAAACGTATGTATATATATATATATATATATATATATATATATATACGTTATATATACAATATATATATATATATATATATATACGTTATATATACAATATATATATATTGTATATATATACGTTATATATACAATATATATATATATATATATACGTTATATATACAATATATATATATATATGTATATATTATATATACGTTATATATACAATATATATATATATATATATATATATACGTTATATATACAATATATATATATATATATATATATATATATATATATATATATATATATGTTATATATACAATATAGATATATGTATATATATACAATATATATATATATATATATAATATATATATATACATATATATATACGTATATTTATATATACGATATATATATATATACGATATATATACGTTGGGTTTATAAGCCTGATACGATATATATATATATATACGATATATATATGAGCTCAGCCGTCGGGGTCCTACTCGTTCCTATCACCCACTCTACTCCTTCGTTATATATATATATATATATATATATATATATATATATATATATATATAACGAAGGAAATGTGGTAAGGAACCAGGTGGACCATAACGCACCAATGTACTCAATACTTAGGGTAGTAGAGTGGGTGATAGGAACGAGTAGGACCCCGACGGCTGAGCTCAAGCCGTTTCGACGGCTAATTCTGGACTCTTTCTTAATTAATTGTTTACGGACCCGATCTGTACTACTGGGGTTGTACCTTTCAAGGGTAAGGAGCCCATCATCACAGTACAATCCACCGCCGAATGCAGGAAACAAATCGGTGAGTTTGGCTATTAGGAAACATCCTATAAGATCTGTGACCTCAGCCGAATCCGTCGCGCACATGCTGACGTCGAAGGGTGAGTCGGGAGCTCTCTTTATCCATTTGGAGTTGTCGATGAGTAAGACGGTCTTCCTGGCGTGGAGGATGATTTTTCTTTCCTGGTCGGTGATGGGCACAAGTGTTTCGGCGAAGTCCAAGGCAGCCGTAAGTAGCGGTAAGGTGATTGAAGCATAGTAACTCTCTATGTCAAACTGGATGAATTTAGTGTCTCGTTTTTCTTCCATATTGCTGAACCATGAGATCACTTTCTGGGTATTGACCCATAGGCTAAGTCGGGCGTGTTGCTTAACTTTTGGTATCACGCGGTCTAGGATTTTTTTGCTGATTCTCCCTATGTCCGACTTCGTTGGGTTTATAAGCCTGATAGAAGGTTTGCGGTCGAAATCGGATTTGTGGTCCTTCAGTGTGAAGTAGGGTGTCCGTGGGTCTAGGGTTCCGTGCGGTCGGCGACCCCGAGGCTGGAGGTAATTTGTTGTCCATCTCGATTTATGTCCTCGATGCATGAGTGGTTAGCCTTTTTATAGGTGGAGTTTAGGCTGCTCCTGATCAGTGTGTGGTATCTGTCGAGGTTGACAAAGTAGAGGTTACCAGTTTTATCCGAGTGCTCCATGATATCGTTGGTGTTATCATACTCTGTTAAGTTGCTACGGAGTTTTTGTAGGAATCGGTTGTGTCTGGGTTTGAATTTAATGTTCTTGACCAGTTGGAAAAGGTCATTCTCGAAGGGTGAGAGCATAGGGTTCGGAGGGGGAGATTTGTAGGTAATAAATCCGAATCTCTCCTTGGTACCGAAGTCCTGATTGTCGCAATATCTGTCGTAGAAAAAAGGTCCAGAATTAGCCGTCGAAACGGCTTGAGCTCAGCCGTCGGGGTCCTACTCGTTCCTATATATATATATATATATATATACATATATGATACATATATGATATATATATACATATATGATATATATATATATATACATATATGATATATATATATATATCATATATGTATATCATATATGTATATATATATATATATATATATATATATATATATATATATATATATATATATATATATATATATATATATATATACGATATTAACAAATGGAAACTATATTTATAAAACCATATTTATTTCATTATACATATTTCGAGGACACCAAGTTAAATTATGGTGTGCTTTCATCAGATAAAATATAATATAGATCAGTTTTATAAATAAATATTGACATACCCTTAAAGAATGCAACCGTTACTGTTGGAAGCGCCCGGATAGGGCAGACCATCCAAACCGGGTGACTTGCGCCTCATGCAGCCGACAAGGGCATCCTGAATCTCGGCTGAAGTAATCGGCCTTTCGCAGCGCTCAGCGTAGGTCGTCAAGAGTTGCAGCAAGCCATCGAGGTAGGGACTGAAGTCCGCCACCATCTATGACCCGCCACTTCCCCCGAACAATCGAGCAAAATGTTGGCGAAAGGCCTCACACATCCGCTTGGAATCACTCAGTTCGTGTCCATCTCGGTCCGTCAAACACCGAATCGTGGTTTTATTACCACGCTGCGCCTCTGCCACGTGGGCCCATCGAAAAGCTTTGGATCCCTCGTTTCTCTGACAAAGCAACCTTCGTGTTTCGCATTGAAGAAATGATCTAATGCCATTCTCGCCGCTAGCACGTCAGTTGCAATGCCACGACAAATAGCCTCGCCTAACTTATCTACCAACCCCCCTCCTTTCTATTTTTCTCTACTACACTATGTACTATCACGATATGACTATAACCTCTCTTATATCACACTATGTACTATCACAGTATGACTATAGCCTCTCTTATATCACACTAAGTACTATCACATTATGACTATAGTCTCTCTTATATCACACTATGTACTATCACAATATGACTATAGCCTCTCTTATATCACACTATGTACTATCACAGTATGACTATAGTCTCTCTTATATCACACTATGTACTATCACAGTATGACTATAGTCTCTCTTATATCACACTATGTACTATCACAGTATGACTATAGCCTCTCTTATATCACACTATGTACTATCACATTATGACTATAGTCTCTCTTATATCACACTATGTACTATCACAATATGACTATAGCCTCTCTTATATCACACTATGTACTATCACAGTATGACTATAGTCTCTATTATATCACACTATGTACTATCACAGTATGACTATAGTCTCTCTTATATCACACTATGTACTATCACATTATGACTATAGTCTCTCTTATAGTGTATATTTAATAGTCTTGTTCTACCACAGTTGTTGTTGATATGAGGTATATATATATATAATTATATATATATGTATATATATGAATATATATATATATATATATATATATACATATATACATATATATAGATATATATATACATATATATACATATATACATATATATATATATATATATATATATGTATCTTGAGAACCGGCTCTCTGCCTAGCCATCCTCCACCTCATATCAATATATATATATATATATATATATATACATATATAGACATTCTCTATCCACTCTTCCGTTCATAAAGAAAAACACTCCTCTATTGGGAAGAGAACTTATAGATGAGTTAGTGTTTTTATTTCGCAAAATAAATAATTGTTTCTACTTTAGGCACAAGGCCAGCAATTACCCAGTGTATTACTGGTACTTTATTTTATCGACCCCGTAAGAATGAAAGGCAAAGTGAACATCGGCTGGATTTGAACTTAGATCGTAAAGGGACGTAACTATGCTGGAAAGCATGGCGTTCGACCCTCCACCGATACTGCCGATCCACCGCTCTTTATATATATATATATATATATATATATATATATATATATATATATATATATATATATATATATATATATATATATATATATATATATATATATATATATATATATATATATATATATATATATATATATATATATATATATATATATATATATATATATATATATATATATATATATATATATATATATATATATATATATATATATATATATATATATATATATATTGCGGTATATGTTGTTTGTTTACCGACACCTTAGTATGCAGATTGGAGCACTCGACGAAGTACGCAGGTTGATCTGTTTACTCCGGGGTGATGTAAAATAATTGTTTCTACTTTAGGCACAAGGCCACCAAATTACCCAGTTCATTACTGGTACTGTAAAATAATTAAGTCAAATATGTAAAATTTGGCTTCGTTTATTACAAATTATAGATATACTGCTATATATATTTTGGTGACAGCTATCATTGGCTGTGACCTCTTCAGGCAGTCCGAATTGGTGTGGCAAAGACAGGTACACATGTTGTTGAAGTGTTTTACTCCGTCAATCCATTGATATGTTGTGTTGTTATTCGTCTGAGGAACTGGAATCATATGAGTTAGAGCAAACGAATTTCGCCGTAATAGGACACGCTCGTATTCCATTGGTCAGTTGTGAGAAAATTCCTCAGTCAATATATATATATATATATATATATATATATATATATATATATAGAGAGAGAGAGAGAGAGAATATGAAGTCTCAGGAGGTCATATATCTATATATCTAAAACAGAAAATATCTGTCTGTCTGTCTGACTCCCTAAAACTCGGGAACCACCCAACTGATTGTTTTCAAACTTTACACATGTAATACTTATGGCCCTGTGAGGAACCGCATTAGGCGATTTAGCGATCTCTCTCTATCATTCTCAGTCTTTCTTTTTAGATAGATACATAGATATAACGCCGTGCCCTTATAATATCTGTCTGTATATCTGGCTGTCTGCATTACGACATTATGACGCTATGTGTGTGCGTGTGTATATATGTATATATAGTGTGTATGTATATATATATATATAGTGTGTAACGTTTTTCGAAATATTTACTTCTGCGTTCACAGATTGATTTTATAAGTTTCAGAAGATCCCGTTAAGGGTGAAAGCAGCGATTCTTTGCTTAAATTTTAATCTGTTATTTTAATATAAATATATATATATATAATTATATATTCGTGTGCAGATATTTTTGCATACACAATAACAAAATATAAACAACCGTATTTATTTCACGAGGCTCGATAACGATAAATATATATCAAATATATAAGAACCTTAGAGCAAATCCAGAGCAACGCCGGGACATTCTGCTAGTATATATTATTTATGTAAAGGTTTTTCACTGACGTTAATACAGCAATTGCCAGAATTACTTAACGGCTGCACAACAATCTCCAGGTAAACACGAAACTATTTCCCATAAATAAAGAAAAAAATCATTGAAGCAGACGACATTGTGAGACCTGAGTCAGTGAAAAAAGAAAACAGAAAGTGTTATCGAGGTGTAAGCTGCGCAGTCATAGGTTTACTCCAGATAGTTTTTGTCAATAGAATTGTAAGTTCAATATGGAATATGTAAAATCTTCTGATATCACTTTTACGAAACTGCGGCTAATTGCTTTCTAAGAAAAAAAAAATGTTACAATGAAGACAGTGGGTGGTGTGATCGTAGAAGTAGGGGTTGGGAAGGGAGAAAGAGACTGTGTAAGAGAGAGAGAGAGAGAGAGAGAGAGAGAGAGAGAGGGAGAGAGAGAGAGAGAGAGAGAGAGAGAGGAGGGGCGATGAAAAGATAGAAAGATATGCATATATATACACACATATACTAATGTGTGTATATATATATTTATAGTTTAAATATATATAAAAAAAACATTGGGCATAAATCGAAGTTATAGCTGCCATATATATATATATATACACATACACCTAGATAGATATTAAGGATGGTGACGAGGATGATGTGTAGAGAGAGGATGAAGAAGGGAATAAGGAAGAAAAAGAAAAGAGTAGGAAAGAAACTTTGAAAGAGGAAACATGAACATAGGAATGAAAAGGAGATAAGTTGATAGTTGATAAAATTATATATATATATATATATATATATATATATATATATATATATATATATACATATATATATATATATATATATATATATATATATATATATATATATATATATATATATATATATAAACGGAAAAAATGAAACGAAGTTTCATTTCCCACTCTTAGTACGGCTGTTACTTAAATATAAGTATGTATACGTACATACATATATGTATACAGACGTACAGTAGTATGTATATATATATACATACATGCACACATATATATATGTACGTATGGGTTCACCGAACAGTTATTATAATGCTCGGTGTGTTTGTAAACAAACATCCCGTATTAAGCTTGAAACTAGTACAGCGTTCCTTTGACAGTGTTGAACAAACGAGCAACGATGGTTGCTAGACACTACGGCTTAATACGGGATGTTTGTTTACAAACAAACCGAGCATTATAATAAATGTTCGGTGAACCCATACGTACATATATATATATGTCTGCATGTATGTATATATATATATACATACTACTGTACGTCTGTATACATATATGTATGTACGTGTACATACTTATATTTAAGTAACAGCCGTACTAAGAGTGGGAAATGAAATTTCGTTTTATTTTTTCCGTTTATCGTTTTCGGTGCACCCGGCCGATTAACCCACTCGATATGCAAATTGGGCTACTCAGCCGTTAATATGCATAAGGTAAGTATATACGTTCAACAATCTGGCAGGAAGGTATACGTTGCTGACGATAGCTAATAAGCTTGAAACTAGTACAGCGTTCCTTTGTCGGTGTTGAACAAACGAGCAACAATGGTTGCTAGACACTACGCATTAATACGGGATGTTTGTTTACAAACACACCGAGCATTATAATAAATGCTCGGTGAATCCATACGTACATATATATATGTGTGCATGTATGTATATATATATATACATACTACTGTACGTCTGTATACATATATGTATGTACGTGTACATATATATATATATATATATATATATATATATATATAGAGAGAGAGAGAGAGAAAGAGAGATAGAGAAGCAATAAAAGTCAAATAAATTGACAGGTAGATATAGCGATAGAGATGGATAGATAGATAGATAGATATGTTTCTTTATTAGCCACAGGGGGACAAAAGAAGGGGACAAATACAAAGGGGGAAGTTTACATACAATAAAAACGTGTAAAATGTTATCACAAATGCAATTTAAAAAGTTAGTCGATTTTCCCCAATAGGGGGAAACAGTTCATATGGGTAACGCATACCCCTGAAAAAATGTGCAACCCTCAACTCCAGGAGTACGAAGAGTTTGTACTCCTTTCCTCTCCTCCTCCTTTTCCTCAACCTACAGGCTGATATAGAGAGAAGGCCCATTCACTCGGGCCATTCTCGCCACTTTCACCCACCTTTCATAAAACTTTCTGGGGTGCAGCACCTCTCTCTCCATCCTGATTCTTCTTCCAAAGTGGTATTTGAAAAAAAGAACCAGTTGTTGGCCGGAGAGAAAGGTGTCTGACCTCAGCCCTTTCAACCTTGTCCACCATACAGCCTCTTTCGTCATAGCTATCACACAAAGGAAAACCGCCTCTCCTTCGTTTTTGAAGGAGGGTGGCGGTTTGATCATGACAATGGACTCGGTGATCAACCGGATTGGTCCCACCTGCGAGAATAGTCGTTCTACATAGCCCCACAGGTCAGTGACGTCCGGGCAGTGTATGAATGCGTGCGCGACGGTTTCTTCGTTACGCACGCACCTCGGACAGATCTTTTTTGCAGGGTCCCTGCCCGGGCGCCCATGTCTGTAGAGCTTGTCTCGAACTGGTAGAGCTCCTCGGTAGCACTGCCAGGCCAGGGACTTTTGGAAGTTGTCCATCGGTCCCGGGCGGAAGGTCCTACCGAACAGACTGGCCAGTTCATCTTCCTCTACGCCTAGAGTTTCACCGAGCGCGTCGTCGCACTTGCTGCGGATCAACCCTCTATAGAATGACGAAGTGGAGTCTCCACTGATCGCCGGGTCCGCCTGCCAGAGGGTTGTGAGCGCCTGAGCACATTCGATGTGCCAGTCGCCCATTTTCCTCGGTCTTTGCTTGACCAAAGGACTGCAGCTCGGTCAGCGAGACGAGTCGTGGGAAGGCTCGCCTCACGAACGGTTGTCCGGTGAGGAATACGTAGAGATGCCGCAGCCTGAGCGCGTGTTTGCGCACCGTCAACCACGGCATCCCCAGCCCTCCATTAGAAGGGTGTTGGCAGCAGATAGATCTTCTCACCAAAGGAGCCCGCCTCTTCCAAAGGAATTGGAAGAGCGCGCGTTCCATTTTGGCGAGCGTTTTGGCTGGAAAAGGCACGACGGTCAAGCGGCAGTAGATGGCGGACGCTATAAAAGTGTTCGCCACCTCCGCTCGACCTTTCAAGGATAGTTTGCACTCGGCCCACTTCTGGGTGAGTGCAAACACCTTGGCCGTCAATTCGTTCCAGTTCTTCTCCACCTGGAGGTCCGGACCAAACCAGACCCCGAGCAGCTTTACCGGTCCTTCCGCCCAGCGTCCGACGACGCCATCGGAAGGCATCGGTTTGCCTCTCCACGATCCGAGTTGCAAACCGATGGACTTGTCCCGGTTCAGCTTCGCTCCTGTGAAACTTTCGTATTCCTTCAGTAAGGTGCCGACTTCCTCGATTTGCGAGGCGCTCGACACCATTACTGTCACGTCGTCGGCGTAGGCCGACGCCGCTTTCCGCAGTCCCGGTTCCAGAGGGATGCCCTGCAATAGCTCCAACTTCCGCAGTAGTGGCTCGAGAGTCAGTACGTACAGAAGGGAGGAGAGAGGGCATCCCTGTCGAATGGATCACGTAATATGGAACGGCTCCGAGAGGTAGCCGTTCACCTTGACCCTTGAGCAGATATTCCTGTTGTGCATTGCAGCAATTCAGCCCCTGAACACGGGTCCGAAGCCTGCCGCCTCGAGCACCGCATCCAGGTAACGATGGTCAACCCTATCGAAAGCCTTAGACTGATCCAAGTTGATCAGGGCCCCACCGAAGCCGGGTTTACACACTACCCTCTCTATGATGTATCGCATGAGGTGGAGGTTGTCGTGTATAGACCTGGTCGGGATTGCGCATGTCTGCGCTTCTCCCACCAGGGTCTCGACGACATGCGCCAGCCTCTTTGCCAACACCTTGGCCAAAATCTGTAACTTTGTGTTTAGCAGAGTTATGGGCCGAAAGTTGCCTATGTCATCCCCCTTATTCTCGTCCTTCCTGACTAGTGTGACCACGCCCCCGGTTACAGAACTGGGAATTCTCCCGTTCTGTTGCCAGTTGCAGTAGACCGCTTCCAGGAGACCGGAGAATAAGTCCGGCATTGCTACGTAAAATTCGTAGGGTAGACCGTCGAGACCTGGAGATTTGCGTTTGCCGCATTGGCTCAGCGCGTCCCCTATCTCAGGTAGATAGATAAATAGATATGTTTCTTTTATTTGCCACTAGGGCATCAAAAGTGGGACAAGTACAAAGGGGGGAGTTTACACAAAAAGGCGTCCTCAATAAGGAGGAGGCAATAACAGAATATAAAAATAAAAAGATAGATAGCTAGATAGATAGATTGATAGATAAATAGAGAGATAGGTATAAATTATAAAATAAAAGGTAGATAAATTGACAGGTAGAAAATATATGAAAATAAATAAATACGACATGACTGTCTGAAAGGAAACTAGGAAGACGGAAGAAGACGGAAAAAGACGAAAGAAGACGGAGGAAGACGAAAGAAGACGAAAGAAGTGGAAAAAACCTTTTTTAAATGGATAAAAGAAAGAATGAAGAAGAATTAAAATGAAAGATTAATAAAATGAAAAATCTGTGAAAAGAAAGTAATTTTTATATAAGTAAAATAAAGAGAATTAAAAATATTAAAAATTGAGAGGAAAATTGAATGAGATGTAGAGAATAATAAAGGAGGAATGAGAATATAGACAGAGGGGGGAGAGAGGGAGAGAAGCGGAGAGAGAGGGAGATTGGGAGAAGGGGAGAGGGAGGAAGAAAGAGGGAGAATTCTAACTGTGTGTGAGTGAGAAAGTATCTATATATGATTGTGTGTGTGTGTGCGTGCGTGCGAGAGAGAGAGAGAGAGAGAGAGAGAGAGAGAGAGAGAGAGAGAGAGAGAGAGAGAGAGAGCGCGAGAGAGATCTTTGAAAGAATGACAGACTGTCCCGAAGAGAAAATCAGCAAGAAATAGATAGATAGATCAATAAGCTGATGGATCAATCGATTGATAGATATATTTCTTTATTTGCCACAAGGGTGCACAAGAAAAGGGGACAATACAAAGACACATGCCGGGGATTTTACATACAGTCGTGTAAAAATATTGAAATAAACAATTATAACAATCAAAATCCCCAATAGTGGGGAGGCGCCACAAATGGGTTGTTTAATAACCCGTAGATAGAACAACCCTCAACTTCAGGAGCGTGTTGTGCAAGTGCTCCCTTCTTCCTTTTGCTCTCTTCTTTAACCTACAGGCTTCTTAATCACTCGGGCCATTTTCGCTTCATTCACCCACCTTTCAGTAAATTTACTGGGATGCAGTGCCTCTCTATCCACTCTGATTCTTCTTCTAAAGTGATACTTAAAGAAGGGAATCAATTGTTGTCCGGAGAGAAGGGCATCCGTCCTCAGTCCTCTCAAACTCGTCCACCATATAACCTCTTTCACCATAGTCACTGTACAGAGGAAAACCGCCTCTCTTTCGTTTTTTAAAAGAGGCTGGCGGTTTCATCCTTACTATGGACTCGGCAGTCAACTGGATTTGTCCCATACGCGACAGCAGTTGTTCTACATAGTTCCACAGGTCGCTTACGCCCGGGCAGTGTACAATTGCGTGCAAGACGGTTTCAATGTCCTGCTCGCATCTTGGACACGTGCTCTTGGAAGGATCCCTGCCGAGGCGTCCGTGCCTGTAGATCTTATCTCAAACGGGTAGAGCTCCTTGGTAGCACTGCCAGGCCAGGCCAGGGATCTCTGGAAGTTGTCCATAGGTCCCGGGCGGAAAGTCCTGCCGAACAGACTGGTGAGCTCGGCGTCTTCGACGCCTAGAGTCTACCCGAGAACGTCGTCGCACTTGTAAAGTACTAACCCTCTATAGAATGTCGAAGTGGAGTCTCCACTGATTGCTGTGCCCGCTTGACAGAGGACTGTGAGCGCCTAGGCGCCCATCTTCTTCGGTCTTCGTTTCACCCAGGACTAAAGCTCCGCCAGGGAGACAAGTTGTGGGAAGGCCTGTCTCACAAACGGTGCCCACACCGGTTGGTCGGTGAGGAATACCTGGAGATGCCGTAGCCTAAGCGCATGTTTGCGCATCATTAGTCACGGATGCCCTAGACCTCCGTTGGAAGGGTGTTGACAGCAGACGGATCTCCTCACCAGTGGAGCCTGCTTCTTCCACAGGAACTGGAAGAGCATGCGTTTCATCTTGGTGAGGTATTCACGGGGACAAGGCACGACAGTCAAGCGGTAGTAGCTGACGGACGCTATGAAAGTATTCGCCACCTCCGCTCGACATTTCAAAGACAGTTTGCACTCTGTCCACTTCTGGGTGAGCGCAAATGCCTTGGCCATGACCTCGTACCAGTTTTTCTCCACCTGGAGGTCTGGACCGAACCAGACACCGGTCCTTCCATCCAGCGTCCGACGATGCTGTCGGACGGCATCGGTTGGCCTCTCCACGTTCCGAGTTGCAAACCGACAGACTTGTCCAGTTTCAGTTTTGCTCGTGTGAACCTTTCATATTCCGACGTAAGCCGACGCCGCTTTTCGTAGTCCCGGTTTTAAAGGGATGCCCTGCAACAGCTCCAACTTCCGCAGTAGTGGCTCTAGAGTCAATACGTACAGAATGGAGGAGAGAGGGCATCCCTGTCGAATAGAACGCGTGATTGCGAACGGCTCCGATAGGTAGCCGTTCACCTTGACCCTCGAGCAGATGCTGGTGTGCATCGCCTTGATCCAGCCTCTGAAAACGGGACCGAAACCGGCCGCCTTGAGAACCGCTTCCAAGTATCGATGGTCGACCCTATCGAATGCCTTAGACTCATCTTAATTGATCAGAGCCCCACCGAAGCCGGGTTTACACCCCACTCTCTCTATGATGTATCACATGAGGTGGAGGTTGTCGTGTATGGACCTGGTCGGGATTGTACACGTTTGCGCTTTCCCTACCAGGTTTTCGACGACAAGCGCCAGCCTCGTTGCTAGCACCTTGGCCAAAATCTTTAACTCTGTGTTGAGCAGAGTTATGGGCCTGAAATTGTTTATTTCGTCCCCCTCGTTCTCATCTCTCCTGATCAGCGTTACTACGCCCTTGCCTGCAGAACTGGGAATTGTCCTGTTCTGCTGCCAATTGCAGTAGACGGCTTCGAGGACGCCAGAGAACAAGTCCGGCATGCCTATGTAAAACTCATAGGGTAGACCATCTTGACCGGTCTGTGATCGGTCTTTCTCAAAACTCGGCGTCCATGCACGAGAGACGCGGCAGGCCGTCGAGGTATGTACCAAAGTCCATTGCCCGTTCGGTGCACCATCGTTCTGCTTAAACAGTCACGCAAAGTGTCGCTGAAAGGCCGCGCACATCTGCCTGGGGTCAAGTAACACGCGTCCGTTTTGGTCTTTCAAAGACCGAATCGTGGACTTGTTGCCAGTTTTAGCTTCCGCCACTCGGGCCCATCTAACAGCTTTTGCTCCCTCGTTTCCTAGAGCACGTGATTTACTTCTGACCACGCAGCCTTCGTGTTTCGCGTCCAAGAACTGGTCCAGTGCCATTCTCGATGCTAGCACTCTAGCTGCGTTGCTACTCCTAAGGTAGATAGATAGATGCGTAGATTGATAGGTAGATATATAGGTAGGTAGATGCGTAGATAGGTAAGATAGGTTGATAGGTAAGTAGGTATGAAGGTAGACAGGTAGATCGATAGCTTAGTAGGCAGGTATGTATATAGATAGATAGGTAGCTTGGTAGGTAGGCGATAGGTTTGTAAGATAGAAAGGTGGGGAGTTATGTAGATATATAACAATATAAGTGGGTCGATAGTTAGGTTGGTAGAGTAGATAGGTGTATTAGTAGAATGTGTGAGGTGAGATGAGAGGAGATGTAGGAGGAAGGTGGCAGGAGAGGTGGGGATGTAGGAAGCCACAAAGATAATATACACACAGTGTCTCATTGGATAAATATTGTAAACACAGATTGTCACGTGTGTGTACATATGGCAGCAACAGACTATATAGCATTTACTATCTCTTGGCACTGTGAATATATATATATATATATATATATATATATATATATACACTCAAACACACGTTTCTTATAATTTTATATATATATATATATATATATATATATATATATATATATATATATATACATATACACGCACATATACATGTGTATATATATGCACGAATACATATATATATATGCATGTAAGTATACACAAGCAACATATATACACTCATACATACATGCATGCATTACATATATATGCAGAGAGAGAGAGAGAGAGAGAGAGAGAGAGAGAGAGACCAGGATTTTACCAGTTTTAAACTTGTAAGAGCATTATTCAGCAGAGTACCCAATATTTGGAATAGTAGCGTGTAACTATATATATATATATATATATATTTATATATATATATAAATATATATATATATATATATATATATATATATATATATATATATATATATATATATATATATACAATAATTAGAAGTATACAGATATATGTGCATACATACATATACATGTATATATAAACATACATTTTTCACAAGTATATGAGATTGTATGTTGTCGACCTTAACCAGTGTTGTTCTATGATTATGAGAGACAAGATAATCAAAATAATTAAATTGACACAATATCAGAGTTATGTAAAATATTATAAAAAGGAATAATAGATACAATATACCTATTTTTTTCTTTAGTCCCGACTGTACAGTTTCGCTGGTCACTATGCAAAAATGTTATATCATAGATATGTAATATTGTTTTGAGCTAAGCCAGCTTATCAAGAGAGCACCTCAGTGAAGAGCCCTAACTACATACGTCCGTAGCATGCGAGAAAATCTCAGAAAGGCGGAGGGAGACTCTATCACGTGATACACCGGTCAAGAAAGGGGATTAATCCCTTGTAGCAGTGAAAATATCTCAGAAGGCGGAGGGAGATATTGATATGATACATAGGGTACAGAAGGATGGTAAGGTTGACTAGAAGTGTATATAGTGTTTGCTTGAAAGCAGTCACTATACTTCCGTGGTTACTCTACCGTGAGGGAGTTAGAGACAATAATGAGAGGTATACAAATATATGTGTATACATACATGTATATATAAATACACATTTTTCACAAGTATGTGAGATTGTGTGTTGTCAACCTTAACCAGTGTTACTCTATGATTATGAGAGACAAAATAATCGAAATAATTAAATTGACACAATATCAGAGTTATGTAAAATATTATAAAAAGGAATAATAGATACCTGAGGTGCTCTCTTGATAAGCTGGCTTACCTCACAACAATGTTACATATCTATGATATAACATTTTTGCAGCGAAACTGTGCAGTCGGGACGAAAGTTAAAAATAGGTATATTGTATCTATTATTCCTTTTTATAATATTATATATATATATATATATATATACAAATATAATTTCAGCGAGATCGAATTTCGGCTGTCGTCGAAAACAAACTGAAACGCAATATCCGATTTAAGCTGGCAAGCGCTCCATGTACCAATAAAGACCAGAGCAATAAACATAAGTTATAAAGGCCAAGCAAATATATATATATATAAGAAGAAGTGGTATTTAATTTGTTGGAAGTCAGACAAACATAAATGTTTATAACTGATTTAGAGCACTCAACAGTTTAATGGAGTAAATATTCAATGATATTAAATAAAGGGAAACTATATTTATAAAACATATAAATCCAGTGAATTTCTGACCAATAAGGTATGCTTTTCATGGGTATGATTTTCATGAGTATGTCTCTATTTATGGAACAAACTTTGTATTTTATCTGATGAAAGCGTACCAGTATATATATATATATATATATATATATATATATATATATATATATATATATATATATATGTATATATATATGTATATATATATATATATATATATATATATATATATATATATATATATATATATATAGTTGACGACGGAGAGAAAAGAGTACTCAATACGGAGGTAGAGTTGAAATATTCATTTTATTAAGGCTAGGATATATAGTGAGAGTTGTTACTGTGGAGTTTCGCCTGTTTCTCTCAGGCTCATGAGATGACTCAACAACTAGAGCCAAGTTCCATGTACTGGCAATAACAACATCCTACAGGCCTTCACTTCTGATATCAGACTTCTGATCCGTGTATAAACAATTGTTCAAACAACCATCCGTCAACCAAACATCCAACCAACCACCCAACAAACCACCCAACCAACCAACTATCCAACTAACCAACCAACCAGCCAACCACCTAACCCAGCATCCTACCAACCAACCAACCAACCAACCAACCAACCAGCCAACCAACCAACCAGCCAACCATCCAACCAAACAGCCAACCAGCCAATGAACCAACCAACCAACCATCCAACCATCCAACCAGCCAACCAACCAACCATTCAACCAACCATCCAACCTACCAACAAAACAAACAGCCAACCAACCAACCAACCAACCAACCAACCATCCAACCAACCAACCAACCAACCAACCAACCAAACAACCAACCAACCAACCAACCAACCAACCAACCAACCAACCAACCAACCAACCAACCAAACATCCAACCAACCATGCAACCAACTATCAAACAAACAACCAACCATCCAACCAACCAACCAACCATCCAACCATACTTCCAACCAACCAACCATCCAACCATCCTACCAACTAACCAACCATCCTACCAACCAGCCATCCAACCACACAACCAACCATCCAAACAAACAAACAACCATCCAACCATCCTTCCAACCAACCAACCATCCAGCCAACCTACCAACCAACCAATCATCCTAACAACCGACCAACCAGCCAACCAACCAACAAAACAGCCAACCAACCCACCAACCATACAACCAACCCACCAACCAACCAACCAACCAACCAACCAACCAACCATCCATCCAACCAAGCGACCAACCAACCAACCAACCAACCAACCAACCAACCAACCAACCAACCAACCAACCAAACAACCAACCATCCAACCAACCATCCAACCAACCAAGCAACCAACCAACCATCCAACCAACTAACCATCCAACCAACCAAGCAACAATCCAACCAACCAACCAACCATCCAAACAATCATCCTACCAAACAACCATTCAACCAACCAAAAAATCAACCATCCTAACAACCAACCATCCAACCAACCATCCTACGAACCCAACAGCCATCCAACCAACCAACCAACCATCCAACCATCCTTCCAACCAACCAACCATCCAAGCATCCTACCAACCAAACATTCAACCATCCAACCAACCATTCAATCTTCAACCAACCAACTAACCATCCAACCAACCATCCGACCAACCAACCAACCATCCTACCAACCAACTATTCAATCTTCAACCAACCAACCAACCAGCCTACCAACCAACCATTCAATCTTCAACCAACCAACCAACCAACCAACCATCCAACCATCCTACCAACCAACCAACCAACCATCCTACCAACCAACCATTCAATCTTCAACCAACAAACCAACCAACCAATCATCCAACCATGCTACCAACATACCATTCAATCTTCAACCAACCAACCAACCATCCACCCATCCTACCAACCAAACATCCAACCATCCCACCAACTAACCATTCAATCTTCAACCAACCAACCAAAAAACCATCCTACCAACCATTCAATCTTCAACCAACCAACCAACCATCCAACCATCCTACCAACCAACCATTCAATCTTCAACCAACCAACCAACCAACCATCCAACCATCCTACCAACCAACCATTCAATCTTCAACCAACCAACCAACCAACCAACCAATCATCCAACCATCCTACCAACCAAACATTCAATCTTCAACCAACCAACCAACCATCCAACCATCCTACCAACCAAACATTCAATCTTCAACCAACCAACCAACCATCCAACCATCCTACCAACCAACCATTCAATCTTCAACCAACCAACCATCCAACCATCCTACCAACCAAACATTCAAGCTCAACCAACCAACCAACCAACCATCCTACCAACCAACCATTCAATCTTCAACCAACCAAACAACCAACCAACCATCCTATCAACCAACCATTCAATCTTCAACCAACCAACCAACCAACCAACCATCCTACCAACCAACCATTCAATCTTCAACCAACCAACCAACCAACCAACCAACCAACCAACCAACCAACCAACCTACCAACCAACCATTCAATCTTCAACCAACCAACCAACCAAACAACCATCCTACCAACAAACCATTCAATCTTCAACCAACCAACCAACCAACCAACCAACCATCCTACCAACCAACCATTCAATCTTCAACCAACCAACCAACCAACCAACCAACCAACCAACCATCCTACCAACCTACCAACCAACCAACCAACCAACCAACCAACCAAGCAACCTACCAACCAACCATTCAATCTTCAACCAACCAACCAACCAACCAACCAACCAACCAACCAACTTACCAACCAACCATTCAATCTTCAACCAACCAACCAACAAACCAACCAACCAACCAAACAGCCAACCATCCTTCCAACCAACCATTCAATCTTCAACCAACCAACCAACCAACCAACCAACCAATCATCCTACCAACCAACCATTCAATCTTCAACCAACCAACCAACCAACCAACCAACCAACCAACCAACCATCCTACCAACCAACCATTCAATCTTCAACCAACCAAACAATCATGCAACCATCCTACCAACCAACCATTCAATCTTCAACCAACCAAGCAACCAACCAACCATTCAATCTTCAACCAACCAACCAACCAACCAACCAACTAACCAACCATCCTACCAACCAACCATTCAATCTTCATCAACCAACCAACCAACCAACCATCCTACCAACCAACCATTCAATCTTCAACCAACCAACCAACCAACCATCCTACCAACCAACCATTCAATCTTCAACCAACCAACCAACCAACCAACCATCCTACCAACCAACCATTCAATCTTCAACCAACCAACCAACCAAGCATCCTACCAACCAACCATTCAATCTTCAACCAACCAACGAACCAACCATCCTACCAACCAACCATTCAATCTTCAACCAACCAACCAACCAACCAACCAACTTACCAACCAACCATTCAATCTTCAACCAACCAACCAACCAACTAACCAACCAACCAACCATCGTACCAACCAACAAATCAATCTTCAACCAACCAACCAACCAACCAACCAACCATCCTACCAACCAACCATTCAATCTTCAACCAACCAACCAGCCAACCAACCATCCTACCAACCAACCAACCATTCAATCTTCAACCAACAAACCAACCAACCAACCATCCTACCAACCAACCATTCAATCTTCAACCAACCAACCAACCAACCAACCAACCATCCTACCAACCAACCATTCAATCTTCAACCAACCAGCCAAACAACCAAGCATCCTACCAACCAACCATTCAATCTTCAACCAACCAACCACCAACCATCCTACCAACCAACCATTCAATCTTCAACCAACCAACCAACCAACCAACCAAATTACCAACCAACCATTCAATCTTCAACCAACCAACCAACCAACCAACCAACCAACCAACCAACCAACCATCGTACCAACCAACAATTCAATCTTCAACCAACCAACCAACCAACCAACCAACCATCCTACCAACCAACCATTCAATCTTCAACCAACCAGCCAACCAACCAACCAACCATCCTACCAACCAAACATTCAATCTTCAACCAACCAAACAACCATCCAACCATCCTACCAACCAACCATTCAATCTTCAACCAACCAACCAACCAAGCATCCTACCAACCAACCATTCAATCTTCAACCAACCATTCAACCAACCAACCAACCAACTTACCAACCAACCATTCAATCTTCAACCAACCAGCCAACCAACCAACCAACCATCCTACCAACCAAACATTCAATCTTCAACCAACCAAACAACCATCCAACCATCCTACCAACCAACCATTCAATCTTCAACCAACCAACCAACCAAGCATCCTACCAACCAACCATTCAATCTTCAACCAACCATCCAACCAACCAACCAACCAACTTACCAACCAACCATTCATACTTCAACCAACCAACCAACCAACCATCCACCCATCCTACCAACCAAACATCCAACCATCCCACCAACTAACCATTCAATCTTCAACCAACCAACCAAAAAACCATCCTACCAACCATTCAATCTTCAACCAACCAACCAACCATCCAACCATCCTACCAACCAACCATTCAATCTTCAACCAACCAACCAACCAACCATCCAACCATCCTACCAACCAACCATTCAATCTTCAACCAACCAACCAACCAACCATCCTACCAACCAACCATTCAATCTTCAACCAACCAACCAACCAACCAACCAACCAACCAACCAACCAACCTACCAACCAACCATTCAATCTTCAACCAACCAACCAACCAAACAACCATCCTACCAACAAACCATTCAATCTTCAACCAACCAACCAACCAACCAACCAACCATCCTACCAACCAACCATTCAATCTTCAACCAACCAACCAACCAACCAACCAACCAACCAACCATCCTACCAACCTACCAACCAACCAACCAACCAACCAACCAACCAAGCAACCTACCAACCAACCATTCAATCTTCAACCAACCAACCAACCAACCAACTTACCAACCAACCATTCAATCTTCAACCAACCAACCAACAAACCAACCAACCAACCAAACAGCCAACCATCCTTCCAACCAACCATTCAATCTTCAACCAACCAACCAACCAACCAACCAACCAATCATCCTACCAACCAACCATTCAATCTTCAACCAACCAACCAACCAACCAACCAACCAACCAACCAACCATCCTACCAACCAACCATTCAATCTTCAACCAACCAAACAATCATCCAACCATCCTACCAACCAACCATTCAATCTTCAACCAACCAAGCAACCAACCAACCATCCTACCAACCAACCATTCAATCTTCAACCAACCAACCAACCAACCAACCAACTAACCAACCATCCTACCAACCAACCATTCAATCTTCATCAACCAACCAACCAACCAACCATCCTACCAACCAACCATTCAATCTTCAACCAACCAACCAACCAACCAACCATCCTACCAACCAACCATTCAATCTTCAACCAACCAACCAACCAACCTACCATCCTACCAACCAACCATTCAATCTTCAACCAACCAACCAACCAACCAAGCATCCTACCAACCAACCATTCAATCTTCAACCAACCAACGAACCAACCATCCTACCAACCAACCATTCAATCTTCAACCAACCAACCAACCAACCAACCAACTTACCAACCAACCATTCAATCTTCAACCAACCAACCAACCAACTAACCAACCAACCAACCATCGTACCAACCAACAAATCAATCTTCAACCAACCAACCAACCAACCAACCAACCATCCTACCAACCAACCATTCAATCTTCAACCAACCAACCAGCCAACCAACCATCCTACCAACCAACCAACCATTCAATCTTCAACCAACAAACCAACCAACCAACCATCCTACCAACCAACCATTCAATCTTCAACCAACCAACCAACCAACCAACCAACCATCCTACCAACCAACCATTCAATCTTCAACCAACCAGCCAAACAACCAAGCATCCTACCAACCAGCCATTCAATCTTCAACCAACCAACCACCAACCATCCTACCAACCAACCATTCAATCTTCAACCAACCAACCAACCAACCAACCAAATTACCAACCAACCATTCAATCTTCAACCAACCAACCAACCAACCAACCAACCAACCAACCAACCAACCATCGTACCAACCAACAATTCAATCTTCAACCAACCAACCAACCAACCAACCAACCATCCTACCAACCAACCATTCAATCTTCAACCAACCAGCCAACCAACCAACCAACCATCCTACCAACCAAACATTCAATCTTCAACCAACCAAACAACCATCCAACCATCCTACCAACCAACCATTCAATCTTCAACCAACCAACCAACCAAGCATCCTACCAACCAACCATTCAATCTTCAACCAACCATTCAACCAACCAACCAACCAACTTACCAACCAACCATTCAATCTTCAACCAACCAACCAACCAACCAACCAGCCAACCATTCTACCAACCAACCATTCAATCTTCAACCAACCAACCAACCAACCAACTTACCAACCAACCATTCAATCTTCAACCAACCAACCAACCAACCAACCAACCAACCAACCAACCAACCAACCAGCCAACCATCCTACCAACCAACCATTCAATCTTCAACCAACCAACCAACCATCCAACCAACCATCCTACCAACCAACCATTCAATCTTCAACCAACCAACCAACCAACCAACCAACCAACCAACCAACCATCCTACCAACCAAACATTCAATCTTCAACCAACCAACCAACCAACCAACCATCCTACCAACCAACCATTCAATCTTCAACCAACCAACCAACCAACCAAACAACCATCCAACCATCCTACCAACCAACCATTCAATCTTCAACCAACCAACCAACCAAGCATACTACCAACCAACCATTCAATCTTCAACCAACCATCCAACCAACCAACCAACCAACTTACCAACCAACCATTCATACTTCAACCAACCAACCAACCAACCAACCAACCAACCAACCAGCCAACCATCCTACCAACCAACCATTCAATCTTCAACCAACCAACCAACCAACCAACCAACTTACCAACCAACCATTCAATCTTCAACCAACCAACCAACCAACCAACCAACCAACCAACCAACCAACCAACCAGCCAACCATCCTACCAACCAACCATTCAATCTTCAACCAACCAACCAACCAACCATCCAACCAACCATCCTACCAACCAACCATTCAATCTTCAACCAACCAACCAACCAACCAACCAACCAACCAACCAACCATCCTACCAACCAAACATTCAATCTTCAACCAACCAACCAACCAACCAACCAACCAGCCAACCATCCTACCAACCAACCATTCAATCTTCAACCAACCAACCAACCAACCAACCAACCAACTTACCAACCAACCATTCAATCTTCAACCAACCAACCAACCAACCAACCAACCAACCAACCAGCCAACCATCCTACCAACCAACCATTCAATCTTCAACCAACCAACCAACCAACCATCCAACCAACCATCCTACCAACCAACCATTCAATCTTCAACCAACCAACCAACCAACCAACCAACCAACCATCCTACCAACCAAACATTCAATCTTCAACCAACCAACCAACCAACCAACCAACCATCCTACCAACCAACCATTCAATCTTCAACCAACCAACCAACCAAACAACCATCCAACCATCCTACCAACCAACCATTCAATCTTCAACCAACCAACCAACCAACCAACCATCCTACCAACCAACCATTCAATCTTCAACCAACCAACCAACCAAACAACCATCCAACCATCCTACCAACCAACCATTCAATCTTCAACCAACCAACCAACCAACCAACCAACCAACCAACCAACCATCCTACCAACCAACCATTCAATCTTCAACCAACCAACCAACCAACCAACCATCCTACCAACCAACCATTCAATCTTCAACCAACAACCAACCAACCAAGCAACCATCCTACCAACCAACCATTCAATCTTCAACCAACCAACCAACCAACCAACCATCCTACCAACCAACCATTCAATCTTCAACCAACCAACCAACTAACCATCCTACCAACCAACCATTCAATCTTCAACCAACCAACCAACCAAACAACCATCGAACCATCCTACCAACCAACCATTCAATCTTCAACCAACCAACCAACCATCCTACCATCCTACCAACTAACCATTCAATCTTCAACCAACCAAACAACTAACCATCCGACCAACTAACGATTCAACCATCAACCATCCAACCATCCTACCAACCAACCATTCAATCTTCAACCAACAACCAACCAACCATCCAACCATCCTACCAACCAAACATTCAATCTTCAACCAACCAACCAACCATCCAACCATCCTACCAACGAAACATTCAATCTTCAACCAACCAACCAACCATCCAACCATCCTACCAACTAACCATTCAATCTTCAACCAACCAACGATCCAACCATCCTACCAACCAAACATTCAATCTTCAACCAATCAACCAACCATCCAACCATCCTACCAACCAAACATTCAATCATCAACCAACCAACCAACCATCCAACCATCCTACCAACCAACCATTCAATCTTCAACCAACCAACCATCCAACCATCCTACCAACCAACCATTCAATCTTCAACCAACCAACCAACCATCCAACCATCCATCCTACCAACCAACCATTCAATCTTCAACCAACCAACCAACCATCCACCCATCCTACCAACCAACCATTCAATCTTCAACCAACCAACCAACCATCCAACCATCCTACCAACCAACCATTCAATCTTCAACCAACCAACCAACCATCCAACCATCCATCCTACCAACCAACCATTCAATCTTCAACCAACCGACCATCCAACCATCCATCCTACCAACCAACCATTCAATCTTCAACCAACCAACCAACTAACCATCCTACCAACTAACCATTCAATCTTCAACCAACCAACCAACCATCCAACCATCCTACCAACCAACCATTCAATCTTCAACCAACCAACCAACCATCAAACCATCCTACCAACCAACCATTCAATCTTCAACCAACCAACCAACCATCCAACCATCCATCCTACCAACCAACCATTCAATCTTCAACCAACCAACCATCCAACCATCCATCCTACCAACCAACCATTCAATCTTCAACCAACCAACCAACCAACCAACCACCCAACCATCCTACCAACTAACCATTCAATCTTAAACAAACCAACCAACTAACCATCCTACCAACTAACCATTCAATCTTCAACCAACCAACCATCCAAACATCCATCCTACCAACCAACCATTCAATCTTCAACCAACCAACCAGCCAACCATCCAGTCATCCATCCATCCTACCAACCAAGCTACCAACCAAACATTCTATCT
Organism: Eledone cirrhosa; assembly: GCA_964016885.1. Classification (NCBI taxonomy): domain Eukaryota; kingdom Metazoa; phylum Mollusca; class Cephalopoda; order Octopoda; family Eledonidae; genus Eledone; species Eledone cirrhosa. Next base: position 38,186,424 of record OZ024748.1, on the reverse strand, counting down.
TCAACCAACCAACCAACCAACCTTTCAACCATCCTACCAACCAACCATTCAATCTTCAACCAACCATCCAACCAACCAACCAACAAACCAACCAACCACCCAACCAACCAACCAACCAACCATCCTACCAACCAAACATTCAATCTTCAACCAACCAACCAAGCAACCATTCAACCATCCTACCAACCAACCATTCAATCTTCAACCAACCATCCAACCAACCAACCAACCAACCAACCATGCTACCAACCAAACATTCAATCTTCAACCAACCAACCAACCATTCAACCATCCTACCGACCAGCCATTCAATCTTCAACCAACCAACCAAGCAACCATTCAACCATCCTACCAACCAACCATTCAATCTTCAACCAACCATCCAACCAACCAACCAACCAACCAACCAACCAACCAACCATGCTACCAACCAAACATGAAATCTTCAACCAACCAGCCAACCATCCAACCATCCAACCATCCTACGAACCAACCATTTAATTTTCAACCAACCAACCAGCCAACTATCCAGCCATCCAACCATCCTACCAACCAAACATTCAATCTTCAACCAACCAACCATTCAACCATCCTACCAACAAACCATTCAATCTTCAACCAACCATCCAACCAACCAACCAACCAACCAACCATCCAACCATCCTACCAACCAAACATTCAATCTTCAACCAACCAACCAACCAACCATTCAACCATCCTACCAACCAACCATTCAATCTTCAACCAACCATCCAACCAACCAACCAACCAACCAACCATCCAACCATCCTACCAACCAAACATTCAATCTTCAACCAACCATCCAACCAACCAACCAACCAACCAACCATCCTACCATCCTACCAACCAGACATTCAATCTTCCACCAACCAACCAACCAACCAACCATCCTACCAACCAACCATTCAATCTTCAACCAACCAACCAACGAACCAACCAACCAACCAACCATTCAACCATCCTACCAACCATTCAATCTTCAACCAACCATCCAACCAACCAACCAACCAACCAACCAACCAACCAACCAACCAACCAACCAACAACCAACCATCCAACCATCCATCCTACCAACCAACCATTCAATCTTCAACCAACCAACCATCCAACCATCCATCCTACCAACCAACCATTCAATCTTCAACCAACCAACCAACTAACCATCCTACCAACTAACCATTCAATCTTCAACCAACCAACCAACCATCCAACCATCCTACCAACCAACCATTCAATCTTCAACCAACCAACCAACCATCAAACCATCCTACCAACCAACCATTCAATCTTCAACCAACCAACCATCCAACCATCCATCCTACCAACCAACCATTCAATCTTCAACCAACCAACCATCCAACCATCCATCCTACCAACCAACCATTCAATCTTCAACCAACCAACCAACTAACCATCCTACCAACTAACCATTCAATCTTAAACAAACCAACCAACTAACCATCCTACCAACTAACCATTCAATCTTCAACCAACCAACCATCCAACCATCCATCCTACCAACCAACCATTCAATCTTCAACCAACCAACCAACCATCCAATCATCCATCCTACCAACCAACCATTCAATCTTCAACCAACCAACCAGCCAACCATCCAGTCATCCATCCATCCTACCAACCAAGCTACCAACCAAACATTCTATCTTCAACCAACCAACCAACCAACCTTTCAACCATCCTACCAACCAACCATTCAATCTTCAACCAACCATCCAACCAACCAACCAACCAACCAACCAACCAACCAACCAACCAACCAACCAACCACCCAACCAACCAACCAATCAACCAACCAACCAACCATCCTACCAACCAAACATTCAATCTTCAACCAACCAACCAAGCAACCATTCAACCATCCTACCAACCAACCATTCAATCTTCAACCAACCATCCAACCAACCAACCAACCAACCAACCAACCAACCAACCATGCTACCAACCAAACATTCAATCTTCAACCAACCAACCATTCAACCATCCTACCGACCAACCATTCAATCTTCAACCAACCAACCAAGCAACCATTCAACCATCCTACCAACCAACCATTCAATCTTCAACCAACCATCCAACCAACCAACCAACCAACCAACCAACCAACCAACCAACCAACCAACCATGCTACCAAGCAAACATTCAATCTTCAACCAACCAGCCAACCATCCAACCATCCAACCATCCTACGAACCAACCATTTAATCTTCAACCAACCAACCAGCCAACTATCCAGCCATCCAACCATCCTACCAACCAAACATTCAATCTTCAACCAACCAACCATTCAACCATCCTACCAACCAACCATTCAATCTTCAACCAACCATCCAACCAACCAACCAACCAACCAACCATCCAACCATCCTACCAACCAAACATTCAATCTTCAACCAACCAACCAACCAACCAACCATTCAACCATCCTACCAACCAACCATTCAATCTTCAACCAACCATCCAACCAACCAACCAACCAACCAACCAACCATCCAACCATCCTACCAACCAAACATTCAATCTTCAACCAACCAACCAACCATCCAACCATCCTACCAACCAAACATTCAATCTTCAACCAACCATCCAACCACCAACCAACCAACCAACCATCCAACCATCCTACCAACCAGACATTCAATCTTCAACCAACCAACCAACCAACCAACCATCCTACCAACCAACCATTCAATCTTCAACCAACCAACCAACGAACCAACCAACCAACCAACCATTCAACCAACCTACCAACCATTCAATCTTCAACCAACCATCCAACCAACCAACCAACCAACCAACCAACCAACCAACCAACCAACCAACCAACCATCCAACCATCCTACCAACCAAACATTCAATCTCCAACCAACCAACCATCCAACCAACCATCCTACCAACCATCCATTCAATCTTCAACCAACCATCCAACCAACCAACCAACCAACCAACCAACCATCCAACCATCCTACCAACCAAACATTCAATCTTCAACCAACCAACCAACCAACCATCCAACCATCCTACCAACCAACCATTCAATCTTCAACGAACCATCCAACCAACCAACCAACCAACCATCCAACCATCCTACCAACCAAACATTCAATCTTCAACCAACCAACCAACCATCCAACCATCCTACCAACCAAACATTCAATCTTCAACCAACCAACCAACCATCCAACCATCCTACCAACCAACCATTCAATCTTCAACCAACCAACCAACCATCCAACCATCCTACCAACCACACATTCAATCTTCAACCAACCAACCAACCATCCTACCAACCAAACATTCAATCTTCAACCAACCAAACAACCATCCAACCATCCTACCAACCAACCATTCAATCTTCAACCAACCAACCAACCAAGCATCCTACCAACCAACCATTCAATCTTCAACCAACCATCCAACCAACCAACCAACCAACTTACCAACCAACCATTCATACTTCAACCAACCAACCAACCAACCATCCACCCATCCTACCAACCAAACATCCAACCATCCCACCAACTAACCATTCAATCTTCAACCAACCAACCAAAAAACCATCCTACCAACCATTCAATCTTCAACCAACCAACCAACCATCCAACCATCCTACCAACCAACCATTCAATCTTCAACCAACCAACCAACCAACCATCCAACCATCCTACCAACCAACCATTCAATCTTCAACCAACCAACCAACCAACCATCCTACCAACCAACCATTCAATCTTCAACCAACCAACCAACCAACCAACCAACCAACCAACCAACCAACCTACCAACCAACCATTCAATCTTCAACCAACCAACCAACCAAACAACCATCCTACCAACAAACCATTCAATCTTCAACCAACCAACCAACCAACCAACCAACCATCCTACCAACCAACCATTCAATCTTCAACCAACCAACCAACCAACCAACCAACCAACCAACCATCCTACCAACCTACCAACCAACCAACCAACCAACCAACCAACCAAGCAACCTACCAACCAACCATTCAATCTTCAACCAACCAACCAACCAACCAACTTACCAACCAACCATTCAATCTTCAACCAACCAACCAACAAACCAACCAACCAACCAAACAGCCAACCATCCTTCCAACCAACCATTCAATCTTCAACCAACCAACCAACCAACCAACCAACCAATCATCCTACCAACCAACCATTCAATCTTCAACCAACCAACCAACCAACCAACCAACCAACCAACCAACCATCCTACCAACCAACCATTCAATCTTCAACCAACCAAACAATCATCCAACCATCCTACCAACCAACCATTCAATCTTCAACCAACCAAGCAACCAACCAACCATCCTACCAACCAACCATTCAATCTTCAACCAACCAACCAACCAACCAACCAACTAACCAACCATCCTACCAACCAACCATTCAATCTTCATCAACCAACCAACCAACCAACCATCCTACCAACCAACCATTCAATCTTCAACCAACCAACCAACCAACCAACCATCCTACCAACCAACCATTCAATCTTCAACCAACCAACCAACCAACCTACCATCCTACCAACCAACCATTCAATCTTCAACCAACCAACCAACCAACCAAGCATCCTACCAACCAACCATTCAATCTTCAACCAACCAACGAACCAACCATCCTACCAACCAACCATTCAATCTTCAACCAACCAACCAACCAACCAACCAACTTACCAACCAACCATTCAATCTTCAACCAACCAACCAACCAACTAACCAACCAACCAACCATCGTACCAACCAACAAATCAATCTTCAACCAACCAACCAACCAACCAACCAACCATCCTACCAACCAACCATTCAATCTTCAACCAACCAACCAGCCAACCAACCATCCTACCAACCAACCAACCATTCAATCTTCAACCAACAAACCAACCAACCAACCATCCTACCAACCAACCATTCAATCTTCAACCAACCAACCAACCAACCAACCAACCATCCTACCAACCAACCATTCAATCTTCAACCAACCAGCCAAACAACCAAGCATCCTACCAACCAGCCATTCAATCTTCAACCAACCAACCACCAACCATCCTACCAACCAACCATTCAATCTTCAACCAACCAACCAACCAACCAACCAAATTACCAACCAACCATTCAATCTTCAACCAACCAACCAACCAACCAACCAACCAACCAACCAACCAACCATCGTACCAACCAACAATTCAATCTTCAACCAACCAACCAACCAACCAACCAACCATCCTACCAACCAACCATTCAATCTTCAACCAACCAGCCAACCAACCAACCAACCATCCTACCAACCAAACATTCAATCTTCAACCAACCAAACAACCATCCAACCATCCTACCAACCAACCATTCAATCTTCAACCAACCAACCAACCAAGCATCCTACCAACCAACCATTCAATCTTCAACCAACCATTCAACCAACCAACCAACCAACTTACCAACCAACCATTCAATCTTCAACCAACCAACCAACCAACCAACCAGCCAACCATTCTACCAACCAACCATTCAATCTTCAACCAACCAACCAACCAACCAACTTACCAACCAACCATTCAATCTTCAACCAACCAACCAACCAACCAACCAACCAACCAACCAACCAACCAACCAGCCAACCATCCTACCAACCAACCATTCAATCTTCAACCAACCAACCAACCATCCAACCAACCATCCTACCAACCAACCATTCAATCTTCAACCAACCAACCAACCAACCAACCAACCAACCAACCAACCATCCTACCAACCAAACATTCAATCTTCAACCAACCAACCAACCAACCAACCATCCTACCAACCAACCATTCAATCTTCAACCAACCAACCAACCAACCAAACAACCATCCAACCATCCTACCAACCAACCATTCAATCTTCAACCAACCAACCAACCAAGCATACTACCAACCAACCATTCAATCTTCAACCAACCATCCAACCAACCAACCAACCAACTTACCAACCAACCATTCATACTTCAACCAACCAACCAACCAACCAACCAACCAACCAACCAGCCAACCATCCTACCAACCAACCATTCAATCTTCAACCAACCAACCAACCAACCAACCAACTTACCAACCAACCATTCAATCTTCAACCAACCAACCAACCAACCAACCAACCAACCAACCAACCAACCAACCAGCCAACCATCCTACCAACCAACCATTCAATCTTCAACCAACCAACCAACCAACCATCCAACCAACCATCCTACCAACCAACCATTCAATCTTCAACCAACCAACCAACCAACCAACCAACCAACCAACCAACCATCCTACCAACCAAACATTCAATCTTCAACCAACCAACCAACCAACCAACCAACCAGCCAACCATCCTACCAACCAACCATTCAATCTTCAACCAACCAACCAACCAACCAACCAACCAACTTACCAACCAACCATTCAATCTTCAACCAACCAACCAACCAACCAACCAACCAACCAACCAGCCAACCATCCTACCAACCAACCATTCAATCTTCAACCAACCAACCAACCAACCATCCAACCAACCATCCTACCAACCAACCATTCAATCTTCAACCAACCAACCAACCAACCAACCAACCAACCATCCTACCAACCAAACATTCAATCTTCAACCAACCAACCAACCAACCAACCAACCATCCTACCAACCAACCATTCAATCTTCAACCAACCAACCAACCAAACAACCATCCAACCATCCTACCAACCAACCATTCAATCTTCAACCAACCAACCAACCAACCAACCATCCTACCAACCAACCATTCAATCTTCAACCAACCAACCAACCAAACAACCATCCAACCATCCTACCAACCAACCATTCAATCTTCAACCAACCAACCAACCAACCAACCAACCAACCAACCAACCATCCTACCAACCAACCATTCAATCTTCAACCAACCAACCAACCAACCAACCATCCTACCAACCAACCATTCAATCTTCAACCAACAACCAACCAACCAAGCAACCATCCTACCAACCAACCATTCAATCTTCAACCAACCAACCAACCAACCAACCATCCTACCAACCAACCATTCAATCTTCAACCAACCAACCAACTAACCATCCTACCAACCAACCATTCAATCTTCAACCAACCAACCAACCAAACAACCATCGAACCATCCTACCAACCAACCATTCAATCTTCAACCAACCAACCAACCATCCTACCATCCTACCAACTAACCATTCAATCTTCAACCAACCAAACAACTAACCATCCGACCAACTAACGATTCAACCATCAACCATCCAACCATCCTACCAACCAACCATTCAATCTTCAACCAACAACCAACCAACCATCCAACCATCCTACCAACCAAACATTCAATCTTCAACCAACCAACCAACCATCCAACCATCCTACCAACGAAACATTCAATCTTCAACCAACCAACCAACCATCCAACCATCCTACCAACTAACCATTCAATCTTCAACCAACCAACGATCCAACCATCCTACCAACCAAACATTCAATCTTCAACCAATCAACCAACCATCCAACCATCCTACCAACCAAACATTCAATCATCAACCAACCAACCAACCATCCAACCATCCTACCAACCAACCATTCAATCTTCAACCAACCAACCATCCAACCATCCTACCAACCAACCATTCAATCTTCAACCAACCAACCAACCATCCAACCATCCATCCTACCAACCAACCATTCAATCTTCAACCAACCAACCAACCATCCACCCATCCTACCAACCAACCATTCAATCTTCAACCAACCAACCAACCATCCAACCATCCTACCAACCAACCATTCAATCTTCAACCAACCAACCAACCATCCAACCATCCATCCTACCAACCAACCATTCAATCTTCAACCAACCGACCATCCAACCATCCATCCTACCAACCAACCATTCAATCTTCAACCAACCAACCAACTAACCATCCTACCAACTAACCATTCAATCTTCAACCAACCAACCAACCATCCAACCATCCTACCAACCAACCATTCAATCTTCAACCAACCAACCAACCATCAAACCATCCTACCAACCAACCATTCAATCTTCAACCAACCAACCAACCATCCAACCATCCATCCTACCAACCAACCATTCAATCTTCAACCAACCAACCATCCAACCATCCATCCTACCAACCAACCATTCAATCTTCAACCAACCAACCAACCAACCAACCACCCAACCATCCTACCAACTAACCATTCAATCTTAAACAAACCAACCAACTAACCATCCTACCAACTAACCATTCAATCTTCAACCAACCAACCATCCAAACATCCATCCTACCAACCAACCATTCAATCTTCAACCAACCAACCAGCCAACCATCCAGTCATCCATCCATCCTACCAACCAAGCTACCAACCAAACATTCTATCTTCAACCAACCAACCAACCAACCTTTCAACCATCCTACCAACCAACCATTCAATCTTCAACCAACCATCCAACCAACCAACCAACAAACCAACCAACCACCCAACCAACCAACCAACCAACCATCCTACCAACCAAACATTCAATCTTCAACCAACCAACCAAGCAACCATTCAACCATCCTACCAACCAACCATTCAATCTTCAACCAACCATCCAACCAACCAACCAACCAACCAACCATGCTACCAACCAAACATTCAATCTTCAACCAACCAACCAACCATTCAACCATCCTACCGACCAGCCATTCAATCTTCAACCAACCAACCAAGCAACCATTCAACCATCCTACCAACCAACCATTCAATCTTCAACCAACCATCCAACCAACCAACCAACCAACCAACCAACCAACCAACCATGCTACCAACCAAACATGAAATCTTCAACCAACCAGCCAACCATCCAACCATCCAACCATCCTACGAACCAACCATTTAATTTTCAACCAACCAACCAGCCAACTATCCAGCCATCCAACCATCCTACCAACCAAACATTCAATCTTCAACCAACCAACCATTCAACCATCCTACCAACAAACCATTCAATCTTCAACCAACCATCCAACCAACCAACCAACCAACCAACCATCCAACCATCCTACCAACCAAACATTCAATCTTCAACCAACCAACCAACCAACCATTCAACCATCCTACCAACCAACCATTCAATCTTCAACCAACCATCCAACCAACCAACCAACCAACCAACCATCCAACCATCCTACCAACCAAACATTCAATCTTCAACCAACCATCCAACCAACCAACCAACCAACCAACCATCCTACCATCCTACCAACCAGACATTCAATCTTCCACCAACCAACCAACCAACCAACCATCCTACCAACCAACCATTCAATCTTCAACCAACCAACCAACGAACCAACCAACCAACCAACCATTCAACCATCCTACCAACCATTCAATCTTCAACCAACCATCCAACCAACCAACCAACCAACCAACCAACCAACCAACCAACCAACCAACCAACAACCAACCATCCAACCATCCATCCTACCAACCAACCATTCAATCTTCAACCAACCAACCATCCAACCATCCATCCTACCAACCAACCATTCAATCTTCAACCAACCAACCAACTAACCATCCTACCAACTAACCATTCAATCTTCAACCAACCAACCAACCATCCAACCATCCTACCAACCAACCATTCAATCTTCAACCAACCAACCAACCATCAAACCATCCTACCAACCAACCATTCAATCTTCAACCAACCAACCATCCAACCATCCATCCTACCAACCAACCATTCAATCTTCAACCAACCAACCATCCAACCATCCATCCTACCAACCAACCATTCAATCTTCAACCAACCAACCAACTAACCATCCTACCAACTAACCATTCAATCTTAAACAAACCAACCAACTAACCATCCTACCAACTAACCATTCAATCTTCAACCAACCAACCATCCAACCATCCATCCTACCAACCAACCATTCAATCTTCAACCAACCAACCAACCATCCAATCATCCATCCTACCAACCAACCATTCAATCTTCAACCAACCAACCAGCCAACCATCCAGTCATCCATCCATCCTACCAACCAAGCTACCAACCAAACATTCTATCTTCAACCAACCAACCAACCAACCTTTCAACCATCCTACCAACCAACCATTCAATCTTCAACCAACCATCCAACCAACCAACCAACCAACCAACCAACCAACCAACCAACCAACCAACCAACCACCCAACCAACCAACCAATCAACCAACCAACCAACCATCCTACCAACCAAACATTCAATCTTCAACCAACCAACCAAGCAACCATTCAACCATCCTACCAACCAACCATTCAATCTTCAACCAACCATCCAACCAACCAACCAACCAACCAACCAACCAACCAACCATGCTACCAACCAAACATTCAATCTTCAACCAACCAACCATTCAACCATCCTACCGACCAACCATTCAATCTTCAACCAACCAACCAAGCAACCATTCAACCATCCTACCAACCAACCATTCAATCTTCAACCAACCATCCAACCAACCAACCAACCAACCAACCAACCAACCAACCAACCAACCAACCATGCTACCAAGCAAACATTCAATCTTCAACCAACCAGCCAACCATCCAACCATCCAACCATCCTACGAACCAACCATTTAATCTTCAACCAACCAACCAGCCAACTATCCAGCCATCCAACCATCCTACCAACCAAACATTCAATCTTCAACCAACCAACCATTCAACCATCCTACCAACCAACCATTCAATCTTCAACCAACCATCCAACCAACCAACCAACCAACCAACCATCCAACCATCCTACCAACCAAACATTCAATCTTCAACCAACCAACCAACCAACCAACCATTCAACCATCCTACCAACCAACCATTCAATCTTCAACCAACCATCCAACCAACCAACCAACCAACCAACCAACCATCCAACCATCCTACCAACCAAACATTCAATCTTCAACCAACCAACCAACCATCCAACCATCCTACCAACCAAACATTCAATCTTCAACCAACCATCCAACCACCAACCAACCAACCAACCATCCAACCATCCTACCAACCAGACATTCAATCTTCAACCAACCAACCAACCAACCAACCATCCTACCAACCAACCATTCAATCTTCAACCAACCAACCAACGAACCAACCAACCAACCAACCATTCAACCAACCTACCAACCATTCAATCTTCAACCAACCATCCAACCAACCAACCAACCAACCAACCAACCAACCAACCAACCAACCAACCAACCATCCAACCATCCTACCAACCAAACATTCAATCTCCAACCAACCAACCATCCAACCAACCATCCTACCAACCATCCATTCAATCTTCAACCAACCATCCAACCAACCAACCAACCAACCAACCAACCATCCAACCATCCTACCAACCAAACATTCAATCTTCAACCAACCAACCAACCAACCATCCAACCATCCTACCAACCAACCATTCAATCTTCAACGAACCATCCAACCAACCAACCAACCAACCATCCAACCATCCTACCAACCAAACATTCAATCTTCAACCAACCAACCAACCATCCAACCATCCTACCAACCAAACATTCAATCTTCAACCAACCAACCAACCATCCAACCATCCTACCAACCAACCATTCAATCTTCAACCAACCAACCAACCATCCAACCATCCTACCAACCACACATTCAATCTTCAACCAACCAACCAACCAACCAACCAACCAACCAACCAACCATCCAACCATCCTACCAACCAAACATTCAATCTTCAACAAACCAACCATCCAACTATCCTACCAACCAACCATTCAATCTTCAACCAACCAACAAACCAACCAACCAACTTACCAACCAACCATTCAATCTTCAACCAACCAACCAACCAACCAACCAACCAACCAACCAACCAACCAACCAACCTTCGTACCAACCAACAATTCAATCTTCAACCAAACAACCAACCAACCAACCAACCATCCTACCAACCAACCATTTAATCTTCAACCAACCAACCAACCAACCAACAATCCTACAAACCAACCATTCAATCTTCAACCAACCAACCATCCTACCAACCAACCATTCAATCTTCAACCAACCAACCAACCAACCAAGCATCCTACCAACCGTTTCAATCTTCAACCAACCAACCTACCAACCATCCTACCAATCAACCATTCAATCTTCAACCAACCAACCAATCAACCAACCATCCTACGAACCAACCATTCAATCTTCAACCAACCAACCAACCAACCAACCAACCATCCTACCAACCAACCATTCAATCTTCAACCAACCAACCAACCAACCAAGCATCCTACCAACCAACCATTCAATCTTCAACCAACCAACCAACCAACCATCCTACCAACCAACCATTCAATCTTCAACCAACCAACCAACGAACCAACCAACCAACCAACCATTCAACCATCCTACCAACCATTCAATCTTCAACCAACCATCCAACCAACCAACCAACCAACCAACCAACCAACCAACCAACCAACCAACCAACCATCCAACCATCCTACCAACCAAACATTCAATCTCCAACCAACCAACCATCCAACCAACCATCCTACCAACCATCCATTCAATCTTCAACCAACCATCCAACCAACCAACCAACCAACCAAGCAACCATCCAACCATCCTACCAACCAAACATTCAATCTTCAACCAACCAACCAACCAACCATCCAACCATCCTACCAACCAACCATTCAATCTTCAACGAACCATCCAACCAACCAACCAACCAACCACCCAACCCTCCTACCAACCAAACATTCAATCTTCAACCAACCAACCAACCATCCAACCATCCTACCAACCAAACATTCAATCTTCAACCAACCAACCAACCATCCAACCATCCTACCAACCAACCATTCAATCTTCAACCAACCAACCAACCATCCAACCATCCTACCAACCAAACATTCAATCTTCAACCAACAAACCAACCAACCAACCAACCAACCAACCATCCAACCATCCTACCAACCAAACATTCAATCTTCAACAAACCAACCATCCAACTATCCTACCAACCAACCATTCAATCTTCAACCAACCACCAAACCAACCAACCAACTTACCAACCAACCATTCAATCTTCAACCAACCAACCAACCAACCAACCAACAAACCAACCAACCTTCGTACCAACCAACAATTCAATCTTCAACAAAACAACCAACCAACCAACCAACCATCCTACCAACCAACCATTCAATCTTCAACCAACCAAACAACCAACCAACAATCCTACAAACCAACCATTCAATCTTCAACCAACCAACCAACCATCCTACCAACCAACCATTCAATCTTCAACCAACCAACCAAGCATCCTACCAACCATTCAATCTTCAACCAACCAACCAACCAACCATCCTACCAACCAACCATTCAATCTTCAACCAACCAACCAATCAACCAACCATCCTACGAACCAACCATTCAATCTTCAACCAACCAACCAACCAACCAACCATCCTACCAACCAACCATTCAATCTTCAACCAACCAACCAACCAAGCATCCTACCAACCAACCATTCAATCTTCAACCAACCAACCAACCAACCATCCTACCAACCAACCATTCAATCTTCAACCAACCAACCAACCAACCAACCAACCAACTTACCAACCAACCATTCAATCTTCAACCAACCAACCAACCAACCAACCAACCAACCAACCAACCAACCAACCTTTCAACCATCCTACCAACCAACCATTCAATCTTCAACCAACCATCCCACCAACCAACCAACCAACCAACCAACCAACCAACCAACCAACCAACCAACCAACCATCCTACCAACCAAACATTCAATCTTCAACCAACCAACCAAGCAACCATTCAACCATCCTACAAACCAACAATTCAATCTTCAACCAACCATCCAACCAACCAACCAACCAACCAACCAACCAACCATGCTACCAACCAAACATTCAATCTTCAACCAACCAACCAACCATTCAACCATCCTACCAACCAACCATTTAATCTTCAACCAACCAACCATTCAACCATCCTACCAACCAACCATTCAATCTTCAACCAACCATCCAACCGACCAACCAACCAACCAACCATGCTACCAACGAAACATTCAATCTTCAACCAACCAACCAACCATTCAACCATCCTACCAACCAACCATTCAATCTTCAACCAACCAACCAACCATTCAACCATCCTACCAACCAACCATTCAATCTTCATCCAACCATCCAACCGACCAACCAACCATCCAACCATCCTACCAACCAAACATTCAATCTTCAACCAACCAGCCAACCATCCAACCATCCAACCATCCAACCATCCAACCATCCAACCATCCAACCATCCTACGAACCAACCATTCAATCTTCAACCAACCAACCAACTAACCATCCTACCAACCAACCATTCAATCTTCAACCAACCAACCAACCAAACAACCATCCAACTATCCTACCAACCAAACATTCAATCTTCAACCAACCAACCAACCAACCAACCAACTTACCAACCAACCATTCAATCTTCAACCAACCAACCAACCAACCAACCATCGTACCAACCAACAATTCAATCTTCAACCAACCAACCAACCAACCAACCAACCAACCATCCTACCAACCAACCATTCAATCTTCAACCAACCAACCAACCAACCAACCAACCAACCATCCTACCAACCAACCATTCAATCTTCAACCAACCAACCTTTCAACCAACCATCCTACCAACCAACCATTCAATCTTCAACCAACCAACCAACCAAGCATCTTACCAACCAACCATTCAATCTTCAACCAACCAACCAACCATCCTACCAACCAACCATTCAATCTTCAACCAACCAACCAACCAACCAACCAACCAATCATCCTACCAACCAACCATTCAATCTTCAACCAACCAACTAACCAACCAAGCATCCTACCAACCAACCATTCAATCTTCAACCAACCAACCAACCAACCAACCAACCATCCTACCAACCAACCATTCAATCTTCAACCAACCAACCAACCAACCAACCAACCAACCAACTTACCAACCAACCATTCAATCTTCAACCAACCAACCAACCAACCAACCATCGTACCAACCAACAATTCAATCTTCAACCAACCAACCAACCAACCAACCTTTCAACCATCCTACCAACCAACCATTCAATCTTCAACCAACCATCCAACCAACCAACCAACCAACCAACCATCCTACCAACCAGCCATCCAACCATCCTACCAAGCAACCATTCAATCTTCAACCATCCTACCAACCAACCATTCAATCTTCAACCAACCATCCAACCAACCAACCAACCAACCAACCAACCAACCAACCATGCTACCAACCAAACATTCAATCTTCAACCAACCAACCAAGCAACCATTCAACCATCCTACCAACCAACCATTCAATCTTCAACCAACCAACCAACCATTCAACCATCCTACCAACCAACCATTCAATCTTCAACCAACCAACCAACCAACCATTCAACCATCCTACCAACCAACCATTCAATCTTCAACCAACCATCCAACCGACCAACCAACCAACCAACCAACCATCCAACCATCCTACCAACCAAACATTCAATCTTCAACCAACCAACCAAGCAACCATTCAACCATCCTACCAACCAACCATTCAATCTTCAACCAACCATCCAACCAACCAACCAACCAACCAACCAACCAACCAACCAACCAACCATGCTACCAACCAAACATTCAATCTTCAACCAACCAACCAACCATTCAACCATCCTACCAACCAACCATTCAATCTTCAACCAACCAACCAACCAACCATTCAATCTTCAACCAACCATCCAACCGACCAACCAACCAACCAACCAACCATCCAACCATCCTACCAACCAAACATTCAATCTTCAACCAACCAGCCAACCATCCAACCATCCAACCATCCTACGAACCAACCATTTAATCTTCAACCAACCAACCAGCCAACTATCCAGCCATCCAACCATCCTACCAACCAAACATTCAATCTTCAACCAACCAACTAACCATTCAACCATCCTACCAACCATTCAATCTTCAACCAACCATCCAACCAACCAACCAACCAAACATTCAATCTTCAACCAACCAACCAACCAACCAACCAACCAACTAGCACTCTAGCTGCGTTGCTACTCCTAAGGTAGATAGATAGATGCGTAGATTGATAGGTAGATATATAGGTAGGTAGATGCGTAGATAGGTAAGATAGGTTGATAGGTAAGTAGGTATGAAGGTAGACAGGTAGATCGATAGCTTAGTAGGCAGGTATGTATATAGATAGATAGGTAGCTTGGTAGGTAGGCGATAGGTTTGTAAGATAGAAAGGTGGGGAGTTATGTAGATATATAACAATATAAGTGGGTCGATAGTTAGGTTGGTAGAGTAGATAGGTGTATTAGTAGAATGTGTGAGGTGAGATGAGAGGAGATGTAGGAGGAAGGTGGCAGGAGAGGTGGGGATGTAGGAAGCCACAAAGATAATATACACACAGTGTCTCATTGGATAAATATTGTAAACACAGATTGTCACGTGTGTGTACATATGGCAGCAACAGACTATATAGCATTTACTATCTCTTGGCACTGTGAATATATATATATATATATATATATATATATACACTCAAACACACGTTTCTTATAATTTTATATATATATATATATATATATATATATATATATATATATATATATATATATATACATATACACGCACATATACATGTGTATATATATGCACGAATACATATATATATATGCATGTAAGTATACACAAGCAACATATATACACTCATACATACATGCATGCATTACATATATATGCAGAGAGAGAGAGAGAGAGAGAGAGACCAGGATTTTACCAGTTTTAAACTTGTAAGAGCATTATTCAGCAGAGTACCCAATATTTGGAATAGTAGCGTGTAACTATATATATATATATATATATTTATATATATATATAAATATATATATATATATATATATATATATATATATATATATATATATATATATATATATATATATATACAATAATTAGAAGTATACAGATATATGTGCATACATACATATACATGTATATATAAACATACATTTTTCACAAGTATATGAGATTGTATGTTGTCGACCTTAACCAGTGTTGTTCTATGATTATGAGAGACAAGATAATCAAAATAATTAAATTGACACAATATCAGAGTTATGTAAAATATTATAAAAAGGAATAATAGATACAATATACCTATTTTTTTCTTTAGTCCCGACTGTACAGTTTCGCTGGTCACTATGCAAAAATGTTATATCATAGATATGTAATATTGTTTTGAGCTAAGCCAGCTTATCAAGAGAGCACCTCAGTGAAGAGCCCTAACTACATACGTCCGTAGCATGCGAGAAAATCTCAGAAAGGCGGAGGGAGACTCTATCACGTGATACACCGGTCAAGAAAGGGGATTAATCCCTTGTAGCAGTGAAAATATCTCAGAAGGCGGAGGGAGATATTGATATGATACATAGGGTACAGAAGGATGGTAAGGTTGACTAGAAGTGTATATAGTGTTTGCTTGAAAGCAGTCACTATACTTCCGTGGTTACTCTACCGTGAGGGAGTTAGAGACAATAATGAGAGGTATACAAATATATGTGTATACATACATGTATATATAAATACACATTTTTCACAAGTATGTGAGATTGTGTGTTGTCAACCTTAACCAGTGTTACTCTATGATTATGAGAGACAAAATAATCGAAATAATTAAATTGACACAATATCAGAGTTATGTAAAATATTATAAAAAGGAATAATAGATACCTGAGGTGCTCTCTTGATAAGCTGGCTTACCTCACAACAATGTTACATATCTATGATATAACATTTTTGCAGCGAAACTGTGCAGTCGGGACGAAAGTTAAAAATAGGTATATTGTATCTATTATTCCTTTTTATAATATTATATATATATATATATATATATACAAATATAATTTCAGCGAGATCGAATTTCTGCTGTCATCGAAAACAAACTGAAACGCAATATCCGATTTAAGCTGGCAAGCGCTCCATGTACCAATAAAGACCAGAGCAATAAACATAAGTTATAAAGGCCAAGCAAATATATATATATATAAGAAGAAGTGGTATTTAATTTGTTGGAAGTCAGACAAACATAAATGTTTATAACTGATTTAGAGCACTCAACAGTTTAATGGAGTAAATATTCAATGATATTAAATAAAGGGAAACTATATTTATAAAACATATAAATCCAGTGAATTTCCGACCAATAAGGTATGCTTTTCATGGGTATGATTTTCATGAGTATGTCTCTATTTATGAAACAAACTTTGTATTTTATCTGATGAAAGCGTACCAGTATATATATATATATATATATATATATATAAGCGTACCAGTATATATATATATATATATATATATATATATATATATATATATATATATATATGTATATATATATGTATATATATATATATATATATATATATATATATATATATATATATATATATATAGTTGACGACGGAGAGAAAAGAGTACTCAATACGGAGGTAGAGTTGAAATATTCATTTTATTAAGGCTAGGATATATAGTGAGAGTTGTTACTGTGGAGTTTCGCCTGTTTCTCTCAGGCTCATGAGATGACTCAACAACTAGAGCCAAGTTCCATGTACTGGCAATAACAACATCCTACAGGCCTTCACTTCTGATATCAGACTTCTGATCCGTGTATAAACAATTGTTCAAACAACCATCCGTCAACCAAACATCCAACCAACCACCCAACAAACCACCCAACCAACCAACTATCCAACTAACCAACCAACCAGCCAACCACCTAACCCAGCATCCTACCAACCAACCAACCAACCAACCAACCAGCCAACCAACCAACCAGCCAACCATCCAACCAAACAGCCAACCAGCCAATGAACCAACCAACCAACCATCCAACCATCCAACCAGCCAACCAACCAACCATTCAACCAACCATCCAACCTACCAACAAAACAAACAGCCAACCAACCAACCAACCAACCAACCAACCATCCAACCAACCAACCAACCAACCAACCAACCAACCAACCAACCAACCAACCAACCAACCAACCAACCAACCAACCAACCAAACATCCAACCAACCATGCAACCAACTATCAAACAAACAACCAACCATCCAACCAACCAACCAACCATCCAACCATACTTCCAACCAACCAACCATCCAACCATCCTACCAACTAACCAACCATCCTACCAACCAGCCATCCAACCACACAACCAACCATCCAAACAAACAAACAACCATCCAACCATCCTTCCAACCAACCAACCATCCAGCCAACCTACCAACCAACCAATCATCCTAACAACCGACCAACCAGCCAACCAAGCAACAAAACAGCCAACCAACCCACCAACCATACAACCAACCCACCAACCAACCAACCAACCAACCAACCAACCATCCATCCAACCAAGCGACCAACCAACCAACCAACCAACCAACCAACCAACCAACCAACCAACCAACCAACCAACCAACCAACCAAACAACCAACCATCCAACCAACCATCCAACCAACCAAGCAACCAACCAACCATCCAACCAACTAACCATCCAACCAACCAAGCAACAATCCAACCAACCAACCAACCATCCAAACAACCATCCTACCAACCAACCATTCAACCAACCAAAAAATCAACCATCCTAACAACCAACCATCCAACCAACCATCCTACCAACCCAACAGCCATCCAACCAACCAACCAACCATCCAACCATCCTTCCAACCAACCAACCATTCAACCATCCAACCAACCATTCAATCTTCAACCAACCAACTAACCATCCAACCAACCATCCGACCAACCAACCAACCATCCTACCAACCAACTATTCAATCTTCAACCAACCAACCAACCAGCCTACCAACCAACCATTCAATCTTCAACCAACCAACCAACCAACCAACCATCCAACCATCCTACCAACCAACCAACCAACCATCCTACCAACCAACCATTCAATCTTCAACCAACAAACCAACCAACCAATCATCCAACCATGCTACCAACATACCATTCAATCTTCAACCAACCAACCAACCATCCACCCATCCTACCAACCAAACATCCAACCATCCCACCAACTAACCATTCAATCTTCAACCAACCAACCAAAAAACCATCCTACCAACCATTCAATCTTCAACCAACCAACCAACCCTCCAACCATCCTACCAACCAACCATTCAATCTTCAACCAACCAACCAACCAACCATCCAACCATCCTACCAACCAACCAACCAACCATCCTACCAACCAACCATTCAATCTTCAACCAACCAACCAACCAACCAACCAACCAATCATCCAACCATCCTACCAACCAAACATTCAATCTTCAACCAACCAACCAACCATCCAACCATCCTACCAACCAAACATTCAATCTTCAACCAACCAACCAACCAACCATCCAACCATCCTACCAACCATCCATTCAATCTTCAACCAACCAACCATCCAACCATCCTACCAACCAAACATTCAAGCTCAACCAACCAACCAACCAACCATCCTACCAACCAACCATTCAATCTTCAACCAACCAAACAACCAACCAACCATCCTATCAACCAACCATTCAATCTTCAACCAACCAACCAACCAACCAACCATCCTACCAACCAACCATTCAATCTTCAACCAACCAACCAACCAACCAACCAACCAACCAACCAACCAACCAACCTACCAACCAGCCATTCAATCTTCAACCAACCAACCAACCAAACAACCATCCTACCAACAAACCATTCAATCTTCAACCAACCAACCAACCAACCAACCAACCATCCTACCAACCAACCATTCAATCTTCAACCAACCAACCAACCAACCAACCAACCAACCAAGCAACCTACCAACCAACCATTCAATCTTCAACCAACCAACCAACCAACCAACCAACCAACCAACCAACCAACTTACCAACCAACCATTCAATCTTCAACCAACCAACCAACAAACCAACCAACCAACCAAACAGCCAACCATCCTTCCAACCAACCATTCAATCTTCAACCAACCAACCAACCAACCAACCAACCAATCATCCTACCAACCAACCATTCAATCTTCAACCAACCAACCAACCAACCAACCAACCAACCAACCAACCATCCTACCAACCAACCATTCAATCTTCAACCAACCAAACAATCATCCAACCATCCTACCAACCAACCATTCAATCTTCAACCAACCAAGCAACCAACCAACCATCCTACCAACCAACCATTCAATCTTCAACCAACCAACCAACCAACCAACTAACCAACCATCCTACCAACCAACCATTCAATCTTCATCAACCAACCAACCAACCAACCAACCATCCTACCAACCAACCATTCAATCTTCAACCAACCAACCAACCAACCAACCATCCTACCAACCAACCATTCAATCTTCAACCAACCAACCAACCAACCAACCATCCTACCAACCAACCATTCAATCTTCAACCAACCAACCAACCAACCAAGCATCCTACCAACCAACCATTCAATCTTCAACCAACCAACGAACCAACCATCCTACCAACCAACCATTCAATCTTCAACCAACCAACCAACCAACCAACCAACTTACCAACCAACCATTCAATCTTCAACCAACCAACCAACCAACCAACCAACCATCGTACCAACCAACAAATCAATCTTCAACCAACCAACCAACCAACCAACCAACCAACCATCCTACCAACCAACCATTCAATCTTCAACCAACCAACCAGCCAACCAACCATCCTACCAACCAACCAACCATTCAATCTTCAACCAACCAACCAACCAACCAACCATCCTACCAAACCAACCATTCAATCTTCAACCAACCAACCAACCAACCAAGCATCCTACCAACCAACCATTCAATCTTCAACCAACCAACCAACCAACCAACCATCCTACCAACCAACCATTCAATCTTCAACCAACCAACCAACCAACCAACCATCCTACCAACCAACCATTCAATCTTCAACCAACCAACCAACCAACCATCCTACCAACCAACCATTCAATCTTCAACCAACCAGCCAACCAACCAAGCATCCTACCAATCAACCATTCAATCTTCAACCAACCAACCACCAACCATCCTACCAACCAACCATTCAATCTTCAACCAACCAACCAACCATCGTACCAACCAACAATTCAATCTTCAACCAACCAACCAACCAACCAACCATCCTACCAACCAACCATTCAATCTTCAACCAACCAGCCAACCAACCAACCAACCATCCTACCAACCAAACATTCAATCTTCAACCAACCAAACAACCATCCAACCATCCTACCAACCAACCATTCAATCTTCAACCAACAAACCAACCAACCAACCATCCTACCAACCAACCATTCAATCTTCAACCAACCAACCAACCAAGCATCCTACCAACCAACCATTCAATCTTCAACCAACCATTCAACCAACCAACCAACCAACTTACCAACCAACCATTCAATCTTCAACCAACCAACCAACCAACCAACCAACCAGCCAACCATCCTACCAACCAACCATTCAATCTTCAACCAACCAACCAACCAACCAACTTACCAACCAACCATTCAATCTTCAACCAACCAACCAACCAACCAACCAACCAGCCAACCATCCTA
>OZ024748.1:38083546-38116046 GCA_964016885.1 Eledone cirrhosa | reverse complement strand
CCTCACTACACCATATTATACCACACCTCACTACACCATACTATACCACACTACAACACACCACACCACACTACACCACAGCACACTACACCACACTACACTACACCACACTACACTACACCACACTACACCACACCACACTACACCACACGACACCACACCACACCACACCTCACTACACCATACTATACCACACTACACTACACCACACTACACCACACCACACTACACCACACCTCACTACACCATACTATACCACACTACACCATACCACACCACACTACACCACACCACACCTCACTACACCATACTATACCACACTACACTACACCACACTACATCACACTACACTACACCACACTGCACCACACCAGACTACACTACACTACACTACACTACACTACACTACACTACACTACACTACAATACACTACACCACACCACACTACACTACACTACACTACACTACACTACACTACACTACACTACACTACACTACAATACACTACACCACACCACACTACACTGCACTACACCACATTACACCACACTACACTACACTACACTACACTACACCACATCACACTACACCACACTATACCACATTACACCAGACTACACTACACCACACTACACCATACCACACTACACCACACTACACTACACTACACTACACCCCACTACACCACACTACACCTCATCACACTACAGCACACCACACTACAGCATACTACATCACACCACACTAAACAAGACTACACCACACTATATCACACCGCACCACACTACACCACACCACACTACACCACACTATATCACACCGCACCACACTACACCACACCACACTACACCACGATCCACACTACACTACATAACCACAATACACCAGACTACACTACACCAAACTACACTACACCACACCACACTACACTACACCACACCACACTAGACCACACTACACCGCACCTCACAACACTACACCACACTACACCACACTACACTACACCACACCACACTATACCACACCACACTAAGCTACACCACACTACACCACACCACACCACACCACACCACACTACACCACACTATACCATACTACACTACACAACATCACACCACACTGCACCACACTACTCTACACCACACTACTCCAAACCACACTACACCACACCACACAACACTACACTACACCACATCACACTACAGCACACCACACTACAGCACACTACATCACACCACACTACACTATACTACACCACATTATATCACACCACACAACACTACACCACAGCACACCACACTACACAATACTACACTACAGCACACTACATCACACCACACTACAGTATACTACACCACATTATATCACACCGCACCACACTACACCACACCACACCACACTACACCACACCACACTACACCACACAACACTACACCACACTACGCTACACCACACCGCACCACACCAGACCACACTACACCACGCACCACACTACACTACACCACCACACTACACCAGACTACACTACACCAAACTACACTACACCACACCACACTACACTACACCACACTACACTACACCACACTACACAACACACCGCACTATACTACACCACACTGCACCACATCACACTACTTCACACCACACCACACTACACTATACCACACGACCCAACACCTCACTATACCACACTACACTACACCACACTACACTACATTAGACTACACAACACGACACCACACTACACCACACCACGCCACACTACACTATACTACACCACATCACACCACACCACACCACCCGACACTACACTACACTATACCACACCACACCACACCACACCCCACTACACCACACTACACCACACCACACTACACCACCCTACACCACACTACACTACACCACACCACACTACACCACACCACACTAGATCACACTACACCACACTACACTATACCACACCACACTATACCACACCACACTAAGCTACACCACACTACACCACACCACACCACACCACACCACACCACACCACACCACACCATACTACACCACACAATACCATACTACACTACACAACATCACACCACACTGCACCACACTACACTACACCACACCACACTACACCTCACCACACTACACCACACTACACCACACTACACTACACCACACCACACTATACCACACCACACTAAGCTACACCACACTACACCACACCACACCACACCACACCACACCACACCACACCACACCACACTACACCACACTATACCATACTACACTACACAACATCACACCACACTGCACCACACTACTCTACACCACACTACTCCAAACCACACTACACCACACCACACAACACTACACTACACCACATCACACTACAGCACACCACACTACAGCACACTACATCACACCACACTACACTATACTACACCACACTATATCACACCACACAACACTACACTACACCACAGCACACCACACTACACAATACTACACCACACCACATTACACTACACCACACCACACCACACTGCACCACACTACACTACGCTACACTATACCACAGTACACTACACCACACCATACTACAACACACTACACCACGCCACACTACACCACACTACACTATACCACGCTACACCACACTACACTACACCACACTACACTACACCACACTACACCAAACTACACCACACTACACCACACTACACCACACTACACCACACCACACCACACTACACTATACCACACGACACTACACCTCTCTATACCACACTACACAACACGACACCACACTACACCACACCACGCCACACTACACCACACCAAACCACACCTCACTACACTATACTACACCACATCACACCACACCACAGCACACTACACTACACTACACTACACTACACTACACTACACTACACTACACTACACTACACTACACTACACCACACCACACTACACCACACCAAACCACACCTCACTACACTATACTACACCACATCACACCACACCACAGCACACTACACTACACTACACTACACTACACTACACTACACTACACCACACCACACTACACTACACCGGACTACACCACACCACACCACACTACACCACACTACACCACACCATACCACACCACACCACACTACACTACACCACGCCACACCAGACTCCACTACATCACATCACACTACACCACACTACACTACACCACACCACACTACACTACACCACACTACACCACACCACACTACTCCGCACTACACTACACCACACAACACCACACCACACTACACTATACTACACCACACCAGACCACACCACACTACACCACACCACACTCCACTACACTACACCACACTGCACCACGCTACACTACACCACACCGCACTACACTACACCACACCACACCACACTACACCACACTATACCATACTTCTTTACACAACACCACACCACACTGCTCCACACTACTCTACACTACACTACTCCACACTACACCACACTCCACCACACTACACTACACCATACTACACCACACCTCACTACACTCCCCCACACCACACTGTACCACACTACACTACGCTACACTATACCACAGTACACTACACAACACCATACTACACCACACTACACCACACCACACTACACCACATTCACTATACCACACTACACCACACTACACTACACCACACTACACCACACTACACCACACCACACTACACCACAATTCACTATACCGCACTACACCACACTACACTACACCACACTACACCACATTACACCACACCAGACTACACCAGACTACACCAAACTACACCACACTACACCACACTACACCACACTACACCACACAACACCCACTACACCACACTACACCACACCACACCACACCACACCACTCCATACCACACTACACTATACTACACCACACCACACTACACCACAACACACCACACCACACTACACTACACCACACCCCACCACTCACACTACACCACACTACACCATTTTCACTTACAGGTAGAGTATATATTGTATTATTGTGCAAGCAGGGGAGTATTACATAGGCACGTGTAGCCATAACGGAAATTTCAGTGCACCTTTAAATTACAGGCTTCCACACAGTTTACGTCTACAAAATTCCACATCACAAGGTTTAAATTGACCGAAGTCCATGCTAAAGCCCCTTGGCCAAGCTATCAGGTATGGGGTCGAACCCAGAACATGGCTACCTTGAAAAAGGTATATACGAAGTTCGGCTGAAAGGTTCATAGGCTGACTATGAAGGAGTGCTGTTAGAGCTACGAAATCTTGCAGGCATAAATTTCAATTCTTCTTATTAATAACTGCATTGTTTCTTTCCAGAGACTATATTGAAAAATAAACCTCATTTGGTCATTCCATAAGAGTATCTTGGTCAAAGGCTGACCATGAAGGAGTAATGCTAGAGCTGTGAAATCTAGTAAACATTAATTTCAACTCTACTTAGTAATTACTGCATTGTTTCTTTCCAGTGTCTATGTTGAAAAATAAACCTCATTTGGTCATTCGATGAGAGTATCTTGGTCAATCTATGAAACTTTCAACCGAGGTTATTAAAGGTGAAATGTCAGGGTAGTGGATTGGCAGAATGGTTTGTGTGTTTGACATCTCTTTCTGAGTTGAAACACAACCAAGGTCAAATTTGTCTTTCATCCTTTTCAGATCAATAACATAAAATACCAGTTAATGACTGGGGATGATTTAATCGACTTCCCCCTCCCCATAAAATTGCGGGATTTCTGCTTGAATTAGAAACCATTATGGATGAAAAGCGGAAAGAGATTTCTGGACAGGTACACACATACATACACACACACATATATATATACAAACATATATATAAACATATACATATGCATACACATACATTTCTGGACAGGTACACATACACGCATTTCAGGTGCACACACACCTACACACATACATTCTGTTCTGGAGAGGTACACACACATATACACATACGCATACATACATTACATACAGATTTCTGGATGGGTACACAAACACGTACATACATACATATATACATATACATGCACATATACACACATACACCCATATATACAAACATAGATATATACACATATATACACACACATTCATACAAAAACATACATATATAGAAATATAGATACATATATACATGTATATATATATATATATATATATATATGTGTGTATATATATATATGTATATATGTATATATATATATATATATATATATATGTATATATATATATATATATATATATGTATATATGTATGTATATATATATATATATATATATATATATATGTGTATATATGTATATATATATATATATATATATATATGTATATATATATATATATATATATATATATATATATATATATATGTATGTATATATATATATATATATATATATATGTATATATATATATATATATATATATATATATATATATATATATATATATATATATATATATATATATATATATATATATATATATATGTATGTATATATATATATATATATATATATATGTATATATATATATATATATATATATATATATATATATATATATATATATATATATATATATATATATATATATATATATATATATATGTATATATATATATACAATATATTAATAAATGGAGACTATATTTATAAAACCATATTTATTTGATTATACATATTTCAAGGACATATATCAGTTATAAAAATATTTGCATGTTGTATCCCAACAAATTAAATATAACTTCGTGATTTCGTGGGCTGATATTCCGATTCTCGATTATTCTACTATATAAATATATATATATACATAAATGTTGATCTGGATATGAAGGTGAGGAAAATGGAGGTGGTTTATACCATGTCAGACAATAACATATCAAACGGAAGGTAGATATATATCACCTGACATCTCTCCCCCCCCCTCTCTCTCTCTCTCTCTCTCTATATATATATATATATATATATATATATATATATAATTGTTTCTACTTTTGGCACAAGGCCAGCAATTACCCAGTGTATTACTGGTACTTTATTTTATCGACCACTTAAGCATGAAAGGCAAAGTTAACCTCGGCGTGATTTGAACTCAGAATGGCAAGGACCGTAAATCAATGCATCGAATATATATATATATATATATATATACGTATATATGTGTATGTACGTATATATGTGTATGTATGGATATATATATATATATATATATATATATATATATATATATAAACATGTGTGTATATATATATATATATATATATATATATATATATAAACATGTATATATATATATATATATATATATATATAAATAAACATGTATATATATATTTATATATATACATATATATATATATATATATATACACACATGTTTATATATATATATATATATATATATATATATATATATAAATAAACATGTGTGTATATATATATATATATATATATATATATATAAACATGTATATATATATATATATATATATATATATATATATATATATATATATATATATATAAATAAACATGTATATATATATTTATATATATACATATATATATAGTGGTAGAACACTGGAAGGTAATATCCGTAGTGGTAGAGCACTCAGTCCATGGGACGAGTTAGGTAGAAGTGGTTACACAACAGTTAGTTCACCATACTGAGAACAATTGTTTCACCTTAGCGGATCCTCAGCTCGTAATGTACATGGTTATACGGAACAGGAAGGACAACCGTACGAACGCGCATGCGTAGAAACGATCACTTCAGACAGGCAATACTAAAATGCGTGCAAGAGGTGTAAGGGAGATAACTGCGAAAGTCCGAAAAGTTTCTAGTTGATAAGAAAATTAGGATGTTGTTGTAATTCAATCCGGAGCTTTGTAGTTACGTAACAGGTGTTTCGAGACGTGCGGAAAACGTGTGAAGAATTCATTTCTCATGTTTAGGCATTCGCTATTGCATAATCTCTTTAGAATATTTATTCGTTCATCAATACATAATCCACACGACGGATTTCCCCTTGCGTATGGCTTGGACTTAGTGATGGCTTTCCATTGAATGGAGTAGTCTATACTTGAGTCCCTGAGGGACCATACGTGGCTTGCGAGTTTCGTGGATGAACGTCTGTCTGGGTACCTAAAGGTCGACTGGTAGTTCAGGAAACGTTCCTTAAATTGGCCCTCCGCCATACCCACATATGATTTGACATCCTGTGGTTGATTTGGTTGGTTGGAAGTGACCACAGCTTCATAGACTACAGCGGGTGTGTTGCATTGCTGTTGAAGGGGACAAGCTTCAGGCTTACGGGAAGAGCACCCTGGTGGGGGTGTTGCTCTTGGGGCTGTTGGTGATGTTAGCCTTCATGTTCTTAGCGCAGGAGTATCCTAGTTTTACTTTGTGTCGGTTAAAGATGGAGCGGTATTTATGACCTATAATAAAGCTATCTTTGACAGGGCGGTACCCTACTATAACACGGCATTAGCAGCGGCTTCTCGCAATCTATCACTTACTTTCCCACTATCAACAACAGCAATAAGAAAAGAAAGCGTAACAATAGACAAACTATCTGGTTCTCTCCTCCCTTTTCACTCAACGTTAAAACCAATGTAGGCAAAACATTTCTAGCCCTCTTAGATAGACACCTTCCCATAGGTTATAAATACCGCTCCATCTTTAACCGACTGGTCACGTTTACGGCCATCTTTAACCGTGTAGGACAGGTTTACGGCCCCATTCGATCCTGCACTAGCTGGCTGAAGGCAATATATTTGCCGGCTGTGGGACTTTACGTCCTATATAAGGGAAAATGCTTTCTGAAGAGCCGAACTTTCCATTGGAAGTCCCACGGATTTCCAATCTTTTGTGAGGCGAAACCGTCGGTAAAAGCAATATGAATAGGTAAATATTGAAATAATATTTTTTGAATTTATTTTGAAAGATTTTTTGAATTTTACTTGTTCCGCTTATCTCAATATTATATATATAAACATGTATATATATATATATATATATATATATATATATATATATATATATATATATATATATATATATATATATATATATATATATATATATGTAAATATGATAATATATATATACGCACACAGTGTCATGAATGAGGAATAAAGTGTAATCTCAGCGACCGCTGTTGCTGCATCACTGGTTATGTAACTTCTCCTTCTAAGACATTATATTGCTATATTTATAACAAACCAATGATTAATGGAAATTATTGTACACTAATGGTAATGGTAATGATCGTGGTGGTGGTGGTGGTGGTGATGGTGGTTGTAGTGGTGGTGGTAGTAGTGGTGGTGGTGGTGGTGGTGGTTTGGTGGTGGTGTGGTGTTGGTGGTGGTGGTGGTTGTGGTGGTGGTGATGGTGGTTGTAGTGGTGGTGGTGGTAATGGTGGTGGTGGTTGTGATGGTGGTGGTGGTGGTAGTGGTTGTGGCGGTGGTGTGGCGTTGGTGGTGGTGGTTTGGTGGTGGTGTGGCGTTGGTGGTGGTGGTGGTTGTGGTGGTGGTGGTGGTGATGGTGGTTGTAGTGGTGGTGGTGGTAATGGTGGTGGTGGTTGTGATGGTGGTGGTGGTGGTAGTGGTTGTGGCGGTGGTGTGGCGTTGGTGGTGGTGGTTGTAGTGGTGGTGGTAGTGGTGGTGGTGGTGGGAGTGGTGGTGGTGTGGTGGTGATGATAGTGGTGGTGGTGGTAGTGGTTGTGGCGGTGGTGTAGCGTTGGGGGGGGGAAGCGTTGGTGGTAGTGGTGGTTGTGGTGGTGGTGTGGTGTTGGTGGTGGTGGTGGTGATGGTAGTTGTAGTGCTGGTGGTGGTAGTGGTGGTGGTGGTAGTGGTGGTGGTGGTGGTGGTGGTGTGGTGGTGGTGGTGGTTATGGTGGTGGTGGTGGTCGTGGTGGTGGTGGTGGTTGTGGTGGTGGTGGTGGTTGTGGTGATAGTGGTGGTGGTGGTGGTATGATGGTGGTGGTGGTTATGGTGGTGGTGGTGGTGGTGGTAGTGGCGGTGGTGGTTGTGGTGGTAGTGGTGGTGGTTGTGGTGGTACTGGTGGTCGTGTGATGGTGGTGGTGGTGGTGGTGGTGGTAGTGGTAGTGTGTAGTAGTCCCATTGAGACTTCAGTCCGGATGAAATATTTCTAAGATTCAAAGAAAGAAAGTTGTTTCTTTAGAAAAGAGTTATTCATTAAATTCTACAATTTTAGACTTCATTAGAGAATATAAGAGTGGCATAAAGCCTCTTACCGTTATTGTTGTTGTTGTGGTGGTGGTGGTGGTTGTGGTGGGGGTGGTGGTGTGGTGGGGGTGGTGGTGTTGTAGTGGTTTTGTTGTTGGTGTTGGTGGTGTTCTTGGTGGTTGTTCTAGTGGTGGTGGTGGTGGTGGTGATGGTGGTGGTGTTGGTGGTGGTGGTGGTGGTGGTGGTGTTGGTGGTGGTGTTGGTGATGGTGGTGGTGGTGGTGGAGGTGGTGGTGGTGCTGGTTCTGGTGTTGGTGGTGTTGGTGGTGGTGTTGGTGGTGGTGGTGTTGGTGGTGGTGGTGGTGGTGGTGGTGGTGTTGGTGATGGTGGTGGTGGTGGTGGTGGTGCTGGTTCTGGTGTTGGTGGTGGTGGTGGTGGTGTTGGTGGAGGTGGTGGTGGTGCTGGTTCTGGTGTTGGTGGTGGTGGTGGTGGTGTTGGTGTTGGTGGTGGTGGTGGTGTTGGTGATGGTGGTGGTGGTGGTGGTGGTGATGGTGGTGGTGCTGATTCTGGTGTTGGTGGTGGTAGTGGTGGTGGTGTTGGTGATGTTCCTGTAACTGATGTTTATGTCATTATTGTTGTTGTTACTATTAATGTTGTTATTGTTGTTATTGATGATAGTGTTGGTGTTACTGATGTTAATGCTGCTATTTCTGTTGTTGTCGTCGCTCTTGTCGTTGTTGTTGTTGTTGTTGTTGTTGTTGTCGTTGTTGTTGCTGTTGCTGTTGTCACTGCTGCTGCTGCAATAACTGCACTATCAATTTTCTTGCAATTAATATTGTTATTTACACTTTACCTTTCATATTCATCTTGTTGTTGTTGTTGTGACTCTATAGTTAATGTTGTTGTTGTTGCTATTTCTGTTGTTGTTGTTGTTGTTGCTATTTCTGTTGTTGTTGTTGTTGTGACTCTATAGTTAATGTTGTTGTTGTTGTTATTGTTGTTGTTGTTGTGACTCTATAGTTAATGTTGTTGTTGTTGTTGTTGTGGCTCTATATTTATGCTGTTGTTGTGGTGCTGGTTCTATATTTAATGTTGTTGTTGTTGTTGTTGCTGCACTGGTGAATACCTTTGTTGTTGCTGTTGTTTATGTTCTTGTTCCACAGCTCAATACTGTCATTGTTGTTGTTGTTATTGCTGTTGTTATTGTTTCAATATAGTTGTTGTTGTTGTTGTTGGGTTATTAACTACACCTAACTCTGCAATTGTACAACCATAATGTTGTCCTGGTTTACGATGTTGAAGGTATTGTTATTGCAGACATACATGGTAGCATTGTTGTTGTTGTTGTTGTTATATATTCTTGTTTATGTTGTTGATGTTGTTGTAGTAGTGGCTAAAGCGTTTCATCTTGTAGTTAATGTCGCTGTGATTTGGAGGAAAATTGTGGGTTGTTTAGATCCACTCTCTCTCTCTCTCTCTCTCTCTCTATATATATATATATATATATAAATATATATATATGTGTATATATATATATATATCTATATATATATATATATATATATATATATATATATATATATATATATATATATATATATATATATATATATAAATATATATATATATATATATATATATATATATATATATATATATATATATATATATATATATAAGTATGTATACGCACATACATATATGTATACAGACGTACAGTAGTATATATATATATATATATATATGTACGTATGAGTTTACCGAACATTTATTATAATGCTCGGTGTGTTTGTAAACAAACATCCCGAATTAAGCCGTACAGTGTTTAGCAACCATCGTTGCCCTTTTGTTCAACACTGACAAAGGAACGATGAACTAGTTTCAAGCTTATTAGCTATCGTCAGCACCGTATACCTTCCAGCCAGATGTTTGAACGTCTGAAAGTACGATATGCAAATTAGGCTGCTCAGCCGTTAATATGCATAAGGAAAGTATATACTTTCAGATGTTCAATCATCTGGCAGGAAGGTATACGATGCTGACGATAGCTAATAAGCTTGAAACTAGTTCATCGTTCCTTTGTCAGTGTTGAACAAAAGGGCGACGATGGTTGCTGAACACTGTACGGCTTAATTCGGGATGTTTGTTTACAAACAAACCGACCATTATAATAAATGTTCGGTAAATCTATACGTACATATATATATGTGTGCATTTATGTATGCATGTATGTATATATATACATACTACTGTACGTCTGTATACATATATGTATGTACGTATACATGCTTATATTTAAGTAACAGCCGTACTAAGAGTGAGAAATGAAATTTCGTTTCATTTTTCCATTTATAAATATATATATATATATATATATATATATATATATATATATATATATATATATATATATAAGAGAGTATTGAAGCATTGTGGAATAATAAAATTTGTTTTTTGTTCGTTTTGGAAGCCTCAACAATGCAGATGGGTAATTCTCCGGGTAACAGGATCCGGTGGTGAAGAGAGAGATGTAAGGGCATGTAGAATGAGATGTATAGTGTGTAGAGGAACGTAGGAAAGAGCGTAAAAAATAAAAATAACAACACGAGATAGAGTTACCTTGGGAGAGATTTAATTGTCCCTATATTTCGGATTCACATCCATCAACTGGGGTGGTTTTCCAGGGGGGGGGGGGAGTTATCTGTCCGAGAGGAACGATACGTGGCCTCTGTTGTCCGCTGTATATATATATATATATATATATATATATATATATATATATATATATATATATATATATATATATATATATATATATATATATATATATATATATATGTATATATATATGTATATATATTAAAATAAGACAGAAGAATTACCCAAAATCTGATTAGTGTCACGCTTGTTGGGAAACCAAAATGAAAGTCTCGACGTAACGGGTATTATTTCTTCATAAAAAAAAGAGATGGGAAGTTGAGAAAAGAAAAACAAATATTTCATCAGGATGAGTAAGTCAGTTACGATATGTGGACTCTCGTTGAAAATTTCATTGTGGCCCTCTCGTATTGATTATTGTAGCAAACAATATATTTTGGGGTCCTGGCTACATCTCAGTCAAGCAACCACATCAGCTCAGTCAACCACATCAGACCATAATCAGCAACTATCCACTCTCCTAAATACTATAACTAAAATCTATCTTCAGCCAGAAAGCTCGTTATTCCGGTGTTTATCCCGATTTCATGGCATGAAGCAACTGAGAGTACAAGACTCCCCACTGGACAGGACGCCAGTCCATCGCAGGGTTAAACCTCCAGCTATTGCTGGTACTCATGTTTAGCTGAGTATACTGAAGCAACGTGAAATGAAGTGTTTTGCTCAAGAACACAAGACACAACCAAGCCCAGGAATTGAACCCACGATATTATAATCATAAGCCCAACACCGTTACCACTAGGCCACGCTCCTCCACATTAAATAATGATTCTATTAATATTTTCCCTCTGTCGTCCGCCATTATTATTGTTCAGTGTTCATTGATTTCTAAATCATGGATGAAGTAAATTATCAACATGGTCTAACATGATCTAACATCGTATATCAAGAGATATTATTAATTATCAATTATCAAGATATCACACTTCATATTATCATATATCTTCATATGCTACATACTACAACATAGCACTAACAATATACTGACAGACAAATATACTTAAAAGTACATCATATATTTCAACATAAAAAATAACATTCTTATTACATATCACTAGAATAAAAATGTAATATATTCCCGCACCAAAGTCTGTTGGCCTTCATATATATATGTGTGTGTGTGTGTGTAAAAGAAGTAATTCCGTCGGAAAGGTCCAGGAAAAAAGAGTGCTCTATGTAGGTTACAGATCTTATTAGTTATGTAATAAACAACATAAGATAATTATTTCATTTACCAGTGGTTTCTTGAAAGCAAACAAATTTGCTTTCAGTCATCAGGGATTTTTTCATTCTGATGACTGAAAGCAAATGTGTTTGCTTTCAAGAAACCATTGGTAAATGAAATAATTATCTTATGTTGTTTATTACATAACTAATATATATATATATATATGCATATATAGAGTGGTAAAAAACCGGGAGGTTATATCCGTAATAAGTAGAGCACTCAGTCCAGAGGACGAGTACGGTGTAGAGTTCGAGTTAGTTCCACAAAAATGTTGCTAATTTGCTAATTTGTTGTGGAACTCTCTCTCTCTCTCTCTCTCTCTCTCTCTCTCTCTCTCTCTCTCTCTCACTCACTCACTCACTCACTCTTTCTCTCTCTCTCACTATTATGCGATGATCTGCCGTTACAATAACAGGTAATCAGCAGACCATCTCCAAATCAAAGTCGGTGTTCACCGTAGTCCTGTTCTCTTATATAATTAATTATGTAACTAACACTAGATGAAATCACGTGGGCCTTGCATCATATTCAGATGGTGAAGTGGGGTCACTGAAATATGTATAATGTTTCACGGAATTAACACTATAAAGTTTCCAGTTAGGAATATATATATATATATGTGTGTGTGGGGGGTTAATCCACGGGTGGGTAAAATGATTATACTAAACAAAATATGGGAGAGGTAGCTCACCAGTTCATTGAACCCCACGGGGTCGGTGGGGTTGTAGAGATACACTTGACTATTTCGTCGTATTTCAACAAATTTTCTCTAGATTTTCCTAGTACCCTGTACATTATATATATATATATATATATATATATATATTGTTATACTTTGGGAGGGTCATGTTGCCAATAAGAAACACACGCACCAGTTGCTTTCACTTCAGTTTATTATATATTTATAAATTTACAAATTTATAAATTTATAAATTTCTGGTTGGTTGGTTCCACAACCAGATAGTTGTTTATATATAGTCATAGTCCTTTCGTCACACACTCTGTGACCTCTTCAGTGACTGGGGATTCCTTTCTTTGTTTCTGTGCCTCTCCTTTGTTCTGTCCTACGCCATTTTGTTTCTGTGTGTGTGTTGTGTGCTCAGTCTGCGCATGCGCTACATCCGGGTGTCTGTGTGTGTTTCTGTTCATTTATCTATTTGTTTATTTATTTGTTTATTTACATGTTACCGGTTGGTTGTTTGTTCTATGTGTGTGTGTGTTTTCATTTTGTCCTTAATTGTAAGTTGTGATGTTGCTGTTCCACTCATATTTTCTATTTAATTTTGGTTGTAATTCTTTTATGTTTATTGCCTCTGTAATTTGTCTAAACATTGCATCTTTTCTGTGTGTAGATTCTATTTTTATTTCTATGTTCTCTAATTTACCCTTGTGTTCTATCTTAGCATGTTGGTAGAGTACAGATGATTCTTTATTATCTTGAAGGTCTCGCCAGTGTTCATTTATCCGTTCCCCTATACTACGAGCTTTCTCACCTATGTACACTATATTTTTGTCTCTACATTGTCCTTCAGTACATCTTATGCTATACACTACATTTCTAGTTTTACAGTTAATATGGGGGCTTATTTTACAGGTTATCCATTTCTTATCTATACATGAGGGTCTTTGAAAAGGGTTATGTCTTGCTAATAAGTGTTTTTACGGAGGTACCTGGTCTTTCTACTATCTTAATATTGAATTTATGTTTATTTAAGGCCCTTCTAAATTTGTAGGCTAGTTCGCCTCTAGGGGTTGTATCGATGAACATTATACTCTGGTATTTATTGCTATCATACCATGAGTTTATTCTATTAGCCTTGTTCCTAGTTCTTTCTATTCTATTCCAAAATTTGCTCCTGTACAAGGGGCAGGTCCCATTTATGTCATTATTTACCATTTTTTCCCATTTGGTTCTGGCTCCTCTATACACTCTGATTCTATCTCTCTGATTGTAGCCAGAGAACTGCATACGGTGGATGAAGTGTTGTATGTGTCTCTCTAGTTCTTCGGGGTTGCACATGCGGGACACATTTCTCATCACCCGCACCAAATCCGCAATCAGTATGTTGATTTTGGTATGGTCCGAAATGGCCGAGTTTCGGTGGATCAGATGTTTGGAAGTCATGGGTTTGGCATAATGGGAATGGAGGATTTGTTTTTTCCCATTATGCCAAACCCACGAGGGGTAGGGATAGGGATCCGCGGTAATCGGGGTGCTCCATGCTGAACTTTATACTGGCGTCCATGCTGGAGAATGTTGTGTATATTTTATCTGCCTCCACCCGAGGCACTAACACTTGCTTCCTGAAGCTCCCACACTTCAGTGAAGAAACAACAACAGCCATCCGCAGAGCTATCAGACGAGAGGGACTAGATATCCAACTGGCCCACTCAGGTCCTTCTCTACGCGGCCAGCTAACCAAAAGACACTCCACCAGACATGACAACTGCTGCAGACTAGCCAACTGCCCCATCAACGACACAGGCCTATGCCACCAGGCTTACGTCGTATACAGACTAGAGTGTGACAAATGCAACAACTTCTACGTAGGTAGCACCACCAGACCACTCCACATAAGAATAAAAGAACACCTCAATACTAACGCTTCCTCATTTAAGAAACACCTAGTTAAATGCAAAAACAGCGACAAAACCATAACAGTTAGGATAGAAACCAAGGAAAGAAACCTTGGCAATCTTAGAATTAAGGAAGCACTAATTATAGACAAAACACAACCACCAATCAATAATAGACTAGAACTCAACACCCAATTTATAACATGATAGAGCTTCTAGCCCAATATTTACACACACCCCACACATACACACGCACACACGCACACACACACACACACACGCTTACAACTCCACTTATTCTCTCTCACACATACACACACAAAACCAGTTCTAACACGAGATAACACCTATCCCCCACATTTACGAATAGACATATCTTCTCACACTCACACACACACACACACATACTTACACCTTCATGCATTCTCCCACACACTTAAACAGGCATGTATATACAAAAAACAAAAATAAAACAAAAACAAACCCCTTTTAAAGGGAGACTACTCTTTATCCACCTATTCTTAACCCTTTGACATTAGAGATAGAACAGATACTCTATACCATTTCCTGTCAGCATGACTTGGCAAGCTATTTAGAACACTGGTTGACAACTTTACTTCGCTCTGAAGAAGAGATATTATCTCGAAAATTAAGGACATTTAAATAAATCTAAGGTAAAAGACTAATTGTCAACAATATCTTTTGCATTTGCATTCTTTATTCTATGTCCATACCTGCATTGTTTTGGCTTTATTATACATATACAAACGTTTATACCTCATTACACAATGCTTCAAGTGAACTATAACCTCCTCCTATATATATATATATATATATATATATATATATATATATATATATATATATATATATATATATATATATATATATATATATATATATATATACTAGCAGCAGTTCCCAGCATTGCCTGGGTAGGTAAAATAATATCTGCTTTGATGAAATGGTGTTGATCTTAGCGACTGCTTCTCGATGACTCATCTATGGCTACACACAGGCCATGCGGGGGAGGGTGATGATGACCTCTATCACTGAGAAACGCGGGTGACTGACGAAGGGGCAGGCTGGGGGATGGAGGTAATGACCTCTAAGACTAAGCCAAATTTCCTCACGCTACTTGATTGGAAACCGATGAATTCTCAAATAAACAACTAAAAGCTCAGACGACGTCAGTGGCCATCGTTTTACCTTTGACCATCTATAAGATGTGCAATAATAGGTTCTATCGTAGTATAAAAGTTGAACCAAATAAATTGATTTATGTGTGAGGTGGATCGAAGTCTCGAATTTGAACGAAATCGGTTGAAAAATGTGGGAGCTAATGATAGGTCGCCGTCCCTGAACAAAAAAATGCAAGGTGTAAAGCTACTATAAGATGTGAAATGATAGGTTCTATCGTAGTATAAAAGTTGAATCAAATAAATTGATTTATGTGTGAGGTGGAGCTGAAGTTTCGAATTTGAACGAAATCGGTTGAAAAATGTGGGAGCTAGAGCCGAAAATGCGGAAATTTGAGCGAAAAGGTGGTATTTTCGAATATTTAAGCGGCTGCCACGCCGTTCCTGAACAAAAGATGCAAAATGTAAAGACACTTTAAGACGAGAAATAATCAGATCTAGCGTAGTGTAAAATTTGAACAAAGTAGGTTGATTAATGTGGGAGCTAGAGCCGAAAAAGTGGAAATTTGATTCTAAAAGTGGTATTTCTGAATATTTAAGCGGCTGCCACGCCGTCCCCGAACAACAAATACAAAATATAAAGCCATTACAGGATGTGCAATGATAAATTCTATATTGCTTTAAAATCTGAACGAAATCGGTGGCAAAATGTGGGAGCTAGAGTCAAAAATCTTATTTTTCGATACCTAAAAAAAGGTGACCCCACTATCGATTTTTTTCTGCAGAATGACCCCAGAATAAAAAAAAAACGATACGCTGATATATAGAAAACACTCCCCGATGACTAATCTATGAGCCTGTAAAGTTTAATGAAAATCGGTTGTAAGATGTAGGCCCCTATAGGTAATACACAGACACACAGACACACAGACACACACATACTTAATTTTATATATACAGATATATATATTTATACGTATGTATATACACAGACACATATAATATATGTATAAACATACATACAAACAAACATATAAATATATATATATATATATATATATATATATATATATATATATATATATATATATATATATATATAATGAGACGAAAATAAACTTGCCTCAGTTTCTGGTTGTATTGTGTTGTTTTGTTGAAATATTAATATCGATTCTTCAGCAATTATCACCAGTAAAACATAACAATATTTGCTATTTATTGACGTTTATTTACGCAACAAACTCATAAATAACACCTTTATACACATATGTAGAACTAATAATCTAGTTAGCAGCATATACAGATGCACAGACAGACAGTGGAGCAGATATTTCTAGATTTATGTAGGTATGTATATATATATATATATATATATACACATATATGCCTACATATATACCTACATATATGCGTGCATTCATACATCCATAAATCCAAACAGCCATACATATATATAAACATGTAACTATATACATATATACACACACATTGGGTATATATTCTTGTGACAGAGAGTGATTTATGTATTTGTTCACACACCCACATACTCATACGCAGACATAGGTGTTATATATACGCATACATAAACACAATATATATGTATATATCTATCTATATTTATATATATATCATGATGTTTATACAATAGACACACATACATAACACATTAAGACATCAATATCAATATATACACCAATATGTACATTAATATATACAACATTATTTACACTAATATATACATCAATATATACAATAATATATACATCAATACACACACTAATATATACACACATTCAACGCAATTGTCAAATTTCTAGATCAGATAATTGGAAGACTTCCCAAACTTAGAAACATTGTTTACTGATGAACGTCATTCAATAATGATCACACATATATACATATATATATACATACATATATATATATATATATATATATATATATATATATATATATATATATATATATATATATATATATATATATATATATATATATATATATATATATATATATATATATATGTACATATATACATATGCATACACATACGTAATACATGTATACACATACATATATACATTTACACATATATACATACACACACATAATACATATATATATAAATATATATATATATATATATATATATATATATATATAT
Organism: Eledone cirrhosa; assembly: GCA_964016885.1. Lineage (NCBI taxonomy): Eukaryota > Metazoa > Mollusca > Cephalopoda > Octopoda > Eledonidae > Eledone > Eledone cirrhosa. The sequence goes on along the minus strand of OZ024748.1, from coordinate 38,096,969 downwards.
ATATATATATATATATATATAAGTATGTATACGTACATATATATATGTATACAGACGTACAGTAGAATGTATATATACACATACATGCACACATATATATATGTATGTATGGATTTACCGAACATTTATTATAATGCTCGGTGTGTTTGTAAACAAACATCCCGAATTAAGCCGTACAGTGTTTAGCAACCATCGTTGCCCTTTTGTTCAACACTGACAAAGGAACGATGTACTAGTTTCAAGCTTATTAGCTATCGTCAGCACCGTATACCTTCCTGCCAGATGATTGAACGTCTGAAAGTATATACTTTCCTTATGCATCTTAACGGCTGAGCAGCCTAATTTGCATATCGAATGAGTTAATCGGCCGGGCGCACCGAAAACGATAAATGGAAAAAATGAAACGAAATTTCATTTCTCACTCTTAGTACGGATGTTACTTAAATATAAGTATGTATACGTACATACATATATGTATACAGACGTACAGTAGTATGTATGTATACACATACATGCACACATATATATATATGTACGTATGGATTCACCGAACATTTATTATAATGCTCGGTGTGTTTGTAAACAAACATCCCGTATTAAGCCGTACAGTGTTTAGCAACCATCGTTGCCCTTTTGTTCAACACTGACAAAGGAACGCTGTACTAGTGTCAAGCTTATTAGCTATCGTCAGCAACGTATACCTTCCTGCCAGATGATTGAACGTCTTAAAGTATACACTTTCCTTAAGCATATTAACACTGTACGGCTTAATTCGGGATGTTTGTTTACAAACACACCGAGCATTATAATTGTTTCTACTTTTGGCACAAGGCCAGCAATTACCCAGTGTATTACTGGTACTTTATTATATCAACGCCATAAGGATGAAAGGCAAAGTTAACATGTTCGGTGAATCCATACGTACATATATATATATGTGTGCATGTATGTATATATATATCTACATACTACTGTACGTCTGTATACATATATGTATGTACGTATACATACTTATATTTAAGTAACAGCCGTACTAAAAGTGGGAAATGAAATTTCGTTTCATTTTTTCCGTTTATATATATATATATATATATATATATATATATATATATATATATATATATATATAACATACTTACACACCAACGCATACGCACCCAGACACGCACGGGTATCTATCTATAAATAAAGAAACATATCTATCTATCTATCTATTAATCTAGCTGTCGTCTGTTCTACAGCGTAGATGTAATTCACTTCGCGCAGAAGTTTTGTTCAAATTTATTGCGGAAATTTTGTAAGTTCAATTTTAATTTTGATACTATTGTGTAGCTTGACCCCCCGTCTGAACTGTCAGGCGGTGGGTCAGCTCATCTTCACCTGTTTTTTAAAATTTTGTGGCATAAAATTTCAATCGTCTGACAGAAATGTTAAACGAAGCTAACGAAAATAGTGGTGGGGGGACAGCGGTAAGAGTTGTAAGCTCGCACGCTTTAGTCCCCCCTTCCTTCCCAACTAACGTCATAGAGAAGGAAAGAAAACATAAAATAAAAACAGACGAATGTGCGGAGAAAAATGACGAAAACACAAATCTGGACATTGATTCCAACAACAACAAAAAATTTGAAAAATTGCATGACAATATTAATACCACAAACAAAGACACAACAAACACAAAAATAACATTTGAAAACAACATCATAACAGAAAGCAAAGCAGACGACAAAGTCAACACCAATAATATTTCATTTGCACAAACAACAAAGAAATCTTTGTCATATATACCTGAAAATATTTCAGATGTGGCACAAAGAATTAAAAGCGCCAAACAATACATAACTCAAGGGGAAAATGGTATTTTATCGGTAAAAATGCCTCAAGAACTCACCAAAGACATTGAAAGTCGGACGGTCGTTTTCCACACCATCAACAACATTTCTAAAAAACCTCAACAACCAACACAAGCAGTACTTACAGAAGTACTTAATGAAACCACTTTCATAAGAAGAGACAGACTGTATGGAAGCCTAGCGATTATTATGAAGAACGAATCGGCGGCAAAAAAATATGCTTTGTCGCCGATTCGTTCGACAAATTTTACCTTTTATCCATCTTATATGGGTAAAAGAACTCAGCGCATATGGCTGGATGCGATGATGCCAGATGTGGACTACTGCTGGCTCATAGCTAGCTTCATCGATCCAGCGAATGACAACGTGATTTCCATTGGGAAAACCACAGGCAATGCGTTCAGTGGAACAGGTATAGAACTTGTAGTGCAAATGAAGCCTGAACGCATTGCCCAAATACCCGACAGAATCCTATTAGAGGGCCACGGGTATATAAACATTAGCGTGGAGGGGAGAAGGCCGTCCTGTCATATCTGTGCAGGCAGAGGGCACCTGAAGGCGGCTTGTCCCCAACTCAACAAGAAGAAAACCCTGCTACCAACACCAGCTCCACCACCACCACAACAGATAAACAAACAACAAAACTCAGTCCCACCCAACCCGTCCCTCAGTAAAACTACACCACCACCACAACACAAACAGTCACAACACATTACCCCAAAACAAAACACAGTCTCACCCAACCCCTCACTCAATAAAACAACACAACCACCGCAGCCACAACACACAACACAGTCTAACATAGTGACATCCATCTCCCCCACAAAGAAAACCAACACGGAAACATTACCAGCAAACATACCTCTTCCCTCCAACACTGAAGATAACCCAACGAATTCGGAGGAAGAAACGGAGTCCTTCAGACAGATTAAAAGGAAAAAAAGAAAACATGTGCAAAACACACAAGGCCAAACAACCCCTACCCAAATGTCAACACAATCCAACAAAACACAAAACACCCCTCCAGCAACAAACAAAACCAAACCTGCCCCTCCCCTCTTCGAAACACTCACACCATCCGAAAAAAAGACATTACACTATACTTACATCAACAGAAACAATAATAAATTAAATGAACTCATAAACAATAACCCTTCGGTACAAACCGAAGGTGTAAACTTTGTTTCTTCAGAAAACTACCCACATTTAAAATTAATAAAGATCCCAATGAACCTCTACCAAAAACTAAAAAAGGATTTTAAGGAGGACGTAGGACCACCCTCTGTCAAACCCATAAACCGCGTCCTACTAAAAAGCTTTCCCCCTCCCCTTCCCCTCCCCAACACAACTCCAAACACCCCAACCCCACCACACACTGACGACCCCACACCACCACAAGACACCCCTTCACCCAACACTCCCGACCCCATGGAAGTCGTGCGACCTGAACCCCGGGAAGCAGAAAGGTAGGTCTCTACACTCTCCTTTGGCTTTGCCGCCCACATGGATGTGTTAAGAGTAGGATGTTTGAATGCACGTCGCCTGGGCTCAACTTGGAAGCAAGCAAAGCTTCTAAATGACCTCAGGTCACGTGGTATAAATGTAATGGTTATCTGTGAGACTCGGATCAGCGTCGTGCGGCAGCTGGCCCCTACCTTCGATGACTTTGAGGTGCATGCATCTCTCTTTCAACCTGGAGGTGGGGGTGGGGTTGTCGTACTGATGGAAAAACACCTGGGTCTCGCCGTACAGGTTGTTCACTCGGACCCGGAGGGGCGTTTGTTGGTGCTAGACATTGGCAGTAGTGAAGGTGCGGACTTGAGACTGGTCGCCGTCTACTCCCCTTTCGGAGCTGAACAGCCCGACTTCTTCCAGCGTTTGGAGACTTTTCTGGGAACGTCGCGTTCCCTGCTTCTAGCGGGGGATTGGAATGACATCCTAGATGCACGTTGGGACTATGCAGGAGCATGTCCTAATAGAGGAGGGTGTAACAGCCTCAAGGGGTTACTCGACCATTTTAACTTGGTCGATAGATATCGACTAGATTTTCCAACTGTGCCAACCTGGACTTGGACGAACCATAGTGGTCAATCTAGATCGTACTTAGATAGATTCTTAGTTAGAAGTAAGGATAGGGACATATTAAGCTGTCCAGAAATGCTCACGGTTGGCTATACGAATCACAAATTAGTGACCTGCGTAGTCAATCTCGAGAAAACACATAAACAGGGTCCCGGTTACTGGAAACTTAATTTGTCTTTACCGGTAAAAGAGACTTACAGAAACCGGATTAGCAGATTAGTTAAGGAGAGGTTGACGGGTGCAATCGTCAACAACAGATGGTGGGCATCTCTCAAAAGAGAGATTAGAACAGAATCAATAAGTTATAGCAAGATGTTAGCTGCCGATAGGAATAAAAACGAAAAAGAATTAACAGGTAAATTAGAAGAGGCAATCAAGAGCGAAGATGTGGCCAGAGTGCTGGCATCGAGGACGGCCTTGAGCCAGTTTTTCGATGCAAAGCACGAAGGCTGCGTCATTCGAAGTAAAATACGTGCTCTAGGTAATGAGGGGGCCAAAGCCGTTGGCTGGGCCCGCGTGACAGAAGCTAAGAGTGGAAATCGATCCACCGTCCGGACTTTGCAAGACGAGGATGGACGGGTGATCCGGGAGCCTAAGCAGATGTGCGAGGCCTTTCAAAGCCACTTTGCCCGATTATTCGGGGGAGGCGAGGGTCCGGGCGGGGACGTGGATTTCGGTCCATACCTCGACGGCCTGCCGCGTCTCTCGAGCGAAGAGGCAGAGTCCTGCGAGGGACCAATCTCGGCTGATGAGATCGGGGATGCGCTGAGCCAATGCAGCAGACGAAAATATCCAGGTCTCGATGGTATACCTTACGAACTTTATTTAGCAATGCCGGTCTTCTTCTCCGAACTCCTCGAAGCGGTCTACTGCAATTGGCAGCAGAACGGGAGAATTCCTTGTTCTGTAGCCAAGGGCATAGTCTCGCTAGTCAGGAAGGACGAGAACAAGGGGGATAGTATAAATAATTTTCGGCCCATAACCCTGCTAAACATAGAGTTAAAGATTTTGGCCAAGGTATTAGCAAAGAGGTTGGCGCTTGTCGTGGGTGGCCTGGTGGGAGATGCGCAGACATGTGCTATCCCATCCAGGTCCATTCACGATAACCTCCACCTCATGCGTTACATCATAGAGAGGGTTGGCAACAAACCCGGCTTCGGTGGGGCCCTGATCAACTTGGATCAGTCTAAGGCCTTCGATAGGGTCGACTATGGTTACCTGGATGCGGTGCTAACCGCGGCTGGGTTCGGTCCTGTTTTCAGAGGCTGGATCACTGCCTTACATAGCAACCACATCTGTTCTAGGATCAAGGTGAACGGCTACCTTTCGAAGCCGTTCGAAATCACACGATCCATTCGACAGGGGTGCATATTGACTCTCGAGCCTTTACTGAGGAAGTTGGAGTTGTTGCAGGGTATCCCCCTGGAACCAGGATTGAGCAAAGCGGTGTCGGCCTACGCCGATGACGTAACAGTAATGGTATCGACCGACTCGGAGATCGAGGCGATCGGTACCTTACTGGAGGATTACGAAAGGTTGTCAGGAGCGAAACTGAACCGGGAAAAATCCATCGGGCTGCAACTCGGAACATGGAGAGGCAGACCGATGCCTCCCGACGGTGTCGTCGGACACTGGACGGAGGGCCCGGTGAAGTTGCTTGGGGTCTGGTTTGGACCGGACCTCCAGGTGGAAAAGAACTGGGACGAGGTTACGAACAAGGTGTTTGCACTAACCCAGAAATGGGCCAAGTGTAAGCTGTCTCTAAAAGGTCGGGCGGAGGTAGCGAACATTTACATAGCGTCCGTCACTTACTACCGCCTGACTGTCGTGCCTTGCCCTAAGGAAACACTCACCACCATGGAACGCATGCTCTTCCAATTTCTTTGGAAGAAGCGCCCTCCTATGGTGAGAAGATCCATCTCTGCTGCCAACACCCTTCGAAAGGAGGGCTGGGGATGCCGTGGTTGATGATGCGTAGGCACGCATTAAGGCTACGGCACCTACAGGTATTCCTCACTGGTCAACAGGTGTGGACTCCGTTCGTGAAACGAGCCTTTCCGAGACTAGTCTCGCTCACCGAGCTGCAGTCCTGGGTCAAGCAAAGATCCGGAAAACTGGGAGACTGGCACACTGAGTGTGCCCAGGCGCTCAGGGCTCTCTGGCAAGCGGGCCCGGCCATTGGTGGAGAATCCACCTCATCATTATATAGAGGGCTGGTGGCTAGCAGGGGCGATGACACCCTTGGAGAGTCGCTGGACATGGAAGAGGACGAACTGGCCAGTCTGTTCGGTAGGACTTTCGGCTCGGGACCAATGGACAACTTCCAGAAGTCACTAGCCTGGCAGTGCTACCGAGGGGGCTCTACCCGTTCGAGAGATGCTCTACAGACACGAGCGCCCGGGCAGGGATCCCTCGAAAAAGATTTGCCCTAGATGCGTGCGTCACGAAGAAACCGTTGCGCACGCATTGGAGCAATGTCCGGGCGTGGCTGATCTGTGGGGCTACGCCGAACGACTGCTATCGCGGGTGGCGCCGATTCGATTGACCGCCGAGTCCGTGATCACAATCAAGCCGCCTCCCCTCTTCACAAAGGAAGCAAAGGCGGTTTTTCTGTGCGTAATAGCCATGTTGAAAGAGGTTGTTTGGTGGACACGATTGAAAGGTCTGAGGTCAGGCAACTTCCTCTCTGGCCATAGTCTGGTCTACTTCTTCCGATATCACTTCGGAAGAAGGATAAGAATGGAGAGAGAGGTGCTTGGCCACAGGCAGTTTTATGAAAGGTAGGTTATAGTGGCGAGAATGGCTCGTGTAAATGGGCCTTCTCTGTATACCATCCTGTAGGTAAAGAAGTGAAGGAGAGGGGAGCACCTTCTCCATGTGCTCCCCGGGCAAAGGATTGCACACTTTTTCGGGGGTGTGTGCAACCCCCATCACGTCCCCTCCCTTTTGAGATTGTTTTCGATTATTTTCATTTTATACCCTTTTTACTCGGTTTTATGTAAACTCCCTCTTTGTATTTGTCCCTTCTTTTTATGCTTTTATGGTAAATAAAGAAATCTATCTATCTATCTATCTATCTATCTATCTATCTATCTATCTATCTATCTATCTATCTATCTATCTATATGTCTATCTATATATCTATCTATCTATCTGTTTATCTATCTATCTGCCTTGTGGCAAATAAAGAAATATATCTATCTGTCTGTATATCTGTCTGTCTGTCTCTCTGCCTTATAAATATAGAGAACATCTACAACTTTAACATCAATGGCCGACATTATGAAATCGAAGTTTGAACAAAACATAGAGAGACATTCTTTCATTTCAGCATGAATGATGACTGCAGCTTCTTATATCTTCATGAGATGTTTTACACGTCCATAACATCTTTTGCTGACCAAGACTTTGTGCAGTTTTGATCGTACTCATGAATAAATATTTCTCGTCTCAAACTCAATTCATTCTTCAACATCTGTTCGTATTTCATTTCCTCTCTCGCTCTCGCTCCCCCCCCCCTCTCTCTCTCTCTCACTCTCTCTCTCTCTTTCTCTTCTTTCTCTCTCTCTCTCTCTCTCTCTCTCTCTCTCTCTCTCTCTCTCTCTCTCTCTCTCTCTCTCTCTCTCTCTCTCTGTACATATATATATATATATATATAATCATGAAGTACAACTCAACGGGTTATAATTCACTTCATTTACTCATAATTGCTGCATACGAAAGTGCCGGTGATAAACTAAAACACATACTTTAATTAAATATATATATATATATATATATATATATATATATATATATATATATATATATATAGGAACGAGTAGGACCCCGACGGCTGAGCTCAAGCCGTTTCGACGGCTAATTCTGAACTAAATGAAAATGTTTATCCTCGTGAATGAATAGCCGAACTTCTCAGGGGATAATTCCATATATGGTAAAAGTGATTGTCACAAGGATTGGTCAAAAGTTTGTTGTTGAGACACATGATTCTATCATGGCATTTTGTGGAAGGTAGGGTTACTGAACTTGCCAGTAGAAGAAAGTGGGAGAGGGAGTGGAGGAAACCCAGTCGAGCGTTGAAAGTGACAACTACAGCAGATTCTAAGGATAGAAGGTCGAAAAAAGTATACTAGAGAAGGGGAGGGGTGGGGGGGAGGAAGTTGAAACAATAAGGAAATTTATATGGAGTAAATATATAGAAAAGTATATAAAATATAAAAAATATAAAAAAAACACAATTTCTGGTTACTATTCCCCTTCTAAAATCATCAAATCTCTCATCGGTACTGCTAAGCTATAGAAAAGTTTAATATGTGGGACGGAATACTAAATACGAGATTGTAGTGAAAGAATTTTATGAGTTAGTAGTAATCGGCCAAATCTATCTTACAATGACAGGTCAACAAGTAGGGGGCCAAAATACTAAAAAAAACTGATACGAAATAATAATTCAGAGGCCCGAAACTAATACGAAATATTAATTCAGAATCCCGAAACATGAATACTAATACGATATATAGAAGTACTGCTATTATACATAAATTCTAATACAAACTACATAAATGCTCGCACAATATATATGAAAAACTAATACGAAAAATTAATTCAGAATCCCCCCCCCCCCTCCAAAACAAAAATACTGATATACGAGAAACTAAAGCAGAAATACCACTAAGAAATCTAGAAATCACGGAAATGTGGCAGCAATCAGAGAAGAAAGCAAGTATCTGGGGTCTAGCACATCTGCTATAAAAAGCAGAATCGGCCAATTCTATCATAGAATAAGGGGGTGGGGGTACTGAGGCTACAGAGGACCGAGGGGCTGCACCGGGGTGGGCGAGAAGGTGAAAAGAACGACGACAAAAAAGGAGATCTGGGGTGGAAGGACTAGGAAGGGATGGGGAGAAGAAGGAAATATAGAGAAAACGATAAAAAATATATAAGAAAATCTATACAAAAAAGTTACGTCTACCTTTGTAAGCAAGGGTTACACAAGTCGGCAAGTGGGGTGTTTCAGCCCCTGTCTACCCCCCCCGGGTCATTATAGGGTTTGAGGGCGAGGTAAGTCCTACGCAATCTGTCTTTGCATGCAGTTACCAGTTCGTCTTATTTGTTTAGGAGTTGGTCCGTCGAAAACAGCATTTGTAATGTTTCCTCTATCAAAGATAACAATATAACCTATAATCTCACTTGGAGCTTACTGTCCAGAGCCAACTCTGACACGAGAGGACGCCGTCCGTGTAACTTATGCTCGGAGGAAACATTACAAATGTTGTTTTCGATGGATCAACTCCTAAACAAGAAAGACGAACTTATATATATCATATTAGTATTCATGTTTCGGGATTCTGAATTAATATTTCGTATTAGTTTCGGGCCTCTGAATTATTATTTTGTATTAGTTTTTTTTTATATTTTGGCCCCCTACTTGTTGACCTGTCATTGTAAGATAGATTTGGCCGATTACTACTAACTCATAAAATTCTTTCACTACAATCTCGTATTTAGTATTCCGTCCCACATATTAAACTTTTCTATAGCTTAGCAGTACCAGTGAGAGATTTGATGATTGTGGAAGGTGAATAGTAACCAGAAATTGTGTTTTTTTTTATATTTTTTATATTTTTTATATTTTTTATATTTTTTATATTTTTTATATTTTTTCTATATATTTACTCCATATAGATTTACTTATTGTTTCGACTTCCATCCCCTCCCCTCTCTAGTATACTTTTTTCGACCTTCTATCCTTAGAATCTGCTGTAGTTGTCACTTTCAACGCTCGACTGGGTTTCCTCCACTCCCTCTCCCTCTTTCTTCTACTGGCAAGTTCAGCTACCCCTACCTTCCACAAAATGCCATGATAGAATCATGTGTCTCAACAACAAACTTTTGATCAATCCTTGTGACAATCACTTTTACCATATATGGAATTACCCCCTGAGAAGTTCGGCTATTCATTCACGAGGATAAACATTTTCATTTAGTTCAGAATTAGCCGTCGAAACGGCTTGAGCTCAGCCGTCGGGGTCCTACTCGTTCCTATTACCCACTCTACTGCCCTAAGTATTGAGTACTTTGGTGCGTTATGGTCCATCTGGTTCCTTACCACATTTCCTTCGTTATATATATATTGAAGTATTTTCTTTGGAAAGGTAAAGGAAAAGAGAGTGCTCTATATAGGCTACAGAGCTTTTTAGTTATGTAATAAACAACATAAGATAATTATTTCATTTACCAGTGGTTTCTTAAAGACAGATATTTATATCTGTCCTCAGTCGTCATTTTATTCGTTCTGACGACTGAAGAAACCACTGGTAAATGAAATAATTATCTTATGTTGTTTATTACATAACTATATATATATATACACGCAAATAAGACGGTTATTGCTCTATATAAAGGTAAATTCACGACAGTTTGGTGCCGTGGTCGGGACTTTCCTCATTCAGCATCTCGCCATGCATGTATCACTGTTCCTACAAGAGAACCCAGTTAAGTCAGATTGTTAGGGTTTGTTGGTTAGTAGAAGTTGGCCATGGAGCTAAGACTGATCTTAAAGTTATGCCTGTTAAATATCTTCAAAGCCAGTATTGCTGACGTAGGCCGTGTTTGGTAATCGAAGCTTTGATCAGATCGACTACGTTATAAGCTAGAAAACATGGAAGTCTTTACTAAAACACGACGGAGCACAAACAACACAGAATTAGGTTCCGGTCAGTTCAGGATCTTGGCAGAGTTACCAATCACATAAACATGTAAAAGAAAGGGCAAAAGGCGCCACGCATCCATCGGTTCATCGGTTCATCCAGCCTTTCATCACTACATACATATATACTTACATATGAACACACGCACATATACATGGCTACACAGGCACATACATACATACATATATATATATATGTATATATACATATATATATATACATACATATACATATGTATATATATATACATACATATATATATATATATATATGTATATATACATATATACATACAAACATTTATATATATACACATATACATATATTCACACATACATACACACACATATATACATTCCCACATATATATCTATATACATACTCGTATATATGTGTATATATATGTGTATATGTACATATATACGAGTATGTATGTATATATGTAACACTGTAATCGTTATATCGATGTCGCCATTATGTGACAAAAGAAATCTATTGAAGAGGAATTGAAAATTTCGTAGCAATTGTTGAAATCAATAAATCACCATATTGAAACGTATTTCTATCGATGATTGATTAATTATAGAGATGATTAATCATAGAGATGAAAATAAAACGATTCTATAAGTTACAATAAACCACTTGAAGGCTATAGGCCCAGGTATTGCCGTAAGTTCACTCCGTATGTAACACAAAGGTTTCGGGATCTTGGTAGGGTGTCTTGGACAAATGTCTTCTACCATAGCCTCAGAGGATCACACACCTGAAAGGTAGTGTCTGGATGAAGGATACGATACATCACAGGGTCCGTGAATCGAACTCATAACGATTGCAAGCCCAACGCTCTAACCACTAGGCCATGCGTCTACTAGCTGTTGAAACGGCAAGAGCTCAGCCATTCGGGTCCCGACACTTTATAATATAACCATACTCTACTACCCCAAGTATCGAGTATTCTGGTGAGTAATGGTCTAACCAGTTTCAAACTGAATCCATCCTGATATATATATATATATATATATATATATATATATATATATATAAAATACGTAGTTTAGAAAGCCACAACAATGCAGAGGGAAATCTCGAGGTAGGAAGTGAATGATAGATAGGAGAAATAGGAGAAAGTGAAAATTGAGAGAGACAAAGATGAAAACAAAACAAAGGTAGAAGGGTTACCGTAGTGGAGATTTAATCCCAATATTTCGGGCTCACGCCTATCAACGGGGGAAAGTTCCAAAAGGGGGGAACAGGCTAAGCGGAGAAAGTTGTGATGTCGTTAAACCTGTTTTAACGACATCACAACTTTCTCCGCTTAGCCTGTTCCCCCCCTTTTGGAACTTTCCCCCGTTGATGGGCGTGAGCCCGAAATATTGGGATTAAATCTCCACTACGGTAACCCTTCTACCTTTGTTTTGTTTTCATCTTTGTCTCTCTCAATTTTCACTTTCTCCTATTTCTCCTATCTATCATTCACTTCCTACCTCGAGATTTCCCTCTGCATTGTTGTGGCTTTCTAAACTACGTATTTTACACATTTCACAATGCTTCAAGCAAACTTTAACACCCTCTTATATATATATATATATATATTCTCTTGTTAGGTTAAATCTAAACACATCTAATGTATATTGATTAAGTTACTCAACAAAGGAAGCTCACTGGACATTAAGCTCAGAGCATAATTTATACAAATTTAAACGATATACAGAAAAGTCTCTTTCATATATCTAGTTGACAGACAACTAGTCCTATGTACATACATATATAATGTATATATACTCGCTCTACATGGCTGAAAAGATTGTCTATATACACATGTATATATATATATAGCTCTACATGGCTGAAAACAATAAATGTAATCTGAGTTTTTCGAATATTAATAAACATTCGATTCGTTTGCAATTATGCAAACAAGCCTCATTTTAAAGCCATGTCAGGAGAATGAACACTTTACTCTTGCTCTTGTGTTGGCATGTAAATAGAACCGCAGACACTAATGTTATTTAATTTTTAAAAATAATGTTATCAAAATTATTTAAATATATATATATATATACGAGGGCAATCTCAAAATAAGGTCTCCTTCCGATATTGCAACTTCCGATATTGCAACTTTTCCGTTAAAATCCTGTGGATGGTGCTTCAGGAAACCTCATGAACCAAAATGCAGAGAGCATCCAGAGTGATCTACCGATCTTTACGCATGTTTTCCTCAGAAGGAGACCTTACTTTTGGGATTGCCCTCTATATAATAACTGCGCGAAATTCGCACTTGGCTGCGGTAGCGTTCAACGGGCACCATTCTCAACGGCTGCCAAGCCAAGATTGTGCATCCCAGTGAAGCGCGCGCATGCTTGTTTGGGAGTGAAGGAAGCACCAATCACAACAGTGTTGCCAACAGCCGTACGAACAGTTTCTCGCTTTGGAAACCTTACTTTTGGGATTACCCTCGTATATATAAATTACAGAATAATCAAGACTATGTTCAAAACATTTTATTGCTGATAAAATGTTTTGAACATAGTTTTGATTATTGTGTAATTTATATTCCGGCTCTGTAAAACATCTCATGTATTTACATTGAGCTATTTTTCTTACTGGTAGTAAGGTGGTAATTAATTACTGACCTTTCCTGTTTATAACTATATATAGTGTATGTATAAGTATAAATAATAATATTATTATTATTATTATTATCATGCTTTCCAGCATAGTTACGTCCCTTTACGATCTGAGTTCAAATCTCGTCGAGGTTGACGCCGAGGTTGACTTTGC
>OZ024748.1:38073546-38078546 GCA_964016885.1 Eledone cirrhosa | reverse complement strand
GAGAACATGATATGAAGGCTAAAAAAACACTTGTTGATAGTGCAGTTTTAAATCAACATATGAAAAGTGGTTTTAGATTGATGTGTGATATTGGGAAAAATATTTTATTTAGAGAGGGGGGGAGAGAAAAGGATGAAAAGGGAAGGAGATGAGAGGGAGAGATGGGTGATAGAGAGAAAGAGATAGTTTTTATAACAGAGAGGAGATATATTTTATATAGAGGGGTTGAAAACCGTTGGAAGATACTGTATAAATTAAAAATTTTGAAAATTAACGAAGGGAGGATATGTGCGAGGAAAAAATATATTATATTTAGGGAGGGGTGGGGGTGGAAAGGATGAAAAAAAGGGGAGGAGATGAGAGTGAGGGTGGAAAGGGAGAGATGGGTGATAGAGAGAAAGAGATAGTTTTTATAACTGAGAAAAAGATATAATGTTTTAATATAGAGAGGTTGGGAACCGTTGGAAGATAATGTATAAATTAAAGGAATTTGAAAATTAACGAAGGGAAATTATGTATGGAGATAGAGAGAAAAAATAACGAAGGGAGATTATGTATGGAGATAGAGAGAAAAAAAAATAATGATTGTGGGTGAATATTCAAAAGGAGAAATGTAGGAATCTTAAAATTAGCAAAGAGAAAATGTTTATGTATAGGATTTGAGAAAAATAATGTGAAGTTAAAGTTTTTATATTGAATTCATATGTATTAATAATGAGTTCGTTGATGGGGAGAAAAAAATAATAATAAATTAAGGATGAAATTGAGATTAAAAAGATTTATGATAGAGAGAAAAAATAATAATGATTGCGGATGAATACTCAAAATGTCAAAAACAAATGTTATTGTTTTACGAAGAGATATAATGAGGGTGATGAGTAAACGGGTATTATAGAGTGTATAATGCCCTTTAAAGTAAGGTAGATGGGTATATTTTAAAGAATATATGAGTATATATTAAAAAAAATATATAATAATAAATTAAGGATGAAATTGAGATTAAAAAGATTTATGATAGAGGGAAAAAAATAATAATGATTGCGGATGAATATTCAAAATGTCAAAAACAAATGTTATTGTTTTACGAGAAGATAGGATGAGGTAAATGAATAAACGAGTACTATAGATTGTATAATGCCCTTTAAGGTAAGGTAGATGGGTATATTTTAAAGAGGTGTATGTATATGTGCCTTTGAGAAAAGATTCTAAATTGATAAAGAATTGAATATTAACTGTATACTTTGTGAAAAGTTCTATGGAATTTATGCAGGCAGATGGAAAACAAATCCGAGCGTCTATTTATTATGGATTCTAGGTTAGAGATAATGGTAAATTTTTCATTTAGGCAGAGATTACAGATTTTAGATAGAGAACTGTTCAAGTACGAGGATGCAGAAGAAATCTTTTTCCAAAAGATGTTATATTTAATGTTTTTGTCTTTTAAGGACCATATGAGTTCTGAGAGAGCAGTGTTAGTTCTTTTAAGTTTGTATTTGAAAGATGAATGATGATTATAGAGACGAGCTTTAAAAGAGGTGGAAGTGGAGCCAAAATAGGTGAAGGAGTTGGTGCTAGTTATAATTTTACATTCATAAATTAAGTTTTTATCGAGGCAATGGTTGTTGAGAGGACATTTATTTTTAATGCGGCAGTTGCAATTAGAGAGATTATTAATGAGTGATCTAGTGTTATCTATAGAAGGAATTGGATTGGAGAAGTTGTTTGCGATAGGAATAATAGGAATAATAGTTTCTTGATTTAGAGTTGGATTATGAACATTTAGCGAAGTTGTGTTTGACGTTGCATTTGGGTTTACAGAAGTTAGCCTAGGGTTTACAATGACGTCAGGAGTACTATTATTGTTATTATGAGATTCAATATTGGAAGGAAGAGATTTAGTATTTAATATTTTGTTGTTGTGTTTAGAAATGATGTTGGAAATATTGGAGGATGTAGAATACGAAAATTTAATGGTGTGTTTGTTAAATATTTTACTATAGATATGTGAGGGAGGGAAGCATTTATTTAAGGCACTAAAAAATAATTTAGGAATATTGTTATTAATAGAGATGGAGAAAGGAGCATTATACCAGATTATGTTTTTGTATCTAGGTCTTTTATTAAAATTATTGGAATGGTTATGATTAAATATTCTACTGTAAGTTTTCCTAGAATTTGTTTCTTTATTATATTTGATTTTATCTGGATAGCCAGCTTTAGAAAGTGCGTTATTGTAGTAATTGGCGTTAGCATCAAAGATGTTTTTATTAGAAGATATGTTAGATATTCTATTTCCAATATTATTAACTATAGCATTCTTGATATTGGTAGGATGGTTAGATTTAAAGTTAACATAATTAAGATTCTCATTGTTTTTATGGTAAGGGTAATATAGGCCAGTGTCAAGATTAAGAGATACATCCAAGAAATTAGCTAGTTTGGTACTATTATCAAATTCAATTTTTAGGTTATGTTGGTTAAAGAGATTACGTATATTGTTCTTAATAATATTAAGTTTAACTATATTGCAATTTAGGATAGTAAAGAGTCCATCGTCACGATAAATTCCACCGCGAAGTTGAGGAATTTTCCGACTCAAAGAGTTCAAAATGAAGATACCAATTAAATCAGTCAATTGGGATGAATCGGATGCTCCCATTGTGATGTCGAAGTTGTTAGAGGTATCGGCTCTGGTCCAATATTCGTTGTTGAACTCTAGGATGGTTTTACGTGCGGTGAGGATGATGTGAAGTTCCAATGATGTATCGTAAAACCAACCATGAAAATTTAGAATGCATAAACCTTGAAGCCTATGAGATTATGTCAAAACTTGGCATTGAAAAAAAGACCGAACCATTCCTCCCAAGAACTCCGAGGATAAATCTCAAGGATCACAAAAACAATTTTCGCACTGAACTACCTGTTAGATTAATCGCCCCCTCTAAATCTGATCTGGGGGTTGTTAGTAAAGCCATCTTGGATAGGATTATCCCACAGGTTAGTTCTAATTGCTCTTCTTTAAACCTAAATTTATGGTTTGGTACTTCTGAAGTGATTGGCTGGTTCAACAAATTGGATAATAAAAACAAACTAAAATTTATTCAATTCGATATTGCCAGCTACTATTCCTCCATTTCGCCTTCACTTCTCAATAATGCTCTATCTTTCGCACTTAAATATTCTGACATCACCACAGATGAACTTCACATCATCCTCACCGCACGTAAAACCATCCTAGAGTTCAACAACGAATATTGGACCAGAGCCGATACCTCTAACAACTTCGACATCACAATGGGAGCATCCGATTCATCCCAATTGACTGATTTAATTGGTATCTTCATTTTGAACTCTTTGAGTCGGAAAATTCCTCAACTTCGCGGTGGAATTTATCGTGACGATGGACTCTTTACTATCCTAAATTGCAATATAGTTAAACTTAATATTATTAAGAACAATATACGTAATCTCTTTAACCAACATAACCTAAAAATTGAATTTGATAATAGTACCAAACTAGCTAATTTCTTGGATGTATCTCTTAATCTTGACACTGGCCTATATTACCCTTACCATAAAAACAATGAGAATCTTAATTATGTTAACTTTAAATCTAACCATCCTACCAATATCAAGAATGCTATAGTTAATAATATTGGAAATAGAATATCTAACATATCTTCTAATAAAAACATCTTTGATGCTAAGGCCAATTACTACAATAACGCACTTTCTAAAGCTGGCTATCCAGATAAAATCAAATATAATAAAGAAACAAATTCTAGGAAAACTTACAGTAGAATATTTAATCATAACCATTCCAATAATTTTAATAAAAGACCTAGATACAAAAACATAATCTGGTATAATGCTCCTTTCTCCATCTCTATTAATAACAATATTCCTAAATTATTTTTTAGTGCCTTAAATAAATGCTTCCCTCCCTCACATATCTATAGTAAAATATTTAACAAACACACCATTAAATTTTCGTATTCTACATCCTCCAATATTTCCAACATCATTTCTAAACACAACAACAAAATATTAAATACTAAATCTCTTCCTTCCAATATTGAATCTCATAATAACAATAATAGTACTCCTGACGTCATTGTAAACCCTAGGCTAACTTCTGTAAACCCAAATGCAACGTCAAACACAACTTCGCTAAATGTTCATAATCCAACTCTAAATCAAGAAACTATTATTCCTATTATTCCTATCGCAAACAACTTCTCCAATCCAATTCCTTCTATAGATAACACTAGATCACTCATTAATAATCTCTCTAATTGCAACTGCCGCATTAAAAATAAATGTCCTCTCAACAACCATTGCCTCGATAAAAACTTAATTTATGAATGTAAAATTATAACTAGCACCAACTCCTTCACCTATTTTGGCTCCACTTCCACCTCTTTTAAAGCTCGTCTCTATAATCATCATTCATCTTTCAAATACAAACTTAAAAGAACTAACACTGCTCTCTCAGAACTCATATGGTCCTTAAAAGACAAAAACATTAAATATAACATCTTTTGGAAAAAGATTTCTTCTGCATCCTCGTACTTGAACAGTTCTCTATCTAAAATCTGTAATCTCTGCCTAAATGAAAAATTTACCATTATCTCTAACCTAGAATCCATAATAAATAGACGCTCGGATTTGTTTTCCATCTGCCTGCATAAATTCCATAGAACTTTTCACAAAGTATACAGTTAATATTCAATTCTTTATCAATTTAGAATCTTTTCTCAAAGGCACATATACATACACCTCTTTAAAATATACCCATCTACCTTACCTTAAAGGGCATTATACAATCTATAGTACTCGTTTATTCATTTACCTCATCCTATCTTCTCGTAAAACAATAACATTTGTTTTTGACATTTTGAATATTCATCCGCAATCATTATTATTTTTTTCCCTCTATCATAAATCTTTTTAATCTCAATTTCATCCTTAATTTATTATTATATATTTTTTTTAATATA
>OZ024748.1:38066046-38068546 GCA_964016885.1 Eledone cirrhosa | reverse complement strand
ACAATAAATATTTAAACAGCCAAACCAACCGACGATTTGAAAATGTCGGTTTCTTTGCCAGAATCATTTAGAATAAATATTATTATCCGGGATTAAAATCTTGAATGTTTAAAAATAAAATAAAATAAAATAAAATAAAATAAAATAAAATAAATAGAAATAAAAATAAAATAAAATAAAACAAAATAAAATAAAATAAAATAAAATAAGATAAAATAAATAGAAATAAAATAAAAATAAAATAAAATAAAATAAAATAAAATAAAATAAAATAAAATAAAATAAAATAAAATAAAATAAAATAAAATAAAATAAAATAAAATAATATAAATAAAAATAAAAATAAAATAAAATAAAATAAAATAAAATAAAATAAAATAAAATAAAAATAAATAAATAAAAATAAAACATAACATATAGAAAAAGTATGAAGAAATAAAAGCGATGAGTTTGTCATGAATTATTGAATGTTCATGGCTAGAGTGTATGTTTATTTGGTGAAACAACGGTTAGTTGGACGTGAGAAGAAGAGATTAATAAGATTACAGAGTGAAGTAGGTCTCTTAATAGAAGACGTCTTACAGTTGATGTATTTAGTCAGTTACAACACAATGACTGTTTAAGGTGGTTTACACATATATCTTCTCACATATACACAGATGTTGCTACCTGTAAGGTCATCTCTCTCTCTCTCTCTATATATATATATATATATTGTGTGTGTGTATGTATGTATGTATATGTGTGTGCGTGTGTGTGTGTATAATTAATTATATATGTATATATATTAATTGGTCTTTTTAAACTTATTTCAGGCTAAGGAGTACGTTTCATATACAAAATTAAATTATCCTATATGCGTGTATACACACACGCACACACACACACACACATACATATATATGTATATGTATCTCTCTATCTCTCTCTCTCTCTCTCTCTCTCTCTATATATATATATATATATATAAGTAAGATGTATGGTAGGTCGTATGTGAATCGCGATGATCACGTCTGACCTACCAAATATGTGACGGTAGCTAGTTAAGCTCTATGCGTATACGCAGAGTAGAAATATTAGTGAAAAAGAACAAAGGAACTATTATGACATTATAACAAGTTTATTGCCGACAGCCGTTTCGTCCGACCACATGGTGGGACTTATCAAGGCATATAACACACTACCAGAATGTCAATAGTTCTGGAAAGACTGCCACATATAACTACTTACATGCAATAATACTTTCAAAATCTAAACACTACTCAGAGTTCATCCAAGCTCTAAATTTTCTCGTTTCCTTTCCGTATCAAACTTAGTGTTTAAAGAGTCCCGACTGATTAGGAACAGACTTTATAGGGTTAACTTGATACTCTCTCTCCCTCTCTTTCTCTCTCTCTCTCTCTCTCTCTCTCTCTCTCTCTCTCTCTCTCTCTCTCTCTCTCTCTCTCTCTCTCTCTCACACACACACAATCTCTCTCTCTCTCCCTCTCCCTCTCTTTCTTTCTCTCTCCCTCTCTCTCTCCCTCTCTCTCTAACAGCTTCTGAATATATTTAGATATGCAGAGTTTTCCTTCGGAGGGTTATGAACTTAGAATATACCCAGGAGATATGTTTAAACACTTTTATCTTCTACGTCAAAAACATACAGAGTTGCTATAGTGCAAATACTTAAATACAGCGACACCACGCCATAATGTATGGTGTTATATTGTAACATGGTGTTATATTGTAACATCCCGCCGTGATGTATGGTGTTATATTGTAACATGGTGTTATATTGTAAGATAGTGTTATATTGTAACATGGTGTTATATTGTAACATGGTGTTATATTGTAACATGGTGTTATATTGTAACATGGTGTTATATTCTAACACCACGCTATGGTATTATATTGTAACACCCCGCCATGATGTATGGTGTTATATTGATGGTTGTAATGATGTTGAAGGCTTTAATACTATTGCAATGAAGTGTCTTTATTAAATATATGTCTTGTCAGGTATGAGATATAGAAATGACAGATACATAAGTTAATGGTGGAGAGGTAAATGATTGTCAAAATATTGTATTTAGAATTGGAGTTTACAATATTGACTGTATGGTGGAGGTAAATTCCAAATAAGAGCTACTATCTCACAGTCTCGCTCTGAAATAAGAGCTACTATCTCACAGTCTCGCTCTGAAATAAGAGCTACTATCTCATAGTCTCGCTCTGAAATAAGAGCTACCATTCTCACAGTCTCGCTCTGAAATAAGAGCTACCATTCTCACAGTCTCGCTCTGAAATAAGAGCTACCATTCTCACAGTCTCGCTCTAAAATAAGAGCTACCATTCTCACAGTCTCGCTCTGAAATAAGAGCTACTATTCTCACAGTCACGCTCTGAAATAAGAGCTACCATTCTCACAGTCTCGCTCTGAAATAAGAGCTACTATCCCACAGTCTCGCTCTGAAATAAGAGCTACCATTCTCACAGTCTCGCTCTAAAATAAGAGCTA
>OZ024748.1:38038546-38061046 GCA_964016885.1 Eledone cirrhosa | reverse complement strand
GCCGCCTGTCACTGGGTGCCACTGTGTCGCCTGTCCTGGGTAACACTGTGCCGCCTGTCACTGGGTGCCACTGTGCCGCATGTCACTGGGTGCCACTGTGTCGCCTGTCACTGGGTAACACTGTGCCGCCTGTCACTGGGTGCCACTGTGTCGCCTGTCACTGGGTAACACTGTGCCGCCTGTCACTGGGTGCCACTGTGTCGCCTGTCACTGGGTGCCACTGTGTCGCCTGTCCTGGGTAACACTGTGCCGCCTGTCACTGGGTGCCACTGTGCCGCCTGTCACTGGGTGCCACTGTGTCGCCTGTCACTGGGTAACACTGTGCCGCCTGTCACTGGGTGCCACTGTGCCGCCTGTCACTGGGTGCCACTGTGTCGCCTGTCCTGGGTAACACTGTGCCGCCTGTCACTGGGTGCCACTGTGCCGCCTGTCACTGGGTGCCACTGTGTCGCCTGTCACTGGGTAACACTGTGCCGCCTGTCACTGGGTGCCACTGTGTCGCCTGTCACTGGGTAACACTGTGCCGCCTGTCACTGGGTGCCACTGTGTCGCCTGTCACTGGGTAACACTGTGCCGCCTGTCACTGGGTGCCACTGTGTCGCCTGTCCTGGGTAACACTGTGCCGCCTGTCACTGGGTGCCACTGTGTCGCCTGTCACTGGGTAACACTGTGCCGCCTGTCACTGGGTGCCACTGTGTCGCCTGTCCTGGGTAACACTGTGCCGCCTGTCACTGGGTGCCACTGTGCCGCCTGTCACTGGGTGCCACTGTGTCGCCTGTCACTGGGTGCCACTGTGTCGCCTGTCACTGGGTGCCACTGTGTCGCCTGTCCTGGGTAACACTGTGCCGCCTGTCACTGGGTGCCACTGTGTCGCCTGTCACTGGGTAACACTGTGCCGCCTGTCACTGGGTGCCACTGTGTCGCCTGTCCTGGGTAACACTGTGCCGCCTGTCACTGGGTGCCACTGTGTCGCCTGTCCTGGGTAACACTGTGCCGCCTGTCACTGGGTGCCACTGTGCCGCCTGTCACTGGGTGCCACTGTGTCGCCTGTCACTGGGTAACACTGTGCCGCCTGTCACTGGGTGCCACTGTGTCGCCTGTCACTGGGTACCACTGTGCCGCCTGTCACTGGGTGCCACTGTGTCGCCTGTCACTGGGTAACACTGTGCCGCCTGTCACTGGGTGCCACTGTGTCGCCTGTCCTGGGTAACACTGTGCCGCCTGTCACTGGGTGCCACTGTGTCGCCTGTCACTGGGTAACACTGTGCCGCCTGTCACTGGGTGCCACTGTGTCGCCTGTCCTGGGTAACACTGTGCCGCCTGTCACTGGGTGCCACTGTGCCGCCTGTCACTGGGTGCCACTGTGTCGCCTGTCACTGGGTGCCACTGTGTCGCCTGTCACTGGGTGCCACTGTGCCGCCTGTCACTGGGTGCCACTGTGTCGCCTGTCACTGGGTAACACTGTGCCGCCTGTCACTGGGTGCCACTGTGTCGCCTGTCACTGGGTGCCACTGTGTCGCCTGTCACTGGGTGCCACTGTGCCGCCTGTCACTGGGTGCCACTGTGCCGCCTGTCACTGGGTGCCACTGTGCCGCCTGTCACTGGGTGCCACTGTGTCGCCTGTCACTGGGTGCCACTGTGTCGCCTGTCACTGGGTGCCACTGTGCCGCCTGTCACTGGGTGCCACTGTGTCGCCTGTCACTGGGTAACACTGTGCCGCCTGTCACTGGGTGCCACTGTGCCGCCTGTCACTGGGTAACACTGTGCCACTGTAAATATTTGACTGTGTGAGTCACACATTTCAATGGGTCTTAGAAATACTTGGTGATACCCATCACTTTTCCAAGTGTCAAGTCCCTCACTAGCTTTAGATATTCATATAATAAACAGATAAAATAAAGATGGCGTAGCCATACAATACAACAGGAGGAACATAATAACACCACTAACGATGTTGCAGATGTACAACGAAAGAACTTTGTTAGACTATATATATGTGTTTGTGTCTATATTATATCTGTATTTTTTACCGTTGGTCAGTCAATGGTAAACATTGAGGACCGAATGAATTAACTGATATAAAAGATACAGAAGCGAAAACCAACCAAACAGTGAATGTGTTCTGTTAGTATTTCTGGCAATATGATTACAACAATATGACCCTCCCCAACTTTAAAAATATATATATATAATAAATGTTTTTACTTTAGGCACAAGGCCAGCAATTACCCAGTGCATTACTGGTACTTTATTTTATCGACCACGTAAGGATGAAAGGCAAAGTCAACCTCGGCGGGATTTGAACTCAGATCGTAAAGGGACGTAACTATGATGCAAAGTATGGCGTCCGACCCTTTACCAGTACTGCCAACTCACCGCATATATATATATATATATATATATATATAATTTATTTATAAAACTGCTTATATATTGTATTTTATCTGAAGAAGGCATGCCATATTTTTAATATGGTATCCCTGAAATATGTATAATGAAATAAATATGGTTTTATAAATATAGTTTCCATTTGTTTAATATCGTATATATATATACACGATATTAAACATATATATATATATATATATATATATATATATATATATATATATATATATATATATATGTTTAATATCGTATATATATATATACGATATTAAACAAATGGAAACTATATTTATAAAACCATATTTATTTCATTATACATATTTCAGGGATACCATATTAAAAATATGGCATGCCTTCTTCAGATAAAATACAATATATAAGCAGTTTTATAAATAAATTTGACGTACCATAAAATATTGATCAACTTCCATTTAAAAAAGTTGGTTTGGTAGTGAAATGTTTGTAAATATTTAGTGTTAAGCACAGTTAGAAAGAAAGACGTAGAGAAGGAATAAATGTATGTAAAGAAAAACAGAGAGAGATAGAGAGAGATATGGGAGAGAGAAATAGTGAGGAGGTGAAAAATGAGAGGCAGCTGAGGTAACAGATGAATAATAATAATCATCATACAAATTGAGAGATTTAGGAAGGAGGGAGTACTGTAATTATTTATTTATTTATTTATTTAGTTATAGTGTTAAGGAGACGGAGATAAATAAAACATAATTAAAGAGAAAACAGCGATACTTAGATTACATCATGTATAGAGGGAGGAGAAGAAAGCTATATCTAGAGAGAAGGATGACAGATTTACAACTTTACGTTATATCCCATCATTTTGAATTATCAATTCATATGAATTGGATATTATACTGTAAATATCAATATTCATGAATGAGACATAGATATATAATCTCTCTAGATATAGCTTTCTTCTCCTCCCTCTATACATGATGTAATCTAAGTATCGCTGTTTTCTCTTTAGTTATGTTTTATTTATCTCCGTCTCCTTAACACTATAACTAAATAAATAAATAAATAAATAATTACAGTACTCCCTCCCTCCTAAATCTCTCAATTTGTATGATGATTATTATTATTCATCTGTTACCTCAGCTGCCTCTCATTTTTCACCTCCTCACTATTTCTCTCTCCCATATCTCTCTCTATCTCTCTCTGTTTTTCTTTACATACATTTATTCTTTCTCTACGTCTCTCTTTCTAACTGTGCTTAACACTAAATATTTACAAACATTTCACTACCAAACCAACTTTTTTAAATGGAAGTTGATCAATATTTTATGGTACGTCAAATTTATTTATAAAACTGCTTATATATTGTATTTTATCTGAAGAAGGCATGCCATATTTTTAATATGGTATCCCTGAAATATGTATAATGAAATAAATATGGTTTTATAAATATAGTTTCCATTTGTTTAATATCGTATATCTACTCCAAAACTTGTTGAGTGCTTTATATCAGTTATAAAATATTTACTCGTTGTAACCCAACAATTTTAAATAAAACTTTTGCATATATATATATATATATAAATATATATATATATATATATATATATATATATATATATATAAAAAGTTATATATATATATATATAAAAAAGTTTAACCCCGGCGGCAGAGCTCAACCCCTTTCGACGGCTATTTCTGGACTCAAAAATACCCGTCGAAACAGCTTGAGCTTTGCCGTCAGGGTTAAACTTTTTCCTATTACCCACTCTACTACCCTAAGTATATGTGACTGCGTGCGTGTATATATATATATATAATAGATAAACATATATATATATATATATATATGTATATATATATATGCATATTTATTATATATATATACACATACATATATACATATATATATATATATATATATATATATATATATATATATATATATATATATATATATATATATATTTATATATATATATGCATATTAATTATATATATATACACATACATATATACATACATATGGTGGTTGCCAACTCGTTTTCGAGTACGGCCACTACTTTATATCCATGTAGGAGAACCCCTACCGATGGGCTGAACGAGTGTGACTTTTTAGTCCAGCCAGCGACTTGAAAACTCTCGTACAAACACTACACTTGTGACAATTATTGACACATAGTACTGGGCCCATGGTACCATGTGACGACAAGTGCAGAGAGATCTCCAGATATAAAGCAATGCCTGTGCCGTGAAGCTTTTATAGTGAGCAAAGGCACTGCACAAAGCCAGTCCGACTCTCTTAACCAAGATGATATTTACAAAAAAGAAGAACAAGTTAACATTATTGGATACCATCAGGGTTGCAGGTGTTATATCACAGTTTTCCTTCTCCTAGGATTCTGCCTTGACAAAGGCTAAGGGGTCATCTCTCCCGGTGATTTTGGATGGCAATTGACTCTTAAGAGCTCCTTTGCTCTTTCACAGGTTTTGTTTTTAGTCCTGCAGGATGTCCAAAGTCACCCTCCTCACCAAGAAAGCTTGGTGGTGTTGCCAGTTTAGTCGCCAACGACCCGACCATGAGACAGGTTGTACTGGGATACATGTTACCAGTAGCACCAACTGGTGACCTGACATACATATATATACATATATACATACATATATATACATATACATATACATATACATATAAATATATATTGTTTACAGACAAACAAACCGAGCATTATAATAAATGTTCAGTAAACCGATACGTGCATATATATATGTGTGCATGTATGTATATATATACATACTACTGTACGTCTGTATACATATATGTATGTACGTATACATACATACTTACATTTAAGTAATGCCGTACTAAGAGTGAGAAATGAAATTTCGTTTCATTCTATTCCATTTGTCGTTTTCGGTGCGCCCGGCCGACTGAACTCACTCGATATGCAAATTAGGCTGCTCAGCCGTTAATATGCATAAGGAAAGTATATACTTTCAGACGTTTAACCATCTGGCAGGAAGGTATACGATGCTGACGATAGCTAATAAGCTTGAAACTAGTACATCGTTCCTGTGTCAGTGTTGAACAAAAAGGTGACGTGGTTGCCTAAACACTGTACGGCGTAATTCGGGCTGTTTGTTTGTTTACAGACAAACAAACCGAGCATTATAATAAATGTTCAGTAAACCGATACGTGCACATATATATGTGTGCATGTATGTATATATATACATACTACTGTACGTCTGTATACATATATGTATGTACGTTTACATACATACATACTTACATTTAAGTAAGTGCCGTACTAAGAGTGAGAAATGAAATTTCGTTTCATTCTATTCCATTTGTCGTTTTCGGTGCGCTCGGCCGACTGAACTCACGCGATATGCAAATTAGGCTGCTCAGCCGTTAATATGCATAAGGAAAGTATATACTTTCAGACGTTCAACCATCTGGCAGGAAGGTATACGATGCTGACGATAGCTAATAAGCCTGAAACTAGCACATCGTTCCTGTGTCAGTGTTGAACAAAAAGGTGACGTGGTTGCCTAAACACTGTACGGCGTAATTCGGGCTGTTTGTTTGTTTACAGACAAACAAACCGAGCATTATAATAAATATTCAGTAAACCGATACGTGCATATATATATGTGTGCATGTATGTATATATATACATACTACTGTACTTCTGTATACATATATGTATGTACGTATACATACATACATACTTACATTTAAGTAAGTGCCGTACTAAGAGTGAGAAATGAAATTTCGTTTCATTCTTTTCCATTTATATATATATCAATTTTCCTAATTTCTCATTCTTTCTTCTGATGAAGGACTATATATTAAGTTAAGTTTATGTTCAGTATTCGCCAGTAGGTTGGAGAAGCTACCCCGGAAATTGTGGACTTCTTAGACTGGTCCTTAACTGGAAGTCATCATATTCGGATTTCTCATTTAATAGAGTTTAGAAACAATTCTATTTTATTGTCTGTCGTTAAAAGGTTCTGTGTAACCCGCCATTTTCTATAATGTTCCTCATTTGTCCGAATAACATAATCTCGTCCGTTGTCCTTGTGGCAAATAATAGAAGCTATTATCATTATTATTGTTGTTATTGATGGAAGAAAACAAAGGAAAGAATAATGTGATGTTAATGGAGATTTAGTGGAGCACAGAAACACAATATGGCGGATGACATAGTATTGATTGATTGTGTGTGTGTTTATTACACTGAATGTGTTTACTACACTGTGTGTGTGGTGTTTATCACAATGTGAGTGTGTTTATTACATTGTGTGTGTTTTTATTAGTGTGTGTGTGGTTCTTTATTAGTGTGTGTGTGTTTATTAAAGTGTGTGTATGTTTATTAAACTGTCTGTATATATTTATTAGACTGTGTGTATGTGTTTAAAGGCCAGCATGTGTATTATTAAACAGTGTGTGAGTATGTTTAATAGACTGTGTGTGTGTTTATTTCACTGTGTGTGTGTGTGTGTGTGTGTGTGTGTGTGTGTGTGTGTGTGTGTGTGTGTGTGTGTGTGTGTGTGTGTGTGTGTGTGTGTGTGTGTACGACGGTAGAGGATGATAGTCTTTATTTTGGAATATATAGTCTGAAGTGACTGCGGGAAAGAGAGAGATGGAGAGACACAAAGAGATATGGAGCGTAATATAAAGAGAAGTATATATATATCTCTTTTACTCTTTTACCTGTTTCAGCCATTCGGCTGAGGCCATATATATATTTTTTTTTAGGAGATGTTGGTTGTTTATCGACACCTCAGTATGCAGATTGGAGCACTCAACGAAGTACGCAGGTCGGTTTGTTTACTCCGGCGTAATATATATATATATATACATATTTATATGTGTATATGTATATATGTATATATATATATGTATATATGTATATATATATAATGTCTTAAACCATTTTGTTTGTTTACCCTAGCGTCCCCTTTATTTACGTGTCCCAACGACTTTTTTTAGCCGTTGCTCGCACCAACCTGAGGTATATGGCCTTTAATGCGACGAAATGCCTACGACGGTTGGAAGGCCACTGATGAGGACAAACTTTTTCATATGTAACCCATTTGCAGCGCCGCAGCTCCATTATTATCATATTTACACATTTATTTTTTCCTCCGCTGCCACCAGTCTGTTTCGTTCTTTGTCTTTACCCTTTCTAGCAGTCTCTCTCTCTCTGTTAGCCTCTTCCTCACCTTTCACTCACTCACTCTCTGTCACTACCTCTCCTCCTCCCCTTTCTTCCCGTTTGACCTGTCCGTAATCCTTTTCTCGCGGGCACTTGGCCAAGCCGGTATGAATTTTTTTTCTCTCTCTCTCGTCTGCGACTTCACAGAACTTATGTTTACCGAATTCGCAGACCAGACCCCTTCTTCCTCCCGTTAGACCTGTGCGAAATTCCTTCCTTGCTCACATTTCAACCAGGTTTGATGGTCTTTATTCTCTCGTTCACGATTCCACCGAATTTATATTCATAGAAATCTGGGACTTGTTTCTTCTTCATCACTTTCTGTTGCTTAAACCATTTTGTTTGTTTACCCTAGCGTCCCCCTTATTTACGTGTACCAACGACTTTTTTTAGCCGTTGCTCGCACCAACCTGAGGTATATGGCCTTTAATGCGACGAAATGCCTACGACGGTTGGAAGGCCATTGATGAGGACAAACTTTTTCATATGTAACCCATTTGCAGCGCCGCAGCTCCATTATTATCATATTTACATATATATATATATATATATATAAAAGGCAGATTGTTGTTGTTGTGTGTATGTGTGTGTGTGTGCATGTTCCATGTTTAAACATTTGGACAATTTCAAACCGATTCGACTCAATGTCTGTAAGAATGTTGAAAATGGTTTAACTTAGGTCAACGACTATTTATTTCATTCAAACTTACCCACAATTACGGAAATATTCTATAAAACTAAATACATGACGCTTTACCCCTCCAATACGATCTGATATCCTCTCTCTACTCTCCTTAAAATTCGATAAAACTACATACATCCTGCAACTTTCTCTTATATACGCTTAAACTTACAAATTTCCTTTAGGAACGCCGAAGAAAGAAGAGAGAGAAGAGAGTGCGAGGGAGAGAGAGAGAGAGAGAACGTTTGTTTTTGAGTGTGGAACGGTCAAACATTTATTTACTTCAATGACAAAGAGATCTTATTACATTTCATACGAAACAACAATTATTCAAAAGCAACAGATAAATTTATTCAACAACAAAAAAAATAGCGATAAATCTTTTTTAAAACATCTATCAACGAACGGGGAAGAAAGAAGTATCAATTCATTTACTATACACAATAATATCCTCTATGAGGTCACTAAACCGGCTAGAAACAGCAGCTAACACTCCCCCATATCACACCCCTCCCTACTGTCTTAAATTTAGAAAAGATATCCTCTATGAGGTCACTAAACCTGCTAGAAACAGCAGCTAACTCTCCCTCATATCACACGACACCCTACTGGCTTAAATTTAGAAAAGATATCCTCTATGAGGTCACTACCTGCTAGAAACAGCAGGTAACTCTCCCCCTCATCACATCCCTCCCTACTGTCTTAAATTTAGAAAACACACATTAGACAACCATGCAGAACAACTCCATCGCAGTTCTGTTGTTCGGCTGGCATCGTCTACGCGCGTGTTGCGCAAGTACTGTGAAACAATAAATTTCAACACTTCTTTGCACAGAGATATCCATAGGCGAAACTACAATTGTCACTGCTGGCGCAGCTCCTGCTTCGGCAGTCCAAGTCTGCAATTCATTCACCCAGTGCCTGGCAGACAAAATAGTGCTGCCATAAAATGGGTGGTGCAACCCAACATTGGTAACTTACTGACCCCGAGCAACGCCGGGCTTTAATGCTAGTATATATATATATATATGTGTGTGTGTGTGTAAGTATATAGATATATATATATATATTGTATATATATATATATATAAAAAAATGTAAGTCCAAAGAATCATTAGATAAAATATATACAGTATTTCCTCTCCCAATCAGTATAAACCAACCACATAAAAAATCATTTAAACGAGGCTATAAGTTTGAAATATACTTATAAAGGAATAATAGACAAATGATACAGATTATTTTCCGCGATGTACAGCTATATGACACTTATCTAATTATTTCTTCTAGCCCGTAGAAGTTGACCAGACAAATAGTTAACTACACGGAATTAGGTACAAAATAGAAGTTTGAAGAGAAAATGCACATAAATATTACCAGAATTCTCATAGTCTCTACCACCTGGTGGTTTCGTTCCGCTTTTTGGATATACCCGGTCTCGGATAAATCCATGAGGCTTGGAACTCATCAGGAGATACCCCAGACTGGACTAAGATTCTTCTACCATAATCCCCGCCAGGAATGAATTAAAAATGGCTACGAACCATCACGTGGCCAGTGATATATATATATATATACACTTATATATATATATAAAACAAAGAATGTCTGTGTATCTGTTTCCCTAAAAATCGAGAAGTAGCCACCTTTTTTTTTCAAACTTTACACACGTAATACGTATGGCCCTGTGAGTATTTTGAGCAAAAACAATTTTCAAATTATTTAGTCCTAGGGATAGAATTAGTGAAGTGGCCAATGTCTGTACATAATGAGGGAGTGAGAGGGAGAGAAAGAAACGGAGAGGCGAAGTGACGAAGTCGCTCTCTACACCTCCTCTTCCATCTCCCCATTCGTCACAGAGTTTTTCGATAGAGGGAAGAAATGTGAGTGAGTTACAAAGAGAAAGAGTGAGAGTGAAAGAAACAGACATACTAAAAGAGGGGGAGAGCGGGAGAGTGAGGCGACAGACGCTGTGTTTGATAAATGACAGTGGAAGAGGGGAAGGAAAGCTATAACTAATTAACATGTGTGTGTGTGTTTGCGTGCGCGTGAGTGTGTGTTCGTGCAGCGTTCCACTAAGAGTTAAATCTATTAACATGTGTGTGTGTGTACGTGCACACGTGCGTGCGTGAGTTTGCGTGCGTTTGTGCGTTTGCGTGTGTGAGTGTGTGTGTACGTGCGTGTGGCGTTTTACTTACGCCATTTTTTTTCAGTGACAACATATTCACTAACTTACACTCATTCCAACCGCTGCTCTTACTGTTACCCCTCTCCCTATCCATATCCCGGTTAAGATGGCACTCATGGCTTAGCAATTACATACTCAACCGTTCGGAAATCACATGCATCGGTTTTTAATTCAGTGACGAGTTTACTCCTTACTCTACCAGTAAGTTTCAGTGTACTTCGTCCTGCTTTTAGGTCATGCTTCGAAGGAAGAGATACTCCATTGGGCGAAAAACTGCGAAAGCAGCAACAACAAGAACAGGGCGAGAAAACAAATCGTCAGTAGAATCTTCTATTCGACGGTCGCAAGATGCTAAACGTGCTGCCACCAGAAGAGCACTTGAAACAGACAACCAACGTACCATTCGCTGAACAGCTGATGCCGCATCAACTTCTGTTGCACGAGCTGCCGAGGCGGAAGACCAGCGTAAAAGACGTCGCAAGAACGAGACATTCGACTAGAATGTAATGCTCAACGAAGGGCCTTTGGGCAGGGTATTTCAAGGCCGTGACGCTCACGATGGTCCTTAAAAGCATACGAGTACAACCCTGACTTTGATTACAGTGGCCATCCAGACATGTGAATTGGGAGTATGTCAAAGACGTGCTCTTTCTGCAATGCAAAAAAGTGGCCCGGAGTAACACCTGGTTTGTGTTGCGCAAATGGAAAAGTAAAATTACGTCCACTGGAGGATCCACCACAACTGTTGAAGCTCCTATATTCAGGCAGTACTGCGGAGTCACGGCATTTCCTGACTTACATCCGGAGGTATAACTGTGCTTTCCAAATGACATCTTTTGGGGCGAACATTGTCAAGGAAGGCAGATTTATGCCCACATTTAAGGTGCAAGGTCAGGTGTACCATAGAATCGGATCCCTCCAACCTGCCGCCAATCAAGAACCTCAATTTCTTCAAATGTACTTTGTTGGGAATCTCAACGAGCAGGCAGCCATGAGGAACTCCATTCACCTGGTACCAATGTTGAGCTTATAAGGAAATTGCAAGACATTCTGCACACAAAAAGCAGCTATGTAATTAGCTTCAAGTATGCCTTGGAAGCAGATACCACAGCCAATTTTAATGTGGTAATTGATGATCCTTATAATTATCCTGCATGCAATGAAATCGCTGTACTTATGCATGGGGGTCAGCATAATCCACGAGACATTGTCCTCAAGCGTCGAGAGAGCACTTTTTAGCGAATCAGCGAAACACATAGGTCTTACGATGCGCTCCAGTATCCACTTCTCTTTGTAAATGGTGAAGAGGGCTATCAGTACGAAATTCACCAGCATAATTCAATAAACCCTCAACACTCCGTCAAAAAACCAGTTTCATGCATGGATTTCTACTCCTACCGCTTTATGGTTCGCCACGATTCCTTCAATCACCTGCACCAATCAAGAGATCTACTTCAGCAATTCGCCGTTGATATGTGCGCAAAAATTGGAATCGGAGAGACTGTGTTTCATACGGTCACACCAAAGGCAACTGCGGTCCGAGAGCTACATCCATCTCCGAGATGCCATCAACAATGACGCAGCTCCCAGCAGCGTAGGAAAAGTCTGCATTCTCCCCTCCACCTACACCGGAAGTCCGTGCTACATGCACGAGAGAACGCAGGATGCTATGACCTACGTACGGCATTACAGCAGGCCCGATCTGTTCATTACATTCACTTGCAATCCAAAGTGGAAGGAGATCGGGGCAGAACTGTTCCAAGGGCCAAAGACAGGCATGAACTCCTGGCCCGAGTCTGGCCCAGTAAAGTGCGACATGTACACCGTAGAGTGGCAGAAGAGGGGCCTCCCGCACACCCACATCCTCATTTCGCTGTCAACAAATATATCTTCCAATGACATTGACAGCATCATCTCCGCAGAGTTTCCCACTCCGTATATAGACAAAGACCATGTGAAGACAAACATAGTCCATGGTCCATGTGGGAGGGGTTTCAATTTAAATTCACCTTGCTTGAACGACAATGTCTGCAGCAAAAGATTTCCCCGAAATTCCTCCAAGAAACCCAGACTGGCGTTAACGGATACCCACTGTACATGCGACGCCAACCCGGAGACGGTGGTTTTACAGCAACAGTTGGACAGAACGAGGTCGACAACAGATGGATAGTGCCATACTGCCGATTTCTTTCCAAGACCTTCGGTGCTCACATCAAATTCAAGTTCTGTAATTCCGTCAAGTCAATCAAGTACATATGTAAATATGTGAATAAGGGTTCAGACACTGCTATGTTGGGTCTTCAACAGGACAACAACCGTGATGAGGTCACGCAATACCAAGTTGGTCGTTACATCAGCAGAAACGAGGCTTTCTGGCGTATTTTCGGCTTCCCTATACACCAAAGGCACCCTGCAATTGAACAGCTGGCAGTCCCCCTGGAGAATGGTCAAAGGGTGTACTTCACTGACATGGTGGAGGAACCACGGGAAACGACCCTCACTGCATTGTTCAAATTTTGTCAGGCCAATTCAATTGCTCAAACCCTGCTGTATCCTCAGGTGTCGTCCTATTACATATGGAATAAACAACAATGGGTTCGCAGAAAGGCAGGTCAGCCTGTTGATGGACATCCTGGCATAAAGTTTGACAGTTGCCTAGGGAGAGTTTACACAGTGCACCCGAACCAGCATGAGTGCTTCTACCTCCGTCTTCTGCTACATGAGGTAAGAGGACCCCAGTCCTTTCATGACCTTAGAACTGCCGACGGTTCCATGTGGTGCAGCAATTACAGGGAAGCTTGCTTCAAGCGCGGCCTGCTAGAATACGGTACGCAGTGGGATGCCTCTTTATTCGAAGCTGTTGCATCTCAATCCCCTATGCACCTACGAGCTCTATATGCAGTACTGCTGCAAACTTGCGAACTGAGTAATCCTATCTCTTTGTGGCTCAAGTATAAAGATGACTTATCCGAGGACTACAAACGTCAGGCGCAAGTGCAATACCCTGAGATGGAACGTACCAGCGACGAGGTCTTCAATCTAGCGTTGATTGACATAGAGGATATAGTTGCATCACTCGGCAGAAATTATTTGCCCTCATATGGTTTGCCCCAAACACTCCGTACAGGGTCAAACGTACTTCCTATAGCTCTTCTCCAAGAAACGTCCTACGACGTCGATACTTTTACCAAGTACGTCCTTGAAACTTAACCACAACTTCTTCCGGACCAACGTCGTGCTTACACCATTGTTGCCGACCATGTGCGCCACAGAAAAGGAGGTATGTTCTTTCTGGATGCTCAAAACATTTTTAACGAGACTCCTCCTTGCAAAGGTCAGGATGCACAAGGACATTGCGGTTGCTGTTGCCTCTTCTGGAATTGCTGCCACTTTGTTGCCCGGTGGCAGGACTGCACACTCCAGTTTTAAATTGCCTCTCAATTTAAGAGCGTCAGAAATGCCTACTTGCAGCATCAGCAAGACCTCCGACCAGGGCCAAGTCCTAAAACGATCTCAGCTCATTGTGTGGAATGAGTGCACCATGGCCCATAAGGGAGCTCTGGACGCATTAAACAGAGCTCTAAAGGACATCAGAGGCTACCAGGCTCCCATGGGTGGTGTTACGCTTCTGCTTTCGGGTGACTTCAGGCAGACTCTTCCCGTCATTCCCAAAGGCACAAGAGCAGATGAGGTCCAAGCGTGCCTAAAGTCCTCTCCTCTGTGGCGCCATGTCTGGACACTGATTCTTACAACCAACATGAGAGCTCAATTACACGGCGACCAAACGTCCGCGGAATTTGCAGAGGACATTTTGAAACTTGGCGACGGCAAAATACCTCTGGACGCTGCAGGAGAGCTGGAAGTGTGGCCATTTTATACCTCAGTTAATTCTGCAGGGAGGGGGGAGGGCTGAAAGACAAAGTGTTTCCAGATTTGGGAGACAATTACCAGAACCACGCATGGTTGTGTGAAAGAGCAGTGCTAGCTCCAAAAAAACGTCACTGTTAACAAAACCAACGACCAACTACTGCATTCCCTTCCTCGTGTTCTTCACACTTACAAATCTGTTGACACGATGCCAGATCCCAATGAAGTGGTGAACTTTCCGCCGGAGTTCCTCAATTCTTTGGAGCCCCCAGGACTACCGCCTCACATGCTTCTCCTTAAAGTTTACTGGATTATGCTGGTGAATTCCGTACTTATAGCTGTCCTCACCATTTTCAAAGAGAAGTGGATACTGGAGCGCATCATAAGACTATGTGTTTCGCTGATTCGCTAAAGAGTGCTCTCTCGACGCTTGAAGACAATGTCTCGTGGATTATGCTGACCCCCATGCATAAGTACAGCGATTTCATTGCATGCAGGATAATTATAAGGATCATCAATTACCACATTAAAATTGGCTGTGGTATCTGCTTCTAAGGCATACTTGAAGCTAATTACATAGCTGTTTTTTGTGTGCAGAACGTCTTGCAGTTTCCTTATAAGCTCGAAGTTGGTACCAGGTGAAATGGAGTTCCTCATGGCTGCCTGCTCGTTGAGATTCCCAACAAAGTACATCTGAAGAAA
The DNA here is from genome assembly GCA_964016885.1 of Eledone cirrhosa. NCBI lineage: Eukaryota > Metazoa > Mollusca > Cephalopoda > Octopoda > Eledonidae > Eledone > Eledone cirrhosa. The sequence goes on along the minus strand of OZ024748.1, from coordinate 38,046,021 downwards.
TTGAGGTTCTTGATTGGCGGCAGGTTGGAGGGATCCGATTCTATGGTACACCTGACCTTGCACCTTAAATGTGTGCATAAATCCGCCTTCCTTGACAATGTTCGCCCCAAAAGATGTCATTTGGAAAGCACCATTATACCTTCGGATGTAAGTCAGGGGTATGGATAGGGAGAAGGGTAACAGCAAGAGCAGCAGTTGGAATGAGTGTAAGTTAGTGAATGTATATATATTTGAGTGCAGAAGTAAATGATAAAGTAGAAAATCAAACTTTCCAGTTGTTGTCTTCCTGTTTCTTCTACAACAACTACAACGGTACGCGATCGGGACCACCCACAGCCCCGGCGTACAGAACGGAGAAGGCGTTTCCCCGGAGGACGACAAGGGAGACGGCTGGAAAAGCCACTCCAACTCGCGGGGCTCACACCTGCGTCTGGCCAGCTCAGCGCCTATGGTGGTGAGTAAGGAGGTAGCCCTGGGGCCGAGGACACCAGAAGTCTCTATTGCCAGTGGTAGACCGCAAACCTGTCGGAGAGCGACCGGTATTTGAGCCCCTCAGCCCGACGTGCAGCAGAACCTGGGTCAGTCTCAGACTGCACCAGGTTGCGGCTGCAGAAAGTGTCGGTGCAAGTGGCATCCTAGACGAGGGGTTTGCCACCGCGGAACGGGAAGATGGTCATGCCATCTGGCCTTTTGCCGTCTGCTCGATCCAGCCCCACCGGCTCGAGCTGGGAAGGGAAAGTGAATATGTTGTCACTGAAAAAAATGGCGTAAGTGAAACGCCACAGGCACGTACACACACACACTCACGCACGCACGCAAACTCACGCACGCACGTGTGCACGTACACACACACACATGTTAATAGATTTAACTCTTAGTGGAACGCTGCACGAACACACACACGCGCGCACGCACACGCACACACATGTTAATTAGTTATAGCTTTCCTTCCCCTCTTCCACTGTCATTTATCAAACACAGCGTCTGTCGCTCTCCCTCTGCCGCTCTCCCCCTCTTTTACTCTGTCTGTTTCTTTCACTGTCACTCTTTCTCTTTATAACTCACTCACATTTATCCCCTCTATCGAAAAACGCTGCGACGAATGGGGAGATGGAGGAGGAGGTGTAGAAAGCGACTTCGTTACTTCGCCTCTCCGTTTCTTTCTCTCCCTCTCACTCCCTCATTATGTACAGACATTGGCCACTTCACTAATTCGATCCCCAGGACTAAATAATTTGAAATTGTTTTTGCTCAAAACACTCACAGGGCCATACGTATTACGTGTGTAAAGTTTGAAACAAAACGGTTGGGTACTTCTCGATTTTTAGGGAAACAGATACACAGACATTCTTTGTTTTATATATACTAGCTGACGTACCCTGCTTCGACCGGGTAAACAGATGATAAGAGAAAACAGGTAAAAGAGAAAATGACTGTATTGGATGTTTGTCTGATTACAGTATGAGGCGAGTCCGTGGTGTCTGTGTGATACCAAACACAGTAAAAAAAATCTTCCAGATATACCAGATTCTTCGTTGTACCGTTCGTGCATAGTATATGAACAATTCTAGGTGCCCCCACCTAGAATAGTGACCTCTAGGAGATGGTTCATCTTCTGCCTGACCGTAAAACGTGTATCATTTCATAGACGTGGTTGTTCCACTTTTCTCAAAAGGATGATGGAAGTTCCAATCTTTTATATTATATGTAGATATAGATATAAATAATTAATATAAAAGATGATGCTCAGTCAGTACGTCTTCAACCGTGGCTGCTTGGCTACAGTGTTTCGTTGGCGTTGTTCAGCCAGCTCCTCTTCATTCATGGCGGCACGTCTTCGCCTCTGAAGTTCGGCGTTCCGATGGCGCTGTTCGACCCGTTTTTCTTCATTCATGGCCGCAAGCCGTCGCCGCCGTAGGTCACTGTTTGATAAAGTCGAATTGATTTTATTATCAGTTTTCTTTTCGAGCAATTGTCAAAAAATGACACAATAATAAATATAAAAATGTCCGTCAATGTAAAAAAAGGTCCCTATTTACTCCCTTCACAACTCTGTGTATGTTAGACTGACAGACAGGCACACAGACAGATAAACTGCGTGGCGATTGTGGAACACCGCAAGTACACACACATACACGCATGGAAACGCACATACGCACGCAAACTTACACACGCACCCGTGCACTTACACACACGCACACACTCACACAAGTTGATAGTTTTTACTTTCTGTGGAACGCTGCACGCACGCACACATAAACATACGCGCTCGTACTTACACACGCACACATGGTAATAGTTACAGCGTTCACTTTGCCTCTCTGTTTCTTACTCTCCCCTCTCACTCCCTCATTGGCATTATGTATATTAATTTAAATTTGGCGTCGTTGAGGTGGGAGGAGACGTTTGAAACCTATGAACCAATGATAATCGAGAATTATGACACACGGAATACTGACATTGTTGAAATTAATATATAGACTAGCTGATGTACCCAGCTTCGCCCGGGTAAACAGATGATAAGAGAAGACAGGTAAAAGAAAAAATGACTGTATTGGATGTTTGTGTGGTTACAGTATGAGGCGAGTCCGTGGTGTCTGTGTGATACCAAACACAGTAAAAGAAATCTTCCAGATATACCAGATTCTTAGTTGTACCGTTTGTGCATAGTATATGAACAATTCTAGGTGCCCCCACCTAGAATAGTGACCTCTAGGAGATGTTTCATCTTCTGCCTGACTGTAAAACGTGTATCATTGCATAGACGTGGTTGTTCCACGTTTCTCAAAAGGATGATGGAAGTTCCAATCTTTTATATTATATGTAGATATAGATATAGATAATTAATATAAAAGATGTCCGTCAATGTAAAAAAGGTCCCTATTTACTTGAAATGGTTTATACAAATACAAATTAATCTGGATATGGATAATATGCTTATCTATAAGTGGTCAGCTATAATAATAAAACAACAAATTATATGACACAAAAATTTATTCAGTAATTTCCAGGCTCTTAGTCAATATTGCCCAGAGTTCAACTCAAAGCTTCATTATAGACAATATTCAGGGTTGTTCCTCTGTTAGTGGTATCAATTGCAAAATTTACACCATCAGGATCGCACACTCGAGATGCAGCAACATACAGTTGCCCATGGCTGAATGCTGGATCATTCACGTAGACACCGACTCGCTTGAAAGTCTGTCCCTGTGCCTTGTTGACAGTCATGGAGACGGCCAAATTGACGGGAAACTGTTTCCTTTGCCAAATGAATGGCAGCAGATCTTCACTTGGTTTCAGCATGATCCTCGGAATGAGAACCGAGTCCTCTCTGCCTGGGAGTTTAGCTTCTAAAACTCTTCCGTTAATCAATCTCTCAACAATCAATCTGGTACCATTGCAAAAACCTATTTTATGATTGATATTTCTAAGCAATATAATCGGCATACCCTTTTTCAACCTCAAAATATGTGGGGGGAATCCGGGTATTTGAAGTGAATTCAGATACTCAGTCGAAACATCCATATTGTTCTGCTGATTAGGCTCCATTGCATACACACTGACGGTCAACCATTCCTCTCCAGGAAACATTCCGGCTACTTGTGAATTTATTTCATCGACCGTTGTATTCGTATGAGTTAGAATAACGCGTTCCGATATCCAGGAGATATTCTGCCAAAAAGCATTCAAATTAGGGAACACCCAGTCAATCAATGCTTGGTGGTCCAGTGGAATGACCGAATAGTCTGGGATTCTTACAGTCTGATTTCACCAACGTGTGGCAATTCATCGTTTCCCAACTGCATCAACCATCGGCCGTATGTCTCAGCCTCTTCGTTTTGTCCGAACATACGAAGTCGCATATTACCGTGTAATCGCAAAACTCTGAAATGGCGCCACAACGGGGACTTTTTCAGACATGCATCGACAATTTGCGCTCTTTGAGCATTCCTAACAATTGGTAGCCCCTGTCTGAAATCGCCACCAAGAACGATAGTCTTACCACCGAATGGCAGGTCACTACCGCAGATATCTCTCAAAGTTCTGTCCAATGCCTCCAGCAAATATCTGTGTGCCATTGGAGCCTCGTCCCAAATAATCAGAGACGTATTGCATATAAGGCACGCGAGTTCACTTTGTCCTGTAATGTTACAAACACTCAACTCATCCGGAGCCAATGGAGCCTTGAAGCATGAGTGGAAGGTCCTTCCACCACTCAGCAAAGTGGCAGCGATCCCACTGGTGGCCACAGGGAGAGCAATCCTCTTCTGAGCTCTGACTGCCGATAACATAGTGTTGAAACAGAATGTCTTTCCAGTGCCTCCTGGAGCATCTATGAAAGCACAAAGTTGCTCATTAGTGGAAATCGAGTGGAGAACGCCATCGACCAATTCTCTCTGAGGTTGGGTCAGCATTGGCATACCTTCATCCACAATACGTTGCTGTTCCAGTGGATCAAACTGGAATAGTTCCCTCCGATCGAGTGGCAACCGTCTAAGCTGCAATCTCATGTTCAATGCTAAGACACGTTGCTGAATTTCTTCATCAGGAATTGGCAAATTGAAATCTCTTAAACATTTCAAATGAACTTCAAGCAGTTGCTCAATATTGAGCAAAACAATAGCTTTAATCAAATTTTCATCATCGACCTGAAGATGATGCCTAAAATCATCAGCCATAATTCCCCAATGGCGTTCAAATAACTCTCTTGGATCGGCAGGATTGCAGAATCCTAGAATCGTGACAAACAACTGCCTTATTTGAGCTGGCATTTGTGTTGTTCCTGCAGCTTCCATGGCGTTATTCCATTCAGTGTCATCCTGAAGGAGTCCCAGATGTTGACACACAGCCTGGTATGTTTCATATTCCACGCCATTGATTGTTTTCAAATCAGCGAAGCTCTGTTTACCTCTCGAAAAATAATTATGCAACAGAATTCGGAGATATAACACATCACCAGATGCTGGATGGACATTACAAACCCGTCCAATAGTCATGAATCTCAACTTTTGTTTTCTATCATTCCATTTCTTTCCCTTCTTATCCCACGTGTATGTGCGAAGGGAAATCGCAGTAGAGTTGCCTTTGATCCGGGTTCAAAGCATGTTCACTATTATGCTTGAACCACTCAGTCAATTCCGTCTTAGGAGGTGGTGCGTTAGCAATTCTTTCGACACCTCTTCTAGTGTCCTGAAAACAGAGCATTTGCCTATTCTCTAAGTGAACTGTCAGTTTCTGAACGCTGGGTTTGCGTTCATTGAGATCAAAATCGAACAATCTCCAGCAAGCTTCGCTAGATCCAATCAAGCGAACATCCTGGAACCTGCCAACTTCATCTCCTTGGTTCGCTTCCTCATTCCTGACATTGATCATTGCCCCATCATGACCTTTGTAAACATATTTGAATAGGTATTACAAGCTTTCACTGAGCTACAAATTTCCATATAAATATGACAACGATATTTCATAATCAAATATAGATTGTATGGCTCAGCCCATTGATATGTAACCTGTCGACCCTTTACATTTTCGACCAAACCGCCATCTGCAGGCGACCGTCTTCTGTATGAGGGATGAGCATCCCCATCGTCCCAGGAAGTGTTCGTGACAAAAGATTTCGGAAATTGCTTACTGCATTGGCCATTTTTCATGCAAGGCGCTTTCCGATTTTCCACTCCGCATTGGTTGTGCACCATTGACTTTGCCACCAAGTTGCGTAGTGCCTCATTCTCCGGCAGTTCAGCACACACAATGCTGTCGACATCCTCAGCACATCTCAATTTGCAATCTCTATGTAAAATGATTAGCAAATGTGCATGTGGCAATCCTCTTTTTTGGAATTCAATTACGTATGTAAAAGCAACTATACCTCCAAAGATTCCCTCTTTTTCCACATCATCCATTATCTTTTTCAGATATCCTTTGAATACTCTTGCCACAATATCAGAACGGTCCTTTGGCTGTTGTCCTGGCAAAAGTGCATCCTTAATATTAATCCATTCAGGATTGCATGTAACCGTTATAAACAAATCTGGCTTTCCAAACTTTCTGACAATAGACATTGCATCCTGATAGCGAATGTTCATATATCTCGGGCCGCCGATGAACGACGATAGCAAAATGATGCGTCGACCAATTTGCTTTTAATTGGCATCATCAGCTGTTATCGCATCCTGTATATTATTATACAATTCAGCTCTGATATGTTGCTGATGTGTATCTATATAATTTAGCCTTTGATTTTCGATCTTTGTGAATGCCATACAACAGTATTCCTGGAACAATCTGCTGGCTTGAAATAGCGCATTTCTCTGTTGATTCCTCTCGTTCAAATGGAACGCGTAAAAGTCGCGAATCGAATTATTGTGTCTATTGCCACCTCCCTGTTGATGCTGATTCTCATGATCATCTAAATGAACAGACATGTTCCATCCATTTTCACCTTTTGGGAATGAAAGAACATAATGCAATGGATCGTATGCCCTATTTGACTCATTGATTGTCTTGAGACCACCATCTCTGCGATTAAGGACGATATCTCTCGATCCAGGCTTATCGTCCATCAATACAGCAACTTCACGAAATCCTTCAGGGGCATTATATCGCCGTTCGTGTTGATTCCTTGGCACTGCGTCAGCCTTAATCACCAATGTTTTCTGCTGAACATTTTGCAGTTCAGCCACCAACATGAAATCCATAACATAAGGATTACACTGTCTAAGCCATGATTGCAAATCACGGATCAAATCACTTAACTTTTGCCGTTCAAGTTCAGTTATATTTCCCGGCAACTTCATCCAACCGATCCTGATATCCTCCTCCGATTCACTATAATCTGGATCGTTAACGTAAATTTGAGCGAATCGAGGCCTCTCTCCTGGGGTAACTTCTAAATTACCGATACAATGATACAAACGGCCTTGAATGACTCATTCGGTTGCTATGTTCCACTCTCAAACATCTCACTAACTCTCTGCGATGCTAAAGCTAATGAATTGTTAATTTGCCGCGAATATTTGCGCAGTAATCTACCTCGGTCTCCTTGATCATCCCACATACTTAGTATTTTAAACTCCGGTGACTCATTATCATCCGGCATTCGCAAGGGTTCTAGTTGAACTGCTCCTTTATGACAGTACATTATGGTCCACGTTTTTTCGTGCCTCCAAAGCAATGCTCCACAATGTGGACACTCTGCTCGTCCACCAATCTGAAAATGACACGGTTGCCATGATCCATTTTTAATATCATTCGTTCGCATTCTGGCCTCTTTACTGGAATGAGGAGCACTTTGGCGACACATTCTCTGAACTTCTGTATTGCGCTGGCGCTGTTCAGCCAGCTCCTCTTCCTTCATCGCAGCACGCCGTTGCTGCTGAATTCTGGCCATCTGCTGATGATGCTCAGCCAGTTCGTCTTCAACTATCGCAACACGCCGTCACTGCTTGGCTCCAGTGTTTCGTTGGCGTTGTTTA
>OZ024748.1:38028546-38033546 GCA_964016885.1 Eledone cirrhosa | reverse complement strand
ACACACACACACACTCACATACATACACAGAGACACAGACACACACACTCATAGACATACACAGTGACACAGATACACACACAGACACAGACACACACAGAGACACAGACACACACACATAAATGGACAGGTTGAGAGGTATTCTGATAGATACACAAATATTGCTTGACTCACAAGAAATAACCTTTTAATTGCATCTCTGTCACCAAACAATATAACAAAAATAGAGAAATATATAATAATGTGTTTGTCTTTGCCAATAGCTTTGCCAATAGCAGATGAAAGTATATATATATATATGAAAGTATACATATATATATATATTAATTCAAAATATTAACAAAATAAATATTCTTGTAATCAATTATATTTTATTATACATATTTCAGAGGTACTGAGTTAAGTTCAACAGTACGTCCTCATCAGATAAAATAAAATGGTTAAGATTGAATCTTAACCATCTACTATGTCCGGGTATGTCATGTATCATTTTATTTTATCTGATGAGGACGTACTGTTGAACCTCTGAAATATGTATAATAAAATAAAATTGATCACAAGAATATCTACTTTGTTAATATTTTGAATTAATATTAATAACTCTGGAAAACATTAACTGTTGAGTGTTTCCAATCTATTGTAAAACTCATTCTTTGATGTATTCATTGAACCTTGTTTAACTCTTAAATATATATATATATATATATATATATATATATATATATATATATATATATATATATATATAGACATATATGTATATGAAAGTGTATATATATATATATATATATATATATATATATATATATATATATATATTTCTGTATCATTTTTATAAATATTTTCCATTATTTTTCAATTAACCCATTTATTATCCGAGGTCTGACCATTAATCAATCTGGGCCTTCTCTCTATATCAGCCTGTAGGTGAGATAGAGGAGAAGAAGGAGGAGAGGAAGGGGGCACCCGCTCATTGTGCTCCTGAAGAGGAGGGTTGTACATTTTTTCGGGGGGGTGTGCGACCCACGTCAACGCCCCCTCCCTATTGAGGACTTCGTTTGTTAAATTTAATTTATTATATTTTTTTTTACACGTCTTTTGAAATGTATGTAAACTCCCCGCCCCCCTTGTATTTGTCCCAATCTTTGATGCCCTGGTGGCAAATAAATAGAAAATAATCTATGTTTTAGGGCATAAATAGTCCGCCTTATATATATATATATATATATATATATATATATATATATATATATATATATGGGTGGCCCTTGGCAATAGATAATGGTTCGAAAGCTCCAACCCCTAATCCTGTTCCAATCAATAAAAAAAACAAGGTCTGCAAAAGTTCAGCACAATCGGACAACTGTTAGGCGACCTTCAGCGGTTTTCGGTAACGATCTGTAAAACAAATTGTTTCTCAGTTTCATCTCTTGTGAGAATGTTATTGTAATCCTGAATGAGTTTGACACTTCTTTCTGCAACATCATTCACAACAACTGTCTTCTCAAGTTTTTCAAGTCCACTTTTGTAACCAGGATCATCCTTCCATGTTGAAGGGTCTTTGTTGAGGAAATCGGTGCTGATAGAAAACCTCGTGAAGAAAGTTTTTACACCAGGAGTTACAAAAGATAAAAACTCAATGTTTGTAAAGGAAGAAAAGTCATTTTGGTGCAGAATGTACCTCTTCAGTTGATTTTTTTCTTCTTCCTCTTCTTCACATTTGTCTGCTTCTAGCATAACTTGAGCAATATTTACCTTAACCTCTCCTTGCTCTCCTTTTCTCGTTGCCCTCCTTGCTCTCCTTTTCTCATTGCCTTCCTTGCTCTGTTTTTCTCCTTGCTCTCCTTGCTCCCCTTTTATCCTTGCTCTCCTTGCTCTCCTTTTATCCTTGTTCTCCCTTTCTCCTCGTATCTATGTACTTGTTTAGATACAAATACAATGAGAAAAGGGGAGCAAGGAGAAATATGAAAGCAAGTATAGTAAGGAGAGTATATATATATATATATATACGGGGTAACAAATAATAGTTAAATGCAGTCCACTTAGGTATAGTCCAGTTATGGTATTCCAGGTAGTGGATGATATCAACGCTTGGCTTGGTTTGACTCAACAAGGCGTTTTCATAGTGATGCTGCGGGTATGCTGTAATTCCTATGTTGTAAACACTTGGAGTAATAATAAATCAGGAAAGAAGGTTGACATGGTTTGCTATACAAAAAAGGTTTTTAATCTCATAGCTGACAATTGTTTCTCTGACCTGGTAGGTCTAGAGATCGCTATTCGCTTATTTTCACGTTACTCGATCGCCAATACAAAATTATAACCAGTCAGTTCTTCGGAGCATGCGAGAATGAAGAGAATACACAGGCAAGAAAAGAATATACAGGCTACTATATGAAGTAGTAATGGCATTCAGTTAGAACAATAACAACAATTACAACAATGCTATTAATAAATTATTTGAGGAGACCCTGACATTACTTAGGTGGGGGGTATAGTGTATCTAAGATTTCGGCGTGTAAAACTAGCTGTCATGAGGCAGAGTTAAAAGTTAGAAAGATCTATCTTCTGCAGACATAGAATTGCCACTAAATTCATAAGATTCAAACATCCGTGAATCGAACCAACACAACATAGCTTTAAATTAGGATACCTACTACCCACAGAAATATACTCATTAAGTATACTCTAGCCTTCACAAGTCTATACCACACAAATGTCTGTAAGTACCTCATCAACCCACAAACTTATTCCTTCTCAGCTGCTGCCATCATTTGATCCTAAATCCTAGTTTTTCTCAAATCACTACTACAATGTAACTTTACCTTCCTTTTGCCATAATTACAATTAGCACGCTTATCTCTTTGCATGTATGTATATTTTTGTACGAGTGTATATTGATGTGTATGTATGTGTCTATGTACACATGCATGTGTATATATATATATATATATATGTGTGTGTGTGTGTGTGTGTGTGTGTGTGTGTGTGTGTGTGTGTGTGTGTGTGTGTGTGTGTGTATAAATATATGCGTATATTACTTCCTTAACCTCTGTATTAACTCAACAACTATTTAGCTTTGACAGTGTTGTCCCATTCATGTATATTAATGAAGATGAAAAGAAAGACTGTAAACACTGGCTTATCTTTATAATTTAAAATTGATACACACTTCGATACTCTGTACATGCCAAACTTTTAACTCTGCCTCATGACAGGTAGTTTTACACGCCGAAATCTTAGATACACTATACCCCCCACCTAAGTAATGTCAGGGTCTCCTCAAATAATTTATTAATAGCATTGTTGTAATTGTTGTTATTGTTCTAACTGAATGCCATTACTACTTCATATAGTAGCCTGTATATTCTTTTCTTGCCTGTGTATTCTCTTCATTCTCGCATGCTCCGAAGAACTGACTGGTTATAATTTTGTATTGGCGATCGAGTAACGTGAAAATAAGCGAATAGCGATCTCTAGACCTACCAGTTCAGAGAAACAATTGTCAGCTATGAGATTAAAAACCTTTTTTGTATAGCAAACCATGTCAAGCTTCTTTCCTGATTTATATATATATATATATATATATATATATATATATATATATATATATATATATATATATATATATATATATACATATACATATATATATATATAGAGAGAGAGGTAGAACACTGGAAGGTAATATCCGTAGTGGCAGAGCACTCAGTCCATGGGACGAGTTAGGTAGAAGTGGTAACACAACAGTTAGTTCACCATATCGAGAACAATTGTTTCACCTTAGCGGATATTCAGCTCGTAATGGACATGTTTATTCGGAACTGTTATACGGAACTGTTCCGTATAACCACATCCATTACGAGCTGAAGATCCGCTAAGGTGAAACAATTGTTCTCACCACCACAACCAACACCACTACAACTACTACCACTACACACCAGCGCTAACAACACCACCACTACCACCACCACCACTACCACCATCACCACCACCACCACCACCACGAACTGTTGTGTTACCACTTCTGAGGACGTTAGCCCCCCCGGTGTTTCCATTGCTACGGATTCCTAAAACCGTATTTCTTTGGAGATACGAAATATTTATACATATTGTATGAAGCTATGCTTGAAGCGAAATCCTATTTCTTTTCTATTATAAGTTGAGCCAACTTTTGCAGCTTCGTATGCAAATGAGATTAATCACCTCATTTATACAGACGAGAAAACTATATATTCTCGCCTGTCTTCTAGTACAGCAGTCGCAAGTGGTGGGAGGGACCGTCCTAACGATGACCAGTTAAACTTGAAATGCATAGACTGTTGTCCCTCTTGCTTCTGCGTTAGCCCCCCCCCCCCGGTGTTTGCATAGCTACGGCTTCCTAAAACCGTATTTCTTTGGAGATGCGAAATATTTATATATATATATATATATATATATATATATATATATACATATTACTCAATACCAAGTACTCATTTCTCTCAGCTGTCAACCACATACGTATATATGTATATTAGAGTGGCCCTTAGCAATAGGTAATTTTCCGAAAGTTAAAATTTTGCTGCTCCCACAGTGAAAAATAGGTGTTTACCCTATTCCTGCGCTCTATCCCCAGCTTTGCAAGTTACCTTCCCCATTATATTCATTGTCTCTTATCCTTCTAATACCAAGAATAAGTCTGAACAAGTTTTTAATTTAAGAGAAAATTATATAAGAGATAAACAAATTTTATCTGAAAAATTGACTTTCTGGGAGAAAACTTCAAAATTTCACGGCTGATGAGGGTCGCCTTGCAGTTGTCTGCCTGAAATAAAATGTTGCATAGAATAGTTTTTTTTTGTTACTTGGAACATGATAGGGAGGGGGGGGGGGGGCTAATATATATATATATACACACACAAACACACACGCATATATATATATATATATATATATACATATGAAAAATGGCGTGCTGCGTTGTTGCAAATAGGATACATATGAATAAAATGAGACCG
>OZ024748.1:38013546-38021046 GCA_964016885.1 Eledone cirrhosa | reverse complement strand
TGAGGTCCCATATTTGGCTCGAAAGTGTAGTGGCGTGACGCCGGGCGGGGTTTCGGAAGGTATGTCTGTGTTGGTATAGCCGGGTCTTGAAGTCACATGCGGTTAATCCTATATAGGCTTTGTTGGAGGCGTCCGTCCTCACGTTGCACTGGTAGATCACATTACGATCTCTGCATCTGTTGTCGAGGGGGAAAATGGATCCATCAGGACAGTTGCACCTCCTGGTCGGCTCTGGGTCAATATCTAGGAAGTGATCTCATGGTTCAGCAATATGGAGGAAAAACGAGACACTAAATTCATCCAGTTTGACATAGAGAGTTACTATGCTTCAATCACCTTACCGCTACTTACGGCTGCCTTGGACTTCGCCGAAACACTTGTGCCCATCACCGACCAGGAAAGAAACATCACCCTCCACGCCAGGAAGACAGTCTTACTCTTCGACAACTCCAAATAGATAAAGTGAGCTCCCGACTGACCCTTCGACGTCAGCATGGGCGCGACGGATTCGGCTGAGGTCACAGATCTTATAGGATTATTCCTAATAGCCAAACTCACCGATTTGTTTCCTGCATTCGGCGGTGGATTGTACCGTGATTATGGGCTCCTTACTCTTAAAGGGTACTACCCCAGTAGTACAGATCGGGTCTGTAAACAATTAATCAGCTTCTTCCGCGACTGGGGATTTAAAATAACCCTACAAACGTACCTGACCCGAGTTAACTTCCTGGATGTTACCCTCGACCTCGATAATGATCTGTACTACCCATACAGGAAACCTAACGACAACCTGCACTACATCCACCGCCGGTCAAACCATCCTAGGAACATCACCAATAACCTGGTTAAAAACATCTCCCTCCGCATATCTCGTTTGTCAGCTAATGAGCAGATATTCGAGGAACATGCGCCTTACTACAACCAGGCCCTCAAGCAGAGTGGTTTCCGGGAGGAAATATCCTACTGTCCAGCTTCCATTAGTGGAACCAGCAGGCGACACCGCCGCTCACGCAGCGTAACATGGTTCAATCCTCCCCACAACGCCGAGGTGACAACTCCTATCGGGAAAATCTTCTTTAGGCTCATTGAAAAACACTTCCCACTACAACACCGCTACCACAACATAATTAACAAAAATACCATCAAACTCTCCTACAGCACCACACCAAACTTTGCACAAAACATCGTCTCCTCTAACAACAAAAAACTCAACCCCCATGGAAGAAATAACCGAAATAGCAGTGGAGAGCCGACCAGGAGGTGCAACTGTCCTGATGGATCTATTTTCCCCCTCGACAACAGATGCAGAGATCGTAATGTGATCTACCAGTGCAACGTGAGGACGGACACCTCCAACAAAGCCTATATAGGATTAACCGCATGTGACTTCAAGACCCGGCTATACCAACACAGACATACCTTCCGAAACCCGGCCCGGCGTCACGCCACTACACTTTCGGGCCACATATGGGACCTCTAGGATAACAATATTACCTATGATCTCACTTGGAGCTTACTGTCCAGAGCCAACTCTTACACGGGAGGACGCCGTCCGTGCAATTTATGCTCGGAGGAAACTTTACAAATGCTGTTCTCGACGGACCAACTCTTAAACAAGAAAGATGAACTGGTAATTGCATGTAAACACCGATTGCGTAGGACTTACCTCGCCCTCAAACTCGATAATGAACCGGGGGGGGGGGAGGGTAGACTAGGGCTATAACACCCCACTTGCCGATTTTGTATCGGGTAACCCCTGCTTGCAAAGTTAGACCTAATATCTTCTTCTATATCTTTTTATCACTTCCTCTATATTTCCTTCTTCCCCCATCTCTCCCCAGTCCTCCCACCGCAGCCTCTTTCTTTGTCGTCGTCCTTTTACTCTCTCGCCCACCCGAGGCAGCCCCTCGGTCCCTTGTAGCCTCAGTACCACCACCTCCTTCCCCTAATCTATGATAGATTTGGCCGACTCCGCTTTTTATAGCATATGTGTTAGACCCGGATACTAGCCTTCTTATCCGATGGCCGCACCTTTTCCGTGCTTTCTATATTTCTTAGTGGTATCTTTGCTTTAATTTCACGTATATCAGTATTTATTTATTTTTTTTGGGGGGGGGGGGGGATTCTGAATTAATTTTCCGTATCAAATTTTACATATACTTCGTACGAGCATTTATGTAGTTTGCACTAGAATTTTTGTAGCGTGGCGGCACCCTTAGAGATAGTATTAGTATTCTTTTTCGGGATTCTGAATTATTATTTCGTATTAGTTTATTTTTTTTGCACTGGGTGGTTGCTGGCCTTGTGCCTGGGGTAGAAACCTTTATTTTGTACTGGTCTCGGGACTCTGATTTATTATTTCGCGGTAGTTTCTTTAGTATTTTGGCCCCCCCCCCCCACTTGTTGACCCGTCACCGTAAGATACATTCGGTTGTTTACTTATGCCTCTTAAAAGGGTCACATTATAATTCCGTCCCACCTAGTAAACCTTTCTTTAGTCTAGCAGTACCAGTGAGAGACTTGATAGCTGTCCTTAGGTTATAGTAAGCAGAAATTGTTTTTTTCTTTACACTTAATTGATTTTTAACACTCCCGGTATTTTTCTATATATTTACCCCATATTGTTTTACTTATTGTTTCGACTTCCTCCCCCTCCCCCCCCCCCAGTATCTTCTTTGACCTCCTGCCCTGCCGTAGTTGGAACTATCAACGCACGACTGGGTTCCTTTCCACCCCCTCTCCCTCTATCTTCTACTGGCAGGTTCAGCTACCCCTTCCCCCCAGAAATTGCCATGAGAGAATTATTATGTCTCAACAACAAACTTTTGACCAATCCTTGTGACAATCACTTTTACCATATATGAAATTACCCCCTGAGAAGCTCGGCTATTCAAATACCAGAATAAAAATGTACATTTAGTCCAGAATTAGCCGTCGAAACGACTTGAGCTCAGCCGTCGGGGTCCTACTCGTTCCTATATATATATATATATATATATATATATATATATATATATATATATATACATATGTACATATATATATACATATATATATATATATATAAATATATATATATATATATATATATATATATATATATAAATATGTATATATATATATGTATATATATATACATATATACATATATATATATATGATATATATATATGTATATATATACATATATACATATATATATATATGTATATATATATTTATATATATATGTATATACATATATAACGAAGGAAATGTGGCGGAAATGCGGCAAGGAACCAGATGGACCATAACGCACCAAAGTACTCAATACTTAGGTGAGTAGAGTGGGTAATATGTATATATATATATATATATATATATATATATGTATATGTATATATATATGTATATATGTATATATATAAATATATATATATATATACATATATATACATACATATACATATACAAACATATATATATGTATGTATATATACATATGTGTTTGTGTGTATATATATATACATATATACATATATTACATCTATACATATATACATATATACATATATATACATATATACATATATACATATATACATATATTTATATATATATATATATATATATATATATGTATATATATATATATATTTATATATATATAAATATATATATATATATATATATATATATATATATACATATACATATATATTTATATATACATATATATATATACAGTATACATATATGTATATATATGCTGTATATATATATATATACATATGTATTCTATTCTATTCTAAGGCGGGTAAAATTCCCGAGATCCATGGACGAGTTCTTTCCAGCATTATCGCTGCCATGTCCTGCGTCTCCAATAGACCAGTGTCTGTCCTTAGGGCATCAACATACGTTAACCTTGGTCTTCCTCTTCTCGTGTGTCCATGTACGGGCTCCCAAAGGAGCACTGAGTGCAATGTCAAATCTGGATGTCGGTGAGCATGTCCAGCTAACCTCAGTCTCCTCTGTGTCACTTTTGAGCTGACTTTTGGGATGCTCCCATACAGCTCTGAGTTTTTCATCCTCAGTGTATACTGATTAATGTTCAGAGCCATCCTCAGCATTCTCGTGTAGCACCCATCCACCATCTGAGTGAGTTTCTTGGTCAGTATCCAAGTCTCAGACCCATACAGCAGCACAGACTCCACTACAGCAATGAAGAGGCGGATTTTCAGGTCTCTACGAAGGTCCGACTTCCACACCGATCTCAAGCTGTGGCACGCCGCCCAGGCCTTGCTCTTCCTCTCAACCACATCATCTTCCGTATTCCCAATCTTTGCTCCCAAATACAGGAAGCCCTCAACCAATTCTAGCGGCTTCCCGCTTACATTAGTGATCCCCTCTGGCTTCTCAACATTCTCTACCAGATATTTTGTTTTAGTCTCATTCATTCTCAGCCCCACACTCATCGACACAGTCTCAACCTCCGGCATCAAATCCTCTGCTTCCTTCACTGTATTTGTCACCAAAACTATGTCGTCGGCAAATTCAGCATCCGATACCTTTTTCGCCCTAACTCTCCTGCTCTGAGCCGGTGCCACAGTAAAGCCAGAGTCCTGGTGTTTCTCCAGTGCAAGGCGCATACAATAGACCACTAGGATGATAAAAAGATATGGAGCCAATGTATCTCCCTGGAGCACTCCAGCCAGTATCTCAAAGAACTCTGTCATCCCATCAGTTGTAATTACTTGGGCTTTGGTGTTGGTGTAGAGCAGTGATATCAGGTCCACTATCTTCTTGGGGATTCCATAAGCCTGTAAGATCTTCATCAGGCAGTAACGGTCCACAGAATCAAAGGCCTTCCTAAAGTCAATGAAAACCATGACCGCAGGAAGGCACTTTGCTCTAGATCCCTCTAATATCCTCCTCAGCATCAGGATGTGACTGGTGGTTGATCTACCCCCTCTGAAGCCGTTCTGGTTGTCCCTGAGCTTCTTCTCCATCTCAGGCTGGATCCTGTTAAGAATCATCCTGTTGAGGGTCTTTGCCACAAGTGACGTCAGTGAGATCCCCCTGTAGTTGTTGGTGTTAGAGAGATCTCCCTTCTTTGGCACTGGGACGATGTTACTGATCCTCCACTGATTCGGGGCAACTCCTCTCTCCAGCGCCCCGTTACAGAACCCCAGGATGATATCATCAAAATCACACATCTTCATCACTTCTGATGCCACTCCATCTTCTCCATGAGCCTTGCCCTCCTTGATCCTCTTCTTGGCTCTCTGAAGCTCCTCTCTGGTGAAGTGCTCTGTCTCAACATCCAGTTCCTCAAACAGCCGCCTGATCTCCCCAGTGCTCTGGCTGTGGAGGGTGGCTCTCCTAGTAGGGTCCTAAAATGGTCTAGCCATTTCCTCTTCCTATCCTCGGGCCCCGTTCCCTGGATCTGACTCGAACACCTTCTCTTCCTCCCTGTGATCTCGTTGATGATCATCCAGCTCTCCTTACATCCAGATCTGTCAACCGCTCTCTCCACACTTCTGATCTTCTCTATCAGTGCCTCCTCTCTGACCTCAGTGTAAGCGGTACAGAGCTCTTCCCTCATCACCTCCACAGTCTCCATCCTCTCCTCCGTAGGATCAGCATAGAATTGGTCCTTGGCAGCTTTCAGGTGTTCTCTGGCTGCACACACTTTTGGGTTTGCAGAGCTGACGTGCTTCCCTTTGTTCTTTTTCCTCGGCACCAGGGTTTCACTTGCTTCTGCCACTGCATTGGAGAAGTGCCCGTACCTCCTCGTAACACTCTCCTCAGTCCATCCAATCTCTCTCTCCTCTGACACTCCACAAAGAGCACTAAACCTGTTTCTCACTTCCACTGTGAACCTCTCCTGTAGCTTATCATCTTCCTTGAAAGCTCCCCAGTCATAGATTTCTCTCCGGGGTCGAGCCTTGCTCTTTCTTAAGCTCACCCGGACCTCACTCATAACAAGCCGGTGGTCACTACCCAGTGTACTGAAATAGCTGTATGGTTCTGTGTTCAGAACACTATTCCGCCACTTTTTTCTCACCAGAATGAAATCAATCTGGGACTTGGACAGGTGCATATATACATATATATATGTATATACATATGTATATACATATATATATGTATATATATATATGTATATATATATATGTATATATATGTATATATGCATATATATATATGTATAAAAGTGGATGAATACTTCAACAGGCACTATGTACTTGTAGAAATATGCAAGGTGTTTATAATATTTGTGGTTCAATGGCACTAATTCGAGATACCAGAACAATATAAAATAGCTGAGCAAGCGGTTATCAAACAATTCTCTAAATAAATTAAAAAACGATTTAAATAATCACCTGTTCTATTGCTGTTACCGACGGTTTCATCATTCCAAAAGATTGGAAATCCAAAGAATTTCAAATGGAAAGAAATGAATCTTCAGACAGCTTATTTCCACACTATAAGGTTGCTAGCCTTACAGTAAGTAAATATTTCGCTTCCTGCCCAACGCATGCGGTCAAGCCGTTAAAATGACACACACGCAAAATCAGGTCGCAGATAATAGCTGTTTATTATAAACATGTTGATATTGCCACTAAAATTAGCAGCATTATTCAACGTTTTGTTCTCTACATAAGGAGAAAAATTATAAAAGTGGATGAATACTTCAACAGGCACTATGTACTTGTAGAAATATGCAAGGTGTTTATAATATTTGGAAATTCTTTGGATTTCCAATCTTTTGGAATGATGAAACCGTCGGTAACGGCAATAGAACAGGTGATTATTTAAATCGTTTTTTAATTTATTTAGAGAATTGTTTGATAACCGCTTGCTCCGCTATTTTATGTATACATATATGTATATATATGTATATATATACATATATATATATATATACATATATACAATATATTAACAAATGGAAACTATATTTATAAAACCATATTTATTTCATTATACATATGTCAAGGGCCACCAGAGCAAATTATGGTGAGCTTTCATCAAATAAAATATAATATAGGTTAGTTTTATGAATAAATATTGACATACCCTTAAAAGATGCAACCATTCAGTTTGGAATCTCCTGGATAGTCATATATGTATATATATATATGTATATATATATACATATATATATATACATACATATATATATATATATATATATATATATATATATATATATATATATATAAATTTTAGTACAGCATAGACGAAGCTCTAGTATACTGCCAAGCTAGCGTGTAAGCTTATTCGGTTTGTAGCTTTAGCACTCAGATGAGGTAAGACCCCAGAATATAACATTATGTTCCGACAGCTCAGCAAATTAGATATAGCAGTCGACAGTCCGACCGCATCACTAGAGCAACGAAAATACAGGACCCAGGTAAAGATTTTTTACTGACCTGGACATAACGCTGAGGCTGGGTGTAAAATATATAATCCACATGGTGTTTCCACAATATTGATCGCAAAATCGCACGCAAC
>OZ024748.1:37711046-38001046 GCA_964016885.1 Eledone cirrhosa | reverse complement strand
TTGGGTTACAGAGTCGTGAGGGTTATTGGGTTACTGAGTCGTGAGGACTATTGGGTTACTGAGTCGTGAGGGCTATTGGGTTACAGAGTCGTGAGGGTTATTGGGTTACTGAGTCGTGAGGACTATTGGGTTACTGAGTCGTGAGGGCTATTGGATTACTGAGTCGTGAGGGCTATTGGGTTACTGAGTCGTGAGGACTATTGGGTTACTGAGTCGTGAGGGCTATTGGGTTACAGAGTCGTGAGGGTTATTGGGTTACTGAGTCGTGAGGGTTATTGGGTTACTGAGTTGTGAGGGCTATTGGGTTAGAGAGAAGTGAGGGCTATTGGGTTAGAGAGAAGTGAGGGCTATTGGGTTACTGAGTCGTGAGGGCTATTGGGTTAGAGAGAAGTGAGGGCTATTGGGTTACTGAGTCGTGAGGGCTATTGGGTTACAGAGTCGTGAGGGCTATTGGGTTACAGAGTCGTGAGGGCTATTGGGTTAGAGAGAAGTGAGGGATATTGGGTTAGAGAGAAGTGAGTGCTATTCGGTTACAGAATCGTTAGGACTATTGGGTTACAGAGTCGTTAGGAATATTGGGTTACAGAGTCGTGAGGACTATTGGGTTACAGAGTCGTTATGACTATTGGGTTACAGAGTCGTGAGGGCTATTGGGTTACAGAGTCGTGAGGACTATTGGGTTAGAGAGTCGTGAGGACTAGTGGGTTACAGAGTCGTTAGGACTATTGGGTTACAGAGTTTTGAGGACTATTGGGTTACAGAGTCGTTAGGGCTATTGGGTTACAGAGTCGTTAGGACTATTGGGTTAGAGAGTTGTGAACTCTATTGCGTTACAGAGTCGTGAGGACTATTGGGTTACAGATCGTGAGGACTATTGGGTTCAAGAGTCGTCAGGGCTATTGGGTTACAGAGTCGTGAGGACTATTGGGTTAGAGAGAATGAGGGTTATTGGGTTACAAAGTCGTGAGGGCCATTGGGTTACAGAGTCGTGAAGTCCATTTGGTTACAGAGTCGTGAGGGCTATTGGATTACAAACTCGTGAGGGCTATTGGGTTACAAAGTCGTGAGGGCTATTGAGTTACAGAGTTGTGAGGACTATTGGGTTACAGAGTCGTGGGGGCTATTGGGTTAGAGAGAAGTGAGGGTTATTGGGTTACAGAGTCGTGAAGGCTATTGGATTACAGAGTCGTGAGGGCCATTGGGTTAGAGAGAAGTGAGGGTTATTGGGTTACAATGTCGTGAGGTCCATTGGGTTACAGAGTCGTGAGGGCCATTGGGTTACAATGTCGTGAGGTCCATTGGGTTACAGAGTCGTGAGGGCTATTGGGTTACAGAGTCGTTAGGGCCATTGGGTTACAGAGTCGTGAGGGCCATTGGGTTACAATGTCGTGAGATCCATTGGGTTACAAGTCGTGAGGGCTATTGGGTTACACAATCTTAAGGGCTATTAGATTAGAGAGAAGTGAGGGTTATTGGTTTACAAAGTCGTGAGGGCTATTGGGTTACAAAGTCGTGAGGACTATTGGGTTACAGATTCGTGAGGGCTATTGGGTTACAGAGTCGTGAGGACTATTGGGTTAGAGAGTCGTGAGGACTAGTGGGTTACAGAGTCGTTAGGACTATTGGGTTACAGAGTTGTGAGGACTATTGGGTTACAGAGTCGTTAGGGCTATTGGGTTACAGAGTCGTGAGGACTATTGGGTTAGAGAGAATGAGGGTTATTGGGTTACAAAGTCGTGAGGGCCATTGGGTTACAGAGTCGTGAAGTCCATTGGGTTACAAAGTCGTGAGGGCTATTGGGTTACAAAGTCGTGAGGGCTATTGAGTTACAGAGTTGTGAGGACTATTGGGTTACAGAGTCGTGGGGGCTATTGGGTTAGAGAGAAGTGAGAGTTATTGGGTTACAGAGTCGTGAAGGCTATTGGGTTACAGAGTCGTGAGGGCCATTGGGTTACAATGTCGTGAGGTACATTGGGCTGCAATGTCGTGAGGGCTATTGGGTTACAGAGTCGTGAGGGCCATTGGGTTACAATGTCGTGAGGTCCATTGGGTTACAGAGTCGTGAGGGCCATTGGGTTACAATGTCGTGAGGTCCATTGGGTTACAAGTCGTGAGGGCTATTGGGTTACAAAGTCTTAAGGTCTATTGGATTAGAGAGAAGTGAGGGTTATTGGTTTACATAGTCGTGAGGGCTATTGGGTTACAAAGTCGTGAGGACTATTGGGTTACAGAGTCGTGAGGGCTATTGGGTTACAGAGTCGTGAGGGCTATTGGGTTACAAATACTACTGTAGTTGTTCCGGCTGACTGAGCTCTAAATTCAAATCTCGTCGAGGTTAACTTTCCCTTTTCATCCTTTGGAGGTTGATAAATAAAATACCAGTCCAATACTGGGGTAAATTCCCGCCTGGAAATAATCGGTTGTGTTCCAGCGTAGTGGTGGATTAGTTTTACCATGTGTAAGGATGGCGTCCCTACATATCCATTAGAAGTTAAGGACTCTTTTCTTCACCTTCATTTTATCTTGATGCTTAATACTCAGATCCACTGAGCTGATATCTTCACTTCTATACATTATCCTCCTCCCTAATATAATTAGACACTTTATGAAATACGATGCTGTCTTCAGGGGAGTAGAAGTTCATATACAAATAATTGTTTCTACTTTAGGCACAAGGCCAGCAATTATCCAGTGTATTACTGGTACTTTATTTTATCGACCCCGTAAGGATGAGAGGCAAAGTCAACTCAGATCGTAAAGGGACGTAACTATGCTTGAAAGCATGGCGTCCGATCCTCTACCGATACTGCCAATCCACCGCCGTTGGTTCATATACAAATAATAATGTGTATTATTGCCCACAGAGAATAATAAAAATCAATTAACTCCCGCAATCTAGGTCAAGACTTTTGAAAAATATTTCAAGAGAGAATAAGTGGTATCAGCAATTGCCCGGACAGTTTAGTTCAAAAGCAAATCCCTGCATTTTATTGGAAATATTTAAAACAATTAACAATCTCAAAGAATGAATTAATTAGAAATATTTTAAATTGAAAACAAATAGAAACAATTAAATAATTGTGAAAAATATACAAACACTGATTCAAATGAAAAGTATATATGGGAGGAAAAGAATTTTTTTTTAAATGTTAAAATTAAACAATATTTATGATATTAATGACGTGAATTAAATCAACAAGTGGTTGATGATGAAGTGAATGCCCCACAGGGTTTTACTTTAAGTCCAAATTATTGACATAATTGACGAAGATAAATTGACCTTTAAAATATAATTTAGATATTTTTCAAATGAAGGAAATTGTGGCATTTAAAAGACATTACTAACAATTCAATTAGAAATAAAACTAATGAAATGTTAAATGAAAACAAAAATGTGCTCAGTTCAGCTGCAGAATTTATTAGAAAGGAGCCAAGTACAATAATGGTGTATGTTAGTGGTGGTTAGACCTGCTAGAAATAGCAGCGAGACATCAATTAAATTACAATCTATAATCTTTAAAAACACGAAAGACACATTGGAAAATCGTATTATTTTTCAGTTATGATAATTCTATCTATATAATATTGCTATATTTTCATACATGATATACAAGATATTTACATACATGATATATAAGGAAGATTACATTATTAATGTAGTCTTTTATATTTATCATGTGGGAAAATAGAATTATCATAACTGAAAAAAGAAATACGCTTTTCACCGTGGATAGGCCAGTTATATAACTTGGCAAATCGAAGCTAAGTTACTACTACTACTACTACTACTACAACACACTATATATATATAACGGAGCAGTTGTGGTAAGGAACCAGATGGACCAGAGTACTCAATACTTAGGGTAGTAGAGTGGGTAATATGAGAAAGTATGACCCCGACGGCAGAGCTCAAGCCGTTTCGACGGCTATTTCTGGACTTTAGTCCAGAAATAGCCGTCGAAACGGCTTGAGCTCTGCCGTCGGGGTTATACTTTCTCATATATATATATATATATATATATATATATATATATATATATATATATATATATAGAATGTACTTCTTCACTATATTGATTACACCATAATCATATACATATATATATATATAATCCACAAACATAGCTGTGCTAACGTTTGTTGAAGTACCCGACTATTAGGTATTTCCACCTTTCATAAGTTAACGGGTTATGTTCTGTTCCTTTCAGCAATTTCGCCAGATGCCGAAGCATGAAATCCTTAGGAAGAAACTTGTGGCATTATTAGAAAAAGTGGTTAACGGGGTTCTATAAATAAACCCCTTCACCCTAGCAATTATGTTTCCCCCAAAAGAGAGAAATATAATTACTCAAACTAGAGTTTTTAATAATAGATGGCTCTATTCCTGGAAAAATATCGATTTCTTCTTCAGAAACAAAGCATCGAATGTTATAGAGAATATAAATGAGGTAGTGTAACGGTCATACTTTCTGAAAGAACTGAAAACCTGATGGGTGACTTGGCACGAGAACTTTTTTCTTAAGAAACAAAGAGATTTCTCGTGACTAGGAAGAGAATAAGTTTCATTCATAGGAGTTGAATATCGTCGTCGATGGTATTGGAGTTAGAATATTTCTTAATTACAGCTACATGGCATTTCACGAGAATGTCATATATATATATATATATATATATATATATATATATATATATATATATATATATATATATAAGTATGTACACGTACATACATATATGTATACAGACGTACAGTAGTATGTATATATACATACATGCACACATATATATATATATGTACGTATGGATTCACCGAACATTAATTATAATGCTCGGTGTGTTTGTAAACAAACATCCCGTATTAAGCCGTAGTGTCTAGCAACCATCGTTGCTCATTTGTTCAACACTGACAAAGGAACGCTGTTGTTTACAAACACACCGAGCATTATAATAAATGTTCGGTGAATCCATACGTACATATATATATGTGTGCATGTATGTATATGTATATACATACTACTGTGCGTTTGTATACATATATGTATGTACGTATACATACTTATATTTAAGTAACAGCCGTACTAAGAGTGGGAAATGAAATTTCGTTTCATTTTTTCCGTTTATATAAATATATATACATATATAGGAACGAGTAGGACCCCGACGGCTGAGCTCAAGCCGTTTCGACGGCTAATTCTGGACGCTAATTCAGTCCAGAATTAGCCGTCGAAACGGCTTGAGCTCAGCCATCGGGGTCCTACTCGTTCCTATTACCCACTCTACTACCCTAATTATTGAGTACTTTGGTGCGTTATGGTCCACCTGGTTCCTTACCACATTTCCTTCGTTATATATATATATATATATATATATATATATATATATATATATATATATATATATATATTAGTAGAACACTAGTGGGTTATATCCGCAATAGTAGACCACTCAGTTCCACAACAGTTAATTCACCATTTCAGAGAACTATTGTTTCACCTCAGACGGACCGTCAGTTCGGTTTAAATAAGATTATACAGGAAAGGAAAAACAAATACGCATGTGCAGAACTGCCTGTGCATATGCGTATTCGTATAATTGTTTTTACTTTTCCGTATAATCTCATTTAAACCGAGATGATGATCCGTATAAGGTGAAACAATTGTTCTAGGAAATAGTGAATTAACTGTTGTGGAACGACTTCTATATATATAATAGAAACATCGAGTAAGTTTCGTTTACACACACACATAGACACAGACGCACACACACACACACACACACACACACACACACACACACACACACACACACAAATATATATATATATATATATATATATATATATATATATATATTCGAGCACTTCTTTAGAACTGCTGGACTAGCAACCTGACAGATACCTCAGGCACAGAAAGTGATTATCGCTAAATGCTGATGTTGGTTAGATTATCAATATTAGTATTATTGGGTCACTGATAAATTATAGGAGCCCACTTGAATATATATCTATTGATGGTATACAAGCTCCTACATAAATTGGTATAATTTCACCCAAATTGTAGGAATCCTATAATGAAACGAGACGTCCGTCTGGGAAGAGATATATTAGATATGTCTCATTTGAAATAATACAGCCAATTTTCCACGCAATACTTTTAGTTAGCACCCCGAACACATAATTGGGAATATAATCACTTATTTCCTAATGTTTGTTGAGTGAGTTGGAATTTGGCCGGAGTATCGATAAAAAGCTTTCTTCGATATTGTATTTATATATATATATATATATATATATATAAGGAAAAGAAATCGAAAATGCAACTGGAGACTTTTTAAGAATATTAATTTATTTCCTTTACCCGTTTCCCAGTTCTTGTGCTTTTCAAAAGTAGAATTGAGATGGAAGGTTTGCGGTTTCTCACACGTGTAGGGCATCTCGTACTTTTTAATAAAAAAACAACTCATTTTCTTATATATATATATATATATATATATATATATATATATATATATATATATATATATATATATATATATATATATATATATATATATATATATATATAAGTACTTCCACGACAGTTAGTTCACCATACCGAGAACAAATGTTTCACCTTATGCGGATTATCAGCTTGGTCAAACCGAACTCAGGATCCGCATAGAGAGAGGCACGTGCTCACACACATATATATATTCCTTCTAAACCTGTGTGTGTGCACGTGCCTCTCCCTATATATATATGTGTGTGTGTGTGTGTATGTGTGTGTGTGTGTGTTTTTTTATGCGTATGTGTGTACCTGCACGTGCAGTAGAAGCAGACTGCAGTGTATCTAGCTGTGATAAAAATGGCTGAAGGCATCAGATGGTAACCATGCCAACTTAACGACATTAACAAATTATGACATGACTAACAAACAGTAAAGACACATACAACATATATACAACATATATACAACATATATATACAACATATACACAACATATATACAACATATATACAACATATATACAACATATATACAACATATATACAACACATATACAAGACATATACAACATATATACAACACATGTATACAACATATATACAACATATATACAACATATATACAACATATATACAACATATACAACATATATACAACACATATACAACATATATACAACACATATACAACATATATACAACATATATACAACATATAGAACATATATACAACACATATACAACATATATACAACACATATACAACATATATACAACATATACAACATATATACAACATATACAACATATATACAACATATATACAACATATATACAACACATGTATACAACATATATACAACATATACAACATATATACAACATATACAACATATATACAACATATATACAACATATATACAACACATATATACAACACATATGCAACATATATACAACATATATACAACATATATACAACATATATACAACACATATACAACATATATACAACATATATACAACATATATACAACACATATACAACATATATACAACATATATACAACATATATACAATATATATACAACATATACAAAAAGGAAACCAAAAGAAAGACAGAAAGAATGAAAGAAAGAGAGAGAGAGAAGTAAAGAGTGTAGAGATTGTGAGTGACAGCAACAATAGTACCAGATGACAGACTGTGTGGTATCGTTGGCAACTGTTGCTATGGCAATAGATTGATGACATACTACATAAAACAAACAACAACAACAAATTCTAATCAGAGAAAGAAAGAAAAGGAGAAAAGAAGGGAGAATGAAAGGAAAGAAAGGAAGAAATGGATTAATTCGAAACAAAAGAGTGTAAATGGCTAATGACGTGGTACGGACGATAACAACAACTGCTGTAACAACAACAACTGTAATAACAACAACAACTGTCATAACAACAACTGTAATAACAACAACAACTGTAACAACAACAACTGTGATAACAACAATTGTAATAACAACAAGTGTAATAACAACAACAACAACTGTAATAACAACAACAACTGTAATAACAACAACAACTGTAATAACAACAACAACAACAACTGTAATAACAACAACAGCAACTGTAATAACAACAACAACTGTAATAACAACAACTGTAATAACAACAACAATTGTAATAACAAAAACTATAACAACAACAGCAACTGTAATAACAACAACTGTAATAACAACAACAACTGTAATAACAACAACTCTAATAACAACAGCAACTGTAATAACAACATCTATAATAACAACAGCAACTGTAATAACAACAACAGTAATAACAACAACAACTGTAATAACAACAACTATAATAACAACAGCAACTGTAATAACGACAACTGTAATAACAACAATAAGTGTAACAACAACAACTGTAATAACAACAACTGTAATAACAATAACAACAACTGTAATAACAACAACAACTGTAAAAACAACAACTGTAACAACAACAACTGTAATAATAACAACTGTAATAACAACAACAAAAACTGTAATAACAACAACAACTGTAACAACTACAACCGTAATAACAACAACAACTGTAATAACAACAACAACAACTGTAATAACAACAACTGTAATAACAACAACAACAACTATAATAACAACAACAAATATAATAACAACAACAACAACTGTAATAACAACTGTAATAACAACAACAAGTGTAATAACAACAACAACTCTAATAACAACAACAAGTGTAATAACAACAACAACAACTGTAATAACAACAACAACTGTAAAAACAACAACTGTAACAACAACAACTGTAATAACAACAACTGTAATCCCAAACAACAACAACTGTAATAACAACAACAACTGTAACAACCACAACCGTAATAACAACAACAACTGTAATAACAACAACAACAACTGTAATAACAACAACTGTAATAACAACAACAACAACTATAATAACAACAACAACTATAATAATAACAACAACAACTGTAATAACAACTGTAATAACAACAACAAGTGTAATAACAACAACAAGTGTAATAACAACAACAACTGTAATAACAACATATGTAACAACAACAACTGTAACACCAACAACTGTAATAACAACAACAACAACAACTGTAATAACAACAACAACAACTGTAATAACAACTGTAATAACAACTGTAATAACAACAACAAGTGTAATAACAACTGTAATAACAACAACAAGTGTAATAACAACAACAATTGTAATAACAACAACTGTAATAACAACAACTGTAACAACAACAACAACTGTAATAACAACAAGTGTAACAACAACAACTGTAATAACCACAACAAGAACTGTAATAACAACAACAACTGTAATAACAACAACAGCAGCTGTAATAACAACGACAACTGTAATAACAACAAGTGTAACAACAACAAGTGTAATAACCACAACAACAACTGTAATAACAACAACAACAACTGTAATAACAACAACTGTAATAACAACAACAACTGTAATAACACAACAGCAACTGAAATAACAACAACTGTAATAACAACAACCACTGTAATAACAATAACAACAACTGTAATAACAACAACTGTAATAACAACAACTGTAATAACAACAACTGTAATAACAACAACAACTGTAATAACAACAACAACTGTAATAACAACAACTGTAATAACAACAACTGTAATAATAACAACAACTGTAATAACAACAACTGTAATAACAACAACTGTAATAACAACAACTGTAATAACAACAACAACTGTAATAACAATAACAACAACTGTAATAACAACAACTGTAATAACAACAACTGTAATAACAACAACTGTAATAACAACAACAACTGTAATAACAACAACTGTAATAACAACAACTGTAATAACAACAACAACAACTGTAATAACAACAACTGTAATAACAACAACTGTAATAACAACAACTGTAATAACAACAACTGTAATAATAACAACAACTGTAATAACAACAACTGTAATAACAACAACTGTAATAACAACAACTGTAATAACAACAACTGTAATAACAACAACAACTGTAATAACAACAACAACAACTGTAACAACAACAATTGTAATAACAACAACTGTAATAACAACAACTGTAATAACAACAACAACTGTAATAACAACAACTGTAATAACAACAACTGTAATAATACCAACAACTGTAATAACAACAACTGTAATAACAACAACAACTGTAATAACAACAACAACAACTGTAATAACAACAACTGTAACAACAACAACTGTAATAACAACAACAACTGTAATAACAACAACAATAACTGTAATAACAACTGTAATAACAACAACAAGTGTAATAACAACAACAACTGTAATAACAACAACTGTAATAACAACAACTGTAATAACAACAACTGTAATAACAACATCTGTAATAATAACAACAACTGTAACAACAACAACTGTAATAACAATAACAGTAATAACAACAACAACTGTAATAACAACAACCGTAATAACAACAACTGTAATAACAACAACTGTAATAACAACATCTGTAATAATAACAACAACTGTAACAACAACAACTGTAATAACAATAACAGTAATAACAACAACAACTGTAATAACAACAACCGTAATAACAACAACTGTAATAACAACAACTGTAATAATAACAACAACTGTGATAATAACAATAACTGTAGTAACAACAACTGCATAACAACTTTAATAACAGCAAATGCAATAACAGCAACAATAACAACAGCAATAACAACATCATTAACAATCATAATAGTAAAACACATTAAAGCCACCACCATAACCAATGTTACTACTAACACCAACACTACCTCCTCCATCACCAACACCACAAACACCACCACCAACACCAGCAACACAACGTTACCTCCACCGTCTCACAACAATAACATCAGGGATAGTCACAATAGTCACGATATCACCGTTTCACAATAACATCGGTGATATCATCGTCTCACAACAATAACCATGATATCTCCGTCTCACAACAATAACATGATATCACCGTCTCAAAACAATAACATGATATCACCGTCTTCCAACAATAACTATGATATCACCGTCTTACAGTAATAGTCACGATATCACCGTCTCACAATAATAACCATGATGTCACCGTCTCACAACAATAGTCACGATTTTCCTTATTTTTAATCACAACACTTACCTCCTTCGCAACATTCTTTATATTTTTCCTTCTTTTTAATCACAACACTTACCTCCTTCGCAACATTCTTTATATTTTTCCTTCTTTGTAATCACCACTCTTACCTCTTTCGCAACATTCTTTATATTTTTCCTTCTTTTTAATCACAACACTTACCTCCTTCGCAACATTCTTTATATTTTTCCTTCTTTGTAATCACCACTCTTACCTCTTTCGCAACATTCTTTATATTTTTCCTTCTTTTTAATCACAACACTTACCTCCTTCGCAACATTCTTTATATTTTTCCTTCTTTTTAATCACAACTCTTACCTCCTTCGCAACATTCTTTATATTTTTCCTTCTTTTTAATCACAACACTTACCTCCTTCGCAACATTCTTTATATTTTTCCTTCTTTTTAATCACAACTCTTACCTCCTTCGCAACGTTCTTTATATTATTCCTTCTTTTTAATCACAACTCTTACCTCCTTCGCAACATTCTTTATATTTTTCCTTCTTTTTAATCACAACACTTACCTCATTCGCAACATTCTTTATATTTTTCCTTCTTTTTAATCACAACACTTACCTCCTTCGCAACATTCTTTATATTTTTCCTTCTTTTTAAACACAACTCTTACCTCCTTCGCAACATTCTTTATATTTTTCTTTCTTTTTAAACACAACACTTACCTCCTTCGCAATATTCTTTATATTTTTCCTTCTTTTTAATCACCACTCTTACCTCCTTCGTAAATTTCTTTATATTTTTTCTTCTTTTTAAACACAACACTTACCTCCTTCGCAATATTCTTTATATTTTTCCTTATTTTTAATCACCACTCTTACCTCCTTCGTAAATTTCCTTATATTTTTCCTTCTTTTTAATCACAACACTTACCTCCTTCGTAACATTCTTTATATTTTTCCTTATTTTTAATCACAACACTTACCTCCTTCGCAACAATCTTTATATTTTTCCTTCTTTTTAATCACAACACTTACCTCTTTCGCAACATCTTTATATTTTTCCTTCTTTTTAAACACAACACTTACCTCCTTCGCAATATTCTTTATATTTTTCCTTCTTTTTAATCACCACTCTTACTTCCTTCGTAAATTTCTTTTTATTTTTCCTTCTTTTTAAACACAACACTTACCTCCTTCGCAATATTCTTTATATTTTCCCTTCATTTTAATCACCACTCTTACCTCCTTCGTAAATTTCTTTATATTTTTCCTTCTTTTTAATCACAACACTTACCCCCTTCGTAACATTCTTTATCTTTTTCCTTCTTTTTAATCACAACTATTACCTCCCTCGCAACATTCTTTATATTTTCCTTCTTTTAATCACAACTCTTACCTCCTTCGCAACATTCTTTATATTTTTCCTTCTTTTTAATCACAACTCTTACCTCCTTCGCAACATTCTTTATATTATTCCTTCGTTTTAATCACAACTCTTACCTCCTTCACAATATTCTTTATATTTTTCCTTCTTTTTAATCACAACACTTACCTCCTTCGCAACATTCTTTATATTTTTCCTTCTTTTTAATCACAACACTTACCTCCTTCGCAACATTCTTTATATTTTACCTTCTTTTTAATCACAACGCTTACCTCCTTCGCAACATTCTTTATATTTTTCCTTCTTTTTAATCACCACTCTTACTTCCTTCGTAAATTTCTTTATATTTGTCCTTCTTTTTAAACACAACACTTACCTCCTTCGCAATATTCTTTATAATTTTCCTTCTTTTTAATAACACTCTTACCTCCTTCGTAAATTTCCTTATATTTTTCCTTCTTTTTAATCACAACTCTTACCTCTCTTCGTAACATTCTTTATAATTTTCCTTCTTTTTAATCACAACTCTTACCTCCTTCGTAACATTCTTTATACTTTTCCTTCTTTTTAATCAACACTCTTACCTCCTTTGCAACATTTATTATGTTTTTCCTTCTTTTTAATCACAACAATTACCTCTTCCGCAACATCTTAATATTTTTCCTTCTTTTTAATCACAACACTAACCTCTTTCGCAACATTCTTTATATTTTCTCTTCTTTTTAATCACAACTCTTGCCTCCTTCGCAAC
Source organism: Eledone cirrhosa (assembly GCA_964016885.1). Lineage (NCBI taxonomy): Eukaryota > Metazoa > Mollusca > Cephalopoda > Octopoda > Eledonidae > Eledone > Eledone cirrhosa. The sequence continues at coordinate 37,987,760 of OZ024748.1, read as the reverse complement.
ATTCTTGATATTTTTCCTTCTTTTTAATCACAACACTTACCTCCTTCGCAACATTCTTTATATTTTTCATTCATTTTAATCACCACTCTTACCTCCTTCGCAGCATTCTTTATATTTTTCCTTATTTTTAATCACAACACTTACCTCCTTCGCAACATTCTTTATATTTTTCCTTCTTTTTAATCACCACTCTTACTTCCTTCGTAACATTTATTATGTTTTTGCTTCTTTTTAATCACAACACTTACCTCTTTCGCAAGATCTTTATATTTTTCCTTCTTTTTAAACACAACACTTAGCTCCTTCGCAATATTCTTTATATTTTACCTTCTTTTTAATCACAACTCTTACTTCCTTCGTAATATTCTTTATATTTTTCCTTCATTTTAATCACAACACTTACCTCCTTTGCAACATTCTTTATATGTTTCCATCTTTTTAATCACAACACTTACCTCCTTCGTAATATTCTTTATACTTTTCCTTCTTTTTAATCACAACACTTACCTCCTTCGCAACATTCTTTATATTTTTCCTTCTTTTAAACACAACTCTTACCTCCTTCGTAGGATTCTTTATATTTTTCCTTCTTTTTAATCACAACACTTACTTCCTTCGCAACATTCTTTATATTTTTCCTTCTTTTTAATCACCACTCTTACTTCCTTCGCAATATTCTTTATATTTGTCATTCTTTTTAATCAGAACACTTTCCTCCATCGCAACATTCTTTATATTTTTCTTTCTTTTTAATCAACACTCTTTCCTCCTTCGCAACATTCTTTATATTTTCCCTTCCTTTTAATCACAACACTTACCTCCTTCGCAACATTCTTTATATTTGTTTTTCTTTTTAATTGCAACAATCACCTCCTTCGCAACATTCTTTATATTTTTCCTTTCATTTAATCACAACACTTACCTCCTTCGCAATATTCTTTATATTTGACATTGTTTTTAATCAACACTCTTTCCTCCTTCGCAAGATTCTTTATATTTTTCCTTCTGTTTAATCACAACTCTTACCTCCTTCGTAACATTCTTTATATTTTTCCTTATTTTTAATCACAACACTTACCTCCTTCGCAACATTCTTTATATTTTCCTTCTTTTTAATCAACACTCTTACCTCCTTCGCAACATTCTTTATATTTTTCCTTCTTTTTAATCACAACTCTTACCTCCTTCGCAACATTCATTATATTTTCCTTCTTTTAATCACAACTCTTACCTCCTTCGCAACACTCTTTATATTTTTCCTTCTTTTTAATCACAACTCTTACCTCCTTCGCAACATTCTTTATATTATTCCTTCGTTTCAATCACAACTCTTACCTCCTACACAACATTCTTTATATTTTCCCTTCTTTTTAATCACCACTCTTACCTCCTTCGTAAATTTCTTCATATGTTTCCTTCTTTTTAAACACAACACTTACCTCCTTCGCAATATTCTTTATAATTTTCCTTCTTTTTAATCACCACTCTTACCTCCTTCGTAAATTTCCTTATATTTTTCCTTCTTTTTAATCACAACACTTACCTCCTTCGTAACAATCTTTATATTTTTACTTCTTTTTAATCACAACACTTACCTCTTTCGCAACATCTTTATATTTTTCCTCTTTTTAAACACAACACCTAGCTCCTTCGCAATATTCTTTATATTTTACCTTCTTTTTAATCACCACTCTTACTTCCTTCGTAATATTCTTTATATTTTTCCTTCATTTTAATCACAACACTTACCTCCTTTGCAACATTCTTTATATTTTTCCTTCTTTTTAATCACAACACTTACCTCCTTCGTAATATTCTTATATTTTTCCTTCTTTTTAATCACCACGCTTACCTCCTTCGCAACATTCTTTATATTTTTCCTTATTTTTAATCACAACACTTACCTCTTTCGCAACATCTTTATATTTTTCCTCTTTTGAAACACAACACCTAGCTCCTTCGCAATATTCTTTATATTTTACCTTCTTTTTAATCACCACTCTTACTTCCTTCGTAATATTCTTTATATTTTTCCTTCATTTTAATCACAACACTTACCTCCTTCGCAACATTCTTTATATTTGTTTTTCTTTTTAATTGCAACAATTACCTCCTTCGCAACATTCTTTATATTTTTCCTTCCATTTAATCACAACACTTACCTCCTTCGCAATATTCTTTATATTTGTCATTCTTTTTAATCACAACACTTTCCTCCATCGCAACATTCTTTATATTTTACTTTCTTTTTAATCAACACTCTTTCCTCCTTCGCAACATTCTTTATATATTCCCTTCTTTTTAATCACAACACTTACCTCCTTCGCAACATTCTTTATATTTTTCCTTCTTTTTAATCACGACTATTACCTCCTTCGCAACATTCTTTATATTTTCCCTTCCTTTTAATCACAACCCTTACCTCCTTCGCAACATTCTTTATATTTTTACTTCTTTTTAATCACAACACCTACCTCCTTAGCAACATTCTTTATATTTTTCATTCTTTTTAATCACCACGCTTACCTCCTTCGCAACATTCTTTATATTTTGCCTTATTTTTAATCACAACACTTACCTCCTTCGCAACATTCTTTATATTTTTCCTTCTTTTTAATCACAACACTTACCTCTTTCGCAACATCTTTATATTTTTCCTTCTTTTTAAACACAACACTTACCTACTTTGCAATATTCTTTATATTTTTCCTTCTTTTTAATCACCACTCTTACTTCCTTCGTAAATTTCTTTATATTTTTCCTTCTTTTTAAACACAACACTTGCCTCCTTCGCAATATTCTTTATATTTTCCCTTCTTTTTACTCACCACTCTTACCTCCTTCGCAACATTCTTTATATTATTCCTTCGTTTTAATCACAACTCTTACCTCCTTCACAACATTCTTTATATTTTTCCTTCTTTTTAATCACCACTCTTACCTCCTTCGTAAATTTCTTTATATGTTTCCTTCTTTTTAAACACAACACTTACCTCCTTCGCAATATTCTTTATAATTTTCCTTCTTTTAAATCAACACTCTTACCTCCTTCGTAAAATTCCTTATATTTTTCCTTCTTTTTAATCACAACACTTACCTCCTTCGTAACAATCTTTATATTTTTCCTTCTTTTTAATCACAACACTTACCTCCTTCGCAAAATTCTTTATATTTTTCCTTCATTTTAATCACAACACTTACCTCCTTTGCAACATTCTTTATATTTTTCCTTCTTTTTAATCACAACACTTACCTCCTTCGTAATATTCTTTATATTTTTCCTTCTTTTTAATCACAACACTTACCTCCTTCGCAACATTCTTTATATTTTTCCTTCTTTTTAAACACAACTCTTACCTCCTTCGTAGGATTCTTTATATTTTTCCTTCTTTTTAATCACAACACTTACCTCCTTCGCAACATTCTTTATATTTTTCTTTCTTTTAATCAACACTCTTTCCTCCTTCGCAACATTCTTTATATTTTTCCTTCTGTTTAATCACAACTCTTACCTCCTTCGTAACATTCTTTATATTTTTCCTTATTTTTAATCACAACACTTACCTCCTTCGCAACATTCTTTATATTTTTCCTTCTTTTTAATCAACACTCTTACCTCCTTCGCAACATTCTTTATATTTTTCCTTCTTTTTAATCACAACTCTTACCTCCTTCGCAACATTCATTATATTTTCCTTCTTTTAATCACAACTCTTACCTCCTTCGCAACACTCTTTATATTTTTCCTTCTTTTTAATCAGAACTCTTACCTCCTTCGCAACATTCTTTATATTATTCCTTCGTTTTAATCACAACTCTTACCTCCTTCACAACATTCTTTATATTTTTCCTTCTTTTTAATCACCACTCTTACCTCCTTCGTAAATTTCTTCATATGTTTCCTTCTTTTTAAACACAACACTTACCTCCTTCGCAATATTCTTTATAATTTTCCTTCTTTTTAATCACCACTCTTACCTCCTTCGTAAATTTCCTTATAATTTTCCTTCTTTTTAATCACAACACTTACCTCCTTCGTAACAATCTTTATATTTTTACTTCTTTTTAATCACAACACTTACCTCTTTCGCAACATCTTTATATTTGTCCTCTTTTTAAACACACCACCTAGCTACTTCGCAATATTCTTTATATTTGTCATTCTTTTTAATCACAACACTTTCCTCCATCGCAACATTCTTTATATTTTCTTTCTTTTTAATCAACACTCTTTCCTCCTTCGCAACATTTTTTATATATTCCCTTCTTTTTAATCACAACACTTACCTCCTTCGCAACATTCTTTATATTTTTCCTTCTTTTTAATCACGACTATTACCTCCTTCGCAACATTCTTTATATTTTCCCTTCCTTTTAATCACAACCCTTACCTCCTTCGCAACATACTTTATATTTTTACTTCTTTTTAATCACAACACCTACCTCCTTCGCAACACTCTTTATATTTTTCATTCTTTTTAATCACCACGCTTACCTCCTTCGCAACATTCTTTATATTTTTCCTTATTTTTAATCACAACACTTACCTCCTTCGCAACATTCTTTATATTTTTCCTTCTTTTTAATCACAACACTTACCTTTTTCGCAACATCTTTATATTTTTCCTTCTTTTTAATCACCACTCTTACCTCCTTCGCAACATTCTTTATATTATTCCTTCGTTTTAATCACAACTCTTACCTCCTTCGCAATATTCTTTATAATTTTCCTTCTTTTAAATCACAACTCTTACTTCCTTCGTAAATTTCTTTATATTTTTCCTTCTTTTTAAACACAACACTTGCCTCCTTCGCAATATTCTTTATATTTTCCCTTCTTTTTAATCACCACTCTTACCTCCTTCGCAACATTCTTTATATTATTCCTTCGTTTTAATCACAACTCTTACCTCCTTCGCAATATTCTTTATAATTTTCCTTCTTTTAAATCACCACTCTTAACTCCTTCGTAAATTTCCTTATATTTTTCCTTCTTTTTAATCACAACACTTACCTCCTTCGTAATAATCTTTATATTTTTCCTTCTTTTTAATCACAACACTTACCTCCTTCGCAAAATTCTTTATATTTTTCCTTCTTTTTAATCACAACACTTACCTCCTTCGTAACATTCTTTATATTTTTTCTTCTTTTAATCACAACTCTTACCTCCTTCGTAACATTCTTTATATTTTTCCTTCTTTTTAATCAATACTCTTACCTCCTTCGCAACATTTATTATGTTTTTCCTTCTTTTTAATCACAACACTTACCTCTTTCGCAACATCTTTATATTTTTCCTTCTTTTTAATCACAACACTTACCTCTTTCGCAACATTCTTTATATTTTTTCTTCTTTTTAATCACAACTCTTACCACCTTCGCAACATTCTTGATATTTTTCCTTCTTTTTAATCACCACTCTTACATCCTTCAAAACATTTATTATGTTTTTCCTTCTTTTTAATCACAACACTTACCTCTTTCGCAACATATTTATATTTTTCCTTCTTCTTAAACACAACACCTAGCTCCTTCGCAATATTCTTTATATTTTACCTTCTTTTTAATAACCACTCTTACTTCCTTCGTAATATTCTTTATATTTTTCCTTCATTTTAATCACAACACTTACCTCCTTTGCAACATTCTTTATATTTTTCCTTCTTTTTAATCACAACACTTACCTCCTTCGTAATATTCTTTATATTTTTCCTTCTTTTTAATCACAACACTTACCTCCTTCGCAACATTCTTTATATTTTTCCTTCTTTTTAAACACAACTCTTACCTCCTTCGTAGGATTCTTTATATTTTTCCTTCTTTTTAATCACAACACTTACCTCCTTCGCAACATTCTTTATATTTGTTTTTCTTTTTAATTGCAACAATTACCTCCTTCGCAACATTCTTTATATTTTTCCTTCCATTTAATCACAACACTTACCTCCTTCGCAATATTCTTTATATTTGTCATTCTTTTTAATCACAACACTTTCCTCCATCGCAACATTCTTTATATTTTTCTTTCTTTTTAATCAACACTCTTTCCTCCTTCGCAACATTCTTTATATATTCCCTTCCTTTTAATCACAACCCTTACCTCCTTCGCAACATTCTTTATATTTTTACTTCTTTTTAATCACAACACTTACCTCCTTCGCAACATTCTTTATATTTTTCCTTCTTTTTAATCACGACTATTACCTCTTTCGCAACATTCTTTATATTTTCCCTTCCTTTTAATCACAACAGCTACCTCCTTCGCAACATTCTTTATATTTTTCATTCTTTTTAATCACCACTCTTACCTCCTTCGCAACATTCTTTATATTTTTCCTTATTTTTAATCACAACACTTACCTCCTTCGCAACATTCTTTATATTTTTCCTTCTTTTTAATCACAACACTTACCTCTTTCGCAACATCTTTATATTTTTCCTTCTTTTTAAACACAACACTTACCTACTTTGCAATATTCTTTATATTTTTCCTTCTTTTTAATCACCACTCTTACTTCCTTCGTAAATTTCTTTATATTTTTCCTTCTTTTTAAACACAACTCTTACCTCCTTCGCAATATTCTTTATATTTTCCCTTCTTTTTAATCACCACTCTTACCTCCTTCGTAAATTTCTTTATATTTTTCCTTCTTTTTAATCACAACACTTACCTCCTTCGCAACATTCTTTATATTTTTCATTCATTTTAATCACCACTCTTACCTCCTTCGCAGCATTCTTTATATTTTTCCTTATTTTTAATCACAACACTTACCTCCTTCGCAACATTCTTTATATTTTTCCTTCTTTTTAATCACCACTCTTACTTCCTTCGTAACATTTATTATGTTTTTGCTTCTTTTTAATCACAACACTTACCTCTTTCGCAAGATCTTTATATTTTTCCTTCTTTTTAAACACAACACTTAGCTCCTTCGCAATATTCTTTATATTTTACCTTCTTTTTAATCACAACTCTTACTTCCTTCGTAATATTCTTTATATTTTTCCTTCATTTTAATCACAACACTTACCTCCTTTGCAACATTCTTTATATGTTTCCATCTTTTTAATCACAACACTTACCTCCTTCGTAATATTCTTTATACTTTTCCTTCTTTTTAATCACAACACTTACCTCCTTCGCAACATTCTTTATATTTTTCCTTCTTTTAAACACAACTCTTACCTCCTTCGTAGGATTCTTTATATTTTTCCTTCTTTTTAATCACAACACTTACTTCCTTCGCAACATTCTTTATATTTTTCCTTCTTTTTAATCACCACTCTTACTTCCTTCGCAATATTCTTTATATTTGTCATTCTTTTTAATCAGAACACTTTCCTCCATCGCAACATTCTTTATATTTTTCTTTCTTTTTAATCAACACTCTTTCCTCCTTCGCAACATTCTTTATATTTTCCCTTCCTTTTAATCACAACACTTACCTCCTTCGCAACATTCTTTATATTTGTTTTTCTTTTTAATTGCAACAATCACCTCCTTCGCAACATTCTTTATATTTTTCCTTTCATTTAATCACAACACTTACCTCCTTCGCAATATTCTTTATATTTGACATTGTTTTTAATCAACACTCTTTCCTCCTTCGCAAGATTCTTTATATTTTTCCTTCTGTTTAATCACAACTCTTACCTCCTTCGTAACATTCTTTATATTTTTCCTTATTTTTAATCACAACACTTACCTCCTTCGCAACATTCTTTATATTTTCCTTCTTTTTAATCAACACTCTTACCTCCTTCGCAACATTCTTTATATTTTTCCTTCTTTTTAATCACAACTCTTACCTCCTTCGCAACATTCATTATATTTTCCTTCTTTTAATCACAACTCTTACCTCCTTCGCAACACTCTTTATATTTTTCCTTCTTTTTAATCACAACTCTTACCTCCTTCGCAACATTCTTTATATTATTCCTTCGTTTCAATCACAACTCTTACCTCCTACACAACATTCTTTATATTTTCCCTTCTTTTTAATCACCACTCTTACCTCCTTCGTAAATTTCTTCATATGTTTCCTTCTTTTTAAACACAACACTTACCTCCTTCGCAATATTCTTTATAATTTTCCTTCTTTTTAATCACCACTCTTACCTCCTTCGTAAATTTCCTTATATTTTTCCTTCTTTTTAATCACAACACTTACCTCCTTCGTAACAATCTTTATATTTTTACTTCTTTTTAATCACAACACTTACCTCTTTCGCAACATCTTTATATTTTTCCTCTTTTTAAACACAACACCTAGCTCCTTCGCAATATTCTTTATATTTTACCTTCTTTTTAATCACCACTCTTACTTCCTTCGTAATATTCTTTATATTTTTCCTTCATTTTAATCACAACACTTACCTCCTTTGCAACATTCTTTATATTTTTCCTTCTTTTTAATCACAACACTTACCTCCTTCGTAATATTCTTATATTTTTCCTTCTTTTTAATCACCACGCTTACCTCCTTCGCAACATTCTTTATATTTTTCCTTATTTTTAATCACAACACTTACCTCTTTCGCAACATCTTTATATTTTTCCTCTTTTGAAACACAACACCTAGCTCCTTCGCAATATTCTTTATATTTTACCTTCTTTTTAATCACCACTCTTACTTCCTTCGTAATATTCTTTATATTTTTCCTTCATTTTAATCACAACACTTACCTCCTTCGCAACATTCTTTATATTTGTTTTTCTTTTTAATTGCAACAATTACCTCCTTCGCAACATTCTTTATATTTTTCCTTCCATTTAATCACAACACTTACCTCCTTCGCAATATTCTTTATATTTGTCATTCTTTTTAATCACAACACTTTCCTCCATCGCAACATTCTTTATATTTTACTTTCTTTTTAATCAACACTCTTTCCTCCTTCGCAACATTCTTTATATATTCCCTTCTTTTTAATCACAACACTTACCTCCTTCGCAACATTCTTTATATTTTTCCTTCTTTTTAATCACGACTATTACCTCCTTCGCAACATTCTTTATATTTTCCCTTCCTTTTAATCACAACCCTTACCTCCTTCGCAACATTCTTTATATTTTTACTTCTTTTTAATCACAACACCTACCTCCTTAGCAACATTCTTTATATTTTTCATTCTTTTTAATCACCACGCTTACCTCCTTCGCAACATTCTTTATATTTTTCCTTATTTTTAATCACAACACTTACCTCCTTCGCAACATTCTTTATATTTTTCCTTCTTTTTAATCACAACACTTACCTCTTTCGCAACATCTTTATATTTTTCCTTCTTTTTAAACACAACACTTACCTACTTTGCAATATTCTTTATATTTTTCCTTCTTTTTAATCACCACTCTTACTTCCTTCGTAAATTTCTTTATATTTTTCCTTCTTTTTAAACACAACACTTGCCTCCTTCGCAATATTCTTTATATTTTCCCTTCTTTTTACTCACCACTCTTACCTCCTTCGCAACATTCTTTATATTATTCCTTCGTTTTAATCACAACTCTTACCTCCTTCACAACATTCTTTATATTTTTCCTTCTTTTTAATCACCACTCTTACCTCCTTCGTAAATTTCTTTATATGTTTCCTTCTTTTTAAACACAACACTTACCTCCTTCGCAATATTCTTTATAATTTTCCTTCTTTTAAATCAACACTCTTACCTCCTTCGTAAAATTCCTTATATTTTTCCTTCTTTTTAATCACAACACTTACCTCCTTCGTAACAATCTTTATATTTTTCCTTCTTTTTAATCACAACACTTACCTCCTTCGCAAAATTCTTTATATTTTTCCTTCATTTTAATCACAACACTTACCTCCTTTGCAACATTCTTTATATTTTTCCTTCTTTTTAATCACAACACTTACCTCCTTCGTAATATTCTTTATATTTTTCCTTCTTTTTAATCACAACACTTACCTCCTTCGCAACATTCTTTATATTTTTCCTTCTTTTTAAACACAACTCTTACCTCCTTCGTAGGATTCTTTATATTTTTCCTTCTTTTTAATCACAACACTTACCTCCTTCGCAACATTCTTTATATTTTTCTTTCTTTTAATCAACACTCTTTCCTCCTTCGCAACATTCTTTATATTTTTCCTTCTGTTTAATCACAACTCTTACCTCCTTCGTAACATTCTTTATATTTTTCCTTATTTTTAATCACAACACTTACCTCCTTCGCAACATTCTTTATATTTTTCCTTCTTTTTAATCAACACTCTTACCTCCTTCGCAACATTCTTTATATTTTTCCTTCTTTTTAATCACAACTCTTACCTCCTTCGCAACATTCATTATATTTTCCTTCTTTTAATCACAACTCTTACCTCCTTCGCAACACTCTTTATATTTTTCCTTCTTTTTAATCAGAACTCTTACCTCCTTCGCAACATTCTTTATATTATTCCTTCGTTTTAATCACAACTCTTACCTCCTTCACAACATTCTTTATATTTTTCCTTCTTTTTAATCACCACTCTTACCTCCTTCGTAAATTTCTTCATATGTTTCCTTCTTTTTAAACACAACACTTACCTCCTTCGCAATATTCTTTATAATTTTCCTTCTTTTTAATCACCACTCTTACCTCCTTCGTAAATTTCCTTATAATTTTCCTTCTTTTTAATCACAACACTTACCTCCTTCGTAACAATCTTTATATTTTTACTTCTTTTTAATCACAACACTTACCTCTTTCGCAACATCTTTATATTTGTCCTCTTTTTAAACACACCACCTAGCTACTTCGCAATATTCTTTATATTTGTCATTCTTTTTAATCACAACACTTTCCTCCATCGCAACATTCTTTATATTTTCTTTCTTTTTAATCAACACTCTTTCCTCCTTCGCAACATTCTTTATATATTCCCTTCTTTTTAATCACAACACTTACCTCCTTCGCAACATTCTTTATATTTTTCCTTCTTTTTAATCACGACTATTACCTCCTTCGCAACATTCTTTATATTTTCCCTTCCTTTTAATCACAACCCTTACCTCCTTCGCAACATACTTTATATTTTTACTTCTTTTTAATCACAACACCTACCTCCTTCGCAACACTCTTTATATTTTTCATTCTTTTTAATCACCACGCTTACCTCCTTCGCAACATTCTTTATATTTTTCCTTATTTTTAATCACAACACTTACCTCCTTCGCAACATTCTTTATATTTTTCCTTCTTTTTAATCACAACACTTACCTTTTTCGCAACATCTTTATATTTTTCCTTCTTTTTAATCACCACTCTTACCTCCTTCGCAACATTCTTTATATTATTCCTTCGTTTTAATCACAACTCTTACCTCCTTCGCAATATTCTTTATAATTTTCCTTCTTTTAAATCACAACTCTTACTTCCTTCGTAAATTTCTTTATATTTTTCCTTCTTTTTAAACACAACACTTGCCTCCTTCGCAATATTCTTTATATTTTCCCTTCTTTTTAATCACCACTCTTACCTCCTTCGCAACATTCTTTATATTATTCCTTCGTTTTAATCACAACTCTTACCTCCTTCGCAATATTCTTTATAATTTTCCTTCTTTTAAATCACCACTCTTAACTCCTTCGTAAATTTCCTTATATTTTTCCTTCTTTTTAATCACAACACTTACCTCCTTCGTAATAATCTTTATATTTTTCCTTCTTTTTAATCACAACACTTACCTCCTTCGCAAAATTCTTTATATTTTTCCTTCTTTTTAATCACAACACTTACCTCCTTCGTAACATTCTTTATATTTTTTCTTCTTTTAATCACAACTCTTACCTCCTTCGTAACATTCTTTATATTTTTCCTTCTTTTTAATCAATACTCTTACCTCTTTCGCAACATTTATTATGTTTTTCCTTCTTTTTAATCACAACACTTACCTCTTTCGCAACATCTTTATATTTTTCCTTCTTTTTAATCACAACACTTACCTCTTTCGCAACATTCTTTATATTTTTTCTTCTTTTTAATCACAACTCTTACCACCTTCGCAACATTCTTGATATTTTTCCTTCTTTTTAATCACCACTCTTACATCCTTCAAAACATTTATTATGTTTTTCCTTCTTTTTAATCACAACACTTACCTCTTTCGCAACATATTTATATTTTTCCTTCTTCTTAAACACAACACCTAGCTCCTTCGCAATATTCTTTATATTTTACCTTCTTTTTAATAACCACTCTTACTTCCTTCGTAATATTCTTTATATTTTTCCTTCATTTTAATCACAACACTTACCTCCTTTGCAACATTCTTTATATTTTTCCTTCTTTTTAATCACAACACTTACCTCCTTCGTAATATTCTTTATATTTTTCCTTCTTTTTAATCACAACACTTACCTCCTTCGCAACATTCTTTATATTTTTCCTTCTTTTTAAACACAACTCTTACCTCCTTCGTAGGATTCTTTATATTTTTCCTTCTTTTTAATCACAACACTTACCTCCTTCGCAACATTCTTTATATTTGTTTTTCTTTTTAATTGCAACAATTACCTCCTTCGCAACATTCTTTATATTTTTCCTTCCATTTAATCACAACACTTACCTCCTTCGCAATATTCTTTATATTTGTCATTCTTTTTAATCACAACACTTTCCTCCATCGCAACATTCTTTATATTTTTCTTTCTTTTTAATCAACACTCTTTCCTCCTTCGCAACATTCTTTATATATTCCCTTCCTTTTAATCACAACCCTTACCTCCTTCGCAACATTCTTTATATTTTTACTTCTTTTTAATCACAACACTTACCTCCTTCGCAACATTCTTTATATTTTTCCTTCTTTTTAATCACGACTATTACCTCTTTCGCAACATTCTTTATATTTTCCCTTCCTTTTAATCACAACAGCTACCTCCTTCGCAACATTCTTTATATTTTTCATTCTTTTTAATCACCACTCTTACCTCCTTCGCAACATTCTTTATATTTTTCCTTATTTTTAATCACAACACTTACCTCCTTCGCAACATTCTTTATATTTTTCCTTCTTTTTAATCACAACACTTACCTCTTTCGCAACATCTTTATATTTTTCCTTCTTTTTAAACACAACACTTACCTACTTTGCAATATTCTTTATATTTTTCCTTCTTTTTAATCACCACTCTTACTTCCTTCGTAAATTTCTTTATATTTTTCCTTCTTTTTAAACACAACTCTTACCTCCTTCGCAATATTCTTTATATTTTCCCTTCTTTTTAATCACCACTCTTACCTCCTTCGTAAATTTCTTTATATTTTTCCTTCTTTTTAATCACAACACTTACCTCCTTCGTAACATTCTTTATATTTTGCCTTCTTTTTAATCCCAACACTTACCTCCTTCGCAACATTCTTTATATTTTTCCTTCTTTTTAATCACAACTCTTACCTCCTTCGCAACATTCTTTATATTTTTCCTTCTTTTTAATCACAACTCTTACCTTCTTCGCAACATTCTTTATATGTTTCCTTCTTCTTAATCACAACTATTACCTCCTTCGTAACATTCTCTATATTTTTCCTTCTTTTTAAACACAACTCTTACCTCCTTCGTAGGATTCTTTATATGTTTCCTTCTTTTTAATCACAACACTTACCTCCGTCGCAATATTCTTTATATTTGTCCTTCTTTTTAATCACAACACTTACCTCCTTCGCAACATTCTTTATATTTTTCCTTCTTTTTAATCACACCTCTTACCTCCTTCGCAACATTCTTTATATTTTCCCTTCCTTTTAATCACAACAGTTACCTCCTTCGCAACATTTTTTATATTTTTCCTTCTTTTTAATCACAACTCTTACCTCCTTCGCAACATTCTTTATGTTTTTCCTTCTTTTTAATCACAACACTTACCTCCTTCGCAACATTCTAAATAATTTTCCTTCTTTTTAATCACAACACTTACCTCCTTCGCAACATTCTTTATATTTTTCCTTCTTTTTAATCACCACTCTTACCTCCTTCGTAAATTTCTTTATATTTTTCCTTCTTTTTAAACACAACACTTACCTCCTTCGCAATATTCTTTATAATGTTCCTTCTTTTTAATCACCACTCTTACCTCCTTCGTAAATTTCCTTATATTTTTCCTTCTTTTTAATCACAACACTTACCTCCTTCGTAACAATCTTTATATTTTTCCTTCTTTCTAATCACAACTCTTACCTCCTTCGTAACATTCTTTATATTTTTCCTTCTTTTTAATCAATACTCTTACCTCCTTCGCAACATTTATTATGTTTTTCCTTCTTTTTAATCACAACATTTACCTCTTTCGCAACATCTTTATATTTTTCCTTCTTTTTAATCACAACACTTACCTCTTTCGCAACATTCTTTATATTTTTTCTTCTTTTTAATCACAACTCTTACCTTCTTCGCAACATTCTTGATATTTTTCCTTCTTTTTAATCACCACTCTTACCTCCTTCAAAACATCTATTATGTTTTTCCTTCTTTTTAATCACAACACTTACATCTTTCGCAACATCTTTATATTTTCCTTCTTTTTAAACACAACACTTAGCTCCGTCGCAATATTCTTTATATTTTACCTTCTTTTTAATCACCACTCTTACTTCCTTCGTAATATTCTTTATATTTTTCCTTCATTTTAATCACAACACTTACCTCCTTTGCAACATTCTTTAGATTTTTCCTTCTATTTAATCACAACACTTACCTCCTTCGTAATATTCTTTATATTTTTCCTTCTTTTTAATCACAACGGTTACCTCCTTCGCAACATTCTTTGTATTTTTCCTTCTTTTTAAACACAACTCTTACCTCCTTCGTAGGATTCTTTATATTTTTCCTTCTTTTTAATCACAACACTTACCTCCTTCGCAACATTCTTTATATTTGTTTTTCTTTTTAATTGCAACAATTACCTCCTTCGCAACATTCTTTATATTTTTCCTTCCATTTAATCACAACACTTACCTCCTTTGCAATATTCTTTATATTTGTCATTCTTTTTAATCACAACACTTTCCTCCATCGCAACATTCTTTATATATTACCTTCCTTTTAATCACAACCCTTACCTCCTTCGCAACATTATTTATATTTTTACTTCTTTTTAGTCACAACACTTACCTCTTTCGCAACATTCTTTATATTTTTCCTTCTTTTTAATCACAACTCTTACCTCCTTCGCAACATTCTTCATATTTTCCCTTCCTTTTAATCACAACACCTACCTCCTTCGCAACATTCTTTCTATTTTTCATTCTTTTTAATCACCACTATTACCTCCTTCGCAACATTCTTTATATTTTTCCTTATTTTTAATCACAACACTTACCTCCTTCGCAACATTCTTTATATTTTTCCTTCTTTTTAATCACAACACTTACCTCTTTCGCAACATCTTTATATTTTTCCTTCTTTTTAAACACAACACTTACCTACTTTGCAATATTCTTTATATTTTTCCTTCTTTTTAATCACCACTCTTACTTCCTTCGTAAATTTCTTTATATTTTTCCTTCTTTTTAAACACAACTCTTACCTCCTTCGCAATATTCTTTATATTTTCCCTTCTTTTTAATCACCACTCTTACCTCCTTCGTAAATTTCTTTATATTTTTCCTTCTTTTTAATCACAACACTTACCTCCTTCGTAACATTCTTTATATTTTGCCTTCTTTTTAATCCCAACACTTACCTCCTTCGCAACATTCTTTATATTTTTCCTTCTTTTTAATCACAACTCTTACCTCCTTCGCAACATTCTTTATATTTTTCCTTCTTTTTAATCACAACTCTTACCTTCTTCGCAACATTCTTTATATGTTTCCTTCTTCTTAATCACAACTATTACCTCCTTCGTAACATTCTCTATATTTTTCCTTCTTTTTAAACACAACTCTTACCTCCTTCGTAGGATTCTTTATATGTTTCCTTCTTTTTAATCACAACACTTACCTCCGTCGCAATATTCTTTATATTTGTCCTTCTTTTTAATCACAACGCTTACCTCCTTCGCAACATTCTTTATATTTTTCCTTCTTTTTAATCACAACTCTTACCTCCTTCGCAACATTCTTGATATTTTTCCTTCTTTTTAATCACCACTCTTACATCCTTCAAAACATTTATTATGTTTTTCCTTCTTTTTAATCACAACACTTACCTCTTTCGCAACATATTTATATTTTTCCTTCTTCTTAAACACAACACCTAGCTCCTTCGCAATATTCTTTATATTTTACCTTCTTTTTAATAACCACTCTTACTTCCTTCGTAATATTCTTTATATTTTTCCTTCATTTTAATCACAACACTTACCTCCTTTGCAACATTCTTTATATTTTTCCTTCTTTTTAATCACAACACTTACCTCCTTCGTAATATTCTTTATATTTTTCCTTCTTTTTAATCACAACACTTACTTCCTTCGCAACATTCTTTATATTTTTCCTTCTTTTTAAACACAACTCTTACCTCCTTCGTAGGATTCTTTATATTTTTCCTTCTTTTTAATCACAACACTTACCTCCTTCGCAACATTCTTTATATTTGTTTTTCTTTTTAATTGCAACAATTACCTCCTTCGCAACATTCTTTATATTTTTCCTTCCATTTAATCACAACACTTACCTCCTTCGCAATATTCTTTATATTTGTCATTCTTTTTAATCACAACACTTTCCTCCATCGCAACATTCTTTATATTTTTCTTTCTTTTTAATCAACACTCTTTCCTCCTTCGCAACATTCTTTATATATTCCCTTCCTTTTAATCACAACCCTTACCTCCTTCGCAACATTCTTTATATTTTTACTTCTTTTTAATCACAACACTTACCTCCTTCGCAACATTCTTTATATTTTTCCTTCTTTTTAATCACGACTATTACCTCTTTCGCAACATTTATTATGTTTTTCCTTCTTTTTAATCACAACATTTACCTCTTTCGCAACATCTTTATATTTTTCCTTCTTTTTAATCACAACACTTACCTCTTTCGCAACATTCTTTATATTTTTTCTTCTTTTTAATCACAACTCTTACCTTCTTCGCAACATTCTTGATATTTTTCCTTCTTTTTAATCACCACTCTTACCTCCTTCAAAACATCTATTATGTTTTTCCTTCTTTTTAATCACAACACTTACATCTTTCGCAACATCTTTATATTTTCCTTCTTTTTAAACACAACACTTAGCTCCGTCGCAATATTCTTTATATTTTACCTTCTTTTTAATCACCACTCTTACTTCCTTCGTAATATTCTTTATATTTTTCCTTCATTTTAATCACAACACTTACCTCCTTTGCAACATTCTTTAGATTTTTCCTTCTATTTAATCACAACACTTACCTCCTTCGTAATATTCTTTATATTTTTCCTTCTTTTTAATCACAACGGTTACCTCCTTCGCAACATTCTTTGTATTTTTCCTTCTTTTTAAACACAACTCTTACCTCCTTCGTAGGATTCTTTATATTTTTCCTTCTTTTTAATCACAACACTTACCTCCTTCGCAACATTCTTTATATTTGTTTTTCTTTTTAATTGCAACAATTACCTCCTTCGCAACATTCTTTATATTTTTCCTTCCATTTAATCACAACACTTACCTCCTTTGCAATATTCTTTATATTTGTCATTCTTTTTAATCACAACACTTTCCTCCATCGCAACATTCTTTATATATTACCTTCCTTTTAATCACAACCCTTACCTCCTTCGCAACATTATTTATATTTTTACTTCTTTTTAGTCACAACACTTACCTCTTTCGCAACATTCTTTATATTTTTCCTTCTTTTTAATCACAACTCTTACCTCCTTCGCAACATTCTTCATATTTTCCCTTCCTTTTAATCACAACACCTACCTCCTTCGCAACATTCTTTCTATTTTTCATTCTTTTTAATCACCACTATTACCTCCTTCGCAACATTCTTTATATTTTTCCTTATTTTTAATCACAACACTTACCTCCTTCGCAACATTCTTTATATTTTTCCTTCTTTTTAATCACAACACTTACCTCTTTCGCAACATCTTTATATTTTTCCTTCTTTTTAAACACAACACTTACCTACTTTGCAATATTCTTTATATTTTTCCTTCTTTTTAATCACCACTCTTACTTCCTTCGTAAATTTCTTTATATTTTTCCTTCTTTTTAAACACAACTCTTACCTCCTTCGCAATATTCTTTATATTTTCCCTTCTTTTTAATCACCACTCTTACCTCCTTCGTAAATTTCTTTATATTTTTCCTTCTTTTTAATCACAACACTTACCTCCTTCGTAACATTCTTTATATTTTGCCTTCTTTTTAATCCCAACACTTACCTCCTTCGCAACATTCTTTATATTTTTCCTTCTTTTTAATCACAACTCTTACCTCCTTCGCAACATTCTTTATATTTTTCCTTCTTTTTAATCACAACTCTTACCTTCTTCGCAACATTCTTTATATGTTTCCTTCTTCTTAATCACAACTATTACCTCCTTCGTAACATTCTCTATATTTTTCCTTCTTTTTAAACACAACTCTTACCTCCTTCGTAGGATTCTTTATATGTTTCCTTCTTTTTAATCACAACACTTACCTCCGTCGCAATATTCTTTATATTTGTCCTTCTTTTTAATCACAACACTTACCTCCTTCGCAACATTCTTTATATTTTTCCTTCTTTTTAATCACACCTCTTACCTCCTTCGCAACATTCTTTATATTTTCCCTTCCTTTTAATCACAACAGTTACCTCCTTCGCAACATTTTTTATATTTTTCCTTCTTTTTAATCACAACTCTTACCTCCTTCGCAACATTCTTTATGTTTTTCCTTCTTTTTAATCACAACACTTACCTCCTTCGCAACATTCTAAATAATTTTCCTTCTTTTTAATCACAACACTTACCTCCTTCGCAACATTCTTTATATTTTTCCTTCTTTTTAATCACCACTCTTACCTCCTTCGTAAATTTCTTTATATTTTTCCTTCTTTTTAAACACAACACTTACCTCCTTCGCAATATTCTTTATAATGTTCCTTCTTTTTAATCACCACTCTTACCTCCTTCGTAAATTTCCTTATATTTTTCCTTCTTTTTAATCACAACACTTACCTCCTTCGTAACAATCTTTATATTTTTCCTTCTTTCTAATCACAACTCTTACCTCCTTCGTAACATTCTTTATATTTTTCCTTCTTTTTAATCAATACTCTTACCTCCTTCGCAACATTTATTATGTTTTTCCTTCTTTTTAATCACAACATTTACCTCTTTCGCAACATCTTTATATTTTTCCTTCTTTTTAATCACAACACTTACCTCTTTCGCAACATTCTTTATATTTTTTCTTCTTTTTAATCACAACTCTTACCTTCTTCGCAACATTCTTGATATTTTTCCTTCTTTTTAATCACCACTCTTACCTCCTTCAAAACATCTATTATGTTTTTCCTTCTTTTTAATCACAACACTTACATCTTTCGCAACATCTTTATATTTTCCTTCTTTTTAAACACAACACTTAGCTCCGTCGCAATATTCTTTATATTTTACCTTCTTTTTAATCACCACTCTTACTTCCTTCGTAATATTCTTTATATTTTTCCTTCATTTTAATCACAACACTTACCTCCTTTGCAACATTCTTTAGATTTTTCCTTCTATTTAATCACAACACTTACCTCCTTCGTAATATTCTTTATATTTTTCCTTCTTTTTAATCACAACGGTTACCTCCTTCGCAACATTCTTTGTATTTTTCCTTCTTTTTAAACACAACTCTTACCTCCTTCGTAGGATTCTTTATATTTTTCCTTCTTTTTAATCACAACACTTACCTCCTTCGCAACATTCTTTATATTTGTTTTTCTTTTTAATTGCAACAATTACCTCCTTCGCAACATTCTTTATATTTTTCCTTCCATTTAATCACAACACTTACCTCCTTTGCAATATTCTTTATATTTGTCATTCTTTTTAATCACAACACTTTCCTCCATCGCAACATTCTTTATATATTACCTTCCTTTTAATCACAACCCTTACCTCCTTCGCAACATTATTTATATTTTTACTTCTTTTTAGTCACAACACTTACCTCTTTCGCAACATTCTTTATATTTTTCCTTCTTTTTAATCACAACTCTTACCTCCTTCGCAACATTCTTCATATTTTCCCTTCCTTTTAATCACAACACCTACCTCCTTCGCAACATTCTTTCTATTTTTCATTCTTTTTAATCACCACTATTACCTCCTTCGCAACATTCTTTATATTTTTCGTTATTTTTAATCACAACACTTACCTCCTTCGCAACATTCTTTATATTTTTCCTTCTTTTTAATCACCACTCTTACCTCCTTCGTAGGATTCTTTATCTTTTTCCTTCTTTTTAATCATAACACTTACCTCCTTCGCAATATTCTTTATATTTGTCCTTCTTTTTAATCACAACACTTTCCTCCTTCACAACATTCTTTATATTTGTCTTTATTTTTAATTGCAACAATTACCTCCTTCGCAACATTCTTTATATTTTTCCTTCCTTTTAATCACAACACTTACCTCCTTCGTAACATTCTTTATATTTTTCCCTCTTTTTAATCACAACTCTTACCTCCTTCGCAACATTCTTTATATTTTTCCTTCTTTTTAATCACAACTCTTACCTCCTTCGCAACATTCTTTATATTTTTCCTTCTTTTTAATCACAACTCTTACCTCTTTCACAACATTCTTTATATTTTTCCTTCTTTTTAATCACAACACTTACCTCCTTCGCAACATTCTAAATAATGTTCTTTCTTTTTAATCACAACTCTTACCCCCTTCGCAACATTCTTTATATTTTTCCTTCTTTTTAATCACAACTCTTACCTCCTTCACAACATTCTTTATATTTTTCCTTCTTTTTAATCACAACACTTACCTCCTTCGCAACATTCTAAATAATGTTCTTTCTTTTTAATCAACACTCTGACCTCCTTTGCAACATTCTTTATATTTTTCCTTCTTTTTAATCACAACACTTACCTCTTTCGCAATATCTTTATATTTTTCCTTCTTTTTAAACACAACTCTTACCTCCTTCGCAATATTCTTTATATTTTTCCTTCTTTTTAATCACAACACTTACCTCCTTCGTAAATTTCTTTATATTTTTCCTTCTTTTTAATCACAACACTTACCTATTTCGCAACATCTTTATATTTTTCCTTCTTTTTAAACACAACACTTACCTCCTTCGCAATATTCTTTATATTTTTCCTTCTTTTTAATCACCACTCTTACTTCCTTCGTAAATTTCTTTATATTTTCCCTTCTTTTTAATCACCACTCTTACCTCCTTCGTAAATTTCTTTATATTTTTCCTTCTTTTTAATCACAACACTTACCTCCTTCGTAATATTCTTTATATTTTTCCTTCTTTTTAATGACAACACTTACCTCCTTCGCAACATTCTTTATATTTTTCTTCTGTTTAATCACAACTCTTACCTCCTTCGTAACATTCTTTATATTTTTCCTTCTTTTAATCACAACACTTACCTCCTTCACAACATTCTTTATGTTTTTCCTTCTTTTTAATCAACACTCTTACCTTCTTCGGAACATTCTTTATATTTTTCCTTCTTTTTAATCACAACAATTACCACTTTCGCAACATTCTTTATATTTTCCCTTCTTTTTAAACACAACTCTTACCTCCTTCGTAGGATTCTTTATATTTTTCCTTCTTTTTAATCACAACACTTACCTCCTTCGGAATATTCTTTATATTTGTCCTACTTTTTAATCACAACCGTTTCCTCCTTCACAACATTCTTTATATTTGTCTTTATTTTTAATTGCAACAATTACCTCCTTCGCAACATTCTTTATATTTTTCCTTCCTTTTAATCACAACACTTACCTCCTTCGCAACATTCTTTATATTTGTCCTTTTTTAATCACAACACTTTCCTCCTTCGCAACATTCTTTATATTTTTCTTTCTTTTTAATCACCACTCTTTCCTCCTTCGCAACATTTTCATATTTTCCCTTCCTTTTAATCACAACACTTACCTCCTTCGCAACATTCTTTATATTTTTCCTTCTTTTTAATCACAACTCTTACCTCATTCGCAACATTCTTTATATTTTCCCTTCTTTTTACTCACAACACTTACCTCCTTCGCAACATTCTTTATATTTTTCCTTCTTTTTAATCACCACTCTTACCTCCTTCGTAAATTTCATTATATTTTTCCTTCTTTTTAAACACAACACTTACCTCCTTCGCAATATTCTTTATAATTTTCCTTCTTTTTAATCACCACTCTTACCTCCTTCGTAAATTTCCTTATATTTTTCCTTTTTTTAAACACAACACTTACCTCCTTCGTAACAATCTTTATATTTTTCCTTCTTTTTAATCACAACTCTTACCTCCTTCGTAACATTCTTTATATTTTTCGTTCTTTCTAATCACAACTCTTACCTCCTTCGTAACATTCTTTATATTTTTCCTTCTTTTTAATAAATACTCTTACCTCCTTCGCAACATTTATTATATTTTTCCTTCTTTTTAATCACAACAATTACCTCTTTCGCAACATCTTTATATTTTTCCTTCTTTTTAATCACAACACTTACCTCTTTCGCAACATTCTTTATATTTTTTCTTCTTTTTAATCACAACTCTTACCTTCTTCGCAACATTCTTGATATTTTTCCTTCTTTTTAATCACTTCTCTTACCTCCTTCAAAACATCTATTATGTTTTTCCTTCTTTTTAATCACAACACTTACCTCTTTCGCAACATCTTTATATTTTCCTTCTTTTTAAACACAACACTTAGCTCCTTCGCAATATTCTTTATATTTTACCTTCTTTTTAATCACCACTCTTACTTCCTTCGTAATATTCTTTATATTTTTCCTTCATTTTAATCACAACACTTACCTCCTTTGCAACATTCTTTATATTTTTCCTTCTTTTTAATCACAACACTTACTTCCTTCGTAATATTCTTTATATTTTTCCTTCTTGTTAATCACAACGGTTACCTCCTTCACAACATTCTTTATATTTTTCCTTCTTTTTAAAAACAACTCTTACCTCCTTCGTAGGATTCTTTATATTTTTCCTTCTTTTTAATCACAACACTTACCTCCTTCGCAACATTCTTTATATTTGCTTTTCTTTTTAATTGCAACAATTACCTCCTTCGCAACATTCTTTATATTTTTCCTTCCATTTAATCACAACACTTACCTCCTTTGCAATATTCTTTATATTTGTCATTCTTTTTAATCACAACACTTTCCTCCATCGCAACATTCTTTATATATTACCTTCTTTTTAATCACAACCCTTACCTCCTTCGCAACATTCTTTATATTTTTACTTCTTTTTAGTCACAACACTTACCTCTTTCGCAACATTCTTTATATTTTTCCTTCTTTTTAATCTCAACTCTTACCTCCTTCGCAACATTCTTCATATTTTCCCTTCCTTTTAATCACAACACCTACCTCCTTCGCAACATTCTTTCTATTTTTCATTCTTTTTAATCACCACTATTACCTCCTTTGCAACATTCTTTATATTTTTCGTTATTTTTAATCACAACACTTACCTCCTTCGTAGGATTCTTTATATTTTTCCTTCTTTTTAATCATAACACTTACCTCCTTCGCAATATTCTTTATATTTGTCCTTCTTTTTAATCACAACACTTTCCTCCTTCACAACATTCTTTATATTTGTCTTTACTTTTAATTGCAACAATTACCTCCTTCGCAACATTCTTTATATTTTTCCTTCCTTTTAATCACAACACTTACCTCCTTCGCAACATTCTTTATATTAGTCCTTCTTTTAATTACAACACTTTCCTCCTTCGCAACATTCTTTATATTTTTCTTTCTTTTTAATCACCACTCTTTCCTCATTCGCAACATTTTCATATTTTCCCTTCCTTTTAATCACAACACTTACCTCCTTCGCAACATTCTTTATATTTTTCCTTCTTTTTAATCACAACACTTACCTCTTTCGCAATATCTTTATATTTTTCCTTCTTTTTAAACACAACTCTTACCTCCTTCGCAATATTCTTTATATTTTTCCTTCTTTTTAATCACAACACTTACCTCCTTCGTAAATTTCTTTATATTTTCCCTTCTTTTTAATCACCACTCTTACCTCCTTCGTAAATTTCTTTATATTTTTCCTTCTTTTTAATCACAACACTTACCTCCTTCGTAATATTCTTTATATTTTTCCTTCTTTTTAATGACAACACTTACCTCCTTCGCAACATTCTTTATATTTTTCTTCTGTTTAATCACAACTCTTACCTCCTTCGTAACATTCTTTATATTTTTCCTTCTTTTAATCACAACACTTACCTCCTTCGCAACATTCTTTATGTTTTTCCTTCTTTTTAATCAACACTCTTACCTTCTTCGGAACATTCTTTATATTTTTCCTTCTTTTTAATCACAACAATTACCTCTTTCGCAACATTCTTTATATTTTCCCTTCTTTTTAAACACAACTCTTACCTCCTTCGTAGGATTCTTTATATTTTTCCTTCTTTTTAATCACAACACTTACCTCCTTCGGAATATTCTTTATATTTGTCCTACTTTTTAATCACAACCGTTTCCTCCTTCACAACATTCTTTATATTTGTCTTTATTTTTAATTGCAACAATTACCTCCTTCGCAACATTCTTTATATTTTTCCTTCCTTTTAATCACAACACTTACCTCCTTCGCAACATTCTTTATATTTGTCCTTTTTTAATCACAACACTTTCCTCCTTCGCAACATTCTTTATATTTTTCTTTCTTTTTAATCACCACTCTTTCCTCCTTCGCAACATTTTCATATTTTCCCTTCCTTTTAATCACAACACTTACCTCCTTCGCAACATTCTTTATATTTTTCCTTCTTTTTAATCACAACTCTTACCTCCTTCGCAACATTCTTTATATTTTTCCTTCTTTTTAATCACAACACTTACCTCCTTCGCAACATTCTAAATAATGTTCTTTCTTTTTAATCACAACTCTTACCCCTTTCGCAACATTCTTTATATTTTTCCTTCTTTTTAATCACAACACTTTCCTCCTTCGCAAAATTCTTTATATTTTTCCTTCTTTTTAATCAACACTCTGACCTCCTTTGCAACATTCTTTATATTTTTCCTTCTTTTTAATCACAACACTTACCTCTTTCGCAATATCTTTATATTTTTCCTTCTTTTTAAACACAACTCTTACCTCCTTTGTAAATTTCCTTATATTTTTCCTTCTTTTTAATCACAACACTTACCTCCTTCGTAACAATCTTTATATTTTTCCTTCTATTTAATCACAACTCTTACCTCCTTCGTAACATTCTTTATATTTTTCCTTCTTTTTAATCACAACACTTACCTCTTTCGCAATATCTTTATATTTTTCCTTCTTTTTAAACACAACTCTTACCTCCTTCGCAAAATTCTTTATATTTTTCCTTCTTTTTAATCAAAACTCTTACCTCCTTCGTAACATTTTTTATAATTTTCCTTCTTTTTAATCACAACTCTTACCTCCTTCGTAACATTCTTTATATTTTTCCTTCTTTTTAATCAACACTCTTACCTCCTTCGCAACATTTATTATGTTTTTCCTTCTTTTTAATCACAACAATTACCTCTTCCGCAACATCTTAATATTTTTCCTTCTTTTTAATCACAACACTTACCTCTTTCGCAACATTCTTTATATTTTCTCTTCTTTTTAATCACAACTCTTACCTCCTTCGCAACATTCTTGATATTTTTCCTTCTTTTTAATCACAACACTTACCTCTTTCGCAACATTCTTTATATTTGTCTTTATTTTTAATTGCAACAATTACCTCCTTCGCAACATTCTTTATATTTTTCCTTCCTTTTAATCACAACACTTACCTCCTTCGCAACATTCTTTATAGTTGTCCTTCTTTTAATCACAACACATTCCTCCTTCGCAAAATTCTTTATATTTTTCTTGCTTTTTAATCACCACTCTTTCCTCATTCGCAACATTTTCATATTTTCCGTTCCTTTTAATCACAACACTTACCTCCTTCGCAACATTCTTTATATTTTTTCCTTCTTTTTAATTACAACTCTTACCTCCTTCGCAACATTTTTTATATTTTTCCTTCTTTTTAATCACAACTCTTACCTCCTTCGCAACATTCTTTATATTTTTCCTTCTTTTTAATCACAACACTTACCTCCTTCGCAACATTCTAAATAATGTTCTTTCTTTTTAATCACAACTCTTACCCCCTTCGCAATATTCTTTATATTTTTCCTTCTTTTTATCACCACTCTTACCTCCTTCGCAACATTCTTTATATTTTTCCTTCTTTTTATCACCACTCTTACCTCCTTCGCAACATTCTTTATATTTTTCCTTCTTTTTAATCACAACACTTTCCTCCTTCGCAAAATTCTTTATATTTTTCCTTCTTTTTAATCAACACTCTGACCTCCTTTGCAACATTCTTTATATTTTTCCTTCTTTTTAATCACAACACTTACCTCTTTCGCAATATCTTTGTATTTTTCCTTCTTTTTAAACACAACTCTTACTTCCTTCGTAAATTTCCTTATATTTTTCCTTCTTTTTAATCACAACACTTACCTACTTCGTAACAATCTTTATATTTTTCCTTCTTTTTAATCACAACACTTACCTCCTTCGCAAAATTCTTTATATTTTTCCTTCTTTTTAATCACAACTCTTATCTCCTTCGTAACATTTTTTATAATATTCCTTCTTTTTAATCACAACTCTTACCTCCTTCGCAACATTCTTGATATTTTTCCTTCTTTTTAATCACAACACTTACCTCTTTCGCAACATTCTTTATATTGTTCATTCATTTTAATCACCACTCTTTCCTCCTTCGCAGCATTCTTTATATTTTTCCTTATTTTTAATCACAACACTTACTTCCTTCGCAACATTCTTTATATTTTTACTTCTTTTTAATCACCACTCTTACCTCCTTCGCAATATTCTTTATATTTTACCTTCTTTTTAATCACCACTCTTACTTCCTTCGTAATATTCTTTATATATTTCCTTCTTTTTAATCACAACACTTACCTCCTTCGCAACATTCTTTATATTTTTCCTTCTTTTTAAACACAACTCTTACCTCCTTCGTAGGATTCTTTATATTTTTCCTTCTTTTTAATCACAACACTTACCTCGTTCGCAACATTCTTTATATTTGTTTTTCTTTTTAATTGCAACAATTACCTCCTTCGCAACATTCTTTATATTTTTCCTTCAATTTAATCACAACACTTACCTCCTTCGCAATATTCTTTATATTTGTCATTCTTTTTAATCACAACACTTACCTCCTTCGTAAGTTTCTGTATATTTTTCCTTCTTTTTAATCACAACTCTTACCTCCTTCGCAACATTCATTATATTTTCCTTCTTTTAATCACAACTCTTACCTCCTTCGCAACATTCTTTATATTTGTTTTTCTTTTTAATTGCAACAATTACCTTCTTCGCAACATACTTTATATTTTTCTTTCTTTTAATCAACACTCTTTCCTCCTTCGCAACATTCTTTATATTTTTCCTTCTGTTTAATCACAACTCTTACCTCCTTCGTAAGTTTCTGTATATTTTTCCTTCTTTTTAATCACAACTCTTAGCTCCTTCGCAACATTCATTATATTTTCCTTCTTTTAATCACAACTCTTACCTCCTTCGCAACATTCTTTATATTTTTCCTTCTTTTTAATCACAACACTTACCTCCTTCACAACATTCTTTATATTTTTCCTTCTTTTTAATCACAACACTTACCACCTTCGCAACATTCTTTATATTTTTCCTTCTTTTTAAACACAACACTTACCTACTTTGCAATATTCTTTATATTTTTCCTTCTTTTTAATCACCACTCTTACTTCCTTCGTAAATTTCTTTATATTTTTCCTTCTTTTTAAACACAACACTTACCTCCTTCGCAATATTCTTTATATTTTCCCTTCTTTTTAATCACCACTCTTACCTCCTTCATAAATTTCTTTATATTTTTCCTTCTTTTTAATCACAACACTTACCTCCTTCGTAACATTCTTTATATTTTTCCTTCTTTTTAATCACAACACTTACCTCCTTCGCAACATTCTTTATATTTTTCCTTCTGTTTAATCACAACTCTGACCTCCTTTGCAACATTCTTTATATTTTTCCTTCTTTTTAATCACAACACTTACCTCTTTCGCAATATCTTTATATTTTTCCTTCTTTTTAAACACAACTCTTACTTCCTTCGTAAATTTCCTTATATTTTTCCTTCTTTTTAATCACAACACTTACCTACTTCGTAACAATCTTTATATTTTTCCTTCTTTTAATCACAACACTTACCTCCTTCGCCAAATTCTTTATATTTTTCCTTCTTTTTAATCACAACTCTTATCTCCTTCGTAACATTTTTTATAATATTCCTTCTTTTTAATCACAACTCTTACCTCCTTCGCAACATTCTTGATATTTTTCCTTCTTTTTAATCACAACACTTACCTCCTTCGCAACATTCTTTATATTTGCTTTTCTTTTTAATTGCAACAATTACCTCCTTCGCAACATTCTTTATATTTTTCCTTCCATTTAATCACAACACTTACCTCCTTTGCAATATTCTTTATATTTGTCATTCTTTTTAATCACAACACTTTCCTCCATCGCAACATTCTTTATATATTACCTTCCTTTTAATCACAACCCTTACATCCTTCGCAACATTCTTTATATTTTTACTTCTTTTTAGTCACAACACTTACCTCTTTCGCACCATTCTTTATATTTTTCCTTCTTTTTAATCTCAACTCTTACCTCCTTCGCAACATTCTTCATATTTTCCCTTCCTTTTAATCACAACACCTACCTCCTTCGCAACATTCTTTCTATTTTTCATTCTTTTTAATCACCACTATTACCTCCTTTGCAACATTCTTTATATTTTTCGTTATTTTTAATCACAACACTTACCTCCTTCGCAACATTCTTTATATTTTTCCTTCTTTTTAATCACCACTCTTACCTCCTTCGTAGGATTCTTTATATTTTTCCTTCTTTTTAATCATAACACTTACCTCCTTCGCAATATTCTTTATATTTGTCCTTCTTTTTAATCACAACACTTTCCTCCTTCACAACATTCTTTATATTTGTCTTTACTTTTAATTGCAACAATTACCTCCTTCGCAACATTCTTTATATTTTTCCTTCCTTTTAATCACAACACTTACCTCCTTCGCAACATTCTTTATATTAGTCCTTCTTTTAATCACAACACTTTCCTCCTTCGCAACATTCTTTATATTTTTCTTTCTTTTTAATCACCACTCTTTCCCCATTCGCAACATTTTCATATTTTCCCTTCCTTTTAATCACAACACTTACCTCCTTCGCAACATTCTTTATATTTTTTCCTTCTTTTTAATCACAACAGTTACCTCCTTCGCAACATTCTTTATATTTTTCCTTCTTTTTAATCACCACTCTTACCTCCATCGCAACAATCTTTATATTTTTCCTTCTTTTTAATCACAACACTTACCCCTTTCGCAACATCTTTATATTTTTCCTTCTTTTTAAACACAACACTTACCTACTTTGCAATATTCTTTATATTTTTCCTTCTTTTTAATCACAACTCTTACTTCCTTAGTAAGTTTCTTTATATTTTTCCTTCTTTTTAATCACAACTCTTACCTTCTTCGCAACATTCTTTATATTTTTCCCTCTTTTTAATCACAACACTTACCTTCTTCGCAACTTTCTTTATATTTTTCCTTCTTTTTAATCACAACACATACCTCCTTCGTAATATTCTTTATATTTTTCCTTCTTTTTAATGACAACACTTACCTCCTTCGCAACATTCTTTATATTTTTCTTCTGTTTAATCACAACTCTTACCTCCTTCGTAACATTCTTTATATTTTTCCTTCTTTTTAATCACCACTCTTTCCTCCTTCGCAACATTTTCATATTTTCCCTTCCTTTTAATCACAACACTTACCTCCTTCGCAACATTTTTTATATTTTTCCTTCTTTTTAATCACAACTCTTACCTCCTTCGCAACATTCTTTATATTTTTCCTTCTTTTTAATCACAACACTTACGTCCTTCGCAACATTCTAAATAATTTTCTTTCTTTTTAATCACAACTCTTACCTCCTTCGCAACATTCTTTATATTTTTCCTCCTTTTTAATCAACACTCTTACCTCCTTCTCAACATTCTTTATATTTTTCCTTCTTTTTAATCACAACATTTACCTCCTTCGCAACATTCTTTATATTTTTCCTCCTTTTTAATCACCACTCTTACCTCCTTCGCAACATTCTTTATATTTTTCCTTCTTTTTAAACACAACTCTTACCTCCTTCGTAGGATTCTTTATATTTTTCCTTCTTTTTAATCACAACACTTACCTCGTTCGCAACATTCTTTATATTTGTTTTTCTTTTTAATTGCAACAATTACCTCCTTCGCAACATTCTTTATATTTTTCCTTCAATTTAATCACAACACTTACCTCCTTCGCAATATTCTTTATATTTGTCATTCTTTTTAATCACAACACTTACCTCCTTCGTAAGTTTCTGTATATTTTTCCTTCTTTTTAATCACAACTCTTACCTCCTTCGCAACATTCATTATATTTTCCTTCTTTTAATCACAACTCTTACCTCCTTCGCAACATTCTTTATATTTGTTTTTCTTTTTAATTGCAACAATTACCTTCTTCGCAACATACTTTATATTTTTCTTTCTTTTAATCAACACTCTTTCCTCCTTCGCAACATTCTTTATATTTTTCCTTCTGTTTAATCACAACTCTTACCTCCTTCGTAAGTTTCTGTATATTTTTCCTTCTTTTTAATCACAACTCTTAGCTCCTTCGCAACATTCATTATATTTTCCTTCTTTTAATCACAACTCTTACCTCCTTCGCAACATTCTTTATATTTTTCCTTCTTTTTAATCACAACACTTACCTCCTTCACAACATTCTTTATATTTTTCCTTCTTTTTAATCACAACACTTACCACCTTCGCAACATTCTTTATATTTTTCCTTCTTTTTAAACACAACACTTACCTACTTTGCAATATTCTTTATATTTTTCCTTCTTTTTAATCACCACTCTTACTTCCTTCGTAAATTTCTTTATATTTTTCCTTCTTTTTAAACACAACACTTACCTCCTTCGCAATATTCTTTATATTTTCCCTTCTTTTTAATCACCACTCTTACCTCCTTCATAAATTTCTTTATATTTTTCCTTCTTTTTAATCACAACACTTACCTCCTTCGTAACATTCTTTATATTTTTCCTTCTTTTTAATCACAACACTTACCTCCTTCGCAACATTCTTTATATTTTTCCTTCTGTTTAATCACAACTCTGACCTCCTTTGCAACATTCTTTATATTTTTCCTTCTTTTTAATCACAACACTTACCTCTTTCGCAATATCTTTATATTTTTCCTTCTTTTTAAACACAACTCTTACTTCCTTCGTAAATTTCCTTATATTTTTCCTTCTTTTTAATCACAACACTTACCTACTTCGTAACAATCTTTATATTTTTCCTTCTTTTTAATCACAACACTTACCTCCTTCGCCAAATTCTTTATATTTTTCCTTCTTTTTAATCACAACTCTTATCTCCTTCGTAACATTTTTTATAATATTCCTTCTTTTTAATCACAACTCTTACCTCCTTCGCAACATTCTTGATATTTTTCCTTCTTTTTAATCACAACACTTACCTCCTTCGCAACATTCTTTATATTTGCTTTTCTTTTTAATTGCAACAATTACCTCCTTCGCAACATTCTTTATATTTTTCCTTCCATTTAATCACAACACTTACCTCCTTTGCAATATTCTTTATATTTGTCATTCTTTTTAATCACAACACTTTCCTCCATCGCAACATTCTTTATATATTACCTTCCTTTTAATCACAACCCTTACATCCTTCGCAACATTCTTTATATTTTTACTTCTTTTTAGTCACAACACTTACCTCTTTCGCACCATTCTTTATATTTTTCCTTCTTTATAATCTCAACTCTTACCTCCTTCGCAACATTCTTCATATTTTCCCTTCCTTTTAATCACAACACCTACCTCCTTCGCAACATTCTTTCTATTTTTCATTCTTTTTAATCACCACTATTACCTCCTTTGCAACATTCTTTATATTTTTCGTTATTTTTAATCACAACACTTACCTCCTTCGCAACATTCTTTATATTTTTCCTTCTTTTTAATCACAACAATTACCTCTTTCGCAACATTCTTTATATTTTCCCTTCTTTTTAATCACCACTCTTTCCTCCTTCGCAACATTATCATATTTTCCCTTCCTTTTAATCAAAACACTTACCTCCTTCGCAACATTCTTTATATTTTTCCTTCTTTTTAATCACAACTCTTACCTCCTTCGCAACATTTTTTTATATTTTTCCTTCTTTTTAAACACAGCACTTACCTCCTTCGCAATATTCTTTATATTTTTCCTCTTTTTTAATCACCACTCTTACCGCCTTCGCAATATTCTTTATATTTTTCCTTCTTTTTAATCACCACTCTTACTTCCTTCGTAAATTTCTTTATATTTTCCCTTCTTTTTAATCACCACTCTTACCTCCTTCGTAAATTTCTTTATATTTTTCCTTCTTTTTAATCACAACACATACCTCCTTCGTAATATTCTTTATATTTTTCCTTCTTTTTAATGACAACACTTACCTCCTTCGCAACATTCTTTATATTTTTCTTCTGTTTAATCACAACTCTTACCTCCTTCGTAACATTCTTTATATTTTTCCTTCTTTTTAATCACAACACTTACCTCCTTCGCAACATTCTTTATGTTTTTCCTTCTTTTTAATCAACACTCTTACCTCCTTCGCAACATTCTTTATATTTTTCCTTCTTTTTAATCACAACAATTACCTCTTTCGCAACATTCTTTATATTTTCCCTTCTTTTTAAACACAACTCTTACCTCCTTCGTAGGATTCTTTATATTTTTCCTTCTTTTTATTCACAACACTTACCTCCTTCGCAATATTCTTTATATTTGTCCTTCTTTTTAATCACAACACTTTCCTCCTTCACAACATTCTTTATATTTGTCTTTCTTTTTAATTGCAACAATTACCTCCTTCGCAACATTCTTTATATTTTTCCTTCCTTTTAATCACAACACTTACCTCCTTCGCAACATTCTTTATATTTGTCCTTCTTTTAATCACAACTCTTTCCTCCTTCGCAACATTCTTTATATTTTTCTTTCTTTTTAATCACCACTCTTTCCTCATTCGCAACATTTTCATATTTTCCCTTCCTTTTAATCACAACACTTACCTCCTTCGCAACACTCTTTATATTTTTCCTTCTTTTTAATCACAACTCTTACCTCCTTCGCAATATTCTTTATATTTTTCCTTCTTTTTAATCACCACTCTTACTTCCTTCGTAAATTTCTTTATATTTTTCCTTCTTTTTAAACACAACACTTACCTCCTTCGCAATATTCTTTATATTTTCCCTTCTTTTTAATCACCACTCTTACCTCCTTCATAAATTTCTTTATATTTTTCCTTCTTTTTAATCACAACACTTACCTCCTTCGTAACATTCTTTATATTTTTCCTTCTTTTTAATCACAACACTTACCTCCTTCGCAACATTCTTTATATTTTTCCTTCTGTTTAATCACAACTCTGACCTCCTTTGCAACATTCTTTATATTTTTCCTTCTTTTTAATCACAACACTTACCTCTTTCGCAATATCTTTATATTTTTCCTTCTTTTTAAACACAACTCTTACTTCCTTCGTAAATTTCCTTATATTTTTCCTTCTTTTTAATCACAACACTTACCTACTTCGTAACAATCTTTATATTTTTCCTTCTTTTTAATCACAACACTTACCTCCTTCGCCAAATTCTTTATATTTTTCCTTCTTTTTAATCACAACTCTTATCTCCTTCGTAACATTTTTTATAATATTCCTTCTTTTTAATCACAACTCTTACCTCCTTCGCAACATTCTTGATATTTTTCCTTCTTTTTAATCACAACACTTACCTCCTTTGCAATATTCTTTATATTTGTCATTCTTTTTAATCACAACACTTTCCTCCATCGCAACATTCTTTATATATTACCTTCCTTTTAATCACAACCCTTACATCCTTCGCAACATTCTTTATATTTTTACTTCTTTTTAGTCACAACACTTACCTCTTTCGCACCATTCTTTATATTTTTCCTTCTTTATAATCTCAACTCTTACCTCCTTCGCAACATTCTTCATATTTTCCCTTCCTTTTAATCACAACACCTACCTCCTTCGCAACATTCTTTCTATTTTTCATTCTTTTTAATCACCACTATTACCTCCTTTGCAACATTCTTTATATTTTTCGTTATTTTTAATCACAACACTTACCTCCTTCGCAACATTCTTTATATTTTTCCTTCTTTTTAATCACCACTCTTACCTCCTTCGTAGGATTCTTTATATTTTTCCTTCTTTTTAATCATAACACTTACCTCCTTCGCAATATTCTTTATATTTGTCCTTCTTTTTAATCACAACACTTTCCTCCTTCACAACATTCTTTATATTTGTCTTTACTTTTAATTGCAACAATTACCTCCTTCGCAACATTCTTTATATTTTTCCTTCCTTTTAATCACAACACTTACCTCCTTCGCAACATTCTTTATATTAGTCCTTCTTTTAATCACAACACTTTCCTCCTTCGCAACATTCTTTATATTTTTCTTTCTTTTTAATCACCACTCTTTCCCCATTCGCAACATTTTCATATTTTCCCTTCCTTTTAATCACAACACTTACCTCCTTCGCAACATTCTTTATATTTTTTCCTTCTTTTTAATCACAACAGTTACCTCCTTCGCAACATTCTTTATATTTTTCCTTCTTTTTAATCACCACTCTTACCTCCATCGCAACAATCTTTATATTTTTCCTTCTTTTTAATCACAACACTTACCTCTTTCACAACATCTTTATATTTTTCCTTCTTTTTAAACACAACACTTACCTACTTTGCAATATTCTTTATATTTTTCCTTCTTTTTAATCACAACTCTTACTTCCTTAGTAAGTTTCTTTATATTTTTCCTTCTTTTTAATCACAACTCTTACCTTCTTCGCAACATTCTTTATATTTTTCCCTCTTTTTAATCACAACACTTACCTTCTTCGCAACTTTCTTTATATTTTTCCTTCTTTTTAATCACAACACATACCTCCTTCGTAATATTCTTTATATTTTTCCTTCTTTTTAATGACAACACTTACCTCCTTCGCAACATTCTTTATATTTTTCTTCTGTTTAATCACAACTCTTACCTCCTTCGTAACATTCTTTATATTTTTCCTTCTTTTTAATCACCACTCTTTCCTCCTTCGCAACATTTTCATATTTTCCCTTCCTTTTAATCACAACACTTACCTCCTTCGCAACATTTTTTATATTTTTCCTTCTTTTTAATCACAACTCTTACCTCCTTCGCAACATTCTTTATATTTTTCCTTCTTTTTAATCACAACACTTACGTCCTTCGCAACATTCTAAATAATTTTCTTTCTTTTTAATCACAACTCTTACCTCCTTCGCAACATTCTTTATATTTTTCCTCCTTTTTAATCAACACTCTTACCTCCTTCTCAACATTCTTTATATTTTTCCTTCTTTTTAATCACAACATTTACCTCCTTCGCAACATTCTTTATATTTTTCCTCCTTTTTAATCACCACTCTTACCTCCTTCGCAACATTCTTTATATTTTTCCTCTTTTTTAATCACCACTCTTACCGCCTTCGCAATATTCTTTATATTTTTCCTTCTTTTTAATCACCACTCTTACTTCCTTCGTAAATTTCTTTATATTTTCCCTTCTTTTTAATCACCACTCTTACCTCCTTCGTAAATTTATTTATATTTTTCCTTCTTTTTAATCTCAACACTTACCTCCTTCGTAATATTCTTTATATTTTTCCTTCTTTTTAATGACAACACTTACCTCCTTCGCAACATTCTATATATTTTTCTTCTGTTTAATCACAACTCTTAGCTCCTTCGTAACATTCTTTATATTTTTCCTTCTTTTTAATCACAACACTTACCTCCTTCGCAACATTCTTTATGTTTTTCCTTCTTTTTAATCAACACTCTTACCTCCTTCGCAACATTCTTTATATTTTTCCTTCTTTTTAATCACAACAATTACCTCTTTCGCAACATTCTTTATATTTTCCCTTCTTTTTAATCACCACTCTTTCCTCCTTCGCAACATTATCATATTTTCCCTTCCTTTTAATCAAAACACTTACCTCCTTCGCAACATTCTTTATATTTTTCCTTCTTTTTAATCACAACTCTTACCTCCTTCGCAACATTTTTTTATATTTTTCCTTCTTTTTAAACACAGCACTTACCTCCTTCGCAATATTCTTTATATTTTTCCTTCTTTTTAATCACAACACTTACCTCCTTCGTAAATTTCTTTATATTTTTCCTTCTTTTTAATCACAACACTTACCTCTTTCGCGACATCTTTATATTTTTCCTTCTTTTTAAACACAACACTTACTTCCTTCGCAATATTCTTTATATTTTTCCTTCTTTTTAATCACCACTCCTACTTCCTTCGTAAATTTCTTTATATTTTCCCTTCTTTTTAATCACCACTCTTACCTCCTTCGTAAATTTCTTTATATTTTTCCTTCTTTTTAATCACAACACATACCTCCTTCGTAATATTCTTTATATTTTTCCTTCTTTTTAATGACAACACTTACCTCCTTCGCAACATTCTTTATATTTTTCTTCTGTTTAATCACAACTCTTACCTCCTTCGTAACATTCTTTATATTTTTCCTTCTTTTTAATCACAACACTTACCTCCTTCGCAACATTCTTTATGTTTTTCCTTCTTTTTAATCAACACTCTTACCTCCTTCGCAACATTCTTTATATTTTTCCTTCTTTTTAATCACAACAATTACCTCTTTCGCAACATTCTTTATATTTTCCCTTCTTTTTAAACACAACTCTTACCTCCTTCGTAGGATTCTTTATATTTTTCCTTCTTTTTATTCACAACACTTACCTCCTTCGCAATATTCTTTATATTTGTCCTTCTTTTTAATCACAACACTTTC
This sequence comes from Eledone cirrhosa, assembly GCA_964016885.1. Classification (NCBI taxonomy): domain Eukaryota; kingdom Metazoa; phylum Mollusca; class Cephalopoda; order Octopoda; family Eledonidae; genus Eledone; species Eledone cirrhosa. Next base: position 37,950,442 of record OZ024748.1, on the reverse strand, counting down.
CTCCTTCACAACATTCTTTATATTTGTCTTTCTTTTTAATTGCAACAATTACCTCCTTCGCAACATTCTTTATATTTTTCCTTCCTTTTAATCACAACACTTACCTCCTTCGCAACATTCTTTATATTTGTCCTTCTTTTTAATCACAACTCTTTCCTCCTTCGCAACATTCTTTATATTTTTCTTTCTTTTTAATCACCACTCTTTCCTCATTCGCAACATTTTCATATTTTCCCTTCCTTTTAATCACAACACTTACCTCCTTCGCAACACTCTTTATATTTTTCCTTCTTTTTAATCACAACTCTTACCTCCTTCGCAATATTCTTTATATTTTTCCTTCTTTTTAATCACCACTCTTACTTCCTTCGTAAATTTCTTTATATTTTTCCTTCTTTTTAAACACAACACTTACCTCCTTCGCAATATTCTTTATATTTTCCCTTCTTTTTAATCACCACTCTTACCTCCTTCATAAATTTCTTTATATTTTTCCTTCTTTTTAATCACAACACTTACCTCCTTCGTAACATTCTTTATATTTTTCCTTCTTTTTAATCACAACACTTACCTCCTTCGCAACATTCTTTATATTTTTCCTTCTGTTTAATCACAACTCTGACCTCCTTTGCAACATTCTTTATATTTTTCCTTCTTTTTAATCACAACACTTACCTCTTTCGCAATATCTTTATATTTTTCCTTCTTTTTAAACACAACTCTTACTTCCTTCGTAAATTTCCTTATATTTTTCCTTCTTTTTAATCACAACACTTACCTACTTCGTAACAATCTTTATATTTTTCCTTCTTTTTAATCACAACACTTACCTCCTTCGCCAAATTCTTTATATTTTTCCTTCTTTTTAATCACAACTCTTATCTCCTTCGTAACATTTTTTATAATATTCCTTCTTTTTAATCACAACTCTTACCTCCTTCGCAACATTCTTGATATTTTTCCTTCTTTTTAATCACAACACTTACCTCCTTCGCAACATTCTTTATATTTGCTTTTCTTTTTAATTGCAACAATTACCTCCTTCGCAACATTCTTTATATTTTTCCTTCCATTTAATCACAACACTTACCTCCTTTGCAATATTCTTTATATTTGTCATTCTTTTTAATCACAACACTTTCCTCCATCGCAACATTCTTTATATATTACCTTCCTTTTAATCACAACCCTTACATCCTTCGCAACATTCTTTATATTTTTACTTCTTTTTAGTCACAACACTTACCTCTTTCGCACCATTCTTTATATTTTTCCTTCTTTATAATCTCAACTCTTACCTCCTTCGCAACATTCTTCATATTTTCCCTTCCTTTTAATCACAACACCTACCTCCTTCGCAACATTCTTTCTATTTTTCATTCTTTTTAATCACCACTATTACCTCCTTTGCAACATTCTATATATTTTTCGTTATTTTTAATCACAACACTTACCTCCTTCGCAACATTCTTTATATTTTTCCTTCTTTTTAATCACCACTCTTACCTCCTTCGTAGGATTCTTTATATTTTTCCTTCTTTTTAATCATAACACTTACCTCCTTCGCAATATTCTTTATATTTGTCCTTCTTTTTAATCACAACACTTTCCTCCTTCACAACATTCTTTATATTTGTCTTTACTTTTAATTGCAACAATTACCTCCTTCGCAACATTCTTTATATTTTTCCTTCCTTTTAATCACAACACTTACCTCCTTCGCAACATTCTTTATATTAGTCCTTCTTTTAATCACAACACTTTCCTCCTTCGCAACATTCTTTATATTTTTCTTTCTTTTTAATCACCACTCTTTCCCCATTCGCAACATTTTCATATTTTCCCTTCCTTTTAATCACAACACTTACCTCCTTCGCAACATTTTTTATATTTTTTCCTTCTTTTTAATCACAACAGTTACCTCCTTCGCAACATTCTTTATATTTTTCCTTCTTTTTAATCACCACTCTTACCTCCATCGCAACAATCTTTATATTTTTCCTTCTTTTTAATCACAACACTTACCTCTTTCACAACATCTTTATATTTTTCCTTCTTTTTAAACACAACACTTACCTACTTTGCAATATTCTTTATATTTTTCCTTCTTTTTAATCACAACTCTTACTTCCTTAGTAAGTTTCTTTATATTTTTCCTTCTTTTTAATCACAACTCTTACCTTCTTCGCAACTTTCTTTATATTTTTCCTTCTTTTTAATCACAACACATACCTCCTTCGTAATATTCTTTATATTTTTCCTTCTTTTTAATGACAACACTTACCTCCTTCGCAACATTCTTTATATTTTTCTTCTGTTTAATCACAACTCTTACCTCCTTCGTAACATTCTTTATATTTTTCCTTCTTTTTAATCACCACTCTTTCCTCCTTCGCAACATTTTCATATTTTCCCTTCCTTTTAATCACAACACTTACCTCCTTCGCAATATTCTTTATATTTTCCCTTCCTTTTAATCACAACAGTTACCTCCTTCGCAACATTTTTTATATTTTTCCTTCTTTTTAATCACAACTCTTACCTCCTTCGCAACATTCTTTATATTTTTCCTTCTTTTTAATCACAACACTTACGTCCTTCGCAACATTCTAAATAATTTTCTTTCTTTTTAATCACAACTCTTACCTCCTTCGCAACATTCTTTATATTTTTCCTCCTTTTTAATCAACACTCTTACCTCCTTCTCAACATTCTTTATATTTTTCCTTCTTTTTAATCACAACATTTACCTCCTTCGCAACATTCTTTATATTTTTCCTCCTTTTTAATCACCACTCTTACCTCCTTCGCAACATTCTTTATATTTTTCCTCTTTTTTAATCACCACTCTTACTTCCTTCGTAAATTTCTTTATATTTTCCCTTCTTTTTAATCACCACTCTTACCTCCTTCGTAAATTTCTTTATATTTTTCCTTCTTTTTAATCACAACACTTACCTCCTTCGTAATATTCTTTATATTTTTCCTTCTTTTTAATGACAACACTTACCTCCTTCGCAACATTCTATATATTTTTCTTCTGTTTAATCACAACTCTTAGCTCCTTCGTAACATTCTTTATATTTTTCCTTCTTTTTAATCACAACACTTACCTCCTTCGCAACATTCTTTATGTTTTTCCTTCTTTTTAATCAACACTCTTACCTCCTTCGCAACATTCTTTATATTTTTCCTTCTTTTTAATCACAACAATTACCTCTTTCGCAACATTCTTTATATTTTCCCTTCTTTTTAATCACCACTCTTTCCTCCTTCGCAACATTATCATATTTTCCCTTCCTTTTAATCAAAACACTTACCTCCTTCGCAACATTCTTTATATTTTTCCTTCTTTTTAATCACAACTCTTACCTCCTTCGCAACATTTTTTTATATTTTTCCTTCTTTTTAAACACAGCACTTACCTCCTTCGCAATATTCTTTATATTTTTCCTTCTTTTTAATCACAACACTTACCTCCTTCGTAAATTTCTTTATATTTTTCCTTCTTTTTAATCACAACACTTACCTCTTTCGCGACATCTTTATATTTTTCCTTCTTTTTAAACACAACACTTACTTCCTTCGCAATATTCTTTATATTTTTCCTTCTTTTTAATCACCACTCCTACTTCCTTCGTAAATTTCTTTATATTTTCCCTTCTTTTTAATCACCACTCTTACCTCCTTCGTAAATTTCTTTATATTTTGCCTTCTTTTTAATCACAACACATACCTCCTTCGTAATATTCTTTATATTTTTCCTTCTTTTTAATGACAACACTTACCTCCTTCGCAACATTCTTTATATTTTTCTTCTGTTTAATCACAACTCTTACCTCCTTCGTAACATTCTTTATATTTTTCCTTCTTTTTAATCACAACACTTACCTCCTTCGCAACATTCTTTATGTTTTTCCTTCTTTTTAATCAACACTCTTACCTCCTTCGCAACATTCTTTATATTTTTCCTTCTTTTTAATCACAACAATTACCTCTTTCGCAACATTCTTTATATTTTCCCTTCTTTTTAAACACAACTCTTACCTCCTTCGTAGGATTCTTTATATTTTTCCTTCTTTTTATTCACAACACTTACCTCCTTCGCAATATTCTTTATATTTGTCCTACTTTTTAATCACAACACTTTCCTCCTTCACAACATTCTTTATATTTGTCTTTCTTTTTAATTGCAACAATTACCTCCTTCGCAACATTCTTTATATTTTTCCATCCTTTTAATCACAACACTTACCTCCTTCGCAACATTCTTTATATTTGTCCTTCTTTTAATCACAACTCTTTCCTCCTTCGCAACATTCTTTATATTTTTCTTTCTTTTTAATCACCACTCTTTCCTCATTCGCAACATTTTCATATTTTCCCTTCCTTTTAATCACAACACTTACCTCCTTCGCAACATTCTTTATATTTTTCCTTCTTTTTAATCACAACTCTTACCTCCTTCGCAACATTTTTTATATTTTTCCTTCTTTTTAATCACAACTCTTACCTCCTTCGCAACATTCTTTATATTTTTCCTTCTTTTTAATCACAACACTTACCTCCTTCGCAACATTCTAAATAATGTTCTTTCTTTTTAATCACAACTCTTACCCCCTTCGCAACATTCTTTATATTTTTTCTTCTTTTTAATCACAACACTTACCTCCTTCGCAACATTCTTTATATTTTTCCCTCTTTTTATCACCACTCTTACCTCCTTCGCAACATTCTTTATATTTTTCCTTCTTTTTAATCACAACACTTTCCTCCTTCGCAAAATTCTTTATATTTTTCCTTCTTTTTAATCAACACTCTGAGCTCCTTCGCAACATTCTTTATATTTTTCCTTCTTTTTAATCACAACACTTACCTCTTTCGCAATATCTTTATATTTTTCCTTCTTTTTAAACACAACACTTCCCTCCTTCGCAATATTCTTTATATTTTTCCTTCTTTTTAATCACAACACTTATCTCCTTCGTAAATTTCTTTATATTTTTCCTTCTTTTTAATCAGAACACTTACCTCTTTCGCAACATCTTTATATTTTTCCTTTTTTTTAAACACAACACTTACCTCCATCGCAATATTCTTTATATTTTTCCTTCTTTTTAATCACCACTCTTACCTCCCTCGCAACATTCTTTATATTTTTCCTTCTTTTTAATCACAACACTTTCCTCCTTCACAACATTATTTATATTTGTCTTTCTTTTTAATTGTAACAATTACCTCCTTCGCAACATTCTTTATAATTTTCCTTCTTTTTAATTACAAGACTTACCTCTTACACAACATACTTTATATTTTTCCTTCTTTTTAAACACAACACTTACCTCCTTCGCAATATTCTTTATATTTTTCCTTCTTTTTAATCACCACTCTTACCACCTTCGTAACATTCCTTATATTTTTCCTTCTTTTTAATCACAATACTTACCTCCTTCGCAACATTCTTTATATTTTTCCTTCTTTTTAATCACAACTCTTACCTCCTTCGTAAGTTTCTTTATATTTTTCCTTCTTTTTAATCACAACTCTTACCTCCTTCGCAACATTCTTTATATTTTCCTTCTTTTTAATCACAACTCTTACCTCCTTCGCAACATTCTTTATATTTGTCTTTCTTTTTAAGTGCAACAATTACCTCCTTCGCAACATTCTTTATATTTATCCTTCTTTTTAATCACAACACTTTCCTCCTTCGCAACGTTCTTTATATTTTTCCTTCTTTTTAATCACAACACTTACCTCCTTCACAACATTCTGTATATTTTTCCTTTTTTTTAATCACAACACTTACCTCCTTCGCAACATTCTTTATATTTTCCCTTCCTTTTAATCACAACACTGACCTCCTTCTCAACATTCTTTATATTTTACCTTCTTTTTAATCACAACGCTTACCTCCTTCGCAACATTTTTTATATTTTTACTTCTTTTTAATCACAAGACTTTCTTTATATTTTTCCTTCTTTTTATTCACAACACTTACCTCCTTCGCAACATTCTTTATATTTTTCCTTCTTTTTAATCACAACACTTACCTCCTTCGCAACATTCTTTATATTATTCCTTGTTTTTAATCACAACTCTTACCTCCTTCGCAACATTCTTTATATTTTTCCTTATTTTTAATCACAACACTTACCTCCTTCGCAACAATTTTTATATTTTTCCTTCTTTTTAATCACCGCTCTTACCTCCTTCGTAAATTTCCTTATATTTATCCTTCTTTTTAATCACAACACTTACCTCCTTCGTAACATTCTTTACATTTTTCCTTCTTTTTAATCACAACACTACCTCCTTCGCAACATTCTTTATACTTTTTCTTCTTTTTAATCACAACACTTTCCTCCTTCGCAACATTCTTTATATTTTTCCTTCTTTTTAATAAACACTCTTACCTACTTCGCAACATTCTTTATATTTTTCCTTCTTTTCAATCACAACACTTACCTCTTTCGCAACATTCTTTATATTTTCCATCCTTTTTAATCACAACTCTTACCTCCTTCGCAACATTCTTTATATTTTTCCTTCTTTTTAATCTCAACACTTACCTCCTTCGCAACATTCTTTATATTTTTCCTTCTTTTTAATCACCACTCTTACCTCCTTCGTAAATTTCTTTATATTTTTCCTTCTTTTTAAACACAACACTTACCTCCCTCGCAATATTCTTTATAGTTTACCCTCTTTTTAATCACCAATCATAACTCCTTCGTAAATTTCCTTATATTTATCCTTCTTTTTAATCACAACACTACCTCCTTCGCAACATTCTTTATACTTTTTCTTCTTTTTAATCACAACACTTTCCTCCTTCGCAACATTCTTTATATTTTTCCTTCTTTTTAATAAACACTCTTACCTACTTCGCAACATTCTTTATATTTTTCCTTCTTTTCAATCACAACACTTACCTCTTTCGCAACATTCTTTATATTTTCCATCCTTTTTAATCACAACTCTTACCTCCTTCGCAACATTCTTTATATTTTTCCTTCTTTTTAATCTCAACACTTACCTCCTTTGCAACATTCTTTATATTTTTCCTTCTTTTTAATCACTACTCTTACCTCCTTCGTAAATTTCTTTATATTTTTCCTTCTTTTTAAACACAACACTTACCTCCCTCGCAATATTCTTTATAGTTTACCCTCTTTTTAATCACCAATCATAACTCCTTCGTAAATTTCCTTATATTTATCCTTCTTTTTATTCACAACACTTACCTCCTTCGCAATATTCTAAATAATTTTCTTTCTTTTTAATCACAACTCTTACCTCCTTCGCAACATTCTTGATATTTTTCCTTCTTTTTAATCACAACACTTACCTCTTTCGCAACATGCTTTATATTGTTCATTCATTTTAATCACCACTCTTTCCTCCTTCGCAGCATTCTTTATATTTTTCCTTATTTTTAATCACAACACTTACTTCCTTCGCAACATTCTTTATATTTTTCCTTCTTTTTAATCACCACTCTTACCTCCTTCGCAACATTTATTATATTTTTCCTTCTTTTTAATCACAACACTTACCTCTTTCGAACATCTTTATATTTTTCCTTCTTTTTAAACACAACACTTAGCTTCTTCGCAATATTCTTTATATTTTACCTTCTTTTTAATCACCACTCTTACTTCCTTCGTAATATTCTTTATATATTTCCTTCTTTTTAATCACAACACTTACCTCCTTCGCAACATTCTTTATATTTTTCCTTCTTTTTAAACACAACTCTTACCTCCTTCGTAGGATTCTTTATATTTTTCCTTCTTTTTAATCACAACACTTACCTCCTTCGCAACATTCTTTATATTTGTTTTTCTTTTTAATTGCAACAATTACCTCCTTCGCAACATTCTTTATATTTTTCCTTCAATTTAATCACAACACTTACCTCCTTCGATATATTCTTTATATTTGTCATTCTTTTTAATCACAACACTTACCTCCTTCGTAAGTTTATGTATATTTTTCCTTCTTTTTAATCACAACTCTTACCTCCTTCGCAACATTCATTATATTTTCCTTCTTTTAATCACAACTCTTACCTCCTTCGCAACATTCTTTATATTTGTTTTTCTTTTTAATTGCAACAATTACCTCCTTCGCAACATACTTTATATTTTTCTTTCTTTTAATCAACACTCTTTCCTCCTTCGCAACATTCTTTATATTTTTCCTTCTGTTTAATCACAACTCTTACCTCCTTCGTAAGTTTCTGTATATTTTTCCTTCTTTTTAATCACAACTCTTACCTCCTTCGCAACATTCATTATATTTTCCTTCTTTTAATCACAACTCTTACCTCCTTCGCAACATTCTTTATATTTTTCCTTTTTTTAATCACATCTCTTACCTCCTTCGCAACATTCTTTATATTATTCCCTCGTTTTAATCACAACTCTTACCTCCTTCACAACATTCTTTATATTTTTCCTTCTTTTTAATCACAACACTTACCTCCTTCACAACATTCTTTATATTTTTCCTTCTTTTTAATCACAACACTTACCTCCTTCGCAACATTCTTTATATTTTTCTTTCTTTTTAATCACAACACTTACCACCTTCGCAACATTCTTTATATTTTTCCTTCTTTTTAAACACAACACTTACCTACTTTGCAATATTCTTTATATTTTTCCTTCTTTTTAATCACCACTCTTACCTCCTTCATAAATGTCTTTATATTTTTCCTTCTTTTTAATCACAACACTTACCTCCTTCGCAACATTCTTTATATTTTTCCTTCTGTTTAATCACAACTCTTACCTCCTTCGTAACATTCTTTATATTTTTCCTTCTTTTTAATCAACACTCTTACCTCCTTCGCAACATTCTTTATATTTTTCCTTCTTTTAATCACAACGCTTACCTCTTCGCAACATTCTTAATATCTTCCATTCTTTTTAATCACAACTCTTACTTCCTTCGTAATATTCTTTATATTTTTCCTTCTTTTTAATCACAACAGTTAGCTCCTTCGCAACATTCTTTATATTTTTCCTTCTTTTTAAACACAACTCTTACCTCCTTCGTAGGATTCTTTATATTTTTCCTGCTTTTTAATCACAACACTTTCCTCCATCGCAACATTCTTTATATATTCCCTTCCTTTTAATCACAACCCTTACCTCCTTCGCAACATTCTTTATATTTTTACTTCTTTTTAATCACAACAGTTACCTCCTTCGCAACATTCTTTATATTTTTCCTTCTTTTTAATCACCACTCTTACCTCCTTCGCAACAATCTTTATATTTTTCCTTCTTTTTAATCACAACACTTACCTCTTTCGCAACATCTTTATATTTTTCCTTCTTTTTAAACACAACACTTACATACTTTGCAATATTCTTTATATTTTTCCTTCTTTTTAATCACAACTCTTACTTCCTTAGTAAGTTTCTTTATATTTTTCCTTCTTTTTAATCACAACTCTTACCTTCTTCGCAACATTCTTTATATTTTTCCCTCTTTTTAATCACAACACTTACCTTCTTCGCAACTTTCTTTATATTTTTCCTTTTTTTAATCACAACACATACCTCCTTCGTAATATTCTTTATATTTTTCCTTCTTTTTAATGACAACACTTACCTCCTTCGCAACATTCTTTATATTTTTCTTCTGTTTAATCACAACTCTTACCTCCTTCGTAACATTCTTTATATTTTTCCTTCTTTTTAATCACCACTCTTTCCTCCTTCGCAACATTTTCATATTTTCCCTTCCTTTTAATCACAACACTTACCTCCTTCGCAATATTCTTTATATTTTCCCTTCCTTTTAATCACAACAGTTACCTCCTTCGCAACATTTTTTATATTTTTCCTTCTTTTTAATCACAACTCTTACCTCCTTCGCAACATTCTTTATATTTTTCCTTCTTTTTAATCACAACACTTACGTCCTTCGCAACATTCTAAATAATTTTCTTTCTTTTTAATCACAACTCTTACCTCCTTCGCAACATTCTTTATATTTTTCCTCCTTTTTAATCAACACTCTTACCTCCTTCTCAACATTCTTTATATTTTTCCTCTTTTTTAATCACCACTCTTACCGCCTTCGCAATATTCTTTATATTTTTCCTTCTTTTTAATCACCACTCTTACTTCCTTCGTAAATTTCTTTATATTTTCCCTTCTTTTTAATCACCACTCTTACCTCCTTCGTAAATTTCTTTATATTTTTCCTTCTTTTTAATCACAACACTTACCTCCTTCGTAATATTTTTATATTTTTCCTTCTTTTTAATGACAACACTTACCTCCTTCGCAACATTCTATATATTTTTCCTTCTTTTTAATCAACACTCTTACCTCCTTCGTAAATTTCTTTATATTTTTCCTTCTTTTTAATCACAACTCTTAGCTCCTTCGTAACATTCTTTATATTTTTCCTTCTTTTTAATCACAACACTTACCTCCTTCGCAACATTCTTTATGTTTTTCCTTCTTTTTAATCAACACTCTTACCTCCTTCGCAACATTCTTTATATTTTTCCTTCTTTTTAATCACAACAATTACCTCTTTCGCAACATTCTTTATATTTTCCCTTCTTTTTAATCACCACTCTTTCCTCCTTCGCAACATTATCATATTTTCCCTTCCTTTTAATCAAAACACTTACCTCCTTCCCAACATTCTTTATATTTTTCCTTCTTTTTAATCACAACTCTTACCTCCTTCGCAACATTTTTTTATATTTTTCCTTCTTTTTAAACACAGCACTTACCTCCTTCGCAATATTCTTTATATTTTTCCTTCTTTTTAATCACAACACTTACCTCCTTCGTAAATTTCTTTATATTTTTCCTTCTTTTTAATCACAACACTTACCTCTTTCGCGACATCTTTATATTTTTCCTTCTTTTTAAACACAACACTTACTTCCTTCGCAATATTCTTTATATTTTTCCTTCTTTTTAATCACCACTCCTACTTCCTTCGTAAATTTCTTTATATTTTCCCTTCTTTTTAATCACCACTCTTACCTCCTTCGTAAATTTCTTTATATTTTTCCTTCTTTTTAATCACAACACATACCTCCTTCGTAATATTCTTTATATTTTTCCTTCTTTTTAATGACAACACTTACCTCCTTCGCAACATTCTTTATATTTTTCTTCTGTTTAATTACAACTCTTACCTCCTTCGTAACATTCTTTATATTTTTCCTTCTTTTTAATCACAACACTTACCTCCTTTGCAACATTCTTTATGTTTTTCCTTCTTTTTAATCAACACTCTTACCTCCTTCGCAACATTCTTTATATTTTTCCATCTTTTTAATCACAACAATTACCTCTTTCGCAACATTCTTTATATTTTCCCTTCTTTTTAAACACAACTCTTACCTCCTTCGTAGGATTCTTTATATTTTTCCTTCTTTTTATTCACAACACTTACCTCCTTCGCAATATTCCTTATATTTGTCCTTCTTTTTAATCACAACACTTTCCTCCTTCACAACATTCTTTATATTTGTCTTTCTTTTTAATTGCAACAATTACCTCCTTCGCAACATTCTTTATATTTTTCCTTCCTTTTAATCACAACACTTACCTCCTTCGCAACATTCTTTATATTTGTCCTTCTTTTAATCACAACTCTTTCCTCCTTCGCAACATTCTTTATATTTTTCTTTCTTTTTAATCACCACTCTTTCCTCATTCGCAACATTTTCATATTTTCCCTTCCTTTTAATCACAACACTTACCTCCTTTGCAACATTCTTTATATTTTTCCTTCTTTTTAATCACAACTCTTACCTCCTTCGCAACATTTTTTATATTTTTCCTTCTTTTTAATCACAACTCTTACCTCCTTCGCAACATTCTTTATATTTTTCCTTCTTTTTAATCACAACACTTACCTCCTTCGCAACATTCTAAATAATGTTCTTTCTTTTTAATCACAACTCTTACCCCCTTCGCAACATTCTTTATATTTTTTCTTCTTTTTAATCACAACTCTTACCTCCTTCGCAACATTCTTTATATTTTTCCCTCTTTTTATCACCACTCTTACCTCCTTCGCAAAATTCTTTATATTTTTCCTTCTTTTTAATCAACACTCTGAGCTCCTTCGCAACATTCTTTATATTTTTCCTTCTTTTTAATCACAACACTTACCTCTTTCGCAATATCTTTATATTTTTCCTTCTTTTTAAACACAACACTTACCTACTTTGCAATATTCTTTATATTTTTCCTTCTTTTTAATCACAACTCTTACTTCCTTAGTAAGTTTCTTTATATTTTTCCTTCTTTTTAATCACAACTCTTACCTTCTTCGCAACATTCTTTATATTTTTCCCTCTTTTTAATCACAACACTTACCTTCTTCGCAACTTTCTTTATATTTTTCCTTCTTTTTAATCACAACACATACCTCCTTCGTAATATTCTTTATATTTTTCCTTCTTTTTAATGACAACACTTACCTCCTTCGCAACATTCTTTATATTTTTCTTCTGTTTAATCACAACTCTTACCTCCTTCGTAACATTCTTTATATTTTTCCTTCTTTTTAATCACCACTCTTTCCTCCTTCGCAACATTTTCATATTTTCCCTTCCTTTTAATCACAACACTTACCTCCTTCGCAATATTCTTTATATTTTCCCTTCCTTTTAATCACAACAGTTACCTCCTTCGCAACATTTTTTATATTTTTCCTTCTTTTTAATCACAACTCTTACCTCCTTCGCAACATTCTTTATATTTTTCCTTCTTTTTAATCACAACACTTACGTCCTTCGCAACATTCTAAATAATTTTCTTTCTTTTTAATCACAACTCTTACCTCCTTCGCAACATTCTTTATATTTTTCCTCCTTTTTAATCAACACTCTTACCTCCTTCTCAACATTCTTTATATTTTTCCTCTTTTTTAATCACCACTCTTACCGCCTTCGCAATATTCTTTATATTTTTCCTTCTTTTTAATCACCACTCTTACTTCCTTCGTAAATTTCTTTATATTTTCCCTTCTTTTTAATCACCACTCTTACCTCCTTCGTAAATTTCTTTATATTTTTCCTTCTTTTTAATCACAACACTTACCTCCTTCGTAATATTCTTTATATTTTTCCTTCTTTTTAATGACAACACTTACCTCCTTCGCAACATTCTATATATTTTTCTTCTGTTTAATCACAACTCTTAGCTCCTTCGTAACATTCTTTATATTTTTCCTTCTTTTTAATCACAACACTTACCTCCTTCGCAACATTCTTTATGTTTTTCCTTCTTTTTAATCAACACTCTTACCTCCTTCGCAACATTCTTTATATTTTTCCTTCTTTTTAATCACAACAATTACCTCTTTCGCAACATTCTTTATATTTTCCCTTCTTTTTAATCACCACTCTTTCCTCCTTCGCAACATTATCATATTTTCCCTTCCTTTTAATCAAAACACTTACCTCCTTCCCAACATTCTTTATATTTTTCCTTCTTTTTAATCACAACTCTTACCTCCTTCGCAACATTTTTTTATATTTTTCCTTCTTTTTAAACACAGCACTTACCTCCTTCGCAATATTCTTTATATTTTTCCTTCTTTTTAATCACAACACTTACCTCCTTCGTAAATTTCTTTATATTTTTCCTTCTTTTTAATCACAACACTTACCTCTTTCGCGACATCTTTATATTTTTCCTTCTTTTTAAACACAACACTTACTTCCTTCGCAATATTCTTTATATTTTTCCTTCTTTTTAATCACCACTCCTACTTCCTTCGTAAATTTCTTTATATTTTCCCTTCTTTTTAATCACCACTCTTACCTCCTTCGTAAATTTCTTTATATTTTTCCTTCTTTTTAATCACAACACATACCTCCTTCGTAATATTCTTTATATTTTTCCTTCTTTTTAATGACAACACTTACCTCCTTCGCAACATTCTTTATATTTTTCTTCTGTTTAATTACAACTCTTACCTCCTTCGTAACATTCTTTATATTTTTCCTTCTTTTTAATCACAACACTTACCTCCTTCGCAACATTCTTTATGTTTTTCCTTCTTTTTAATCAACACTCTTACCTCCTTCGCAACATTCTTTATATTTTTCCTTCTTTTTAATCACAACAATTACCTCTTTCGCAACATTCTTTATATTTTCCCTTCTTTTTAAACACAACTCTTACCTCCTTCGTAGGATTCTTTATATTTTTCCTTCTTTTTATTCACAACACTTACCTCCTTCGCAATATTCCTTATATTTGTCCTTCTTTTTAATCACAACACTTTCCTCCTTCACAACATTCTTTATATTTGTCTTTCTTTTTAATTGCAACAATTACCTCCTTCGCAACATTCTTTATATTTTTCCTTCCTTTTAATCACAACACTTACCTCCTTCGCAACATTCTTTATATTTGTCCTTCTTTTAATCACAACTCTTTCCTCCTTCGCAACATTCTTTATATTTTTCTTTCTTTTTAATCACCACTCTTTCCTCATTCGCAACATTTTCATATTTTCCCTTCCTTTTAATCACAACACTTACCTCCTTTGCAACATTCTTTATATTTTTCCTTCTTTTTAATCACAACTCTTACCTCCTTCGCAACATTTTTTATATTTTTCCTTCTTTTTAATCACAACTCTTACCTCCTTCGCAACATTCTTTATATTTTTCCTTCTTTTTAATCACAACACTTACCTCCTTCGCAACATTCTAAATAATGTTCTTTCTTTTTAATCACAACTCTTACCCCCTTCGCAACATTCTTTATATTTTTTCTTCTTTTTAATCACAACACTTACCTCCTTCGCAACATTCTTTATATTTTTCCCTCTTTTTATCACCACTCTTACCTCCTTCGCAAAATTCTTTATATTTTTCCTTCTTTTTAATCAACACTCTGAGCTCCTTCGCAACATTCTTTATATTTTTCCTTCTTTTTAATCACAACACTTACCTCTTTCGCAATATCTTTATATTTTTCCTTCTTTTTAAACACAACACTTCCCTCCTTCGCAATATTCTTTATATTTTTCCTTCTTTTTAATCACAACACTTATCTCCTTCGTAAATTTCTTTATATTTTTCCTTCTTTTTAATCAGAACACTTACCTCTTTCGCAACATCTTTATATTTTTCCTTTTTTTTAAACACAACACTTACCTCCATCGCAATATTCTTTATATTTTTCCTTCTTTTTAATCACCACTCTTACTTCCTTCGTAAATTTATTTATATTTTTCCTTCTTTTTAATTACAACACTTACCTCCTTCGCAACAATTTTTATTTTTTCCTTCTCTTTGATCACCACTCTTTCCTCCTTCGCAACATTCTTTATATTTTTCCTTCTATTTAATCACAACTCTTACCTCCTTCGCAGCATTTTTTATATTTTTCCTTCTTTTTAATCACAACTCTTACCTCCCTCGCAACATTCTTTATATTTTTCCTTCTTTTTAATCACAACACTTTCCTCCTTCACAACATTATTTATAGTTGTCTTTCTTTTTAATTGTAACAATTACCTCCTTCGCAACATTCTTTATAATTTTCCTTCTTTTTAATTACAAGACTTACCTCTTACACAACATTCTTTATATTTTTCCTTCTTTTTAAACACAACACTTACCTCCTTCGCAATATTCTTTATATTTTTCCTTCTTTTTAATCACCACTCTTACCACCTTCGTAACATTCCTTATATTTTTCCTTCTTTTTAATCACAATACTTACCTCCTTCGCAACATTCTTTATATTTTTCCTTCTTTTTAATCACAACTCTTACCTCCTTCGTAAGTTTCTTTATATTTTTCGTTCTTTTTAATCACAACTCTTACCTCCTTCGCAACATTCTTTATATTTTCCTTCTTTTTAATCACAACTCTTACCTCCTTCGCAACATTCTTTATATTTGTCTTTCTTTTTAATGGCAACAATTACCTCCTTCGCAACATTCTTTATATTTATCCTTCTTTTTAATCACAACACTTTCCTCCTTCGCAACGTTCTTTATATTTTTCCTTCTTTTTAATCACAACACTTACCTCCTTCACAACATTCTGTATATTTTTCCTTTTTTTTAATCACAACACTTACCTCCTTCGCAACATTCTTTATATTTTCCCTTCCTTTTAATCACAACACTGACCTCCTTCTCAACATTCTTTATATTTTTCCTTTTTTTTAATCACAACACTTACCTCCTTCGCAACATTCTTTATATTTTTCCTTCTTTTTAATCACAACACTTACCTCCTTCACAACATTCTGTATATTTTTCCTTTTTTTTTTCACAACACTTACCTCCTTCGCAACATTCTTTATATTTTTCCTTCTTTTTAATCACAACACTTACCTCTTTCGCAACAATTTTTATATTTTTCCTTCTTTTTAATCACAGCTCTTACCTCCTTCGTAAATTTCCTTATATTTATCCTTCTTTTTAATCACAACACTTACCTCCTTCGTAACATTCTTTACATTTTTCCTTCTTTTTAATCACAACACTACCTCCTTCGCAACATTCTTTATACTTTTTCTTCTTTTTAATCACAACTCTTACCTCCTTCGCAACATTCTTTATATTTTTCCTTCTTTTTAATAAACACTCTTACCTACTTCGCAACATTCTTTATATTTTTCCTTCTCTTCAATCACAACACTTACCTCTTTCGCAACATTCTTTATATTTTCCATCCTTTTTAATCACAACTCTTACCTCCTTCGCAACATTCTTTATATTTTTCCTTCTTTTTAATCTCAACACTTACCTCCTTCGCAACATTCTTTATATTTTTCCTTCTTTTTAATCACCACTCTTACCTCCTTCGTAAATTTCTTTATATTTTTCCTTCTTTTTAAACACAACACTTACCTCCCTCGCAATATTCTTTATAGTTTACCCTCTTTTTAATCACCAATCATAACTCCTTCGTAAATTTCCTTATATTTATCCTTCTTTTTAATCACAACACTTAAGTCCTTCGTAACATTCTTTATATTTTTCCTTCTTTTTAATCACAACACTACCTCCTTCGCAACATTCTTTATATTTTTCCTTCTTTTTAATCACAACTCTTACCTCCTTCGCAACATTTTTTATATTTTTCCTTCTTTTTAATCACAACACTTACCTCCTTCGCAACATTCTTTATATTTTTCTTTCTTTTTAATCACAACACTTACCTCCTTCGCAACATTCTAAATAATGTTCTTTCTTTTTAATCACCACTCTTTCCTCCTTCGCAACATTTTCATATTTTCCCTTCCTTTTAATCACAACACTTACCTCCTTCGCAACATTCTTTATATTTTTCCTTCTTTTTAATCACAACTCTTACCTCCTTCGCAACATTTTTTATATTTTTCCTTCTTTTTAATCACAACTCTTACCTACTTCGCAACATTCTTTATATTTTTACTTCTTTTTAATCACAACACTTTCTTTATATTTTTCCTTCTTTTTATTCACAACACTTACCTCCTTCGCAATATTCTAAATAATTTTCTTTCTTTTTAATCACAACTTTTACCCCCTTCGCAACATTCTTTATATTTTTCCTTCTTTTTAAACACAACACTTACCTCCTTCGCAATATTCTTTATATTTTTCCTTCTTTTTAATCACCACTCTTACTTCCTTCGTAAATTTCTTTATATTTTCCCTTCTTTTTAATCACCACACTTACCTCCTTCGTAAATTTATTTATATTTTTCCTTCTTTTTAATTACAACACTTACCTCCTTCGCAACATTTTTTATATTTTTCCTTCTCTTTAATCACCACTCTTTCCTCCTTCGCAACATTTTCATATTTTCCCTTCCTTTAAATCACAACACTTACCTCCTTCGCAACATTCTTTATATTTTTCCTTCTTTTTAATCACAACCCTTACCTCCTTCGCAACATTTTTTATATTTTTCCTTCTTTTTAATCACAACTCTTACATCCTTCGCAACATTCTTTATATTTTTCCTTCTTTTTAATCACAACACTTTCCTCCTTCACAACATTCTTTATATTTGTCTTTCTTTTTAATTGCAACAACTACCTCCTTCGCAACATTCTTTATATTTTTCCTTCATTTTAATCACAGCTCTTACCTCCTTCGCAACAATGTTTATATTTTTCCTTCTCTTTAATCACAACTGTTACCTCCTTCGTAACATTCTTTATATTTTTCCTTCTTTTTAATCACAACACTTACCTCCTTCGCAACATTCTTTATACTTTCCCTTCTTTTTAATCACAAGACTTACCTCTTACGCAACATTCTTTATATTTTTCCTTCTTTTTAAACACAACACTTACCCCCTTCGCAATATTCTTTATATTTTTCTTTCTTTTTAATCACCACTCTTACCACCTTCGTAACATTCTTTATATTTTTCCTTCTTTTTAATCACAATACTTACCTCCTTCGCAACAATTTTTATATTTTTCCTTCTCTTTAATCACAACTGTTACCTCCTTCGTAACATTCTTTATATTTTTCCTTCTTTTTAATCACAATACTTACCTCCTTCGCAACATTCTGTATATATTTTTTTTTAAAAATCACAACACTAACCTCCTTCGAAACATTCTTTATATTTTCCCTTCCTTTTAATCACAACACTGACCTCCTTCTCAACATTCTTTATATTTTTCCTTCTTTTTAATCACAAGACTTACCTCTTACGCAACATTCTTCATATTTTTCCTTCTTTTTAGACACAACACTTACCTCCTTCGCAACATTCTTTATATTTTTCCTTCTTTTTAATCACCAATCATACCTCCTTCGTAAATTTCCTTATATTTATCCTTCTTTTTAATCACAACACTTACCTCCTTCGTAACATTCTTTATATTTTTCCTTCTTTTTAATCACAACACTACCTCCTTCGCAACATTTTTTATATTTTTCCTTCTTTTTAATCACAACTCTTACCTCCTTCGTAACATTCTTTATATTTTTCCTTCTTTTTAATCACAACACTCACCTCCTTCGCAACATTCTTTATAATTTTCCTTCTTTTTAATTAACACTCTTACCTCATTCGCAACATTCTTTATATTTTTCCTTCTTTTTAATCACAACACTTACCTCTTTCGCAATATTCTTTATATTTTTCCTTCTTTTTATATCACTACTCTTACCTCCTTCGTAAATTTCTTTATATTTTTCCTTCTTTTTAAAAACAACACTTACCTCCTTCGCAATATTCTTTATAGTTTACCTTCTTTTTAATCATCACGCTTACCTCCTTCGTAAATTTCTTTATATTTTTCCTTCTTTTTAATCACAACACTTACCTCCTTCGACACATTCTTTATATTTTTCCGTCTTTTTAATCACAACACTTACCTCCTTCGCAACATTCTTTTTATTTTTCCTTCTTTTTAATCAACACTCTTACCTACTTCGCAACATTCTTCATATTTTTCCTTCTTTTTAATCACAACACTTCCCTCTTTCGCAACATTCTTTATATTTTCTCTTCTTTTTAATCACAACTCTTACCTCCTTCGTAACATCCTTTATATTTTTGTTTCTTTTTATTCACAACACTTAACTCCTTCGCAACATTCTTTATATTTTTCCTTCTTTTTAATCAACACTCGTACCGCCTTCGCAACATTCTTTATATTTTTCCTTATTTTTAATCACAACACTTAGCTCTTACGCAACATTCTTTATATTTTCCCTTCTTTTTAATCACAACTCTTACCTCCTTCGCAACATTCTTTATATTTTTCCTTCTCTTTAATCACAACACTTACCTCCTTCGTAAGATTCTTTATATTTTTCCTTCTTTTTAATCACAACTCTTACCTCCTTCGCAACATTCTTTATATTTTTCCTTCTTTTTAATCAACACTCTTACCTACTTCGCAACATTCTTCATATTTTTCCTTCTTTTTAATCACAACACTTACCTCTTTCGCAACATTCTTTATATTTTCTCTTCTTTTTAATCACAACTCTTACCTCCTTCGTAACATTCTTTATATTTTTGTTTCTTTTTATTCACAACACTTAACTCCTTCGCAACATTCTTTATATTTTTCCTTCTTTTTAATCAACACTCGTACCGCCTTCGCAACATTCTTTATATTTTCCCTTCTTTTTAATCACAACTCTTACCTCCTTCGCAACATTCTTTATATTTTTCCTTCTCTTTAATCACAACACTTACCTCCTTCGTAAGATTCTTTATATTTTTCCTTCTTTTTAATCACAACTCTTACCTCCTTCGCAACATTCTTTATATTTTTCCTTCTTTTTAATCACAACTCTTACCTCCTTCGCAACATTCTTTATATTTTTCCTTCTTTTCATCACAACACTTACCTCCTTTGAAACATTCTTTATATTTTTACTTCTTTTTAATCACAACACTTACCTCCTTCGCAACATTCTTTATATTTTTCCTTCTTTTTAATCAACACTCTTACCTCCTTCGTAACATTCTTTATATTTTTCCTTCTTTTTAATCACAACACTTACCTCCTTCGCAACATTCTCTATATTTTTCCTTCTTTTTAATCACAACACTTACCTCCTTCGCAACATTCTTTATATTATTCCTTCTTTTTAATCACAACACTGACCTCCTTCTCAACATTCTTTATATTTTTCCTTCATTTTAATCACAAGACTTACCTCTTACGCAACATTCTTCATATTTTTCCTTCTTTTTAAACACAACACTTACCTCCTTCGCAATATTCTTTATAGTTTACCCTCTTTTTAATCACCAATCATAACTCCTTCGTAAATTTCCTTATATTTATCCTTCTTTTTAATCACAACACTTACCTCCTTCGTAACATTCTTTATATTTTTCCTTCTTTTTAATCACAACACTACCTCCTTCGCAACATTCTTTATATTTTTCCTTCTTTTTAATCACAACTCTTACCTCCTTCGCAACATTTTTTATATTTTTCCTTCTTTTTAATCACAACACTTACCTCCTTCGCAACATTCTTTATATTTTTCTTTCTTTTTAATCACAACACTTACCTCCTTCGCAACATTCTAAATAATGTTCTTTCTTTTTAATCACCACTCTTTCCTCCTTCGCAACATTTTCATATTTTCCCTTCCTTTTAATCACAACACTTACCTCCTTCGCAACATTCTTTATATTTTTCCTTCTTTTTAATCACAACTCTTACCTCCTTCGCAACATTTTTTATATTTTTCCATCTTTTTAATCACAACTCTTACCTACTTCGCAACATTCTTTATATTTTTACTTCTTTTTAATCACAACACTTTCTTTATATTTTTCCTTCTTTTTATTCACAACACTTACCTCCTTCGCAATATTCTAAATAATTTTCTTTCTTTTTAATCACAACTTTTACCCCCTTCGCAACATTCTTTATATTTTCCCTTCTTTTTAAACACAACACTTACCTCCTTCGCAATATTCTTTATATTTGTCCTTCTTTTTAATCACCACTCTTACTTCCTTCGTAAATTTATTTATATTTTTCCTTCTTTTTAATTACAACACTTACGTCCTTCGCAACAATTTTTATATTTTTCCTTCTCTTTAATCACCACTCTTTCCTCCTTCGCAACATTTTCATATTTTCCCTTCCTTTAAATCACAACACTTACCTCCTTCGCAACATTCTTTATATTTTTCCTTCTTTTTAATCACAACCCTTACCTCCTTCGCAACATTTTTTATATTTTTCCTTCTTTTTAATCACAACTCTTACCTCCTTCGCAAGATTCTTTATATTTTTCCTTCTTTTTAATCACAACACTTTCCTCCTTCACAACATTCTTTATATTTGTCTTTCTTTTTAATTGCAACAACTACCTCCTTCGCAACATTCTTTATATTTTTCCTTCATTTTAATCACAGCTCTTACCTCCTTCGCAACAATTTTTATATTTTTCCTTCTCTTTAATCACAACTGTTACCTCCTTCGTAACATTCTTTATATTTTTCCTTCTTTTTAATCACAACACTTACCTCCTTCGCAACATTCTTTATACTTTCCCTTCTTTTTAATCACAAGACTTACCTCTTACGCAACATTCTTTATATTTTTCCTTCTTTTTAAACACAACACTTACCCCCTTCGCAATATTCTTTATATTTTTCTTTCTTTTTAATCACCACTCTTACCACCTTCGTAACATTCTTTATATTTTTCCTTCTTTTTAATCACAATACTTACCTCCTTCGCAACAATTTTTATATTTTTCCTTCTCTTTAATCACAACTGTTACCTCCTTCGCAACATTCTTTATATTTTTCCTTCTTTTTAATCACAATACTTACCTCCTTCGCAACATTCTGTATATTTTTTTTTTTTTAAATCACAACACTAACCTCCTTCGAAACATTCTTTATATTTTCCCTTCCTTTTAATCACAACACTGACCTCCTTCTCAACATTCTTTATATTTTTCCTTCTTTTTAATCACAAGACTTACCTCTTACGCAACATTCTTCATATTTTTCCTTCTTTTTAGACACAACACTTACCTCCTTCGCAACATTCTTTATATTTTTCCTTCTTTTTAATCACCAATCATACCTCCTTCGTAAATTTCCTTATATTTATCCTTCTTTTTAATCACAACACTTACCTCCTTCGTAACATTCTTTATATTTTTCCTTCTTTTTAATCACAACACTACCTCCTTCGCAACATTTTTTATATTTTTCCTTCTTTTTAATCACAACTCTTACCTCCTTCGTAACATTCTTTATATTTTTCCTTCTTTTTAATCACAACACTCACCTCCTTCGCAACATTCTTTATAATTTTCCTTCTTTTTAATTAACACTCTTACCTCATTCGCAACATTCTTTATATTTTTCCTTCTTTTTAATCACAACACTTACCTCTTTCGCAATATTCTTTATATTTTTCCTTCTTTTTATATCACCACTCTTACCTCCTTCGTAAATTTCTTTATATTTTTCCTTCTTTTTAAACACAACACTTACCTCCTTCGCAATATTCTTTATAGTTTACCTTCTTTTTAATCATCACGCTTACCTCCTTCGTAAATTTCTTTATATTTTTCCTTCTTTTTAATCACAACACTTACCTCCTTCGACACATTCTTTATATTTTTCCGTCTTTTTAATCACAACACTTAACTCCTTCGCAACATTCTTTTTATTTTTCCTTCTTTTTAATCAACACTCTTACCTACTTCGCAACATTCTTCATATTTTTCCTTCTTTTTAATCACAACACTTCCCTCTTTCGCAACATTCTTTATATTTTCTCTTCTTTTTAATCACAACTCTTACCTCCTTCGTAACATTCTTTATATTTTTGTTTCTTTTTATTCACAACACTTAACTCCTTCGCAACATTCTTTATATTTTTCCTTCTTTTTAATCAACACTCGTACCGCCTTCGCAACATTCTTTATATTTTTCCTTATTTTTAATCACAACACTTAGCTCTTACGCAACATTCTTTATATTTTCCCTTCTTTTTAATCACAACTCTTACCTCCTTCGCAACATTCTTTATATTTTTCCTTCTCTTTAATCACAACACTTACCTCCTTCGTAAGATTCTTTATATTTTTCCTTCTTTTTAATCACAACTCTTACCTCCTTCGCAACATTCTTTATATTTTTCCTTCTTTTTAATCAACACTCTTACCTACTTCGCAACATTCTTCATATTTTTCCTTCTTTTTAATCACAACACTTACCTCTTTCGCAACATTCTTTATATTTTCTCTTCTTTTTAATCACAACTCTTACCTCCTTCGTAACATTCTTTATATTTTTGTTTCTTTTTATTCACAACACTTAACTCCTTCGCAACATTCTTTATATTTTTCCTTCTTTTTAATCAACACTCGTACCGCCTTCGCAACATTCTTTATATTTTTCCTTATTTTTAATCACAACACTTAGCTCTTACGCAACATTCTTTATATTTTCCCTTCTTTTTAATCACAACTCTTACCTCCTTCGAAACATTCTTTATATTTTTCCTTCTCTTTAATCACAACACTTACCTCCTTCGTAAGATTCTTTATATTTTTCCTTCTTTTTAATCACAACTCTTACCTCCTTCGCAACATTCTTTATATTTTTCCTTCTTTTTAATCACAACTCTTACCTCCTTCGCAACATTCTTTATATTTTTCCTTCTTTTCATCACAACACTTACCTCCTTTGAAACATTCTTTATATTTTTACTTCTTTTTAATCACAACACTTACCTCCTTCGCAACATTCTTTATATTTTTCCTTCTTTTTAATCAACACTCTTACCTCCTTCGTAACATTCTTTATATTTTTCCTTCTTTTTAATCACAACACTTACCTCCTTCGCAACATTCTCTATATTTTTCCTTCTTTTTAATCACAACACTTACCTCCTTCGCAACATTCTTTATATTATTCCTTCTTGTTAATCACAACACTGACCTCCTTCTCAACATTCTTTATATTTTTCCTTCTTTTTAATCACAAGACTTACCTCTTACGCAACATTCTTCATATTTTTCCTTCTTTTTAAACACAACACTTACCTCCTTCGCAACATTCTTTATATTTTTCCTTCTTTTTAATCACCAATCATACCTCCTTCGTAAATTTCCTTATATTTATCCTTCTTTTTAATCACAACACTTACCTCCTTCGTAACATTCTTTATATTTTTCCTTCTTTTTAATCACAACACTACCTCCTTCGCAACATTCTTTATATTTTCCCTTCTTTTTAAACACAACACTTACCTCCTTCGCAACATTCTTTATATTTTTCCTTCTTTTTAATCACAACACTTACCTCTTTCGCAATATTCTTTATATTTTTCCTTCTTTTTATATCACCACTCTTACATCCTTCGTAAATTTCTTCATAATTTTCCTTCTTTTTAAACACAACACTTACCTCCTTCGCAATATTCTTTATAGTTTACCTTCTTTTTAATCATCACGCTTACCTCCTTCGTAAATTTTTTTATATTTTTCCTTCTTTTTAATCACAACACTTACCTCCTTCGACACATTCTTTATATTTTTCCGTCTTTTTAATCACAACACTTACCTCCTTCGCAACATTCTTTTTATTGTTCCTTCTTTTTAATCAACACTCTTAACTACTTCGCAACATTCTTCATATTTTTCCTTCTTTTTAATCACAACACTTACCTCTTTCGCAACATTCTTTATATTTTCTCTTCTTTTTAATCACAACTCTTACCTCCTTCGTAACATTCTTTATATTTTTGTTTCTTTTTATTCACAACACTTAACTCCTTCGCAACATTCTTTATATTTTTCCTTCTTTTTAATCAACACTCGTACCGCCTTCGCAACATTCTTTATATTTTTCCTTATTTTTAATCACAACACTTACCTCTTACGCAACATTCTTTATATTTTCCCTTCTTTTTAATCACAACTCTTACCTCCTTCGCAACATTCTTTATATTTTTCCTTCTCTTTAATCACAACACTTACCTCCTTCGTAAGATTCTTTATATTTTTCCTTCTTTTTAATCACAACTCTTACCTCCTTCGCAACATTCTTTATATTTTTCCTTCTTTTTAATCACAACTCCTACCTCCTTCGCAACATTCTTTATATTTTTCCTTCTTTTAATCACAACACTTACCTCCTTTGAAACATTCTTTATATTTTTACTTCTTTTTAATCACAACACTTACCTCCTTCGCAACATTCTTTATATTTTTCCTTCTTTTTAATCAACACTCTTACCTCCTTCGTAACATTCTTTATATTTTTCCTTCTTTTTAATCACAACACTTACCTCCTTCGCAACATTCTCTATATTTTTCCTTCTTTTTAATCACAACACTTACCTCCTTCGCAACATTCTTTATATTATTCCTTCTTTTTAATCACAACTCTTACCTCCTTCGCAACATTCTTTATATTTTTCCTTATTTTTAATCACAAGACTTACCTCTTACGCAACATTCTTTATATTTTTCCTTCTTTTTAAACACAACACTTACCTTCTTCGCAATATTTTTTATATTTTTCCTTCTTTTTAATCACAACTCTTACCCCCTTTGCAACATTCTTTATATTTTTCCTTCTTTTTAATCACAACACTTACCTCCTTCGACACATTCTTTATATTTTTCCGTCTTTTTAATCACAACACTTACCTCCTTCGCAACATTCTTTTTATTTTTCCTTCTTTTTAATCAACACTCTTAACTACTTCGCAACATTCTTCATATTTTTCCTTCTTTTTAATCACAACACTTACCTCTTTCGCAACATTCTTTATATTTTCTCTTCTTTTTAATCACAACTCTTACCTCCTTCGTAACATTCTTTATATTTTTGTTTCTTTTTATTCACAACACTTAACTCCTTCGCAACATTCTTTATATTTTTCCTTCTTTTTAATCAACACTCGTACCGCCTTCGCAACATTCTTTATATTTTTCCTTATTTTTAATCACAACACTTACCTCTTACGCAACATTCTTTATATTTTCCCTTCTTTTTAATCACAACTCTTACCTCCTTCGCAACATTCTTTATATTTTTCCTTCTCTTTAATCACAACACTTACCTCCTTCGTAAGATTCTTTATATTTTTCCTTCTTTTTAATCACAACTCTTACCTCCTTCGCAACATTCTTTATATTTTTCCTTCTTTTTAATCACAACTCCTACCTCCTTCGCAACATTCTTTATATTTTTCCTTCTTTTAATCACAACACTTACCTCCTTTGAAACATTCTTTATATTTTTACTTCTTTTTAATCACAACACTTACCTCCTTCGCAACATTCTTTATATTTTTCCTTCTTTTTAATCAACACTCTTACCTCCTTCGTAACATTCTTTATATTTTTCCTTCTTTTTAATCACAACACTTACCTCCTTCGCAACATTCTCTATATTTTTCCTTCTTTTTAATCACAACACTTACCTCCTTCGCAACATTCTTTATATTATTCCTTCTTTTTAATCACAACTCTTACCTCCTTCGCAACATTCTTTATATTTTTCCTTATTTTTAATCACAAGACTTACCTCTTACGCAACATTCTTTATATTTTTCCTTCTTTTTAAACACAACACTTACCTTCTTCGCAATATTTTTTATATTTTTCCTTCTTTTTAATCACAACTCTTACCCCCTTTGCAACATTCTTTATATTTTCCCTTCTTTTTAATCACAACACTTACCTCCTTCGACACATTCTTTATATTTTTCCGTCTTTTTAATCACAACACTTACCTCCTTCGCAACATTCTTTTTATTTTTCCTTCTTTTTAATCAACACTCTTAACTACTTCGCAACATTCTTCATATTTTTCCTTCTTTTTAATCACAACACTTACCTCTTTCGCAACATTCTTTATATTTTCTCTTCTTTTTAATCACAACTCTTACCTCCTTCGTAACATTCTTTATATTTTTGTTTCTTTTTATTCACAACACTTAACTCCTTCGCAACATTCTTTATATTTTTCCTTCTTTTTAATCAACACTCGTACCGCCTTCGCAACATTCTTTATATTTTTCCTTATTTTTAATCACAACACTTACCTCTTACGCAACATTCTTTATATTTTCCCTTCTTTTTAATCACAACTCTTACCTCCTTCGCAACATTCTTTATATTTTTCCTTCTCTTTAATCACAACACTTACCTCCTTCGTAAGATTCTTTATATTTTTCCTTCTTTTTAATCACAACTCTTACCTCCTTCGCAACATTCTTTATATTTTTCCTTCTTTTTAATCACAACTCCTACCTCCTTCGCAACATTCTTTATATTTTTCCTTCTTTTAATCACAACACTTACCTCCTTTGAAACATTCTTTATATTTTTACTTCTTTTTAATCACAACACTTACCTCCTTCGCAACATTCTTTATATTTTTCCTTCTTTTTAATCAACACTCTTACCTCCTTCGTAACATTCTTTATATTTTTCCTTCTTTTTAATCACAACACTTACCTCCTTCGCAACATTCTCTATATTTTTCCTTCTTTTTAATCACAACACTTACCTCCTTCGCAACATTCTTTATATTATTCCTTCTTTTTAATCACAACTCTTACCTCCTTCGCAACATTCTTTATATTTTTCCTTATTTTTAATCACAAGACTTACCTCTTACGCAACATTCTTTATATTTTTCCTTCTTTTTAAACACAACACTTACCTTCTTCGCAATATTTTTTATATTTTTCCTTCTTTTTAATCACAACTCTTACCCCCTTTGCAACATTCTTTATATTTTTCCTTCTTTTTAATCACAACTCTTACCTCCTTCGGAAGATTCTTTATATTTTTCCTTCTTTTTAATCACAACTCTTACGTCCTTCGCAACATTCTTTATATTTTTCCTTCTTTTTAATCAACACTCTTACCGCCTTAGCAACGTTCTTTATATTTCTTCCTTATTTTTAATCACAACACTTAGCTCTTTCGCAACATTCTTTATATTTTCCCTTCTTTTTAATCACAACTCTTACCTCATTCGCAACATTCTTTATATTTTTCCTTCTTTTTAATCACAACACTTACCTCCTTCGTAAGATTCTTTATATTTTTCCTTCTTTTTAATCACAACTCTTACCTCCTTCGCAACATTCTTTATATTTTTCCTTCTTTTTAATCACAACACTTACCTCCTTTGAAACATTCTTTATATTTTTACTTCTTTTTAATCACAACACTTACCTCCTTCGCAACATTCTTTATATTTTTCCTTCTTTTTAATCAACACTCTTACCTCCTTCGCAACATTCTTTATATTTTTCCTTCTTTTTAATCACAACACTTACCTCCTTCGCAACATTCTCTAAATTTTTTTCCTTCTTTTTAATCACGACACTTACCTCTTTCGCAACATTCTTTATATTATTCCTTCTTTTTAATCACAACTCTTACCTCCTTCGCAACATTCTTTATATTTTTCCTTATTTTTAATCACAAGACTTACCTCTTACGCAACATTCTTTATATTTTTCCTTCTTTTTAAACACAACACTTACCTTCTTCGCAATATTCTTTATATTTTTCCTTCTTTTTAATCACCAATAATACCTCCTTCGTAAATTTCCTTATATTTATCCTTCTTTTTAATCACAACTCTTACCTCCATCGTAACATTCTTTATATTTTTCTTTCTTTTTAATCACAACACTTAACTCCTTCGCAACATTCTTTATATTTTTCCTTCTTTTTAATCAACGCTCTTACCTCCTTCGCAACATTCTTTATATTTTTCATTATATTTAATCACAACACTTAGCTCTTTCGCAACATTCTTTATATTTTCCCTTCTTTTTAATCACCAATCATACCTCCTTCGTAAATTTCCTTATATTTATCCTTCTTTTTAATCAACACTCTTACCTCCTTCGCAACATTCTTTATATTTTTCCTTATTTTTAATCACAACACTTAGCTCTTTCGCAACATTCTTTATATTTTCCCTTCTTTTCAATCACAACTCTTACCTCCTTCGCAACATTCTTTATATTTTTCCTTCTTTTTAATCACAACTCTTACCTCCTTCGGAAGATTCTTTATATTTTTCCTTCCTTTTAATCACCAGTCTTACCTCCTTCGCAACATTCTTTATATTTTTCCTTCTTTTTAATCAACAATCTTACCACTTTCGCAACATTCTTTATATTTTTCCTTCTTTTTAATCACAACACTTACCTCTTTCGCAACATTCTTTATATTTTTCTTTCTTTTTAATCACAACACTTACCTCCTTCGTAACATTCTTTATATTTTTCCTTCTTTTTAATCAACACTCTTACCTCCTTCGCAACATTCTTTATATTTTTCCTTCTTTTTAATCACAACACTTACCTCTTTCGCAATATTTTTTTATATTTTTCCTTCTTTTTATATCACCACTCTTACCTCCTTCGTAAATTTCTTCATATTTTTCCTTCTTTTTAAACACAACACTTACCTCCTTCGCAATATTCTTTATAGTTTACCTTCTTTTTAATCACCACGCTTACCTCCTTCGTAAATTTCTTCATATTTTTCCTTCTTTTTAATCACAACTCTTACCTCCTTCGTAACATTCTTTATATTTTTCCTTCTTTTTAATCACAACACTTACCTCCTTCGCAACATTCTTTATATTTTTCCTTCTTTTTAATCAACACTCTTACCTACTTCGCAACATTCTTTATATTTTTCCTTCTTTTCAATCACAACACTTACCTCTTTCGCAACATTCTTTATGTTTTCCATTCTTTTTAATCACAACTCTTACCTCCTTCGCAACATTCTTTATATTTTTCCTTCTTTTTAATATCAACACTTACCTCCTTCGCAACATTCTTTATAATTTTCCTTCTTTTTAATCACAACTCTTACCTCCTTCGTAACATTCTTTATATTTTTTCCCTCTTTTTAATCACAACCCTTACCTCCTTCGCAACATTCTTTATATTTTTCCTTCTTTTTAATCAACACTCTTACCTCCTTCGTAACATTCTTTATATTTTTCCTTCTTTTTAATCACAACACTTACCTCTTTCGCAATATTCTTTATAGTTTTCCTTCTTTTTAATCACAAGTCTTATCTCCTTCGTAAATTTCTTTATATTTTTCCTTCTTTTTAATCACAACACTTAGCTCTTTCGCAACATTCTTTATATTTTCCCTTCTTTTTAATCGCAACTCTTACCTCCTTCGCAACATTCTGCATATTTTTCCTTCTTTTTAATCACAACTCTTACCTCCTTCGTAAGATTCTTTATATTTTTCCTTCTTTTTAATCACAACTCTTACCTCCTTCGCAACATTCTTTATATTTTTCCTTCTTTTTAATCACAACTCTTACCTCATTCTCAACATTCTTTATATTTTTCCTTCTTTTAATCACAACACTTACCTCCTTTGAAACATTCTTTATATTTTTACTTCTTTTTAACCACAACACTTACCTCCATGGCAACATTCTTTATATTTTCCTTCTTTTTAATCAACACTCTTACCTCATTCGCAACATTCTTTATATTTTTCATTCTTTTTAATCACAACACTTACCTCCTTCGCAACATTCTCTATATTTTTCCTTCTTTTTAAACACAACACTTACCTCCTTCGCAACATTCTTTATATTTTTCCTTCTTTTTAATCACCAATCCTACCTCCTTCGTAAATTTCCATATATTTCTCCTTCTTTTTAATCACAACACTTACCTCCTGCGTAACATTCTCTATATTTTTCCTTCTTTTTAATCACAACACTACCTCCTTCTCAACATTCTTTATATTTTTCCTTCTTTTTAATCACAACTCTTACCTCCTTCGTAACATTCTTTATATTTTCCCTTCTTTTTAATCACAACTCTTACCTCCTTCGCAACATTCTTTATATTTTTCCTTCTCTTTAATCACAACACTTACCTCCTTCGTAAGATTCTTTATATTTTTCCTTCTTTTTAATCACAACTCTTACCTCCTTCGCAACATTCTTTATATTTTTCCTTCTTTTTAATCACAACTCCTACCTCCTTCGCAACATTCTTTATATTTTTCCTTCTTTTAATCACAACACTTACCTCCTTTGAAACATTCTTTATATTTTTACTTCTTTTTAATCACAACACTTACCTCCTTCGCAACATTCTTTATATTTTTCCTTCATTTTAATCAACACTCTTACCTCCTTCGTAACATTCTTTATATTTTTCCTTCTTTTTAATCACAACACTTACCTCCTTCGCAACATTCTCTATATTTTTCCTTCTTTTTAATCACAACACTTACCTCCTTCGCAACATTCTTTATATTATTCCTTCTTTTTAATCACAACTCTTACCTCCTTCGCAACATTCTTTATATTTTTCCTTATTTTTAATCACAAGACTTACCTCTTACGCAACATTCTTTATATTTTTCCTTCTTTTTAAACACAACACTTACCTTCTTCGCAATATTTTTTATATTTTTCCTTCTTTTTAATCACAACTCTTACCCCCTTTGCAACATTCTTTATATTTTCCCTTCTTTTTAATCACAACACTTACCTCCTTCGACACATTCTTTATATTTTTCCGTCTTTTTAATCACAACACTTACCTCCTTCGCAACATTCTTTTTATTTTTCCTTCTTTTTAATCAACACTCTTAACTACTTCGCAACATTCTTCATATTTTTCCTTCTTTTTAATCACAACACTTACCTCTTTCGCAACATTCTTTATATTTTCTCTTCTTTTTAATCACAACTCTTACCTCCTTCGTAACATTCTTTATATTTTTGTTTCTTTTTATTCACAACACTTAACTCCTTCGCAACATTCTTTATATTTTTCCTTCTTTTTAATCAACACTCGTACCGCCTTCGCAACATTCTTTATATTTTTCCTTATTTTTAATCACAACACTTACCTCTTACGCAACATTCTTTATATTTTCCCTTCTTTTTAATCACAACTCTTACCTCCTTCGCAACATTCTTTATATTTTTCCTTCTCTTTAATCACAACACTTACCTCCTTCGTAAGATTCTTTATATTTTTCCTTCTTTTTAATCACAACTCTTACCTCCTTCGCAACATTCTTTATATTTTTCCTTCTTTTTAATCACAACTCCTACCTCCTTCGCAACATTCTTTATATTTTTCCTTCTTTTAATCACAACACTTACCTCCTTTGAAACATTCTTTATATTTTTACTTCTTTTTAATCACAACACTTACCTCCTTCGCAACATTCTTTATATTTTTCCTTCTTTTTAATCAACACTCTTACCTCCTTCGTAACATTCTTTATATTTTTCCTTCTTTTTAATCACAACACTTACCTCCTTCGCAACATTCTCTATATTTTTCCTTCTTTTTAATCACAACACTTACCTCCTTCGCAACATTCTTTATATTATTCCTTCTTTTTAATCACAACTCTTACCTCCTTCGCAACATTCTTTATATTTTTCCTTATTTTTAATCACAAGACTTACCTCTTACGCAACATTCTTTATATTTTTCCTTCTTTTTAAACACAACACTTACCTTCTTCGCAATATTTTTTATATTTTTCCTTCTTTTTAATCACAACTCTTACCCCCTTTGCAACATTCTTTATATTTTTCCTTCTTTTTAATCACAACTCTTACCTCCTTCGGAAGATTCTTTATATTTTTCCTTCTTTTTAATCACAACTCTTACGTCCTTCGCAACATTCTTTATATTTTTCCTTCTTTTTAATCAACACTCTTACCGCCTTAGCAACGTTCTTTATATTTTTTCCTTATTTTTAATCACAACACTTAGCTCTTTCGCAACATTCTTTATATTTTCCCTTCTTTTTAATCACAACTCTTACCTCATTCGCAACATTCTTTATATTTTTCCTTCTTTTTAATCACAACACTTACCTCCTTCGTAAGATTCTTTATATTTTTCCTTCTTTTTAATCACAACTCTTACCTCCTTCGCAACATTCTTTATATTTTTCCTTCTTTTTAATCACAACACTTACCTCCTTTGAAACATTCTTTATATTTTTACTTCTTTTTAATCACAACACTTACCTCCTTCGCAACATTCTTTATATTTTTCCTTCTTTTTAATCAACACTCTTACCTCCTTCGCAACATTCTTTATATTTTTCCTTCTTTTTAATCACAACACTTACCTCCTTCGCAACATTCTCTAAATTTTTTTCCTTCTTTTTAATCACGACACTTACCTCTTTCGCAACATTCTTTATATTATTCCTTCTTTTTAATCACAACTCTTACCTCCTTCGCAACATTCTTTATATTTTTCCTTATTTTTAATCACAAGACTTACCTCTTACGCAACATTCTTTATATTTTTCCTTCTTTTTAAACACAACACTTACCTTCTTCGCAATATTCTTTATATTTTTCCTTCTTTTTAATCACCAATCATACCTCCTTCGTAAATTTCCTTATATTTATCCTTCTTTTTAATCACAACTCTTACCTCCATCGTAACATTCTTTATATTTTTCTTTCTTTTTAATCACAACACTTAACTCCTTCGCAACATTCTTTATATTTTTCCTTCTTTTTAATCAACGCTCTTACCTCCTTCGCAACATTCTTTATATTTTTCATTATATTTAATCACAACACTTAGCTCTTTCGCAACATTCTTTATATTTTCCCTTCTTTTTAATCACCAATCATACCTCCTTCGTAAATTTCCTTATATTTATCCTTCTTTTTAATCAACACTCTTACCTCCTTCGCAACATTCTTTATATTTTTCCTTATTTTTAATCACAACACTTAGCTCTTTCGCAACATTCTTTATATTTTCCCTTCTTTTCAATCACAACTCTTACCTCCTTCGCAACATTCTTTATATTTTTCCTTCTTTTTAATCACAACTCTTACCTCCTTCGGAAGATTCTTTATATTTTTCCTTCCTTTTAATCACCAGTCTTACCTCCTTCGCAACATTCTTTATATTTTTCCTTCTTTTTAATCAACAATCTTACCACTTTCGCAACATTCTTTATATTTTTCCTTCTTTTTAATCACAACACTTACCTCTTTCGCAACATTCTTTATATTTTTCTTTCTTTTTAATCACAACACTTACCTCCTTCGTAACATTCTTTATATTTTTCCTTCTTTTTAATCAACACTCTTACCTCCTTCGCAACATTCTTTATATTTTTCCTTCTTTTTAATCACAACACTTACCTCTTTCGCAATATTTTTTTATATTTTTCCTTCTTTTTATATCACCACTCTTACCTCCTTCGTAAATTTCTTCATATTTTTCCTTCTTTTTAAACACAACACTTACCTCCTTCGCAATATTCTTTATAGTTTACCTTCTTTTTAATCACCACGCTTACCTCCTTCGTAAATTTCTTCATATTTTTCCTTCTTTTTAATCACAACTCTTACCTCCTTCGTAACATTCTTTATATTTTTCCTTCTTTTTAATCACAACACTTACCTCCTTCGCAACATTCTTTATATTTTTCCTTCTTTTTAATCAACACTCTTACCTACTTCGCAACATTCTTTATATTTTTCCTTCTTTTCAATCACAACACTTACCTCTTTCGCAACATTCTTTATGTTTTCCATTCTTTTTAATCACAACTCTTACCTCCTTCGCAACATTCTTTATATTTTTCCTTCTTTTTAATATCAACACTTACCTCCTTCGCAACATTCTTTATAATTTTCCTTCTTTTTAATCACAACTCTTACCTCCTTCGTAACATTCTTTATATTTTTTCCCTCTTTTTAATCACAACCCTTACCTCCTTCGCAACATTCTTTATATTTTTCCTTCTTTTTAATCAACACTCTTACCTCCTTCGTAACATTCTTTATATTTTTCCTTCTTTTTAATCACAACACTTACCTCTTTCGCAATATTCTTTATAGTTTTCCTTCTTTTTAATCACAAGTCTTATCTCCTTCGTAAATTTCTTTATATTTTTCCTTCTTTTTAATCACAACACTTAGCTCTTTCGCAACATTCTTTATATTTTCCCTTCTTTTTAATCGCAACTCTTACCTCCTTCGCAACATTCTGCATATTTTTCCTTCTTTTTAATCACAACTCTTACCTCCTTCGTAAGATTCTTTATATTTTTCCTTCTTTTTAATCACAACTCTTACCTCCTTCGCAACATTCTTTATATTTTTCCTTCTTTTTAATCACAACTCTTACCTCATTCTCAACATTCTTTATATTTTTCCTTCTTTTAATCACAACACTTACCTCCTTTGAAACATTCTTTATATTTTTACTTCTTTTTAACCACAACACTTACCTCCATGGCAACATTCTTTATATTTTCCTTCTTTTTAATCAACACTCTTACCTCATTCGCAACATTCTTTATATTTTTCATTCTTTTTAATCACAACACTTACCTCCTTCGCAACATTCTCTATATTTTTCCTTCTTTTTAAACACAACACTTACCTCCTTCGCAACATTCTTTATATTTTTCCTTCTTTTTAATCACCAATCCTACCTCCTTCGTAAATTTCCATATATTTCTCCTTCTTTTTAATCACAACACTTACCTCCTGCGTAACATTCTCTATATTTTTCCTTCTTTTTAATCACAACACTACCTCCTTCTCAACATTCTTTATATTTTTCCTTCTTTTTAATCACAACTCTTACCTCCTTCGTAACATTCTTTATATTTTTCCTTCTTTTTAATCACAACACTTACCTCCTTCGCAACATTCTTTATATTTTTCCTTCTTTTTAATCAACACTCTTACCTCCTTCGCAACATTCTTTATATTTTTCCTTCTTTTTAATCACAACACTTACCTCTTTCGTAATATTTTTTTATATTTTTCCTTCTTTTTATATCACCACTCTTAACTCCTTCGTAAATTTCTTTATATTTTTCCTTCTTTTTAAACACAACACTTACCTCCTTCGCAATATTCTTTATAGTTTACCTTCTTTTTAATCACCACGCTTACCTCCTTCGTAAATTTCTTCATATTTTTCCTTCTTTTTAATCACAACTCTTACCTCCTTCGTAACATTCTTTATATTTTTCCTTCTTTTTAATCACAACACTTACCTCCTTCGCAACATTCTTTATATTTTTCCTTCTTTTTAATCAACACTCTTACCTACTTCGCAACATTCTTTATATTTTTCCTTCTTTTCAATTACAACACTTACCTCTTTCGAAACATTCTTTATATTTTCCCTTCTTTTTAATCACAACTCTTACCTCCTTCGCAACATTCTTTATATTTTTCCTTCTTTTTAATCTCAACACTTACCTCCTTCGCAATATTCTTTATAATTTTCCTTCTTTTTAATCACAACTCTTACATCCTTCGTAACATTCTTTATATTTTTCCCTCTTTTTAATCACAACATTTACCTCCTTCGCAACATTCTTTATATTTTTCCTTCTTTTTAATCAACACTCTTACCTCCTTCGCAACATTCTTTATATTTTTCCTTCTTTTTAATCACAACACTTACCTCTTTCGCAATATTCTTTATAGTTTTCCTTCTTTTTAATCACTACTCTTATCTCCTTCGTAAATTTCTTTATATTTTTCCTTCTTTTTAATCACAACACTTAGCTCTTTCGCAACATTCTTTATATTTTCCCTTCTTTTTAATCGCAACTCTTACCTCCTTCGCAACATTCTTTATATTTTTCCTTCTTTTTAATCACAACTCTTACCTCCTTCGCAACATTCTTTATATTTTTCCTTCTTATAATCACAACACTTACCTCCTTTGAAACATTCTTTATATTTTTACTTCTTTTTAACCACAATACTTACCTCCTTCGCAACATTCTTTATATTTTTCCTTCTTTTTAATCAACACTCCTACCTCCTTCACAACATTCTTTATATTTTTCCTTCTTTTTAATCACAACTCTTACCTCCTTCGTAACATTCTTTATATTTTTCCTTCTTTTTAATCACAACACTTACCTCCTTCGCAACATTCTTTATATTTTTCTTCTTTTTAATCACAACACTTACCTCTTTCGCAATATTTTTTTATATTTTTCCTTCTTTTTATATCACCACTCTTACCTCCTTCGTAAATTTCTTTATATTTTTCCTTCTTTTTAAACACAACACTTACCTCCTTCGCAATATTCTTTATAGTTTACCTTCTTTTTAATCACCACGCTTACCTCCTTCGTAAATTTCTTCATATTTTTCCTTCTTTTTAATCACAACTCTTACCTCCTTTGTAACATTCTTTATATTTTGCCTTCTTTTTAATCACAACACTTACCTCCTTCGCAACATTCTTTGTATTTTTCCTTCTTTTTAATCAACACTCTTACCTACTTCGCAACATTCTTTATATTTTTCCTTCTTTTCAATCATGACACTTACCTCTTTCGCAACATTCTTTATGTTTTCCCTTCTTTTTAATCACAACTCTTACCTCCTTCGCAACATTCTTTATATTTTTCCTTCTTTTTAATATCAACACTTACCTCCTTCGCAACATTCTTTATAATTTTCCTTCTTTTTAATCACAACTCTTACCTCCTTCGTAACATTCTTTATATTTTTTCCCTCTTTTTAATCACAACCCTTACCTCCTTCGCAACATTCTTTATATTTTTCTTCTTTTTAATCAACACTCTTACCTCCTTCGCAACATTCTTTATATTCTTTCCTTCTTTTTAATCACAACACTTACCCCTTTCGCAATATTCTTTATAGTGTTCCTTCTTTTTAATCACAACTCTTATCTCCTTCGTAAATTTCTTTATATTTTTCCTTCTTTTTAATCACAACACTTAGCTCTTTCGCAACATTCTTTATATTTTTCCTTCTTTTTAATCGCAACTCTTACCTCCTTCGCAACATTCTTCATATTTTTCCTTCTTTTTAATCACAACTCTTACCTCCTTCGTAAGATTCTTTATATTTTTCCTTCTTTTTAATCACAACTCTTACCTCCTTCGCAACATTCTTTATATTTTTCCTTCTTTTTAATCACAACTCTTACCTCATTCTCAACATTCTTTATATTTTTCCTTCTTTTAATCACAACACTTACCTCCTTTGAAACATTCTTTATATTTTTACTTCTTTTTAACCACAACACTTACCTCCATGGCAACATTCTTTATATTTTCCTTCTTTTTAATCAACACTCTTACCTCCTTCGCAACATTCTTTATATTTTTCATTCTTTTTAATCACAACACTTACCTCCTTCGCAACATTCTCTATATTTTTCCTTCTTTTTAAACACAACACTTACCTCCTTCGCAACATTCTTTATATTTTTCCTTCTTTTTAATCACCAATCCTACCTCCTTCGTAAATTTCCATATATTTATCCTTCTTTTTAATCACAACACTTACCTCCTTCGTAACATTCTTTATATTTTTCCTTCTTTTTAATCACAACACTACCTCCTTCTCAACATTCTTTATATTTTTCCTTCTTTTTAATCACAACTCTTACCTCCTTCGTAACATTCTTTATATTTTTCCTTCTTTTTAATCACAACACTTACCTCCTTCGCAACATTCTTTATATTTTTCCTTCTTTTTAATCAACACTCTTACCTCCTTCGCAACATTCTTTATATTTTTCCTTCTTTTTAATCACAACACTTATCTCTTTCGCAATATTTTTTTATATTTTTCCTTCTTTTTATATCACCACTCTTACCTCCTTCGTAAATTTCTTTATATTTTTCCTTCTTTTTAAACACAACACTTACCTCCTTCGCAATATTCTTTATAGTTTACCTTCTTTTTAATCACCACGCTTACCTCCTTCGTAAATTTCTTCATATTTTTCCTTCTTTTTAATCACAACTCTTACCTCCTTCGTAACATTCTTTATATTTTTCCTTCTTTTTAATCACAACACTTACCTCCTTCGCAACATTCTTTATATTTTTCCTTCTTTTTAATCAACACTCTTACCTACTTCGCAACATTCTTTATATTTTTCCTTCTTTTCAATTACAACACTTACCTCTTTCGAAACATTCTTTATATTTTCCCTTCTTTTTAATCACAACTCTTACCTCCTTCGCAACATTCTTTATATTTTTCCTTCTTTTTAATCTCAACACTTACCTCCTTCGCAACATTCTTTATAATTTTCCTTCTTTTTAATCACAACTCTTACATCCTTCGTAACATTCTTTATATTTTTCCCTCTTTTTAATCACAACATTTACCTCCTTCGCAACATTCTTTATATTTTTCCTTCTTTTTAATCAACACTCTTACCTCCTTCGCAACATTCTTTATATTTTTCCTTCTTTTTAATCACAACACTTACCTCTTTCGCAATATTCTTTATAGTTTTCCTTCTTTTTAATCACTACTCTTATCTCCTTCGTAAATTTCTTTATATTTTTCCTTCTTTTTAATCACAACACTTAGCTCTTTCGCAACATTCTTTATATTTTTCCTTCTTTTTAATCGCAACTCTTACCTCCTTCGCAACATTCATTATATTTTTCCTTCTTTTTAATCACAACTCTTACCTCCTTCGCAACATTCTTTATATTTTTACTTCTTATAATCACAACACTTACCTCCTTTGAAACATTCTTTATATTTTTACTTCTTTTTAACCACAATACTTACCTCCTTCGCAACATTCTTTATATTTTTCCTTCTTTTTAATCAACACTCTTACCTCCTTCGCAACATTCTTTATATTCTTTCCTTCATTTTAATCACAACACTTACCTCTTTCGCAATATTCTTTATAGTTTTCCTTCTTTTTAATCACACCTCTTATCTCCTTCGTAAATTTCTTTATATTTTTCCTTCTTTTTAATCACAACACTTAGCTCTTTCGCAACATTCTT
This sequence comes from Eledone cirrhosa, assembly GCA_964016885.1. Taxonomy (NCBI): domain Eukaryota; kingdom Metazoa; phylum Mollusca; class Cephalopoda; order Octopoda; family Eledonidae; genus Eledone; species Eledone cirrhosa. Next base: position 37,910,127 of record OZ024748.1, on the reverse strand, counting down.
TATATTTTTCCTTCTTTTTAATCGCAACCCTTACCTCCTTCGCAACATTCTTCATATTTTTCCTTCTTTTTAATCACAACTCTTACCTCCTTCGTAAGATTCTTTATATTTTTCCTTCTTTTTAATCACAACTCTTACCTCCTTCGCAACATTCTTTATATTTTTCCTTCTTTTTAATCACAACTCTTACCTCATTCTCAACATTCTTTATATTTTTCCTTCTTTTAATCACAACACTTACCTCCTTTGAAACATTCTTTATATTTTTACTTCTTTTTAACCACAACACTTACCTCCATGGCAACATTCTTTATATTTTCCTTCTTTTTAATCAACACTCTTACCTCCTTCGCAACATTCTTTATATTTTTCATTCTTTTTAATCACAACACTTACCTCCTTCGCAACATTCTCTATATTTTTTCTTCTTTTTAATCACCAATCCTACCTCCTTCGTAAATTTCCATATATTTATCCTTCTTTTTAATCACAACACTTACCTCCTTCGTAACATTCTTTATATTTTTCCTTCTTTTTAATCACAACACTACCTCCTTCTCAACATTCTTTATATTTTTCCTTCTTTTTAATCACAACTCTTACCTCCTTCGTAACATTCTTTATATTTTTCCTTCTTTTTAATCACAACACTTACCTCCTTCGCAACATTCTTTATATTTTTCCTTCTTTTTAATCAACACTCTTACCTCCTTCGCAACATTCTTTATATTTTTCCTTCTTTTTAATCACAACACTTACCTCTTTCGCAATATTTTTTTATATTTTTCCTTCTTTTTATATCACCACTCTTACCTCCTTCGTAAATTTCTTTATATTTTTCCTTCTTTTTAAACACAACACTTACCTCCTTCGCAATATTCTTTATATTTTTCCTTCTTTTTAATCACAACACTTACCTCCTTCGCAACATTCTTTATATTTTTCCTTCTTTTTAATCAACACTCTTACCTACTTCGCAACATTCTTTATATTTTTCCTTCTTTTCAATTACAACACTTACCTCTTTCGAAACATTCTTTATATTTTCCCTTCTTTTTAATCACAACTCTTACCTCCTTCGCAACATTCTTTATATTTTTCCTTCTTTTTAATCTCAACACTTACCTCCTTCGCAACATTCTTTATAATTTTCCTTCTTTTTAATCACAAGTCTTACATCCTTCGTAACATTCTTTATATTTTTCCCTCTTTTTAATCACAACATTTACCTCCTTCGCAACATTCTTTATATTTTTCCTTCTTTTTAATCAACACTCTTACCTCCTTCGCAACATTCTTTATATTTTTCCTTCTTTTTAATCACAACACTTACCTCTTTCGCAATATTCTTTATAGTTTTCCTTCTTTTTAATCACTACTCTTATCTCCTTCGTAAATTTTTTTATATTTTTCCTTCTTTTTAATCACAACACTTAGCTCTTTCGCAACATTCTTTATATTTTTCCTTCTTTTTAATCGCAACTCTTACCTCCTTCGCAACATTCTTTATATTTTTCCTTCTTTTTAATCACAACTCTTACCTCCTTCGCAACATTCTTTATATTTTTCCTTCTTATAATCACAACACTTACCTCCTTTGAAACATTCTTTATATTTTTACTTCTTTTTAACCACAATACTTACCTCCTTCGCAACATTCTTTATATGTTTCCTTCTTTTTAATCAACACTCCTACCTCCTTCGCAACATTTTTATATTTTTCCTTCTTTTTAATCACAACACTTACCTCCTTCGCAACAGTCTCTATATTTTTCCTTCTTTTTAATCACAACACTTACCTCCTTCGCAACATTTTCATATTTTCCCTTCCTTTTAATCACAACACTTACCTCCTTCGCAACATTCTTTATATTTTTCCTTCTTTTTAATCACAACTCTTACCTCCTTCGCAACATTCTTTATATTTTTCCGTCTTTTTAATCACAACACTTTCCTCCTTCACAACATTCTTTATATTTGTCTTTCTTTTTAATTGCAACAATTACCTCCTTCGCAACATTCTTTATATTTTTCCTTCCTTTTAATCACAACACTTACCTCCTTCGCAACATTGTTTATATTTGTCCTTCTTTTAATCACAACACTTTCCTCCTTCGCAACATTCTTTATATTTGTCCTTCTTTTAATCACAACACTTTCCTCCTTCGCAACATTCTTTATATTTTTCCTTCTTTTTAATCACAACTCTTACCTCCTTCGCAACATTTTTTATATTTTTTCTTCTTTTTAATCACAACTCTTACCTCCTTCGCAACATTCTTTACATTTTTCATACTTTTTAATCACAACACTTACCTCCTTCGCAACATTCTAAATAATTTTCTTTCTTTTTAATCACAACTCTTACCCCCTTTGCAACATTCTTTATATTTTTCCTTCTTTTTAATCACAACACTTACCTCCTTCGCAACATTCTTTATATTATTCCTTCTTTTTAATCACAACTCTTACCTCCTTCGCAACATTCTTTATATTTTTCCTTATTTTTAATCACAATACTTACCTCCTTCGCAACATTCTTTATATTTTTCCTTCTTTTTAATCACAACACTTACCTCCATCGTAACTTTCTTCATATTTTTCCTTCTTTTTAATCTCAACACTTACCTCCTTCGCAACATTTTTTATATTTTTCCTTCTTTTTAATCACAACTCTTACCTCCTTCGTAACATTCTTTATATTTTTCCCTCTTTTTAATCACAACACTTACCTCCTTCGCAACATTCTTTATATTTTTCCTTCTTTTTAATCAACACTCTTACCACCTTCGCAACATTCTTTATATTTTTCAGACTTTTTAATCATAACACTTACCTCCTTCGCAACATTCTAAATAATTTTCTTTCTTTTTAATCAACACTCTTACCACCTTCGCAACATTCTTTATATTTTTCCTTCTTTTTAATCACAACACTTACCTCTTTATCAATATTCTTTATAGTTTTCCTTCTTTTTAATCACTACTCTTATCTCCTTCGTAAATTTTTTAAGATTTTTCCTTCTTTTTAATCACAACTGTTACCTCCATCGTAACATTCTTTATATTTTTCTTTCTTTTTAATCACAACACTTACCTCCTTCGCAACATTCTTTATATTTTTCCTTCTTTTTAATCAACACTGTTACCTCCTTCGCAACATTCTTTATATTTTTCCTTATTTTTAATCACAACACTTACCTCTTTCGCAACATTCTTTATATTTTTCCTTCTTTTTAATCACAACTCTTACCTCCATCGTAAGATTCTTTATATTTTTCCTTCTTTTTAATCACAACTCTTACCTCCTTCGCAACATTCTTTATATTTTCCCTTCTTTTTAATCGCAACTCTTACCTCCTTCGCAACATTCTTTATATTTTTCCTTCTTTTTAATCACAACTCTTACCTCCTTCGCAACGTTCTTTATATTTTTCCTTCTTATAATCACAACACTTACCTCTTTGAAACATTCTTTATATTTTTACTTCTTTTTAACCACAATACTTACCTCCTTCGCAACATTCTTTATATTTTTCCTTCTTTTTAATCAACACTCCTACCTCCTTCGCAACATTCTTTATATTTTTCCTTCTTTTTAATCACAACACTTACATCCTTCGCAACATTCTCTATATTTTTCCTTCTTTTTAATCACAACACTTACCTCCTTCGCAACATTCTTTATATTATTCCTTCATTTTAATCACAACTCTTACCTCCTTCGCAACATTCTTTATATTTTTCCTTATTTTTAATCACAACACTTACCTCCTTCGCAACATTCTTTATATTTTTCCTTCTTTTTAATCAACACTCCTACCTCCTTCGCAACATTCTTTATATTTTTCCTTCTTTTTAATCACAACACTTACCTCCTTCGCAACATTCTCTATATTTTTCCTTCTTTTTAATCACAACACTTACCTCCTTCGCAACATTCTTTATATTATTCCTTCATTTTAATCACAACTCTTACCTCCTTCGCAACATTCTTTATATTTTTCCTTATTTTTAATCACAACACTTACCTCCTTCGCAACATTCTTTATATTTTTCCTTCTTTTTAATTATAACACTTACCTCCTTTGCAACAATTTTTATATTTTTCCTTCTCTTTAATCACCACTCTTTCCTCCTTCGCAACATTTTCATATTTTCCCTTCCTTTTAATCACAACACTTACCTCCTTCGCAACATTCTTTATATTTTTCCTTCTTTTTAATCACAACTCTTACCTACTTCGCAACATTCTTTATATTTTTCCGTCTTTTTAATCACAACACTTTCCTCCTTCACAACATTCTTTATATTTGTCTTTCTTTTTAATTGCAACAATTACCTCCTTCGCAACATTCTTTATATTTTTCCTTCCTTTTAATCACAACACTTACCTCCTTCGCAACATTGTTTATATTTGTCCTTCTTTTAATCACAACACTTTCCTCCTTCGCAACATTCTTTATATTTATCCTTCTTTTAATCACAACACTTTCCTCCTTCGCAACATTCTTTATATTTTTCCTTCTTTTTAATCACAACTCTTACCTCCTTCGCAACATTTTTTATATTTGTTCTTCTTTTTAATCACAACTCTTACCTCCTTCGCAACATTCTTTATATTTTTCATACTTTTTAATCACAACACTTACCTCCTTCGCAACATTCTAAATAATTTTCTTTCTTTTTAATCACAACTCTTACCCCCTTCGCAACATTCTTTATATTTTTCCTTCTTTTTAATCACAACACTTACCTCCTTCGCAACATTCTTTATATTATTCCTTCTTTTTAATCACAACTCTTACCTCCTTCGCAACATTCTTTATATTTTTCCTTATTTTTAATCACAATACTTACCTCCTTCGCAACATTCTTTATATTTTTCCTTCTTTTTAATCACAACACTTACCTCCTTCGCAACAATTTTTATATTTTTCTTTCTTTTTAATCACCACTCTTACCTCCTTCGTAAATTTCCTTATATTTATCCTTCTTTTTAATCACAACACTTACCTCCTTCGTAACATTCTTTATATTTTTCCTTCTTTTTAAGCTCAACACTTACCTCTTTAGCAACATTCTTTATATTTTTCCTTCTTTTTAATCACAACAATTACCTCCTTCGTAACATTTTTATATTTTTCCTTCTTTTTAATCACAACACTTACCTCCTTCGTAACTTTCTTCATATTTTTCCTTCTTTTTAATCTCAACACTTACCTCCTTCGCAACATTTTTTATTTTTTTCCTTCTTTTTAATCACAACTCTTACCTCATCGTAACATTCTTTATATTTTTCCCTCTTTTTAATCACAACACTTACCTCCTTCGCAACATTCTTTATATTTTTCCTTCCTTTTAATCACAACACTTACCTCCTTCGCAACATTGTTTATATTTGTCCTTCTTTTAATCACAACACTTTCCTCCTTCGCAACATTCTTTATATTTGTCCTTCTTTTAATCACAACACTTTCCTCCTTCGCAACATTCTTTATATTTTTCCTTCTTTTTAATCAACACTCTTACCAACTTCGCAACATTCTTTATATTTTTCCTTCTTTTTAATCACAACACTTACCTCTTTATCAATATTCTTTATAGTTTTCCTTCTTTTTAATCACTACTCTTATCTCCTTCGTAAATTTTTTAATATTTTTCCTTCTTTTTAATCACAACTGTTACCTCCATCGTAACATTCTTTATATTTTTCTTTCTTTTTAATCACAACACTTACCTCCTTCGCAACATTCTTTATATTTTTCCTTCTTTTTAATCAACACTGTTACCTCCTTCGCAACATTCTTTATATTTTTCCTTATTTTTAATCACAACACTTACCTCTTTCGCAACATTCTTTATATTTTTCCTTCTTTTTAATCACAACTCTACCTCCATCGTAAGATTCTTTATATTTTTCCTTCTTTTATAATCACAACTCTTACCTCCTTCGCAACATTCTTTATATTTTCCCTTCTTTTTAATCGCAACTCTTACCTCCTTCGCAACATTCTTTATATTTTTCCTTCTTATAATCACAACACTTACCTCCTTTGAAACATTCTTTATATTTTTACTTCTTTTTAACCACAATACTTACCTCCTTCGCAACATTCTTTATATTTTTCCTTCTTTTTAATCAACACTCCTACCTCCTTCGCAACATTCTTTATATTTTTCCTTCTTTTTAATCACAACACTTACCTCCTTCGCAACATTCTCTATATTTTTCCTTCTTTTTAATCAACACTCCTACCTCCTTCGCAACATTCTTTATATTTTTCCTTCTTTTTAATCACAACTCTTACCTCCTTCGCAACATTCTTTATATTTTTCCTTATTTTTAATCACAACACTTACCTCCTTCGCAACATTCTTTATATTTTTCCTTCTTTTTAATTATAACACTTACCTCCTTTGCAACAATTTTTATATTTTTCCTTCTCTTTAATCACCACTCTTTCCTCCTTCACAACATTTTCATATTTTCCCTTCCTTTTAATCACAACACTTACCTCCTTCGCAACATTCTTTATATTTTTCATACTTTTTAATCACAACACTTACCTCCTTCGCAACATTCTTTATATTTGTCTTTCTTTTTAATTGCAACAATTACCTCCTTCGCAACATTCTTTATATTTTTCCTTCCTTTTAATCACAACACTTACCTCCTTCGCAACATTCTTTATATTTGTCCTTCTTTTAATCACAACACTTTCCTCCTTCGCAACATTCTTTATATTTATCCTTCTTTTAATCACAACACTTTCCTCCTTCGCAACATTCTTTATATTTTTCCTTCTTTTTAATCACAACTCTTACCTCCTTCGCAACATTTTTTATATTTTTTCTTCTTTTTAATCACAACTCTTACCTCCTTCGCAACATTCTTTATATTTTTCATACTTTTTAATCACAACACTTACCTCCTTCGCAACATTCTAAATAATTTTCTTTCTTTTTAATCACAACACTTACCTCCTTCGCAACATTCTTTATATTTTCCCTTCTTTTTAATCGCAACTCTTACCTCCTTCGCAACATTCTTTATATTTTTCCTTCTTTTTAATCACAACTCTTACCTCCTTCGCAACATTTTTTATATTTTTCCTTCTTATAATCACAACACTTACCTCCTTTGAAACATTCTTTATATTTTTACTTCTTTTTAACCACAATACTTACCTCCTTCGCAACATTCTTTATATTTTTCCTTCTTTTTAATCAACACTCCTACCTCCTTCGCAACATTCTTTATATTTTTCCTTCTTTTTAATCACAACACTTACCTCCTTCGCAACATTCTCTATATTTTTCCTTCTTTTTAATCACAACACTTACCTCCTTCGCAACATTCTTTATATTATTCCTTCATTTTAATCACAACTCTTACCTCCTTCGCAACATTCTTTATATTTTTCCTTATTTTTAATCACAACACTTACCTCCTTCGCAACATTCTTTATATTTTTCCTTCTTTTTAATTATAACACTTACCTCCTTTGCAACAATTTTTATATTTTTCCTTCTCTTTAATCACCACTCTTTCCTCCTTCGCAACATTTTCATATTTTCCCTTCCTTTTAATCACAACACTTACCTCCTTCGCAACATTCTTTATATTTTTCCGTCTTTTTAATCACAACACTTTCCTCCTTCACAACATTCTTTATATTTGTCTTTCTTTTTAATTGCAACAATTATCTCCTTCGCAACATTCTTTATATTTTTCCTTCCTTTTAATCACAACACATACCTCCTTCGCAACATTGTTTATATTTGTCCTTCTTTTAATCACAACACTTTCCTCCTTCGCAACATTCTTTATATTTGTCCTTCTTTTAATCACAACACTTTCCTCCTTCGCAACATTCTTTATATTTTTCCTTCTTTTTAATCACAACTCTTACCTCCTTCGCAACATTTTTTATATTTTTTCTTCTTTTTAATCACAACTCTTACCTCCTTCGCAACATTCTTTATATTTTTCATACTTTTTAATCACAACACTTACCTCCTTCGCAACATTCTAAATAATTTTCTTTCTTTTTAATCACAACTCTTACCCCCTTCGCAACATTCTTTATATTTTTCCTTCTTTTTAATCACAACACTTACCTCCTTCGCAACATTCTTTATATTATTCCTTCTTTTTAATCACAACTCTTACCTCCTTCGCAACATTCTTTATATTTTTCCTTATTTTTAATCACAATACTTACCTCCTTCGCAACATTCTTTATATTTTTCCTTCTTTTTAATCACAACACTTACCTCCTTCGCAACAATTTTTATATTTTTCTTTCTTTTTAATCACCACTCTTACCCCCTTCGTAAATTTCCTTATATTTATCCTTCTTTTTAATCACAACACTTACCTCCTTCGTAACATTCTTTATATTTTTCCTTCTTTTTAATCACAACACTTCCTCCTTCGCAACATTCTTTATATTTTTCCTTCTTTTTAATCACCACTCTTACCTCCTTCGTAAATTTCCTTATATTTATCCATATTTTTAATCACAACACTTACCTCCTTCGTAACATTCTTTATATTTTTCCTTCCTTTTAATCTCAACACTTACCTCTTTAGCAACATTCTTTATATTTTTCCTTCTTTTTAATCACAACAATTACCTCCTTCGTAACATTTTTATATTTTTCCTTCTTTTTAATCACAACACTTACCTCCTTCGTAACTTTCTTCATATTTTTCCTTCTTTTTAATCTCAACACTTACCTCCTTCGCAACATTTTTTATATTTTTCCTTCTTTTTAATCACAACTCTTACCTCCTTCGTAACATTCTTTATATTTTTCCCTCTTTTTAATCACAACACTTACCTCCTTCGCAACATTCTTTATATTTTTCCTTCTTTTTAATCAACACTCTTACCACCTTCGCAACATTCTTTATATTTTTCCTTCTTTTTAATCACAACACTTACCTCTTTATCAATATTCTTTATAGTTTTCCTTCTTTTTAATCACTACTCTTATCTCCTTCGTAAATTTTTAAATATTTTTCCTTCTTTTTAATCACAACTGTTACCTCCATCGTAACATTCTTTATATTTTTCTTTCTTTTTAATCACAACACTTACCTCCTTCGCAACATTCTTTATATTTTTCCTTCTTTTTAATCAACACTGTTACCTCCTTCGCAACATTCTTTATATTTTTCCTTATTTTTAATCACAACACTTAGCTCTTTCGCAACATTCTTTATATTTTTCCTTCTTTTTAATCACAACTCTTACCTCCATCGTAAGATTCTTTATATTTTTCCTTCTTTTTAATCACAACTCTTACCTCCTTCGCAACATTCTTTATATTTTTCCTTCTTTTTAATCACAACTCTTACCTCTTTCTCAACATTCTTTATATTTTTCCTTCTTTTAATCACAACACTTACCTACTTTGAAACATTCTTTATATTTTTACTTCTTTTTAATCACAACACTTACCTCCTTCGCAACATTCTTTATATTTTTCCGTCTTTTTAATCAACACTCTTACCTCCTTCGCAACATTCTTTATATTTTTCCTTCTTTTTAATCACAACGCTTACCTCCTTCGCAACATTCTCTATATTTTCGCTTCCTTTTAATCACAACACTTACCTCCTTCGCAACATTCTTTATATTTTTCCTTCTTTTTAATCACAACTCTTACCTCCTTCGCAACATTTTTTATATTTTTCCTTCTTTTTAATCACAACTCTTACCTCCTTCGCAACATTCTTTATATCTTTCCTTCTTTTTAATCACAACACTTTCCTCCTTCACAACATTCTTTATATTTGTCTTTCTTTTTAATTGCAACAATTACCTCCTTCGCAACATTCTTTATATTTTTACTTCCTTTTAATCACAACACTTACCTCCTTCGCAACATTGTTTATATTTGTCCTTCTTTTAATCACAACACTTTCCTCCTTCGCAACATTCTTTATATTTTTCCTTCTTTTTAATCACAACTCTTACCTCCTTCGCAACATTCTTTATATTTTTCATACTTTTTAATCACAACACTTACCTCCTTCGCAACATTCTAAATAATTTTCTTTCTTTTTAATCACAACTCTTACCCCCTTCGTAACATTCTTTATATTTTTCCTTCTTTTTAATCACAACACTTACCTCTTTAGCAATATTCTTTATAGTTTTCCTTCTTTTTAATCACTACTCTTATCTCCTTCGTAAATTTTTTAATATTTTTCCTTCTTTTTAATCACAACTGTTACCTCCATCGTAACATTCTTTATATTTTTCTTTCTTTTTAATCACAACTTTTACCTCTTTCGCAACATTCTTTATATTTTTCCTTCTTTTAATCACAACACTTACCTCCTTTGAAACATTCTTTATATTTTTACTTCTTTTTAATCACAACACTTACCTCCTTCGCAACATTCTTTATATTTTTCCTTCTTTTTAATCAACACTCTTACCTCCTTCGCAACATTCTTTATATTTTTCCTTCTTTTTAATCATAGCACTTACCTCCTTCGCAACATTCTCTATATTTTTCCTTCTTTTTAATCACAACACTTACCTCCTTCGCAACATTCTTTATATTATTCCTTCTTTTTAATCACAACTCTTACCTCCTTCGCAACATTCTTTATATTTTTCCTTATTTTTAATCACAACACTTACCTCCTTCGCAAAATTATTTATATTTTTCCTTCTTTTTAATTACAACACTTACCTCCTTCGCAACAATTTTTATATTTTTCCTTCTCTTTAATCACAACTGTTACCTCCTTCGTAACATTCTTTATATTTTTCCTTCTTTTTAATCACAACACTTACCACCTTCGCAATATTCTTTATATTTTTTCCTTTTTTTTAATCACAACACTTACCTCTTTCGCAATATTCTTTATAGTTTTCCTTCTTTTTAATCACTACTCTTATCTCCTTTGTAAATTTCTTTATATTTTTCATTCTTTTTAATCACAACAATTACCTCCTTCGAAACATTTTTATATTTTTCCTTCTTTTTAATCACAACACTTACCTCCTTCGTAACATTCTTTATATTTTTCCTTCTTTTTAATCTCAACACTTACCTCCTTCGCAACATTTTCTATATTTTTCCTTCTTTTTAATCACAACTCTTACCTCCTTCGTAACATTCTTTATATTTTTCCCTCTTTTTAATCACAACACTTACCTCCTTCGCAACATTCTCTATATTTTCCTTCTTTTTAATCAACACTCTTACCTCCTTCGCAACATTCTTTATATTTTTCCTTCTTCTTAATTACAACACTTACCTCTTTCGCAATATTGTTTATAGTTTTCCTTCTTTTTAATCACTAATCTTATCTCCTTCGTAAATTTCTTTATATTTTTCCTTCTTTTTAATCACAACACTTACCTCCTTCGTAACATTCTTTATATTTTTCCTTCTTTTTAATCACAACACTTACCTCCTTCGCAACATTCTTTATATTTTTCCTTCTTTTTAACCAAAACTCTTACCTCCATGGTAACATTCTTTATATTTTTCTTTCTTTTTAATCACAACACTTACCTCCTTCGCAACATTCTTTATATTTTTCCTTCTTTTTAATCAACACTCTTACCTCCTTCGCAACATTCTTTATATTTTTCCTTATTTTTAATCACAACACTTAGCTCTTTCGCAACATTCTTTATATTTTCCCTTCTTTTTAATCACAACTCTTACCTCCTTCGCAACATTCTTTATATTTTTCCTTCTTTTAAATCACAACTCTTACCTCCTTCGTAAGATTCTTTATATTTTTCCTTCTTTTTAATCACAACTCTTACCTCCTTCGCAACATTCTTTATATTTTTCCTTCTTTTTAATCACAACTCTTACCTCTTTCGCAACATTCTTTATATTTTTCCTTCTTTTAATCACAACACTTACCTCCTTTGAAACATTCTTTATATTTTTACTTCTTTTTAATCACAACACTTACCTCCTTCGCAACATTCTTCATATTATTCCTTCTTTTTAATCACAACTCTTACCTCCTTCGCAACATTCTTTATATTTTTCCTTATTTTTAATCACAACACTTACCTCCTTCGCAAAATTATTTATATTTTTCCTTCTTTTTAATTACAACACTTACCTACTTCGCAACAATTTTTATATTTTTCCTTCTCTTTAATCACAGCTGTTACCTCCTTCGTAACATTCTTTATATTTTTCCTTCTTTTTAATCACAACCCTTACCTCCTTCGCAATATTCTTTATATTTTTCCTTTTTGTTTAATCACAACACTTACCTCTTTCGCAATATTCTTTATAGTTTTCCTTCTTTTTAATCACAACTCTTACCTCCTTCGTAACATTCTTTATATTTTTCCTTCTTTTTAATCACAACACTTACCTCTTTCGCAATATTCTTTATAGTTTTCCTTCTTTTTAATCACTAATCTTATCTCCTTCGTAAATTTCTTTATATTTTTCCTTCTTTTTAATCACAACACTTACCTCCTTCGTAACATTCTTTATATTTTTCCTTCTTTTTAATCACAACACCTACCTCCTTCGCAACATTCTTTATATTTTTCCTTCTTTTTAACCACAACTCTTACCTCCATGGTAACATTCTTTATATTTTTCTTTCTTTGTAATCACAACACTTACCTCCTTCGCAACATTCTTTATATTTTTCCTTCTTTTTAATCAACACTCTTACCTCCTTCGCAACATTCTTTATATTTTTCCTTATTTTTAATCACAACTCTTACCTCCTTCGCAACATTCTTTATATTTTTCCTTCTTTTTAATCACAACTCTTACCTCCTTCGTAAGATTCTTTATATTTTTCCTTCTTTTTAATCACAACTCTTACCTCTTTCGCAACATTCTTTATATTTTTCCTTCTTTTAATCACAACACTTACCTCCTTTGAAACATTCTTTATATTTTTACTTCTTTTTAATCACAACACTTACCTCCTTCGCAACATTCTTTATATTTTTCCTTCTTTTTAATCAACACTCTTACCTCCTTCGCAACATTCTTTATATTTTTCTTTCTTTTTAATCACCACTCTTACCTCCTTCGTAAATTTCCGTATATTTATCCTTCTTTTTAATCACAACACTTACCTCCTTCGTAACATTCTTTATATTTTTCCTTCTTTTTAATCACAACACTTCCTCCTTCGCAACATTCTTTATATTTTCCCTCATTTTTAATCACAACACTTACCTCCTTCGCAACATTATTTATATTTTTCCTTCTTTTTAATCACAACAATTACCTCCTTCGCAACATTCTTTATATTATTCCTTCTTTTTAATCACAACTCTTACCTCCTTCGCAACATTCTTTATATTTTTCCTTATTTTTAATCACAACACTTACCTCCTTCGCAACATTATTTATATTTTTCCTTCTTTTTAATTACCACACTTACCTTCTTCGCAACAATTTTTATATTTTTCCATCTTTTTAATCACTACTCTTATCTCCTTCGTAAATTTCTTTATTATATTTTTCATTCTTTTTAATCACAACACTTACCTCCTTCGTAACATTCTTTATATTTTTTCTTCTTTTTACTCACAACACTTACCTCCTTCGCAACATTCTAAATAATTTTCTTTCTTTTTAATCACAACTCTTACCCCCTTCGCAACATTCTTTATATTTTTCCTTCTTTTTAATCACAACACTTACCTCCTTCGCAACATTCTTCATATTGTTCCTTCTTTTTAATCACAACTCTTACCTCCTTCGCAACATTCTTTATATTTTTCCTTATTTTTAATCACAACACTTACCTCCTTCGCAACATTCTTTATATTTTTCTTCTTTTTAATCACAACACTTACCTCCTTCGAAACAATTTTTATATTTTTCCTTCTCTTTAGTCACAACTGTTACCTCCTTCGTAACATTCTTTATAATTTTCCTTCTTTTTAATCACAACACTTACCTCCGTGGCAACATTCATTATATTTGTCCTTCTTTTTAATCACAAGACTTACCTCTTACGCAACGTTCTTTATATTTTTCCTTCTTTTTAAACACAACACTTACCTCCTTCGCAACATTCTTTATATTTTTCTTCTTTTTAATCACAACACTTACCTCCTTCGAAACAATTTTTATATTTTTCCTTCTCTTTAGTCACAACTGTTACCTCCTTCGTAACATTCTTTATAATTTTCCTTCTTTTTAATTACAACACTTACCTCCGTGGCAACATTCTTTATATTTGTCCTTCTTTTTAATCACAAGACTTACCTCTTACGCAACGTTCTTTATATTTTTCCTTCTTTTTAAACACAACACTTACCTCCTTCGCAACATTCTTTATATTTTTCCTTCTTTTTAATCACAACACTTACCTCCTTCGTAACATTCTTTATATTTTTCCTTCTTTTTAATCAACACTCTTACCTCCTTCGCAACATTCTGTATATTTTTCCTTTTTTTTAATCACAGCACTTACCTCTTTCGCAATATTCTTTATAGTTTTCCTTCTTTTTAATCACTACTCTTATCTCCTTTGTAAATTTCTTTATATTTTTCATTCTTTTTAATCACAACAATTACCTCCTTCGTAACATTTTTATATTTTTCCTTCTTTTTAATCACAACACTTACCTCCTTCGTAACATTCTTTATATTTTTCCTTCTTTCTAATCTCAACACTTACCTCCTTCGCAACATTTTTTATATTTTTCCTTCTTTTTAATCACAACTCTTACCTCCTTCGTAACATTCTTTATATTTTTCCCTCTTTTTAATCACAACACTTACCTCCTTCGCAACATTCTTTATATTTTTCCTTCTTTTTAATCAACACTCTTACCTCCTTCGCAACATTCTTTATGTGTTTCCTTCTTTTTAATCAACACTCTTACCTCCTTCGCAACATTCTTTATATTTTTCCTTATTTTTAATTACAACACTTAGCTCTTTCGCAACATTCTTTATATTTTCCCTTCTTTTTAATCACAACTCTTACCTCCTTCGCAACATTCTTTATATTTTTCGTTCTTTTTAATTACAACACTTACCTCCTTCGCAACAATTTTTATATTTTTCCTTCTCTTTAATCACAACTGTTACCTCCTTCGTAACATTCTTTATATTTTTCCTTCTTTTTAATCACAACACTTACCTCCTTCGCAATATTCTTTATATTTTTTCCTTTTTTTTAATCACAACACTTACCTCTTTCGCAATATTCTTTATAGTTTTCCTTCTTTTTAATAACTACTCTTATCTCCTTTGTAAATTTCTTTATATTTTTCATTCTTTTTAATCACAACAATTACCTCCTTCGAAACATTTTTATATTTTTCCTTCTTTTTAATCACAACACTTACCTCCTTCGTAACATTCTTTATATTTTTCCTTCTTTTTAATCTCAACACTTACCTCCTTCGCAACATTTTCTATATTTTTCCTTCTTTTTAATCACAACTCTTACCTCCTTCGTAACATTCTTTATATTTTTCCCTCTTTTTAATCACAACACTTACCTCCTTCGCAACATTCTCTATATTTTCCTTCTTTTTAATCAACACTCTTACCTCCTTCGCAACATTCTTTATATTTTTCCTTCTTTTTAATCACAACACTTAGCTCCGTGGCAACATTCTTTATATTTGTCCTTCTTTTTAATCACAAGACTTACCTCTTACGCAACGTTCTTTATATTTTTCCTTCTTTTTAAACACAACACTTACCTCCTTCGCAACATTCTTTATATTTTTCCTTCTTTTTAATCAACACTCTTACCTCCTTCGCAACATTCTTTATATTTTTCCTTCTTTTTAATCACAACACTTACCTCTTTCGCAATATTTTTTTATATATTTCCTTCTTTTTATATCACCACTCTTACCTCCTTCGTAACATTCTTTATATTTTTCCTTCTTTTTAATCACAACACTTACCTCCTTCGTAACATTCTTTATATTTTTCCTTCTTTTTAATCACAACACTTACCTCCTTCGCAACGTTCTTTATATTTTTCCTTCTTTTTAATCACAACACTTACCTCCTTTGAAACATTCTTTATATTTTTACTTCTTTTTAATCACAACACTTACCTCTTTCGCAATATTCTTTATAGTTTTCCTTCTTTTTAATCACTACTCTTATCTCCTTTGTAAATTTCTTTATATTTTTCATTCTTTTTAATCACAACAATTACCTCCTTCGTAACATTTTTATATTTTTCCTTCTTTTTAATCACAACACTTACCTCCTTCGTAACATTCTTTATATTTTTCCTTCTTTTTAATCTCAACACTTACCTCCTTCGCAACATTTTTTATATTTTTCCTTCTTTTTAATCACAACTCTTACCTCCTTCGTAACATTCTTTATATTTTTACCTCTTTTTAATCACAACACTTACCTCCTTCGCAACATTCTTTATATTTTTCCTTCTTTTTAATCAACACTCTTACCTCCTTCGCAACATTCTTTATATTTTTCCTTCTTCTTAATCACAACACTTACCTCCTTCGCAACATTCTTTATGTGTTTCCTTCTTTTTAATCAACACTCTTACCTCCTTCGCAACATTCTTTATATTTTTCCTTATTTTTAATTACAACACTTAGCTCTTTCGCAATATTCTTTATAGTTTTCCTTCTTTTTAATCACAACACTTACCTCCTTGGCAACATTCTTTATATTTGTCCTTCTTTTTAATCACAAGACTTACCTCCTTCGTAACATTCTTTATATTTTTCCTTCTTTTTAATCACAACACTTACCTCCTTCGCAACATTCTTTATATTTTTCCTTCTTTTTAACCACAACTCTTACCTCCATGGTAACATTCTTTATATTTTTCTTTCTTTTTAATCACAACACTTACCTCCTTCGCAACATTCTTTATGTGTTTCCTTCTTTTTAATCAACACTCTTACCTCCTTCGCAACATTCTTTATATTTTTCCTTATTTTTAATTACAACACTTAGCTCTTTCGCAACATTCTTTATATTTTCCCTTCTTTTTAATCACAACTCTTACCTCCTTCGCAACATTCTTTATATTTTTCGTTCTTTTTAATCACAACTCTTACCTCCTTCGTAAGATTCTTTATATTTTTCCTTCTTTTTAATCACAACTCTTACCTCCTTCGCAATATTCTTTATATTTTTTCCTTTTTTTTAATCACAACACTTACCTCTTTCGCAATATTCTTTATAGTTTTCCTTCTTTTTAATAACTACTCTTATCTCCTTTGTAAATTTCTTTATATTTTTCATTCTTTTTAATCACAACAATTACCTCCTTCGAAACATTTTTATATTTTTCCTTCTTTTTAATCACAACACTTACCTCCTTCGTAACATTCTTTATATTTTTCCTTCTTTTTAATCTCAACACTTACCTCCTTCGCAACATTTTCTATATTTTTCCTTCTTTTTAATCACAACTCTTACCTCCTTCGTAACATTCTTTATATTTTTCCCTCTTTTTAATCACAACACTTACCTCCTTCGCAACATTCTCTATATTTTCCTTCTTTTTAATCAACACTCTTACCTCCTTCGCAACATTCTTTATATTTTTCCTTCTTCTTAATCACAACACTTACCTCTTTCGCAATATTGTTTATAGTTTTCCTTCTTTTTAATCACTAATCTTATCTCCTTCGTAAATTTCTTTATATTTTTCCTTCTTTTTAATCACAACACTTACCTCCTTCGTAACATTCTTTATATTTTTCCTTCTTTTTAATCACAACACTTACCTCCTTCGCAACATTCTTTATATTTTCCCTTCTTTTTAACCAAAACTCTTACCTCCATGGTAACATTCTTTATATTTTTCTTTCTTTTTAATCACAACACTTACCTTCTTCGCAACATTCTTTATATTTTTCCTTCTTTTTAATCACAACACTTACCTCCTTCGCAACATTCTTTATATTTTCCCTTCTTTTTAATCACAACTCTTACCTCCTTCGCAACATCCTTTATATTTTTCCTTCTTTTTAATCACAACTCTTACCTCCTTCGTAAGATTCTTTATATTTTTCCTTCTTTTTAATCACAACTCTTACCTCCTTCGCAACATTCTTTATATTTTTCCTTCTTTTTAATCACAACTCTTACCTCTTTCGCAACATTCTTTATATTTTTCCTTCTTTTAATCACAACACTTACCTCCTTTGAAACATTCTTTATATTTTTACTTCTTTTTAATCACAACACTTACCTCCTTCGCAACATTCTTCATATTATTCCTTCTTTTTAATCACAACTCTTACCTCCTTCGCAACATTCTTTATATTTTTTCTTATTTTTAATCACAACACTTACCTCCTTCGCAAAATTATTTATATTTTTCCTTCTTTTTAATTACAACACTTACCTCCTTCGCAACATTTTTTTATATTTTTCCTTCTCTTTAATCACAGCTGTTACCTCCTTCGTAACATTCTTTATATTTTTCCTTCTTTTTAATCACAACCCTTACCTCCTTCGCAATATTCTTTATATTTTTCCTTTTTTTTAATCACAACACTTACCTCTTTCGCAATATTCTTTATAGTTTTCCTTCTTTTTAATCACTACTCTTATCTCCTTTGTAAATTTCTTTATATTTTTCATTCTTTTTAATCACAACAATTACCTCCTTCGTAACATTTTTATATTTTTCCTTCTTTTTAATCACAACACTTACCTCCTTCGTAACATTCTTTATATTTTTCCTTCTTTTTAATCTCAACACTTACCTCCTTCGCAACATTTTTTATATTTTTCCTTCTTTTTAATCACAACTCTTACCTCCTTCGTAACATTCTTTATATTTTTCCCTCTTTTTAATCACAACACTTACCTCCTTCGCAACATTCTCTATATTTTCCTTCTTTTTAATCAACACTCTTACCTCCTTCGCAACATTCTTTATATTTTTCCTTCTTCTTAATCACAACACTTACCTCTTTCGCAATATTGTTTATAGTTTTCCTTCTTTTTAATCACTAATCTTATCTCCTTCGTAAATTTCTTTATATTTTTCCTTCTTTTTAATCACAACACTTACCTCCTTCGTAACATTCTTTATATTTTTCCTTCTTTTTAATCACAACACTTACCTCCTTCGCAACATTCTTTATATTTTTCCTTCTTTTTAACCAAAACTCTTACCTCCATGGTAACATTCTTTATATTTTTCTTTCTTTTTAATCACAACACTTACCTCCTTCGCAACATTCTTTATATTTTTCCTTCTTTTTAATCACAACACTTACCTCCTTCGCAACATTCTTTATATTTTCCCTTCTTTTTAATCACAACTCTTACCTCCTTCGCAACATTCTTTATATTTTTCCTTCTTTTTAATCACAACTCTTACCTCCTTCGTAAGATTCTTTATATTTTTCCTTCTTTTTAATCACAACTCTTACCTCCTTCGCAACATTCTTTATATTTTTCCTTCTTTTTAATCACAACTCTTACCTCTTTCGCAACATTCTTTATATTTTTCCTTCTTTTAATCACAACACTTACCTCCTTTGAAACATTCTTTATATTTTTACTTCTTTTTAATCACAACACTTACCTCCTTCGCAACATTCTTCATATTATTCCTTCTTTTTAATCACAACTCTTACCTCCTTCGCAACATTCTTTATATTTTTCCTTATTTTTAATCACAACACTTACCTCCTTCGCAAAATTATTTATATTTTTCCTTCTTTTTAATTACAACACTTACCTCCTTCGCAACATTTTTTTATATTTTTCCTTCTCTTTAAT
The DNA here is from genome assembly GCA_964016885.1 of Eledone cirrhosa. Classification (NCBI taxonomy): domain Eukaryota; kingdom Metazoa; phylum Mollusca; class Cephalopoda; order Octopoda; family Eledonidae; genus Eledone; species Eledone cirrhosa. Next base: position 37,890,379 of record OZ024748.1, on the reverse strand, counting down.
CACAACCCTTACCTCCTTCGCAATATTCTTTATATTTTTCCTTTTTTTTAATCACAACACTTACCTCTTTCGCAATATTCTTTATAGTTTTCCTTCTTTTTAATCACTACTCTTATCTCCTTTGTAAATTTCTTTATATTTTTCATTCTTTTTAATCACAACAATTACCTCCTTCGTAACATTTTTTATATTTTTCCTTCTTTTTAATCACAACACTTACCTCCTTCGTAACATTCTTTATATTTTTCCTTCTTTTTAATCTCAACACTTACCTCCTTCGCAACATTTTTTATATTTTTCCTTCTTTTTAATCACAACTCTTACCTCCTTCGTAACATTCTTTATATTTTTCCCTCTTTTTAATCACAACACTTACCTCCTTCGCAACATTCTTTATATTTTTCCTTCTTTTTAATCAACACTCTTACCTCCTTCGCAACATTCTTTATATTTTTCCTTCTTCTTAATCACAACACTTACCTCTTTCGCAATATTCTTTATAGTTTTCCTTCTTTTTAATCACTAATCTTATCTCCTTCGTAAACTTCTTTATATTTTTCCTTCTTTTTAATCACAACACTTGCCTCCTTCGTAACATTCTTTATATTTTTCCTTCTTTTTAATCACAACACCTACCTCCTTCGCAACATTCTTTATATTTGTCCTTCTTTTTAACCACAACACTTACCTCCATGGTAACATTCTTTATATTTTTCTTTCTTTGTAATCACAACACTTACCTCCTTCGCAACATTCTTTATATTTTTCCTTATTTTTAATCAACACTCTTACCTCCTTCGCAACATTCTTTATATTTTTCCTTCTTTTTAATCACAAGACTTACCTCTTACGCAACGTTCTTTATATTTTTCCTTCTTTTTAAACACAACACTTACCTCCTTCGCAACATTCTTTATATTTTTCCTTCTTTTTAATCACAACACTTACCTCCTTCGCAACATTCTTTATATTTTTCCTTCTTTTTAATCAACACTCTTACCTCCTTCGCAACATTCTTTATATTTTTCCTTCTTTTTAATCACAACACTTACCTCTTTCGCAATATTTTTTTATATATTTCCTTCTTTTTATATCACCACTCTTACCTCCTTCGTAACATTCTTTATATTTTTCCTTCTTTTTAATCACAACACTTACCTCCTTCGTAACATTCTTTATATTTTTCCTTCTTTTTAATCACAACACTTACCTCCTTCGCAACGTTCTTTATATTTTTCCTTCTTTTTAATCACAACACTTACCTCCTTTGAAACATTCTTTATATTTTTACTTCTTTTTAATCACAACACTTACCTCTTTCGCAATATTCTTTATAGTTTTCCTTCTTTTTAATCACTACTCTTATCTCCTTTGTAAATTTCTTTATATTTTTCATTCTTTTTAATCACAACAATTACCTCCTTCGTAACATTTTTATATTTTTCCTTCTTTTTAATCACAACACTTACCTCCTTCGTAACATTCTTTATATTTTTCCTTCTTTTTAATCTCAACACTTACCTCCTTCGCAACATTTTTTATATTTTTCCTTCTTTTTAATCACAACTCTTACCTCCTTCGTAACATTCTTTATATTTTTCCCTCTTTTTAATCACAACACTTACCTCCTTCGCAACATTCTTTATATTTTTCCTTCTTTTTAATCAACACTCTTACCTCCTTCGCAACATTCTTTATATTTTTCCTTCTTCTTAATCACAACACTTACCTCTTTCGCAATATTCTTTATAGTTTTCCTTCTTTTTAATCACAACACTTACCTCCTTGGCAACATTCTTTATATTTGTCCTCCTTTTTAATCACAAGACTTACCTCCTTCGTAACATTCTTTATATTTTTCCTTCTTTTTAATCACAACACTTACCTCCTTCGCAACATTCTTTATATTTTTCCTTCTTTTTAACCACAACTCTTACCTCCATGGTAACATTCTTTATATTTTTCTTTCTTTTTAATCACAACACTTACCTCCTTCGCAACATTCTTTATGTGTTTCCTTCTTTTTAATCAACACTCTTACCTCCTTCGCAACATTCTTTATATTTTTCCTTATTTTTAATTACAACACTTAGCTCTTTCGCAACATTCTTTATATTTTCCCTTCTTTTTAATCACAACTCTTACCTCCTTCGCAACATTCTTTATATTTTTCGTTCTTTTTAATCACAACTCTTACCTCCTTCGTAAGATTCTTTATATTTTTCCTTCTTTTTAATCACAACTCTTACCTCCTTCGCAATATTCTTTATATTTTTTCCTTTTTTTTAATCACAACACTTACCTCTTTCGCAATATTCTTTATAGTTTTCCTTCTTTTTAATAACTACTCTTATCTCCTTTGTAAATTTCTTTATATTTTTCATTCTTTTTAATCACAACAATTACCTCCTTCGAAACATTTTTATATTTTTCCTTCTTTTTAATCACAACACTTACCTCCTTCGTAACATTCTTTATATTTTTCCTTCTTTTTAATCTCAACACTTACCTCCTTCGCAACATTTTCTATATTTTTCCTTCTTTTTAATCACAACTCTTACCTCCTTCGTAACATTCTTTATATTTTTCCCTCTTTTTAATCACAACACTTACCTCCTTCGCAACATTCTCTATATTTTCCTTCTTTTTAATCAACACTCTTACCTCCTTCGCAACATTCTTTATATTTTTCCTTCTTCTTAATCACAACACTTACCTCTTTCGCAATATTGTTTATAGTTTTCCTTCTTTTTAATCACTAATCTTATCTCCTTCGTAAATTTCTTTATATTTTTCCTTCTTTTTAATCACAACACTTACCTCCTTCGTAACATTCTTTATATTTTTCCTTCTTTTTAATCACAACACTTACCTCCTTCGCAACATTCTTTATATTTTCCCTTCTTTTTAACCAAAACTCTTACCTCCATGGTAACATTCTTTATATTTTTCTTTCTTTTTAATCACAACACTTACCTCCTTCGCAACATTCTTTATATTTTTCCTTCTTTTTAATCACAACACTTACCTCCTTCGCAACATTCTTTATATTTTCCCTTCTTTTTAATCACAACTCTTACCTCCTTCGCAACATTCTTTATATTTTTCCTTCTTTTGAATCACAACTCTTACCTCCTTCGTAAGATTCTTTATATTTTTCCTTCTTTTTAATCACAACTCTTACCTCCTTCGCAACATTCTTTATATTTTTCCTTCTTTTTAATCACAACTCTTACCTCTTTCGCAACATTCTTTATATTTTTCCTTCTTTTAATCACAACACTTACCTCCTTTGAAACATTCTTTATATTTTTACTTCTTTTTAATCACAACACTTACCTCCTTCGCAACATTCTTCATATTATTCCTTCTTTTTAATCACAACTCTTACCTCCTTCGCAACATTCTTTATATTTTTCCTTATTTTTAATCACAACACTTACCTCCTTCGCAAAATTATTTATATTTTTCCTTCTTTTTAATTACAACACTTACCTCCTTCGCAACATTTTTTTATATTTTTCCTTCTCTTTAATCACAGCTGTTACCTCCTTCGTAACATTCTTTATATTTTTCCTTCTTTTTAATCACAACCCTTACCTCCTTCGCAATATTCTTTATATTTTTCCTTTTTTTTAATCACAACACTTACCTCTTTCGCAATATTCTTTATAGTTTTCCTTCTTTTTAATCACTACTCTTATCTCCTTTGTAAATTTCTTTATATTTTTCATTCTTTTTAATCACAACAATTACCTCCTTCGTAACATTTTTATATTTTTCCTTCTTTTTAATCACAACACTTACCTCCTTCGTAACATTCTTTATATTTTTCCTTCTTTTTAATCTCAACACTTACCTCCTTCGCAACATTTTTTATATTTTTCCTTCTTTTTAATCACAACTCTTACCTCCTTCGTAACATTCTTTATATTTTTCCCTCTTTTTAATCACAACACTTACCTCCTTCGCAACATTCTCTATATTTTCCTTCTTTTTAATCAACACTCTTACCTCCTTCGCAACATTCTTTATATTTTTCCTTCTTCTTAATCACAACACTTACCTCTTTCGCAATATTGTTTATAGTTTTCCTTCTTTTTAATCACTAATCTTATCTCCTTCGTAAATTTCTTTATATTTTTCCTTCTTTTTAATCACAACACTTACCTCCTTCGTAACATTCTTTATATTTTTCCTTCTTTTTAATCACAACACTTACCTCCTTCGCAACATTCTTTATATTTTTCCTTCTTTTTAACCAAAACTCTTACCTCCATGGTAACATTCTTTATATTTTTCTTTCTTTTTAATCACAACACTTACCTCCTTCGCAACATTCTTTATATTTTTCCTTCTTTTTAATCACAACACTTACCTCCTTCGCAACATTCTTTATATTTTCCCTTCTTTTTAATCACAACTCTTACCTCCTTCGCAACATTCTTTATATTTTTCCTTCTTTTTAATCACAACTCTTACCTCCTTCGTAAGATTCTTTATATTTTTCCTTCTTTTTAATCACAACTCTTACCTCCTTCGCAACATTCTTTATATTTTTCCTTCTTTTTAATCACAACTCTTACCTCTTTCGCAACATTCTTTATATTTTTCCTTCTTTTAATCACAACACTTACCTCCTTTGAAACATTCTTTATATTTTTACTTCTTTTTAATCACAACACTTACCTCCTTCGCAACATTCTTCATATTATTCCTTCTTTTTAATCACAACTCTTACCTCCTTCGCAACATTCTTTATATTTTTCCTTATTTTTAATCACAACACTTACCTCCTTCGCAAAATTATTTATATTTTTCCTTCTTTTTAATTACAACACTTACCTCCTTCGCAACATTTTTTTATATTTTTCCTTCTCTTTAATCACAACCCTTACCTCCTTCGCAATATTCTTTATATTTTTCCTTTTTTTTAATCACAACACTTACCTCTTTCGCAATATTCTTTATAGTTTTCCTTCTTTTTAATCACTACTCTTATCTCCTTTGTAAATTTCTTTATATTTTTCATTCTTTTTAATCACAACAATTACCTCCTTCGTAACATTTTTTATATTTTTCCTTCTTTTTAATCACAACACTTACCTCCTTCGTAACATTCTTTATATTTTTCCTTCTTTTTAATCTCAACACTTACCTCCTTCGCAACATTTTTTATATTTTTCCTTCTTTTTAATCACAACTCTTACCTCCTTCGTAACATTCTTTATATTTTTCCCTCTTTTTAATCACAACACTTACCTCCTTCGCAACATTCTTTATATTTTTACTTCTTTTTAATCAACACTCTTACCTCCTTCGCAACATTCTTTATATTTTTCCTTCTTCTTAATCACAACACTTACCTCTTTCGCAATATTCTTTATAGTTTTCCTTCTTTTTAATCACTAATCTTATCTCCTTCGTAAATTTCTTTATATTTTTCCTTCTTTTTAATCACAACACTTGCCTCCTTCGTAACATTCTTTATATTTTTCCTTCTTTTTAATCACAACACCTACCTCCTTCGCAACATTCTTTATATTTTTCCTTCTTTTTAACCACAACACTTACCTCCATGGTAACATTCTTTATATTTTTCTTTCTTTGTAATCACAACACTTACCTCCTTCGCAACATTCTTTATATTTTTCCTTATTTTTAATCACAACACTTAGCTCTTTCGCAACATTCTTTATATTTTCCCTTCTTTTTAATCACAACTCTTACCTCCTTCGTAAGATTCTTTATATTTTCCCTTCTTTTTAATCACAACTCTTACCTCCTTCGCAACATTCTTTATATTTTTCCTTCTTTTTAATCACAACTCTTACCTCTTTCGCAACATTCTTTATATTTTTCCTTCTTTTAATCACAACACTTACCTCCTTTGAAACATTCTTTATATTTTTACTTCTTTTTAATCACAACTCTTACCTCCTTCGCAACATTCTTTATATTTTTCCTTCTTTTTAACCACAACTCTTACCTCCATGGTAACATTCTTTATATTTTTCTTTCTTTTTAATCACAACACTTACCTCCTTCGCAACATTCTTTATGTGTTTCCTTCTTTTTAATCAACACTCTTACCTCCTTCGCAACATTCTTTATATTTTTCCTTATTTTTAATTACAACACTTAGCTCTTTCGCAACATTCTTTATATTTTCCCTTCTTTTTAATCACAACTCTTACCTCCTTCGCAACATTCTTTATATTTTTCGTTCTTTTTAATCACAACTCTTACCTCCTTCGTAAGATTCTTTATATTTTTCCTTCTTTTTAATCACAACTCTTACCTCCTTCGCAATATTCTTTATATTTTTTCCTTTTTTTTAATCACAACACTTACCTCTTTCGCAATATTCTTTATAGTTTTCCTTCTTTTTAATAACTACTCTTATCTCCTTTGTAAATTTCTTTATATTTTTCATTCTTTTTAATCACAACAATTACCTCCTTCGAAACATTTTTATATTTTTCCTTCTTTTTAATCACAACACTTACCTCCTTCGTAACATTCTTTATATTTTTCCTTCTTTTTAATCTCAACACTTACCTCCTTCGCAACATTTTCTATATTTTTCCTTCTTTTTAATCACAACTCTTACCTCCTTCGTAACATTCTTTATATTTTTCCCTCTTTTTAATCACAACACTTACCTCCTTCGCAACATTCTCAATATTTTCCTTCTTTTTAATCAACACTCTTACCTCCTTCGCAACATTCTTTATATTTTTCCTTCTTCTTAATCACAACACTTACCTCTTTCGCAATATTGTTTATAGTTTTCCTTCTTTTTAATCACTAATCTTATCTCCTTCGTAAATTTCTTTATATTTTTCCTTCTTTTTAATCACAACACTTACCTCCTTCGTAACATTCTTTATATTTTTCCTTCTTTTTAATCACAACACTTACCTCCTTCGCAACATTCTTTATATTTTCCCTTCTTTTTAACCAAAACTCTTACCTCCATGGTAACATTCTTTATATTTTTCTTTCTTTTTAATCACAACACTTACCTCCTTCGCAACATTCTTTATATTTTTCCTTCTTTTTAATCACAACACTTACCTCCTTCGCAACATTCTTTATATTTTCCCTTCTTTTTAATCACAACTCTTACCTCCTTCGCAACATTCTTTATATTTTTCCTTCTTTTGAATCACAACTCTTACCTCCTTCGTAAGATTCTTTATATTTTTCCTTCTTTTTAATCACAACTCTTACCTCCTTCGCAACATTCTTTATATTTTTCCTTCTTTTTAATCACAACTCTTACCTCTTTCGCAACATTCTTTATATTTTTCCTTCTTTTAATCACAACACTTACCTCCTTTGAAACATTCTTTATATTTTTACTTCTTTTTAATCACAACACTTACCTCCTTCGCAACATTCTTCATATTATTCCTTCTTTTTAATCACAACTCTTACCTCCTTCGCAACATTCTTTATATTTTTCCTTATTTTTAATCACAACACTTACCTCCTTCGCAAAATTATTTATATTTTTCCTTCTTTTTAATTACAACACTTACCTCCTTCGCAACATTTTTTTATATTTTTCCTTCTCTTTAATCACAGCTGTTACCTCCTTCGTAACATTCTTTATATTTTTCCTTCTTTTTAATCACAACCCTTACCTCCTTCGCAATATTCTTTATATTTTTCCTTTTTTTTAATCACAACACTTACCTCTTTCGCAATATTCTTTATAGTTTTCCTTCTTTTTAATCACTACTCTTATCTCCTTTGTAAATTTCTTTATATTTTTCATTCTTTTTAATCACAACAATTACCTCCTTCGTAACATTTTTATATTTTTCCTTCTTTTTAATCACAACACTTACCTCCTTCGTAACATTCTTTATATTTTTCCTTCTTTTTAATCTCAACACTTACCTCCTTCGCAACATTTTTTATATTTTTCCTTCTTTTTAATCACAACTCTTACCTCCTTCGTAACATTCTTTATATTTTTCCCTCTTTTTAATCACAACACTTACCTCCTTCGCAACATTCTCTATATTTTCCTTCTTTTTAATCAACACTCTTACCTCCTTCGCAACATTCTTTATATTTTTCCTTCTTCTTAATCACAACACTTACCTCTTTCGCAATATTGTTTATAGTTTTCCTTCTTTTTAATCACTAATCTTATCTCCTTCGTAAATTTCTTTATATTTTTCCTTCTTTTTAATCACAACACTTACCTCCTTCGTAACATTCTTTATATTTTTCCTTCTTTTTAATCACAACACTTACCTCCTTCGCAACATTCTTTATATTTTTCCTTCTTTTTAACCAAAACTCTTACCTCCATGGTAACATTCTTTATATTTTTCTTTCTTTTTAATCACAACACTTACCTCCTTCGCAACATTCTTTATATTTTTCCTTCTTTTTAATCACAACACTTACCTCCTTCGCAACATTCTTTATATTTTCCCTTCTTTTTAATCACAACTCTTACCTCCTTCGCAACATTCTTTATATTTTTCCTTCTTTTTAATCACAACTCTTACCTCCTTCGTAAGATTCTTTATATTTTTCCTTCTTTTTAATCACAACTCTTACCTCCTTCGCAACATTCTTTATATTTTTCCTTCTTTTTAATCACAACTCTTACCTCTTTCGCAACATTCTTTATATTTTTCCTTCTTTTAATCACAACACTTACCTCCTTTGAAACATTCTTTATATTTTTACTTCTTTTTAATCACAACACTTACCTCCTTCGCAACATTCTTCATATTATTCCTTCTTTTTAATCACAACTCTTACCTCCTTCGCAACATTCTTTATATTTTTCCTTATTTTTAATCACAACACTTACCTCCTTCGCAAAATTATTTATATTTTTCCTTCTTTTTAATTACAACACTTACCTCCTTCGCAACATTTTTTTATATTTTTCCTTCTCTTTAATCACAACCCTTACCTCCTTCGCAATATTCTTTATATTTTTCCTTTTTTTAAATCACAACACTTACCTCTTTCGCAATATTCTTTATAGTTTTCCTTCTTTTTAATCACTACTCTTATCTCCTTTGTAAATTTCTTTATATTTTTCATTCTTTTTAATCACAACAATTACCTCCTTCGTAACATTTTTTATATTTTTCCTTCTTTTTAATCACAACACTTACCTCCTTCGTAACATTCTTTATATTTTTCCTTCTTTTTAATCTCAACACTTACCTCCTTCGCAACATTTTTTATATTTTTCCTTCTTTTTAATCACAACTCTTACCTCCTTCGTAACATTCTTTATATTTTTCCCTCTTTTTAATCACAACACTTACCTCCTTCGCAACATTCTTTATATTTTTACTTCTTTTTAATCAACACTCTTACCTCCTTCGCAACATTCTTTATATTTTTCCTTCTTCTTAATCACAACACTTACCTCTTTCGCAATATTCTTTATAGTTTTCCTTCTTTTTAATCACTAATCTTATCTCCTTCGTAAATTTCTTTATATTTTTCCTTCTTTTTAATCACAACACTTGCCTCCTTCGTAACATTCTTTATATTTTTCCTTCTTTTTAATCACAACACCTACCTCCTTCGCAACATTCTTTATATTTTTCCTTCTTTTTAACCACAACACTTACCTCCATGGTAACATTCTTTATATTTTTCTTTCTTTGTAATCACAACACTTACCTCCTTCGCAACATTCTTTATATTTTTCCTTATTTTTAATCAACACTCTTACCTCCTTCGCAACATTCTTTATATTTTTCCTTATTTTTAATCACAACACTTAGCTCTTTCGCAACATTCTTTATATTTTCCCTTCTTTTTAATCACAACTCTTACCTCCTTCGTAAGATTCTTTATATTTTCCCTTCTTTTTAATCACAACTCTTACCTCCTTCGCAACATTCTTTATATTTTTCCTTCTTTTTAATCACAACTCTTACCTCTTTCGCAACATTCTTTATATTTTTCCTTCTTTTAATCACAACACTTACCTCCTTTGAAACATTCTTTATATTTTTACTTCTTTTTAATCACAACACTTACCTCCTTCGCAACATTCTTTATATTTTTCCTTCTTTTTAATCAACACTCTTACCTCCTTCGCAACATTCTTTATATTTTTCTTTCTTTTTAATCACCACTCTTACCTCCTTCGTAAATTTCCTTATATTTATCCTTCTTTTTAATCACAACACTTCCTCCTTCGCAACATTCTTTATATTTTTCCTCATTTTTAATCACAACACTTACCTCCTTCGCAACATTATTTATATTTTTCCTTCTTTTTAATCACAACAATTACCTCCTTCGCAACATTTTTTATATTATTCCTTCTTTTTAATCACAACTCTTACCTCCTTCGCAACATTCTTTATATTTTTCCTTATTTTTAATCACAACACTTACCTCCTTCGCAACATTATTTATATTTTTCCTTCTTTTTAATTACCACACTTACCTTCTTCGCAACAATTTTTATATTTTTCCATCTTTTTAATCACTACTCTTATCTCCTTCGTAAATTTCTTTATATTTTTCATTCTTTTTAATCACAACACTTACCTCCTTCGTAACATTCTTTATATTTTTCCTTCTTTTTAATCACAACACTTACCTCCTTCGCAACATTCTAAATAATTTTCTTTCTTTTTAATCACAACTCTTACCCCCTTCGCAACATTCTTTATATTTTTCCTTCTTTTTAATCACAACACTTACCTCCTTCGCAACATTCTTCATATTGTTCCTTCTTTTTAATCACAACTCTTACCTCCTTCGCAACATTCTTTATATTTTTCCTTATTTTTAATCACAACACTTACCTCCTTCGCAACATTCTTTATATTTTTCTTCTTTTTAATCACAACACTTACCTCCTTCGAAACAATTTTTATATTTTTCCTTCTCTTTAGTCACAACTGTTACCTCCTTCGTAACATTCTTTATAATTTTCCTTCTTTTTAATCACAACACTTACCTCCTTGGCAACATTCTTTATATTTGTCCTTCTTTTTAATCACAAGACTTACCTCTTACGCAACATTCTTTATATTTTTCCTTCTTTTTAAACACAACACTTACCTCCTTCGCAACATTCTTTATATTTTTCCTTCTTTTTAATCACAACACTTACCTCCTTCGCAACATTCTTTATATTTTTCCTTCTTTTTAATCAACACTCTTACCTCCTTCGCAACATTCTTTATATTTTTCCTTCTTTTTAATCACAACACTTACCTCTTTCGCAATATTTTTTTATATATTTCCTTCTTTTTATATCACCACTCATACCTCCTTCGTAACATTCTTTATATTTTTCCTTCTTTTTAATCACAACACTTACCTCCTTCGCAACGTTCTTTATATTTTTCCTTCTTTTTAATCACAACACTTACCTCCTTTGAAACATTCTTTATATTTTTACTTCTTTTTAATCACAACACTTACCTCCTTCGTCACATTCTTTATATTTTTCCTTCTTTTTAATCACAACACTTACCTCCTTCGCAACATTCTGTATATTTTTCCTTTTTTTTAATCACAGCACTTACCTCTTTCGCAATATTCTTTATAGTTTTCCTTCTTTTTAATCACTACTCTTATCTCCTTTGTAAATTTCTTTATATTTTTCATTCTTTTTAATCACAACAATTACCTCCTTCGTAACATTTTTATATTTTTCCTTCTTTTTAATCACAACACTTACCTCCTTCGTAAGATTCTTTATATTTTTCCTTCTTTTTAATCTCAACACTTACCTCCTTCGCAACATTTTTTATATTTTTCCTTCTTTTTAATCACAACTCTTACCTCCTTCGTAACATTCTTTATATTTTTCCCTCTTTTTAATCACAACACTTACCTCCTTCGCAACATTCTTTATATTTTTCCTTCTTTTTAATCAACACTCCTACCTCCTTCGCAACATTCTTTATATTTTTCCTTCTTCTTAATCACAACACTTACCTCTTTCGCAATATTCTTTATAGTTTTCCTTCTTTTTAATCACTACTCTTATCTCCTTCGTAAATTTCTCTATATTTTTCCTTCTTTTTAATCACAACACTTACCTCCTTCGTAACATTCTTTATATTTTTCCTTCTTTTTAATCACAACACTTACCTCCTTCGCAACATTCTTTATATTTTTCCTTCTTTTTAACCACAACTCTTACCTCCATGGTAACATTCTTTATATTTTTCTTTCTTTTTAATCACAACACTTACCTCCTTCGCAACATTCTTTATATGTTTCCTTCTTTTTAATCAACACCCTTACCTCCTTCGCAACATTCTTTATATTTTTCCTTATTTTTAATTACAACACTTAGCTCTTTCGCAACATTCTTTATATTTTCCCTTCTTTTTAATCACAACTCTTACCTCCTTTGAAACATTCTTTATATTTTTACTTCTTTTTAATCACAACACTTACCTCCTTCGCAACATTCTTTATATTTTTCCTTCTTTTTAATCAACACTCTTACCTCCTTCGCAACATTCTTTATATTTTTCTTTCTTTTTAATCACAACACTTACCTGCGCATCATTCTCTATATTTTTCCTTCTTTTTAATCACAACACTTACCTCCTTCGCAACATTCGTTATATTATTCCTTCTTTTTAATCACAACACTTACCTCCTTCGCAACATTATTTATATTTTTCCTTCTTTTTAATCACAACACTTACCTGCTTCGCAACATTCTTTATATTATTCCTTCTTTTTAATCACAACTCTTACCTCCTTCGCAACATTCTTTATATTTTTCCTTATTTTTAATCACAACACTTACCTCCTTCGCAACATTATTTATATTTTTCCTTCTTTTTAATTACAACACTTACCTCCTTCGCAACAATTTTTATATTTTTCCTTCTTTTTAATCACTACTCTTATCTCCTTCGTAAATTTCTTTATATTTTTCATTCTTTTTAATCACAACACTTACCTCCTTCGTAACATTCTTTATATTTTTCCTTCTTTTTAATCACAACACTTACCTCCTTCGCAACATTCTAAATAATTTTCTTTCTTTTTAATCACAACTCTTACCCCCTTCGCAACATTCTTTATATTTTTCCTTCTTTTTAATCACAACACTTACCTCCTTAGCAACATTTTTCATATTATTCCTTCTTTTTAATCACAACTCTTACCTCCTTCGCAACATTCTTTATATTTTTCCTTATTTTTAATCACAACACTTACCTCCTTCGCAACATTCTTTATATTTTTCTTCTTTTTAATCACAACACTTACCTCCATCGAAACAATTTTTATATTTTTCCTTCTCTTTAGTCACAACTGTTACCTCCTTCGTAACATTCTTTATAATTTTCCTTCTTTTTAATCACAACACTTACCTCCTTGGCAACATTCTTTATATTTGTCCTTCTTTTTAATCACAAGACTTACCTCTTACGCAACATTCTTTATATTTTTCCTTCTTTTTAAACACAACACTTACCTCCTTCGCAACATTCTTTATATTTTTCCTTCTTTTTAATCACAACTCTTACCTCCTTCGTAACATTCTTTATATTTTTCCTTCTTTTTAATCACAACACTTACCTCCTTCGCAACATTCTTTATATTTTTCCTTGTTTTTAATCACAACTCTTAACTCCTTCGCAACATTCTTTATATTTTTCCTTCTTTTTAATCACAACACTTACCTCCTTCGCAACATTCTTTATATTTTTCCTTCTTTTTAATCAACACTCTTACCTCCTTCGCAACATTCTTTATATTTTTCCTTATTTTTAATCACAACACTTACCTCCTTCGCAACATTCTATATATTTTTCCTTCTTTTTAATCACAACACTTACCCCCTTCGCAACATTCTTTATATTATTCCGTCATTTTAATCACAACTCTTACCTCCTTCGCAACATTCTTTATATATTTCCTTATTTTCAATCACAACACTTACCTCCTTCGTAACATTCTTTATATTTTTCCTTCTTTTTAATTACAACACTTACCTCCTTCGCAACAATTTTTATATTTTTGCTTCTCTTTAATCACCACTCTTTCCTCCTTCGCAACGTTTTCATATTTTCCCTTCCTTTTAATCACAACACTTACCTCCTTCGCAACATTCTATATATTTTTCCTTCTTTTTAATCACTACTCTTATCTCCATCGTAACATTCTTTATATTTTTCTTTCTTATTAATCACAACACTTAACTCCTTCGCAACATTCTTTATATTTTACCTTCTTTTTAATCACAACTCTTACCTCCTTCGCAACATTCTTTATATTTTTCCTTCTTTTTAATCTCAACACTTACCTCCTTCGCAACATTCTTTATATTTTTCCTTCTTTTTAATCACAACACTTACCTCTTTCGCAATATTCTTTATAGTTTTCCTTCTTTTTAATCACTACTCTTACCTCCTTCGTAAATTTCTTTATATTTTTCCTTCTTTTTAATCACAACACTTACCTCTTTCGTAACATTCTTTATATTTTTCCTTCTTTTTAATCACAACACTTGCCTCCTTCGCAACATTCTTTATATTTTTCCTTCTTTTTAATCACAACTCTTACCTCCATCGTAACATTCTTTATATTTTTCTTTCTTTTTAATCACAACACTTAACTCCTTCGCAACATTCTTTATATTTTTCCTTCTTTTTAATCAACACTCTTACCTCCATCGCAACATTCTTTATATTTTTCCTTATTTTTAATCACAACACTTAGCACTTTCGCAACATTCTTTATATTTTCACTTCTTTTTAATCACAACTCTTACCTCCTTCGCAACATTCTTTATATTTTTCCTTCTTTTTAATCACCACTCTGACCTCATTCGCAACATTCTTTATATTTTTCCTTTTTTTCATCACAATACTTACCGCTTTCGCAATATCTTTATATTTTTCCTTCTTTTTAAACACAACACTTACCTCCTTCGCAATAGTCTTTATGTTTTTCTTTCTTTTTAATCACAACACTTACCTCCTTCGCAACATTCGTTATATTATTCCTTCTTTTTAATCACAACTCTTACCTCCTTCGCAACATTCTTTATATTTTTCCTTATTTTTAATCACAACACTTACCTCCTTCGCAACATTATTTATATTTTTCCTTCTTTTTAATCACAACACTTACCTCCTTCGCAACATTCTTTATATTATTCCTTCTTTTTAATCACAACTCTTACCTCCTTCGCAACATTCTTTATATTTTTCCTTATTTTTAATCACAACACTTACCTCCTTCGCAACATTATTTATATTTTTCCTTCTTTTTAATTACAACACTTACCTCCTTCGCAACAATTTTTATATTTTTCCTTCTTTTTAATCACTACTCTTATCTCCTTCGTAAATTTCTTTATATTTTTCATTCTTTTTAATCACAACACTTACCTCCTTCGTAACATTCTTTATATTTTTCCTTCTTTTTAATCACAACACTTACCTCCTTCGCAACATTCTTTATATTTTTCCTTATTTTTAATCACAACACTTACCTCCTTCGCAACATTCTTTATATTTTTCTTCTTTTTAATCACAACACTTACCTCCATCGAAACAATTTTTATATTTTTCCTTCTCTTTAGTCACAACTGTTACCTCCTTCGTAACATTCTTTATAATTTTCCTTCTTTTTAATCACAACACTTACCTCCTTCGCAACATTCTTTATATTTGTCCTTCTTTTTAATCACAAGACTTACCTCTTACGCAACATTCTTTATATTTTTCCTTCTTTTTAACACAACTCTTACCTCCTTCGTAACATTCTTTATATTTTTCCTTCTTTTTAATCAACACTCTTACCTCCTTCGCAACATTCTTTATATTTTTCCTTCTATTTAATCACAACACTTACCTCCTTCGCAACATTCTTTATATTTTTCCTTCTTTTTAATCAACACTCTTACCTCCTTCGCAACATTCTTTATATTTTTCCTTATTTTTAATCACAACACTTACCTCCTTCGCAACATTCTATATATTTTTCCTTCTTTTTAATCACAACACCTACCTCCTTCGCAACATTCTTTATATTATTCCGTCATTTTAATCACAACTCTTACCTCCTTCGCAACATTCTTTATATATTTCCTTATTTTCAATCACAACACTTACCTCCTTCGTAACATTCTTTATATTTTTCCTTCTTTTTAATTACAACACTTACCTCCTTCGCAACAATTTTTATATTTTTGCTTCTCTTTAATCACCACTCTTTCCTCCTTCGCAACGTTTTCATATTTTCCCTTCCTTTTAATCACAACACTTACCTCCTTCGCAACATTCTTTATATTTTTCCTTCTTTTTAATCAACACTCTTACCTCCATCGCAACATTCTTTATATTTTTCCTTATTTTTAATCACAACACTTAGCTCTTTCGCAACATTCTTTATATTTTCCCTTCTTTTTAATCACAACTCTTACCTCCTTCGCAACATTCTTTATATTTTTCCTTCTTTTTAATCACCACTCTGACCTCATTCGCAACATTCTTTATATTTTTCCTTTTTTTCATCACAATACTTACCGCTTTCGCAATATCTTTATATTTTTCCTTCTTTTTAAACACAACACTTACCTCCTTCGCAATAGTCTTTATGTTTTTCTTTCTTTTTAATCACAACACTTACCTCCTTCGTAAATTTCTTTATATTTTTCCTTCTTTTTAATCAGAACACTTACCTCTTTTGCAACATCTTTATATTTTTCCTTTTTTTTAAACACAACACTTACATCCATCGCAATATTCTTTATATTTTTCCTTCTTTTTAATCACCACTCTTACTTCCTTCGTAAATTTCTTTATATTTTCCCTTCTTTTTAATCACCACTCTTATCTCCTTCGTAAATTTCTTTATATTTTTCCTTCTTTTTAATCACAACACTTACCTCCTTCGTAACATTCTTTATATTTTTCCTTCTTTTTAATCACAACACTTACCTCCTTCGCAACATTCTTTATATTTTTCCTTCTTTTTAATCACAACACTTACTTCCTTCGCAACATTCTTTATATTTTTCCTTCTTTTTAATCAACACTCTTACCTCCTTCGTAATATTATTTATATTTTTCCTTCTTTTTAATCACAATACTTACCTCTTTCGCAACATTATTTATATTTTCCCTTCTATTTAATCACAACTCCTACCTCCTTCGCAACATTCTTTATATTTTTCTTTCTTTTTAATTGCAACAATTACCTCCTTCGCAACATTCTTTATATTTATCCTTCTTTTTAATCACAACACTTTCCTCCTTCGCAACATTCTTTATATTTTTCCTTCTTTTTAATCACAACACTTACCTCCTTCGCAACATTCTGTATATTTTTCCTTTTTTTAATCACAACACTTACCTCCTTCGCAACATTCTTTATATTTTCCTTTCCTTTTAACCACAACACTGACCTCCTTCGCAACATTCTTTATATTTTTCCTTCTTTTTAATAACAACACTTTCCTCCTTCGCAACATTTTTTATATTTTTCCTTCTTTTTAATCACAACTCTTACCTCCTTCGCAACATTCTTTATATTTTCCATTCCTTTTAATAACAACACTTACCTCCTTCGCAACATCCTTTATATTTTTCCTTCTTTTAATCACAACACTTACCTCCTTCGCAACATTTTTTATATTTTTCCTTCTTTTTAATCACAACTGTTACCTACTTCGCAACATTCTTTATATTTTCCCTTCTATTTAATCACAACACTTACCTCCTTCGCAACATTCTTTATATTTTTCCTTCTTTTTAATCAACACTCTTACCTCCTTCGCAACATTCTTTATATTTTTCCTTATTTTTAATCACAACACTTAGCTCTTTCGCAACATTCTTTATATTTTCCCTTCTTTTTAATCACAACTCTTACATCCTTCGCAACATTCTTTATATTTTTCCTTCTTTTTAATCACCACTCTGACCTCATTCGCAACATTCTTTATATTTTTCCTTTTTTTTATCACAATACTTACCGATTTCGCAATATCTTTATATTTTTCCTTCTTTTTAATCACAACACTTACCTCCTTCGTAACATTCTTTATATTTTTCCTTCTTTTTAATCACAACACTTACCTCCTTCGCAACATTCTTTATATTTTTCCTTCTTTTTAATCACAACACTTACTTCCTTCGCAACATTCTTTATATTTTTCCTTCTTTTTAATCACAACTCTTACCTCCTTCGCAACATTATTTATATTTTTCCTTCTTTTTAATCACAATACTTACCTCTGTCGCAACATTCTTTATATTTTCCCTTCTATTTAATCACAACTCCTACCTCCTTCGCAACATTCTTTATATTTTTCCTTCTTTTTAATCATAACTCTTACCTCCTTCGTAAGTTTCTTTATATTTTTCCTTCTTTTTAATCACAACTCTTACCTCCTTCGCAACATTCTTTATATTTGTCTTTCTTTTTAATTGCAACAATTACCTCCTTCGCAACATTCTTTATATTTATCCTTCTTTTTAATCACAACACTTTCCTCCTTCGCAACATTCTTTATATTTTTCCTTCTTTTTAATCACAACACTTACCTCCTTCGCAACATTCTGTATATTTTTCCTTTTATTAATCACAACACTTACCTCCTTCGCAACATTCTTTATATTTTCCTTTCCTTTTAACCACAACACTGACCTCCTTCGCAACATTCTTTATATTTTTCCTTCTTTTTAATAACAACACTTACCTCCTTCGCAACATTTTTTATATTTTTCCTTCTTTTTAATCACAACACTTACCTCCTTCGCAACATTCTTTATATTATTCTTTCTTTTTAATCACAACTCTTACCTCCTTCGCAACATTCTTTATATTATTCCTTATTTTTAATCACAACACTTACCTCCTTCGCAACATTCTTTATATTTTTCCTTCTTTTTAATCACAACACTTACCTCCTTCGCAACAATTTTTATATTTTTCCTTCTCTTTAATCACAACTGTTACCTCCTTCGTAACATTCTTTATACTTTTCCTTCTTTTTAATCACAAGACTTACCTCTTACGCAACATTCTTTATATTTTTCCTTCTTTTTAAACACCACACTTACCTCCTTCGCAATATTCTTTATATTTTTCCTTCTTTTTAATCACAACACTTACCTCCTTCGCAACATTCTTTATATTTTTACTTCTTTTTAATCACAACTCTTACCTCCTTCGTAAGTTTCTTTATATTTTTCCTTCTTTTTAATCACAACTCTTACCTCCTTCGCAACATTCTTTATATTTGTCTTTCTGTTTAATTGCAACAATTACCTTCTTCGCAACATTCTTTATATTTATCCTTCTTTTTAATCACAACACTTTCCTCCTTCGCAACATTCTTTATATTTTTCCTTCTTTTTAGTCACAACACTTACCTCCTTCGCAACATTCTGTATATTTTTCCTTTTTTTTAAATCACAACACTTACCTCCTTCGCAACATTCTTTATATTTTCCCTTCCTTTTAATCACAACACTGACCTCCTTCGCAACATTCTTTATATTTTCCTTCTTTTTAATCACAACACTTACCTCCTTCGCAACATTCTTTATATTTTCCCTTCCTTTTAATCACAACACTTACTTCCTTCGCAACATTCTTTATATTTTTCCTTCTTTTTAATCAACACTCTTACCTCCTTCGCAACATTCTTTATATTTTTCCTTATTTTTAATCACAACACTTACCTCCTTCGCAACATTCTTTATATTTTTCCTTCTTTTTAATCACAACTCTTACCTCCTTCGCAACATTCTTTATATTTTTCCTTCTTTTTAATCACAACACTTTCCTCCGTCACAACGTTCTTTATATTTGTCTTTCTTTTTAATTGCAACAATTACCTCCTTCGCAACATTCTTTATATTTTCCCTTCTTTTTAATCACAACTCTTACCTCCTTCGCAACATTCTTTATATTTTTCCTTCTTTTTAATCTCAAAACTTACCTCCTTCGCAACATTCTTTATATTTTTCCTTCTTTTTAATCACAACTCTTACCTCCTTCTTAACATTCTTTATATTTTTCCCTCTTTTTAATCACAACACTTACCTCCTTCGCAACATTCTTTATATTTTTCCTTCTTTTTAATCACAACTGTTACCTACTTCGCAACATTCTTTATATTTTCCCTTCTATTTAATCACAACACTTACCTCCTTCGCAACATTCTTTATATTTTTCCTTCTTTTTATTCACAACACTTACCTCCTTCGCAACATTCTAAATAATTTTCTTTCTTTTTAATCACAACTCTTACCCCCTTCGCCACATTCTTTATAATTTTCCTTCATTTTAATCACAACACTTACCTCCTTCGCAACATTCTCTATATTTTTCCTTCTTTTTAATCACAACACTTACCTCCTTCGCAACATTCTTTATATTATTCTTTCTTTTTAATCACAACTCTTACCTCCTTCGCAACATTCTTTATATTATTCCTTATTTTTAATCACAACACTTACATCCTTCGCAACATTCTTTATATTTTTCCTTCTTTTTAATCACAACACTTACCTCCTTCGCAACAATTTTTATATTTTTCCTTCTCTTTAATCACAACTGTTACCTCCTTCGTAACATTCTTTATACTTTTCCTTCTTTTTAATCACAAGACTTACCTCTTACGCAACATTCTTTATATTTTTCCTTCTTTTTAAACACCACACTTACCTCCTTCGCAATATTCTTTATATTTTTCCTTCTTTTTAATCACCACTCTAACCTCCTTCGTAACATTCTTTATATTTTTCCTTCTTTTTAATCACAACACTTACCCCCTTCGCAACATTCTTTATATTTTTACTTCTTTTTAATCACAACTCTTACCTCCTTCGTAAGTTTCTTTATATTTTTCCTTCTTTTTAATCACAACTCTTACCTCCTTCGCAACATTCTTTGTATTTGTCTTTCTGTTTAATTGCAACAATTACCTTCTTCGCAACATTCTTTATATTTATCCTTCTTTTTAATCACAACACTTTCCTCCTTCGCAACATTCTTTATATTTTTCCTTCTTTTTAGTCACAACACTTACCTCCTTCGCAACATTCTGTATATTTTTCCTTCTTTTTAAATCACAACACTTACCTCCTTCGCAACATTCTTTATATTTTCCCTACCTTTTAATCACAACACTGACCTCCTTCGCAACATACTTTATATTTTCCTTCTTTTTAATCACAACACTTACCTCCTTCGCAACATTCTTTATATTTTCCCTTCCTTTTAATCACAACACTTACTTCCTTCGCAACATTCTTTATATTTTTCCTTCTTTTTAATCAACACTCTTACCTCCTTCGCAACATTCTTTATATTTTTCCTTATTTTTAATCACAACACTTACCTCCTTCGCAACATTCTTTATATTTTTCCTTCTTTTTAATCACAACTCTTACCTCCTTCGCAACATTCTTTATATTTTTCCTTCTTTTTAATCACAACACTTTCCTCCGTCACAACGTTCTTTATATTTGTCTTTCTTTTTAATTGCAACAATTACCTCCTTCGCAACATTCTTTATATTTTCCCTTCTTTTTAATCACAACTCTTACCTCCTTCGCAACATTCTTTATATTTTTCCTTCTTTTTAATCTCAACACTTACCTCCTTCGCAACATTCTTTATATTTTTCCTTCTTTTTAATCACAACTCTTACCTCCTTCTTAACATTCTTTATATTTTTCCCTCTTTTTAATCACAACACTTACCTCCTTCGCAACATTCTTTATATTTTTCCTTCTTTTTAATCAACACTCTTACCTCCTTCGCAACATTCTTTATATTTTTCCTTCTTTTTAATCACAACACTTACCTCTTTCGCAATATTCTTTATAGTTTTCCTTCTTTTTAATCACTACTCTTACCTCCTTCGTAAATTTCTTTATATTTTTCCTTCTTTTTAATCACAACACTTACCTCTTTCGTAACATTCTTTATATTTTTCCTTCTTTTTAATCACAACACTTGCCTCCTTCGCAACATTCTTTATATTTTTCCTTCTTTTTAATCACAACTCTTACCTCCATCGTAACATTCTTTATATTTTTCTTTCTTTTTAATCACAACACTTAACTCCTTCGCAACATTCTTTATATTTTTCCTTCTTTTTAATCAACACTCTTACCTCCTTCGCAACATTCTTTATATTTTTCCTTATTTTTAATCACAACACTTAGCTCTTTCGCAACATTCTTTATATTTTCCCTTCTTTTTAATCACAACTCTTACATCCTTCGCAACATTCTTTATATTTTTCCTTCTTTTTAATCACCACTCTGACCTCATTCGCAACATTCTTTATATTTTTCCTTTTTTTTATCACAATACTTACCGATTTCGCAATATCTTTATATTTTTCCTTCTTTTTAATCACAACACTTACCTCCTTCGTAACATTCTTTATATTTTTCCTTCTTTTTAATCACAACACTTACCTCCTTCGCAACATTCTTTATATTTTTCCTTCTTTTTAATCACAACACTTACTTCCTTCGCAACATTCTTTATATTTTTCCTTCTTTTTAATCACAACTCTTACCTCCTTCGCAACATTATTTATATTTTTCCTTCTTTTTAATCACAATACTTACCTCTGTCGCAACATTCTTTATATTTTCCCTTCTATTTAATCACAACTCCTACCTCCTTCGCAACATTCTTTATATTTTTCCTTCTTTTTAATCATAACTCTTACCTCCTTCGTAAGTTTCTTTATATTTTTCCTTCTTTTTAATCACAACTCTTACCTCCTTCGCAACATTCTTTATATTTTCCTTATTTTTAATCACAACTCTTACCTCCTTCGCAACATTCTTTATATTTGTCTTTCTTTTTAATTGCAACAATTACCTCCTTCGCAACATTCTTTATATTTATCCTTCTTTTTAATCACAACACTTTCCTCCTTCGCAACATTCTTTATATTTTTCCTTCTTTTTAATCACAACACTTACCTCCTTCGCAACATTCTGTATATTTTTCCTTTTATTAATCACAACACTTACCTCCTTCGCAACATTCTTTATATTTTCCTTTCCTTTTAACCACAACACTGACCTCCTTCGCAACATTCTTTATATTTTTCCTTCTTTTTAATAACAACACTTACCTCCTTCGCAACATTTTTTATATTTTTCCTTCTTTTTAATCACAACACTTACCTCCTTCGCAACATTCTTTATATTATTCTTTCTTTTTAATCACAACTCTTACCTCCTTCGCAACATTCTTTATATTATTCCTTATTTTTAATCACAACACTTACCTCCTTCGCAACATTCTTTATATTTTTCCTTCTTTTTAATCACAACACTTACCTCCTTCGCAACAATTTTTATATTTTTCCTTCTCTTTAATCACAACTGTTACCTCCTTCGTAACATTCTTTATACTTTTCCTTCTTTTTAATCACAAGACTTACCTCTTACGCAACATTCTTTATATTTTTCCTTCTTTTTAAACACCACACTTACCTCCTTCGCAATATTCTTTATATTTTTCCTTCTTTTTAATCACAACACTTACCTCCTTCGCAACATTCTTTATATTTTTACTTCTTTTTAATCACAACTCTTACCTCCTTCGTAAGTTTCTTTATATTTTTCCTTCTTTTTAATCACAACTCTTACCTCCTTCGCAACATTCTTTATATTTGTCTTTCTGTTTAATTGCAACAATTACCTTCTTCGCAACATTCTTTATATTTATCCTTCTTTTTAATCACAACACTTTCCTCCTTCGCAACATTCTTTATATTTTTCCTTCTTTTTAGTCACAACACTTACCTCCTTCGCAACATTCTGTATATTTTTCCTTTTTTTTAAATCACAACACTTACCTCCTTCGCAACATTCTTTATATTTTCCCTTCCTTTTAATCACAACACTGACCTCCTTCGCAACATTCTTTATATTTTCCTTCTTTTTAATCACAACACTTACCTCCTTCGCAACATTCTTTATATTTTCCCTTCCTTTTAATCACAACACTTACTTCCTTCGCAACATTCTTTATATTTTTCCTTCTTTTTAATCAACACTCTTACCTCCTTCGCAACATTCTTTATATTTTTCCTTATTTTTAATCACAACACTTACCTCCTTCGCAACATTCTTTATATTTTTCCTTCTTTTTAATCACAACTCTTACCTCCTTCGCAACATTCTTTATATTTTTCCTTCTTTTTAATCACAACACTTTCCTCCGTCACAACGTTCTTTATATTTGTCTTTCTTTTTAATTGCAACAATTACCTCCTTCGCAACATTCTTTATATTTTCCCTTCTTTTTAATCACAACTCTTACCTCCTTCGCAACATTCTTTATATTTTTCCTTCTTTTTAATCTCAAAACTTACCTCCTTCGCAACATTCTTTATATTTTTCCTTCTTTTTAATCACAACTCTTACCTCCTTCTTAACATTCTTTATATTTTTCCCTCTTTTTAATCACAACACTTACCTCCTTCGCAACATTCTTTATATTTTTCCTTCTTTTTAATCACAACTGTTACCTACTTCGCAACATTCTTTATATTTTCCCTTCTATTTAATCACAACACTTACCTCCTTCGCAACATTCTTTATATTTTTCCTTCTTTTTATTCACAACACTTACCTCCTTCGCAACATTCTAAATAATTTTCTTTCTTTTTAATCACAACTCTTACCCCCTTCGCCACATTCTTTATAATTTTCCTTCATTTTAATCACAACACTTACCTCCTTCGCAACATTCTCTATATTTTTCCTTCTTTTTAATCACAACACTTACCTCCTTCGCAACATTCTTTATATTATTCTTTCTTTTTAATCACAACTCTTACCTCCTTCGCAACATTCTTTATATTATTCCTTATTTTTAATCACAACACTTACCTCCTTCGCAACATTCTTTATATTTTTCCTTCTTTTTAATCACAACACTTACCTCCTTCGCAACAATTTTTATATTTTTCCTTCTCTTTAATCACAACTGTTACCTCCTTCGTAACATTCTTTATACTTTTCCTTCTTTTTAATCACAAGACTTACCTCTTACGCAACATTCTTTATATTTTTCCTTCTTTTTAAACACCACACTTACCTCCTTCGCAATATTCTTTATATTTTTCCTTCTTTTTAATCACCACTCTAACCTCCTTCGTAACATTCTTTATATTTTTCCTTCTTTTTAATCACAACACTTACCCCCTTCGCAACATTCTTTATATTTTTACTTCTTTTTAATCACAACTCTTACCTCCTTCGTAAGTTTCTTTATATTTTTCCTTCTTTTTAATCACAACTCTTACCTCCTTCGCAACATTCTTTATATTTGTCTTTCTGTTTAATTGCAACCATTACCTTCTTCGCAACATTCTTTATATTTATCCTTCTTTTTAATCACAACACTTTCCTCCTTCGCAACATTCTTTATATTTTTCCTTCTTTTTAGTCACAACACTTACCTCCTTCGCAACATTCTGTATATTTTTCCTTCTTTTTAAATCACAACACTTACCTCCTTCGCAACATTCTTTATATTTTCCCTTCCTTTTAATCACAACACTGACCTCCTTCGCAACATACTTTATATTTTCCTTCTTTTTAATCACAACACTTACCTCCTTCGCAACATTCTTTATATTTTCCCTTCCTTTTAATCACAACACTTACTTCCTTCGCAACATTCTTTATATTTTTCCTTCTTTTTAATCAACACTCTTACCTCCTTCGCAACATTCTTTATATTTTTCCTTATTTTTAATCACAACACTTACCTCCTTCGCAACATTCTTTATATTTTTCCTTCTTTTTAATCACAACTCTTACCTCCTTCGCAACATTCTTTATATTTTTCCTTCTTTTTAATCACAACACTTTCCTCCGTCACAACGTTCTTTATATTTGTCTTTCTTTTTAATTGCAACAATTACCTCCTTCGCAACATTCTTTATATTTTCCCTTCTTTTTAATCACAACTCTTACCTCCTTCGCAACATTCTTTATATTTTTCCTTCTTTTTAATCTCAACACTTACCTCCTTCGCAACATTCTTTATATTTTTCCTTCTTTTTAATCACAACTCTTACCTCCTTCTTAACATTCTTTATATTTTTCCCTCTTTTTAATCACAACACTTACCTCCTTCGCAACATTCTTTATATTTTTCCTTCTTTTTAATCAACACTCTTACCTCCTTCGCAACATTCTTTATATTTTTCCTTCTTTTTAATCACAACACTTACCTCTTTCGCAATATTCTTTATAGTTTTCCTTCTTTTTAATCACTACTCTTACCTCCTTCGTAAATTTCTTTATATTTTTCCTGCTTTTTAATCACAACACTTACCTCTTTCGTAACATTCTTTATATTTTTCCTTCTTTTTAATCACAACACTTGCCTCCTTCGCAACATTCTTTATATTTTTCCTTCTTTTTAATCACAACTCTTACCTCCATCGTAACATTCTTTATATTTTTCTTTCTTTTTAATCACAACACTTAACTCCTTCGCAACATTCTTTATATTTTTCCTTCTTTTTAATCAACACTCTTACCTCCTTCGCAACATTCTTTATATTTTTCCTTATTTTTAATCACAACACTTAGCTCTTTCGCAACATTCTTTATATTTTCCCTTCTTTTTAATCACAACTCTTACATCCTTCGCAACATTCTTTATATTTTTCCTTCTTTTTAATCACCACTCTGACCTCATTCGCAACATTCTTTATATTTTTCCTTTTTTTTATCACAATACTTACCGATTTCGCAATATCTTTATATTTTTCCTTCTTTTTAAACACAACACTTACCTCCTTCGCAATAGTCTTTATGTTTTTCTTTCTTTTTAATCACAACACTTACCTCCTTCGTAAATTTTTTTATATTTATCCTTCTTTTTAATCAGAACACTTACCTCATTTGCAACATCTTTATATTTTTCCTTTTTTTTAAACACAACACTTACCTCCATCGCAATATTCTTTATATTTTTCCTTCTTTTTAATCACCACTCTTACTTCCTTCGTAAATTTCTTTATATTATCCCTTCTTTTTAATCAACCCTCTTATCTCCTTCGTAAATTTCTTTATATTTTTCCTTCTTTTTAATCACAACACTTACCTCCTTCGTAACATTCTTTATATTTTTCCTTCTTTTTAATCACAACACTTACCTCCTTCGCAACATTCTTTATATTTTTCCTTCTTTTTAATCACAACACCTACTTCCTTCGCAACATTCTTTATATTTTTCCTTCTTTTTAATCACAACTCTTACCTCCTTCGCAACATTATTTATATTTTTCCTTCTTTTTAATCACAATACTTACCTCTGTCGCAACATTCTTTATATTTTCCCTTCTATTTAATCACAACTCCTACCTCCTTCGCAACATTCTTTATATTTTTCCTTCTTTTTAATCATAACTCTTACCTCCTTCGTAAGTTTCTTTATATTTTTCCTTCTTTTTAATCACAACTCTTACCTCCTTCGCAACATTCTTTATATTTTCCTTATTTTTAATCACAACTCTTACCTCCTTCGCAACATTCTTTATATTTGTCTTTCTTTTTAATTGCAACAATTACCTCCTTCGCAACATTCTTTATATTTATCCTTCTTTTTAATCACAACACTTTCCTCCTTCGCAACATTCTTTATATTTTTCCTTCTTTTTAATCACAACACTTACCTCCTTCGCAACATTCTGTATATTTTTCCTTTTTTTAATCACAACACTTACCTCCTTCGCAACATTCTTTATATTTTCCTTTCCTTTTAACCACAACACTGACCTCCTTCGCAACATTCTTTATATTTTTCCTTCTTTTTAATAACAACACTTACCTCCTTCGCAACATTTTTTATATTTTTCCTTCTTTTTAATCACAACACTTACCTCCGCAACATTCTTTATATTATTCTTTCTTTTTAATCACAACTCTTACCTCCTTCGCAACATTCTTTATATTATTCCTTATTTTTAATCACAACACTTACCTCCTTCGCAACATTCTTTATATTTTTCCTTCTTTTTAATCACAACACTTACCTCCTTCGCAACAATTTTTATATTTTTCCTTCTCTTTAATCACAACTGTTACCTCCTTCGTAACATTCTTTATACTTTTCCTTCTTTTTAATCACAAGACTTACCTCTTACGCAACATTCTTTATATTTTTCCTTCTTTTTAAACACCACACTTACCTCCTTCGCAACATTCTTTATATTTTTCCTTCTTTTTAATCACCACTCTGACCTCATTCGCAACATTCTTTATATTTTTCCTTTTTTTTATCACAATACTTACCGATTTCGCAATATCTTCATATTTTTCCTTCTTTTTAAACACAACACTTACCTCCTTCGCAATAGTCTTTATGTTTTTCTTTCTTTTTAATCACAACACTTACCTCATTTGCAATATCTTTATATTTTTCCTTTTTTTTAAACACAACACTTACCTCCATCGCAATATTCTTTATATTTTTCCTTCTATTTAATCACAACTCCTACCTCCTTCGCAACATTCTTTATATTTTTCTTTCTTTTTAATTGCAACAATTACCTCCTTCGCAACATTCTTTATATTTATCCTTCTTTTTAATCACAACACTTTCCTCCTTCGCAACATTCTTTATATTTTTCCTTCTTTTTAATCACAACACTTACCTCCTTCGCAACATTCTGTATATTTTTCCTTTTTTTAATCACAACACTTACCTCCTTCGCAACATTCTTTATATTTTCCTTTCCTTTTAACCACAACACTGACCTCCTTCGCAACATTCTTTATATTTTTCCTTCTTTTTAATAACAACACTTACCTCCTTCGCAACATTTTTTATATTTTTCCTTCTTTTTAATCACAACTCTTACCTCCTTCGCAACATTCTTTATATTTTCCATTCCTTTTAATAACAACACTTACCTCCTTCGCAACATCCTTTATATTTTTCCTTCTTTTAATCACAACACTTACCTCCTTCGCAACATTTTTTATATTTTTCCTTCTTTTTAATCACAACTGTTACCTACTTCGCAACATTCTTTATATTTTCCCTTCTTTTTAATCACAACACTTACCTCCTTCGCAACATTCTTTATATTTTTCCTTCTTTTTATTCACAACACTTACCTCCTTCGCAACATTCTAAATAATTTTCTTTCTTTTTAATCACAACTCTTACCCCCTTCGCCACATTCTTTATAATTTTCCTTCATTTTAATCACAACACTTACCTCCTTCGCAACATTCTCTATATTTTTCCTTCTTTTTAATCACAACACTTACCTCCTTCGCAACATTCTTTATATTATTCTTTCTTTTTAATCACAACTCTTACCTCCTTCGCAACATTCTTTATATTATTCCTTATTTTTAATCACAACACTTACCTCCTTCGCCACATTCTTTATATTTTTCCTTCTTTTTAATCACAACACTTACCTCCTTCGCAACAATTTTTATATTTTTCCTTCTCTTTAATCACAACTGTTACCTCCTTCGTAACATTCTTTATACTTTTCCTTCTTTTTAATCACAAGACTTACCTCTTACGCAACATTCTTTATATTTTTCCTTCTTTTTAAACACCACACTTACCTCCTTCGCAATATTCTTTATATTTTTCCTTCTTTTTAATCACCACTCTAACCTCCTTCGTAACATTCTTTATATTTTTCCTTCTTTTTAATCACAACACTTACCTCCTTCGCAACATTCTTTATATTTGTCTTTCTGTTTAATTGCAACAATTACCTTCTTCGCAACATTCTTTATATTTATCCTTCTTTTTAATCACAACACTTTCCTCCTTCGCAACATTCTTTATATTTTTCCTTCTTTTTAGTCACAACACTTACCTCCTTCGCAACATTCTGTATATTTTCCCTTCCTTTTAATCACAACACTGACCTCCTTCGCAACATTCTTTATATTTTCCTTCTTTTTAATCACAACACTTACCTCCTTCGCAACATTCTTTATATTTTCCCTTCCTTTTAATCACAACACTTACTTCCTTCGCAACATTCTTTATATTTTTCCTTCTTTTTAATCAACACTCTTACCTCCTTCGCAACATTCTTTATATTTTTCCTTATTTTTAATCACAACACTTACCTCCTTCGCAACATTCTTTATATTTTTCCTTCTTTTTAAGCACAACTCTTACCTCCTTCGCAACATTCTTTATATTTTTCCTTCTTTTTAATCACAACACTTTCCTCCGTCACAACGTTCTTTATATTTGTCTTTCTTTTTAATTGCAACAATTACCTCCTTCGCAACATTCTTTATATTTTCCCTTCTTTTTAATCACAACTCTTACCTCCTTCGCAACATTCTTTATATTTTTCCTTCTTTTTAATCTCAACACTTACCTCCTTCGCAACATTCTTTATATTTTTCCTTCTTTTTAATCACAACTCTTACCTCCTTCTTAACATTCTTTATATTTTTCCCTCTTTTTAATCACAACACTTACCTCCTTCGCAACATTCTTTATATTTTTCCTTCTTTTTAATCAACACTCTTACCTCCTTCGCAACATTCTTTATATTTTTCCTTCTTTTTAATCACAACACTTACCTCTTTCGCAATATTCTTTATAGTTTTCCTTCTTTTTAATCACTACTCTTACCTCCTTCGTAAATTTCTTTATATTTTTCCTTCTTTTTAATCACAACACTTACCTCTTTCGTAACATTCTTTATATTTTTCCTTCTTTTTAATCACAACACTTGCCTCCTTCGCAACATTCTTTATATTTTTCCTTCTTTTTAATCACAACTCTTACCTCCATCGTAACATTCTTTATATTTTTCTTTCTTTTTAATCACAACACTTAACTCCTTCGCAACATTCTTTATATTTTTCCTTCTTTTTAATCAACACTCTTACCTCCTTCGCAACATTCTTTATATTTTTCCTTCTTTTTAATCACCACTCTGACCTTATTCGCAACATTCTTTATATTTTTCCTTTTTTTTATCACAATACTTACCGATTTCGCAATATCTTTATATTTTTCCTTCTTTTTAAACACAACACTTACCTCCTTCGCAATAGTCTTTATGTTTTTCTTTCTTTTTAATCACAACACTTACCTCCTTCGTAAATTTTTTTATATTTTTCCTTCTTTTTAATCAGAACACTTACCTCATTTGCAACATCTTTATATTTTTCCTTTTTTTTAAACACAACACTTACCTCCATCGCAATATTCTTTATATTTTTCCTTCTTTTTAATCACCACTCTTACTTCCTTCGTAAATTTCTTTATATTTTCCCTTCTTTTTAATCAACCCTCTTATCTCCTTCGTAAATTTCTTTATATTTTTCCTTCTTTTTAATCACAACACTTACCTCCTTCGTAACATTCTTTATATTTTTCCTTCTTTTTAATCACAACACTTACCTCCTTCGCAACATTCTTTATATTTTTCCTTCTTTTTAATCACAACACTTACTTCCTTCGCAACATTCTTTATATTTTTCCTTCTTTTTAATCACAACTCTTACCTCCTTCGCAACATTATTTATATTTTTCCTTCTTTTTAATCACAATACTTACCTCTTTCGCAACATTCTTTATATTTTCCCTTCTATTTAATCACAACTCCTACCTCCTTCGCAACATTCTTTATATTTTTCCTTCTTTTTAATCATAACTCTTACCTCCTTCGTAAGTTTCTTTATATTTTTCCTTCTTTTTAATCACAACTCTTACCTCCTTCGCAACATTCTTTATATTTTCCTTATTTTTAATCACAACTCTTACCTCCTTCGCAACATTCTTTATATTTGTCTTTCTTTTTAATTGCAACAATTACCTCCTTCGCAACATTCTTTATATTTATCCTTCTTTTTAATCACAACACTTTCCTCCTTCGCAACATTCTTTATATTTTTCCTTCTTTTTAATCACAACACTTACCTCCTTCGCAACATTCTGTATATTTTTCCTTTTTTTAATCACAACACTTACCTCCTTCGCAACATTCTTTATATTTTCCTTTCCTTTTAACCACAACACTGACCTCCTTCCCAACATTCTTTATATTTTTCCTTCTTTTTAATAACAACACTTACCTCCTTCGCAACATTTTTTATATTTTTCCTTCTTTTTAATCACAACACTTACCTCCTTCGCAACATTCTTTATATTATTCTTTCTTTTTAATCACAACTCTTACCTCCTTCGCAACATTCTTTATATTATTCCTTATTTTTAATCACAACACTTACCTCCTTCGCAACATTCTTTATATTTTTCCTTCTTTTTAATCACAACACTTACCTCCTTCGCAACAATTTTTATATTTTTCCTTCTCTTTAATCACAACTGTTACCTCCTTCGTAACATTCTTTATACTTTTCCTTCTTTTTAATCACAAGACTTACCTCTTACGCAACATTCTTTATATTTTTCCTTCTTTTTAAACACCACACTTACCTCCTTCGCAATATTCTTTATATTTTTCCTTCTTTTTAATCACCACTCTAACCTCCTTCGTAACATTCTTTATATTTTTCCTTCTTTTTAATCACAACACTTACCTCCTTCGCAACATTCTTTATATTTTTACTTCTTTTTAATCACAACTCTTACCTCCTTCGTAAGTTTCTTTATATTTTTCCTTCTTTTTAATCACAACTCTTACCTCCTTCGCAACATTCTTTATATTTGTCTTTCTGTTTAATTGCAACAATTACCTTCTTCGCAACATTCTTTAT
Source organism: Eledone cirrhosa (assembly GCA_964016885.1). Lineage (NCBI taxonomy): Eukaryota > Metazoa > Mollusca > Cephalopoda > Octopoda > Eledonidae > Eledone > Eledone cirrhosa. The sequence continues at coordinate 37,857,635 of OZ024748.1, read as the reverse complement.
ATTTATCCTTCTTTTTAATCACAACACTTTCCTCCTTCGCAACATTCTTTATATTTTTCCTTCTTTTTAGTCACAACACTTACCTCCTTCGCAACATTCTGTATATTTTTCCTTTTTTTTAAATCACAACACTTACCTCCTTCGCAACATTCTTTATATTTTCCCTTCCTTTTAATCACAACACTGACCTCCTTCGCAACATTCTTTATATTTTCCTTCTTTTTAATCATAACACTTACCTCCTTCGCAACATTCTTTATATTTTCCCTTCCTTTTAATCACAACACTTACTTCCTTCGCAACATTCTTTATATTTTTCCTCCTTTTTAATCAACACTCTTACCTCCTTCGCAACATTCTTTATATTTTTCCTTATTTTTAATCACAACACTTACCTCCTTCGCAACATTCTTTATATTTTTCCTTCTTTTTAATCACAACTCTTACCTCCTTCGCAACATTCTTTATATTTTTCCTTCTTTTTAATCACAACACTTTCCTCCGTCACAACGTTCTTTATATTTGTCTTTCTTTTTAATTGCAACAATTACCTCCTTCGCAACATTCTTTATATTTTCCCTTCTTTTTAATCACAACTCTTACCTCCTTCGCAACATTCTTTATATTTTTCCTTCTTTTTAATCTCAACACTTACCTCCTTCGCAACATTCTTTATATTTTTCCTTCTTTTTAATCACAACTCTTACCTCCTTCTTAACATTCTTTATATTTTTCCCTCTTTTTAATCACAACACTTACCTCCTTCGCAACATTCTTTATATTTTTCCTTCTTTTTAATCAACACTCTTACCTACTTCGCAACATTCTTTATATTTTTCCTTCTTTTTAATCACAACACTTACCTCTTTCGCAATATTCTTTATAGTTTTCCTTCTTTTTAATCACTACTCTTACCTCCTTCGTAAATTTCTTTATATTTTTCCTTTTTTTAATCACAACACTTACCTCCTTCGCAACATTCTTTATATTTTCCTTTCCTTTTAACCACAACACTGACCTCCTTCGCAACATTCTTTATATTTTTCCTTCTTTTTAATAACAACACTTACCTCCTTCGCAACATTTTTTATATTTTTCCTTCTTTTTAATCACAACACTTACCTCCTTCGCAACATTCTTTATATTATTCTTTCTTTTTAATCACAACTCTTACCTCCTTCGCAACATTCTTTATATTATTCCTTATTTTTAATCACAACACTTACCTCCTTCGCAACATTCTTTATATTTTTCCTTCTTTTTAATCACAACACTTACCTCCTTCGCAACAATTTTTATATTTTTCCTTCTCTTTAATCACAACTGTTACCTCCTTCGTAACATTCTTTATACTTTTCCTTCTTTTTAATCACAAGACTTACCTCTTACGCAACATTCTTTATATTTTTCCTTCTTTTTAAACACCACACTTACCTCCTTCGCAATATTCTTTATATTTTTCCTTCTTTTTAATCACCACTCTAACCTCCTTCGTAACATTCTTTATATTTTTCCTTCTTTTTAATCACAACACTTACCTCCTTCGCAACATTCTTTATATTTTTACTTCTTTTTAATCACAACTCTTACCTCCTTCGTAAGTTTCTTTATATTTTTCCTTCTTTTTAATCACAACTCTTACCTCCTTCGCAACATTCTTTATATTTGTCTTTCTGTTTAATTGCAACAATTACCTTCTTCGCAACATTCTTTATATTTATCCTTCTTTTTAATCACAACACTTTCCTCCTTCGCAACATTCTTTATATTTTTCCTTCTTTTTAGTCACAACACTTACCTCCTTCGCAACATTCTGTATATTTTTCCTTTTTTTTAAATCACAACACTTACCTCCTTCGCAACATTCTTTATATTTTCCCTTCCTTTTAATCACAACACTGACCTCCTTCGCAACATTCTTTATATTTTCCTTCTTTTTAATCATAACACTTACCTCCTTCGCAACATTCTTTATATTTTCCCTTCCTTTTAATCACAACACTTACTTCCTTCGCAACATTCTTTATATTTTTCCTCCTTTTTAATCAACACTCTTACCTCCTTCGCAACATTCTTTATATTTTTCCTTATTTTTAATCACAACACTTACCTCCTTCGCAACATTCTTTATATTTTTCCTTCTTTTTAATCACAACTCTTACCTCCTTCGCAACATTCTTTATATTTTTCCTTCTTTTTAATCACAACACTTTCCTCCGTCACAACGTTCTTTATATTTGTCTTTCTTTTTAATTGCAACAATTACCTCCTTCGCAACATTCTTTATATTTTCCCTTCTTTTTAATCACAACTCTTACCTCCTTCGCAACATTCTTTATATTTTTCCTTCTTTTTAATCTCAACACTTACCTCCTTCGCAACATTCTTTATATTTTTCCTTCTTTTTAATCACAACTCTTACCTCCTTCTTAACATTCTTTATATTTTTCCCTCTTTTTAATCACAACACTTACCTCCTTCGCAACATTCTTTATATTTTTCCTTCTTTTTAATCAACACTCTTACCTACTTCGCAACATTCTTTATATTTTTCCTTCTTTTTAATCACAACACTTACCTCTTTCGCAATATTCTTTATAGTTTTCCTTCTTTTTAATCACTACTCTTACCTCCTTCGTAAATTTCTTTATATTTTTCCTTCTTTTTAATCACAACACTTACCTCTTTCGTAACATTCTTTATATTTTTCCTTCTTTTTAATCACAACACTTGCCTCCTTCGCAACATTCTTTATATTTTTCCTTCTTTTTAATCACAACTCTTACCTCCATCGTAACATTCTTTATATTTTTCTTTCTTTTTAATCACAACACTTAACTCCTTCGCAACATTCTTTATATTTTTCCTTCTTTTTAATCAACACTCTTACCTCCTTCGCAACATTCTTTATATTTTTCCTTATTTTTAATCACAACACTTAGCTCTTTCGCAACATTCTTTATATTTCCCCTTCTTTTTAATCACAACTCTTACATCCTTCGCAACATTCTTTATATTTTTCCTTCTTTTTAATCACCACTCTGACCTCATTCGCAACATTCTTTATATTTTTCCTTTTTTTTATCACAATACTTACCGATTTCGCAATATCTTTATATTTTTCCTTCTTTTTAAACACAACACTTACCTCCTTCGCAATAGTCTTTATGTTTTTCTTTCTTTTTAATCACAACACTTACCTCCTTCATAAATTTTTTTATATTTTTCCTTCTTTTTAATCAGAACACTTACCTCATTTGCAACATCTTTATATTTTTCCTTTTTTTTAAACACAACACTTACCTCCATCGCAATATTCTTTATATTTTTCCTTCTTTTTAATCACCACTCTTACTTCCTTCGTAAATTTCTTTATATTTTCCCTTCTTTTTAATCAACCCTCTTATCTCCTTCGTAAATCTCTTTATATTTTTCCTTCTTTTTAATCACAACACTTACCTCCTTCGTAACATTCTTTATATTTTTCCTTCTTTTTAATCACAACACTTACCTCCTTCGCAACATTCTTTATATTTTTCCTTCTTTTTAATCACAACACTTACTTCCTTCGCAACATTCTTTATATTTTTCCTTCTTTTTAATCACAACTCTTACCTCCTTCGCAACATTATTTATATTTTTCCTTCTTTTTAATCACAATACTTACCACTTTCGCAACATTCTTTATATTTTCCCTTCTATTTAATCACAACTCCTACCTCCTTCGCAACATTCTTTATATTTTTCCTTCTTTTTAATCATAACTCTTACCTCCTTCGTAAGTTTCTTTATATTTTTCCTTCTTTTTAATCACAACTCTTACCTCCTTCGCAACATTCTTTATATTTTCCTTATTTTTAATCACAACTCTTACCTCCTTCGCAACATTCTTTATATTTGTCTTTCTTTTTAATTGCAACATTACCTCCTTCGCAACATTCTTTATATTTATCCTTCTTTTTAATCACAACACTTTCCTCCTTCGCAACATTCTTTATATTTTTCCTTCTTTTTAATCACAACACTTACCTCCTTCGCAACATTCTGTATATTTTTCCTTTTTTTAATCACAACACTTACCTCCTTCGCAACATTCTTTATATTTTCCTTTCCTTTTAACCACAACACTGACCTCCTTCGCAACATTCTTTATATTTTTCCTTCTTTTTAATAACAACACTTACCTCCTTCGCAACATTTTTTATATTTTTCCTTCTTTTTAATCACAACTCTTACCTCCTTCGCAACATTCTTTATATTTTCCATTCCTTTTAATAACAACACTTACCTCCTTCGCAACATCCTTTATATTTTTCCTTCTTTTAATCACAACACTTACCTCTTTCGCAACATTTTTTATATTTGTCCTTCTTTTTAATCACAACTGTTACCTACTTCGCAACATTCTTTATATTTTCCCTTCTTTTTAATCACAACACTTACCTCCTTCGCAACATTCTTTATATTTTTCCTTCTTTTTATTCACAACACTTACCTCCTTCGCAACATTCTAAATAATTTTCTTTCTTTTTAATCACAACTCTTACCCCCTTCGCCACATTCTTTATAATTTTCCTTCATTTTAATCACAACACTTACCTCCTTCGCAACATTCTTTATATTATTCTTTCTTTTTAATCACAACTCTTACCTCCTTCGCAACATTCTTTATATTATTCCTTATTTTTAATCACAACACTTACCTCCTTCGCAACATTCTTTATATTTTTGCTTCTCTTTAATCACAACTCTTACCTCCTTCTTAACATTCTTTATATTTTTCCCTCTTTTTAATCACAACACTTACCTCCTTCGCAACATTCTTTATATTTTTCCTTCTTTTTAATCAACACTCTTACCTACTTCGCAACATTCTTTATATTTTTCCTTCTTTTTAATCACAACACTTACCTCTTTCGCAATATTCTTTATAGTTTTCCTTCTTTTTAATCACTACTCTTACCTCCTTCGTAAATTTCTTTATATTTTTCCTTCTTTTTAATCACAACACTTACCTCTTTCGTAACATTCTTTATATTTTTCCTTCTTTTTAATCACAACACTTGCCTCCTTCGCAACATTCTTTATATTTTTCCTTCTTTTTAATCACAACTCTTACCTCCATCGTAACATTCTTTATATTTTTCTTTCTTTTTAATCACAACACTTAACTCCTTCGCAACATTCTTTATATTTTTCCTTCTTTTTAATCAACACTCTTACCTCCTTCGCAACATTCTTTATATTTTTCCTTATTTTTAATCACAACACTTAGCTCTTTCGCAACATTCTTTATATTTCCCCTTCTTTTTAATCACAACTCTTACATCCTTCGCAACATTCTTTATATTTTTCCTTCTTTTTAATCACCACTCTGACCTCATTCGCAACATTCTTTATATTTTTCCTTTTTTTTATCACAATACTTACCGATTTCGCAATATCTTTATATTTTTCCTTCTTTTTAAACACAACACTTACCTCCTTCGCAATAGTCTTTATGTTTTTCTTTCTTTTTAATCACAACACTTACCTCCTTCATAAATTTTTTTATATTTTTCCTTCTTTTTAATCAGAACACTTACCTCATTTGCAACATCTTTATATTTTTCCTTTTTTTTAAACACAACACTTACCTCCATCGCAATATTCTTTATATTTTTCCTTCTTTTTAATCACCACTCTTACTTCCTTCGTAAATTTCTTTATATTTTCCCTTCTTTTTAATCAACCCTCTTATCTCCTTCGTAAATCTCTTTATATTTTTCCTTCTTTTTAATCACAACACTTACCTCCTTCGTAACATTCTTTATATTTTTCCTTCTTTTTAATCACAACACTTACCTCCTTCGCAACATTCTTTATATTTTTCCTTCTTTTTAATCACAACACTTACTTCCTTCGCAACATTCTTTATATTTTTCCTTCTTTTTAATCACAACTCTTACCTCCTTCGCAACATTATTTATATTTTTCCTTCTTTTTAATCACAATACTTACCACTTTCGCAACATTTCTTTATATTTTCCCTTCTATTTAATCACAACTCCTACCTCCTTCGCAACATTCTTTATATTTTTCCTTCTTTTTAATCATAACTCTTACCTCCTTCGTAAGTTTCTTTATATTTTTCCTTCTTTTTAATCACAACTCTTACCTCCTTCGCAACATTCTTTATATTTTCCTTATTTTTAATCACAACTCTTACCTCCTTCGCAACATTCTTTATATTTGTCTTTCTTTTTAATTGCAACAATTACCTCCTTCGCAACATTCTTTATATTTATCCTTCTTTTTAATCACAACACTTTCCTCCTTCGCAACATTCTTTATATTTTTCCTTCTTTTTAATCACAACACTTACCTCCTTCGCAACATTCTGTATATTTTTCCTTTTTTTAATCACAACACTTACCTCCTTCGCAACATTCTTTATATTTTCCTTTCCTTTTAACCACAACACTGACCTCCTTCGCAACATTCTTTATATTTTTCCTTCTTTTTAATAACAACACTTACCTCCTTCGCAACATTTTTTATATTTTTCCTTCTTTTTAATCACAACTCTTACCTCCTTCGCAACATTCTTTATATTTTCCATTCCTTTTAATAACAACACTTACCTCCTTCGCAACATCCTTTATATTTTTCCTTCTTTTAATCACAACACTTACCTCTTTCGCAACATTTTTTATATTTGTCCTTCTTTTTAATCACAACTGTTACCTACTTCGCAACATTCTTTATATTTTCCCTTCTTTTTAATCACAACACTTACCTCCTTCGCAACATTCTTTATATTTTTCCTTCTTTTTATTCACAACACTTACCTCCTTCGCAACATTCTAAATAATTTTCTTTCTTTTTAATCACAACTCTTACCCCCTTCGCCACATTCTTTATAATTTTCCTTCATTTTAATCACAACACTTACCTCCTTCGCAACATTCTTTATATTATTCTTTCTTTTTAATCACAACTCTTACCTCCTTCGCAACATTCTTTATATTATTCCTTATTTTTAATCACAACACTTACCTCCTTCGCAACATTCTTTATATTTTTGCTTCTCTTTAATCACAACTCTTACCTCCTTCTTAACATTCTTTATATTTTTCCCTCTTTTTAATCACAACACTTACCTCCTTCGCAACATTCTTTATATTTTTCCTTCTTTTTAATCAACACTCTTACCTACTTCGCAACATTCTTTATATTTTTCCTTCTTTTTAATCACAACACTTACCTCTTTCGCAATATTCTTTATAGTTTTCCTTCTTTTTAATCACTACTCTTACCTCCTTCGTAAATTTCTTTATATTTTTCCTTCTTTTTAATCACAACACTTACCTCTTTCGTAACATTCTTTATATTTTTCCTTCTTTTTAATCACAACACTTGCCTCCTTCGCAACATTCTTTATATTTTTCCTTCTTTTTAATCACAACTCTTACCTCCATCGTAACATTCTTTATATTTTTCTTTCTTTTTAATCACAACACTTAACTCCTTCGCAACATTCTTTATATTTTTCCTTCTTTTTAATCAACACTCTTACCTCCTTCGCAACATTCTTTATATTTTTCCTTATTTTTAATCACAACACTTAGCTCTTTCGCAACATTCTTTATATTTCCCCTTCTTTTTAATCACAACTCTTACATCCTTCGCAACATTCTTTATATTTTTCCTTCTTTTTAATCACCACTCTGACCTCATTCGCAACATTCTTTATATTTTTCCTTTTTTTTATCACAATACTTACCGATTTCGCAATATCTTTATATTTTTCCTTCTTTTTAAACACAACACTTACCTCCTTCGCAATAGTCTTTATGTTTTTCTTTCTTTTTAATCACAACACTTACCTCCTTCATAAATTTTTTTATATTTTTCCTTCTTTTTAATCAGAACACTTACCTCATTTGCAACATCTTTATATTTTTCCTTTTTTTTAAACACAACACTTACCTCCATCGCAATATTCTTTATATTTTTCCTTCTTTTTAATCACCACTCTTACTTCCTTCGTAAATTTCTTTATATTTTCCCTTCTTTTTAATCAACCCTCTTATCTCCTTCGTAAATCTCTTTATATTTTTCCTTCTTTTTAATCACAACACTTACCTCCTTCGTAACATTCTTTATATTTTTCCTTCTTTTTAATCACAACACTTACCTCCTTCGCAACATTCTTTATATTTTTCCTTCTTTTTAATCACAACACTTACTTCCTTCGCAACATTCTTTATATTTTTCCTTCTTTTTAATCACAACTCTTACCTCCTTCGCAACATTATTTATATTTTTCCTTCTTTTTAATCACAATACTTACCACTTTCGCAACATTCTTTATATTTTCCCTTCTATTTAATCACAACTCCTACCTCCTTCGCAACATTCTTTATATTTTTCCTTCTTTTTAATCATAACTCTTACCTCCTTCGTAAGTTTCTTTATATTTTTCCTTCTTTTTAATCACAACTCTTACCTCCTTCGCAACATTCTTTATATTTTCCTTATTTTTAATCACAACTCTTACCTCCTTCGCAACATTCTTTATATTTGTCTTTCTTTTTAATTGCAACAATTACCTCCTTCGCAACATTCTTTATATTTATCCTTCTTTTTAATCACAACACTTTCCTCCTTCGCAACATTCTTTATATTTTTCCTTCTTTTTAATCACAACACTTACCTCCTTCGCAACATTCTGTATATTTTTCCTTTTTTTAATCACAACACTTACCTCCTTCGCAACATTCTTTATATTTTCCTTTCCTTTTAACCACAACACTGACCTCCTTCGCAACATTCTTTATATTTTTCCTTCTTTTTAATAACAACACTTACCTCCTTCGCAACATTTTTTATATTTTTCCTTCTTTTTAATCACAACTCTTACCTCCTTCGCAACATTCTTTATATTTTCCATTCCTTTTAATAACAACACTTACCTCCTTCGCAACATCCTTTATATTTTTCCTTCTTTTAATCACAACACTTACCTCTTTCGCAACATTTTTTATATTTGTCCTTCTTTTTAATCACAACTGTTACCTACTTCGCAACATTCTTTATATTTTCCCTTCTTTTTAATCACAACACTTACCTCCTTCGCAACATTCTTTATATTTTTCCTTCTTTTTATTCACAACACTTACCTCCTTCGCAACATTCTAAATAATTTTCTTTCTTTTTAATCACAACTCTTACCCCCTTCGCCACATTCTTTATAATTTTCCTTCATTTTAATCACAACACTTACCTCCTTCGCAACATTCTTTATATTATTCTTTCTTTTTAATCACAACTCTTACCTCCTTCGCAACATTCTTTATATTATTCCTTATTTTTAATCACAACACTTACCTCCTTCGCAACATTCTTTATATTTTTGCTTCTCTTTAATCACAACACTTACCTCCTTCGCAACAATTTTTATATTTTTCCTTCTCTTTAATCACAACTGTTACCTCCTTCGTAACATTCTTTATAATTTTCCTTCTTTTTAATCACAAGACTTACCTCTTACGCAACATTCTTTATATTTTTCCTTCTTTTTAAACACCACACTTACCTCCTTCGCAATATTCTTTATATTTTTCCTTCTTTTTAATCACCACTCTAACCTCCTTCGTAACATTCTTTATATTTTTCCTTCTTTTTAATCACAACACTTACCTCCTTTGCAACATTCTTTATATTTTTCCTTCTTTTTAATCACAACTCTTACCTCCTTCGTAAGTTTCTTTATATTTTTCCTTCTTTTTAATCACAACAATTACCTTCTTCGCAACATTCTTTATATTTATCCTTCTTTTTAATCACAACACTTTCCTCCTTCGCAACATTCTTTATATTTTTCCTTCTTTTTAGTCACAACACTTACCTCCTTCGCAACATTCTGTATATTATTTTTCCTTTTTTTTAAATCACAACACTTACCTCCTTCGCAACATTCTTTATATTTTCCCTTCCTTTTAATCACAACACTGACCTCCTTCGCAACATTCTTTATATTTTCCTTCTTTTTAATCACAACACTTACCTCCTTCGCAACATTTTTTTTATTTTTCCTTATTTTTAATCACAACTCTTACCTCCTTCGCAACATTCTTTATATTTTCCCTTCCTTTTAATCACAACACTTACTTCCTTCGCAACATTATTTATATTTTTCCTTCTTTTTAATCATAACACTTACCTCCTTCACAACATTTTTTATATTTTTCCTTCTTTTTAATCACAACTCTTACCTACTTCGCAACATGCTTTATATTTTTACTTCTTTTTAATCACAACACTTTCTTTATATTTTTCCTTCTTTTTATTCACAACACTTACCTCCTTCGCAACATTCTAAATAATTTTCTTTCTTTTTAATCACAACTCTTACCCCCTTCGCAACATTCTTTATATTTTTCCTTCTTTTTAATCACAACACTTACCTCCTTCGCAACATTCTCTATATTTTTCCTTCTTTTTAATCACAACACTTACATCCTTCGCAACATTCTTTATATTATTCCTTCTTTTTAATCACAACTGTTACCTCCTTCGCAACATTCTTTATATTTTTCCTTATTTTTAATCACAATTCTTACCTCCTTCGCAACATTCTTTATATTTTTCCTTCTTTTTAATCACAACACTTACCTCCTTCGCAACAATTTTTATATTTTTCCTTCTTTTTAATCACCACTCTTACCTCCTTCGTAAATTTCCTTATATTTATCCTTCTTTTTAATCACAACACTTACCTCCTTCGTAACATTCTTTATATTTTTCCTTCTTTTTAATCACAACACTACCTCCTTCGCAACATTCTTTATATTTTTCCTTCTTTTTAATCACCACTCTTACCTCCTTCGTAAGTTTCCTTATATTTTTCCTTATTTTTAATCACAACACTTACCTCCTTCGCAACATTTTTTATATTTTTCCTTCTTTTTAATCACAACTCTTACCTCCTTCGTAACATTCTTTATATTTTTCCCTCTTTTTAATCACAACACTTACCTCCTTCGCAACATTCTTTATATTTTCCTTCTTTTTAATCAACACTCTTACCTCCTTCGCAACATTCTTTATATTTTTCCTTCTTTTTAATCACAACACTTACCTCTTTCGCAATATTCTTTATAGTTTTCCTTCTTTTTTAATCACTACTCTTATCTCCTTCGTAAATTTCTTTATATTTTTCCTTCTTTTTAATCACAACACTTACCTCCTTCGCAACATTCTTTATATTTTTCCTTCTTTTTAACCACAACTCTTACCTCCATCGTAACATTCTTTATATTTTTCTTTCTTTTTAATCACAACACTTACCTCCTTCGCAACATTCTTTATATTTTTCCTTCTTTTTAATCAACACTCTTACCTCCTTCGCAACATTCTTTATATTTTTCCTTATTTTTAATCACAACACTTAGCTCTTTCGCAACATTCTGTATAATATCCCTTCTTTTTAATCACAACTCTTACCTCCTTCGCAAAATTCTTTATATTTTTCCTTCTTTTTAATCACAACTCTTACCTCCTTCGTAAGATTCTTTATATTTTTATTTCTTTTTAATCACAACTCTTACCTCCTTCGCAACATTCTTTATATTTTTCCTTCTTTTTAATCACAACTCTTACCTCTTACGCAACATTCTTTATATTTTTCCTTCTTTTAATCACAACACTTACCTCCTTTGAAACATTCTTTATATTTTTACTTCTTTTTAATCACAACACTTACCTCCTTCGCATCATTCTTTATATTTTTCCTTCTTTTTAATCAACACTCTTACCTCCTTCGCAACATTCTTTATATTTTTCCTTCTTTTTAATCACAACTCTTACCTCCTTCGCAACATTCTCTATATTTTTCCTTCTTTTTAATCACAACACTTACCTCCTTCGCAACATTCTTTATATTTTTCCTTATTTTTAATCACAATACTTACCTCCTTCGCAACATTATTTATATGTTTCCTTCTTTTTAATTACAACACTTACCTCCTTCGCAACAATTTTTATAATTTTCCTTCTCTTTATTCACAACTGTTACCTCCTTCGTAACGTTCTTTATATTTTTCCTTCTTTTTAATCACAACACTTACCTCGTTCGCAACATTCTGTATATTTTTCCTTTTTTTTAATCACAACTCTTACCTCCTTCGTAAGTTTCTTTATATTTTTCCATCTTTTTAATCACAACTCTAACCTCCTTCGCAACATTCTTTATATTTTTCCTTCTTTTTAATCACAACACTTATCTCCTTCGCAACATTTTTTATATTTTTCCTTCTTTTTAATCACAACTCTTACCTCCTTGGCAACATTCTTTATATTTTCCCTTCCTTTTAATCACAACACTTACCTCCTTCGCAACATTCTTTATATTTTTCCTTCTTTTTAATCACAACTCTTACCTACTTCGCAACATTCTTTATATTTTTACTTCTTTTTAATCACAACACTTTCTTTATATTTTTCCTTCTTTTTAATCACAACACTTACCTCCTTCGCAACATTATTTATATTTTTCCTTCTTTTTAACCACAACTCTTACCTCCATCGTAACATTCTTTATATTTTTCTTTCTTTTTAATCACAACACTTACCTCCTTCGCAACATTCTTTATATTTTTCCTTCTTTTTAACCACAACTCTTACCTCCATCGTAACATTCTTTATATTTTTCTTTCTTTTTAATCACAACACTTACCTCCTTCGCAATATTCTTTATAGTTTTCCTTCTTTTTAATCACAACTCTTACCTCTTTCGCAATATTCTTTATATTTTCCCTTCTTTAATCACAACACTTACCTCCTTTGAAACATTCTTTATATTTTTCCTTCTTTTTAATCACAACTCTTACCTCCTTCGTAAGTTTCTTTATATTTTTCCATCTTTTTGATCACAACTCTTACCTCCTTCGCAACATTCTTTATATTTTCCCTTCCTTTTAATCACAACACTTACCTCCTTCGCAACATTCTTTATATTTTTCCTTCTTTTTAATCACAACTCTTACCTACTTCGCAACATTCTTTATATTTTTACTTCTTTTTAATCACAACACTTTCTTTATATTTTTCCTTCTTTTTAATCACAACACTTACCTCCTTCGCAACATTATTTATATTTTTCCTTCTTTTTAACCACAACTCTGACCTCCTTCGCAACATTCTTTATATTTTTCCTTCTTTTTAATCACAACTCTTACCTCTTTCGCAACATTCTTTATATTTTCCCTTCTTTTAATCACAACACTTACCTCCTTTGAAACATTCTTTATATTTTTACTTCTTTTTAATCACAACACTTACCTCCTTCGCAAAATTCTTTGTATTTTTCCTTCTTTTTAATCAACACTCTTACCTCCTTCGCAACATTCTTTATATTTTTCCTTCTTTTTAATCACAACACATACCTCCTTCGCAACACTCTTTATATTATTCCTTCTTTTTAATCACAACTCTTACCTCCTTCGCAACATTCTTTATATTTTTCCTTATTTTTAATCACAACACTTACCTTCTTCGCAACATTATTTATATTTTTCCTTCTTTTTAATTACAACACTTACCTCTTTCGCAACAATTTTTATATTTTTCGTTCTCTTTAATCACAACTGTTACCTCCTTCGTAACATTCTTTATATTTTTCCTTCTTTTTAATCATAACTCTTACCTACTTCGCAACATTTTTTATATTTTTCCTTCTTTTTAAACACAACTCTGACCTCCTTCGCAACATTCTTTATATTTTTCCTTCTTTTTAATCACAACACTTAACTCTTTCGCAATATCTTTATATTTTTCCTTCTTTTTAAACACAACACTTACCTCCTTCGTAAATTTCTTTATATTTTTCCTTCTTTTTAATCAGAACACTTACCTCTTTCGCAACATCTGTATATTTTACCTTTTTTTTAAACACAACACTTACCTCCATCGCAATATTCTTTATATTTTTCCTTCTTTTTAATCACCACTCTTACCTCCTTCGTAAATTTCTTTATATTTTTCCTTCTTTTTAATCACAACACTTACCTCCTTCGCAACATTTTCATGTTTTCCCTTCCTTTTAATCACAACACTTACCTCCTTCGCAACATTCTTTATATTTTTCCTCCTTTTTAATCACAACTCTTACCTCCTTCGCAACATTTTCTATATTTTTCCTTCTTTTTAATCACAACACTTTCCTCCTTCACAACATTCTTTATATTTTTCCTTCTTTTTAATGACAACACTTACATCTTTCGCAATATTCTTTATATTTTTCCTTCTTTTTATATCACCACTCTTAACTCCTCCGTAAATTTCTTTATATTTTTCCTTCTTTTTAAACACAACACTTACCTCCTTCGCAATATTCTTTATAGTTTACCTTCTTTTTAATCATCACGCTTACCTCCTTCGTAAATTTCTTTATATTTTTCCTTCCTTTTAATCACAACACTTTCCTCCTTCACAACATTCGTTATATTTGTCTTTCTTTTTAATTGCAACAATTACCTCCTTCGCAACATTCTTTATATTTTTCCTTCTTTTTAATCACAACTCTTAACTCCTTCGTAAGATTCTTTATATTTTTTCTTCTTTTTAATCACAACTCTTACCTCCTTCGCAACATTCTTTATATTTTTTCATCTTTTTAATCACAACACTTACCTCCTTCGCAACATTCTTTATATTTTTCCTTCTTTTTATCACCACTCTTACCTCCTTCGCAACTTCTTTATATTTTTCCTTCTTTTTAATCACAACACTTACCTCCTTCGCAAAATTCTTTATATTTTTCCTTCTTTTTAAACACAACTCTGACCTCCTTCGCAACATTCTTTATATTTTTCCTTCTTTTTAATCACAACACTTAACTCTTTCGCAATATCTTTATATTTTTCCTTCTTTTTAAACACAACACTTACCTCCTTCGCAATAGTCTTTATATTTTTCCTTCTTTTTAATCACAACACTTACCTCCTTCGTAAATTTCTTTATATTTTTCCTTCTTTTTAATCACAACACTTAACTCTTTCGCAATATCTTTATATTTTTCCTCTTTTTTAAACACAATACTTACCTCCATCGCAATATTCTTTATATTTTTCCTTCTTTTTAATCACCACTCTTACCTCCTTCGTAAATTTCTTTATATTTTCCCTTCTTTTTAATCACCACTCTTACCTCCTTCGTAAATTTCTTTATATTTTTCCTTCTTTTTAATCACAACACTTACCTACTTCGTAACATTCTTTATATTTTTCCTGCTTTTTAATCACAACACTTACCTCCTTCGCAACATTCTAAATAATTTTCTTTCTTTTTAATCACAACTCTTACCCCCTTCGCAACATTCTTTATGTTTTTCCTTCTTTTTAATCACAACACTTACCTCCTTCGCAACATTCTCTATATTTTTCCTTCTTTTTAATCACAACACTTACCTCCTTCGCAACATTCTTTATATTATTCCTTCTTTTTAATCACAACTCTACCTCCTTCGCATCATTCTTTATATTTTTCCTTATTTTTAATCACAACACTTACCTCCTTCGCAACGTTCTTTATATTTTTCCTTCTTTTTAAACACAACACTTACCTCCTTCGCAATAGTCTTTATATTTTTCCTTCTTTTTAATCACAACACTTACCTCCTTCGTAAATTTCTTTATATTTTTCCTTCTTTTTAATCAGAACACTTACCTCTTTCGCAACATCTTTATATTTTTCCTTTTTTTTAAACACAACACTTACCTCCATCGCAATATTCTTCATATTTTTCCTTCTTTTTAATCACCACTCTTACCTCCTTCGTAAATTTCTTTATATTGTCCCTTCTTTTTAATCACCACTCTTATCTCCTTCGTAAATTTCTTTATATTTTTCCTTCTTTTTAATCACAACACTTACCTACTTCGTAACATTCTTTATATTTTTCCTGCTTTTTAATCACAACACTTACCTCCTTCGCAACATTATTTATATTTTTCCTTCTTTTTAATCACAACACTTACCTCCTTCGCAACATTCTCTATATTTTTCCTTCTTTTTAATCACAACACTTACCTCCTTCGCAACATTCTTTATATTATTCCTTCTTTTTAATCACAACTCTACCTCCTTCGCAACATTCTTTATATTTTTCCTTCTTTTTAATCACAACACTTACCTCCTTCGCAACATTCTGTATATTTTTCCTTTTTTTTAATCACAACACTTACCTCCTTCGCAACATTCTTTATATTTTCCCTTCCTGTTAATCACAACACTGACCTCCTTCGCAACATTCTTTTTATTTTTCCTTCTTTTTAATCACAACACTTACCTCCTTCGCAACATTTTTTATATTTGTTCCTCTTTTTAATCACAACTGTTACCTCCTTCGCAACATTCTTTATATTTTCCCTTCCTTTTAATCACAACACTTACCTCCTTCGCAACATCCTTTATATTTTTCCTTTTTTTTAATCACAACACTTACCTCATTCGCAACATTTTTTATATTTTTCCTTCTTTTTAATCACAACTGTTACCTACTTCGCAACATTCTTTATATTTTTCCTTCTTTTTATTCAGAACACTTACCTCCTTCGTAACATTCTAAATAATTTTCTTTCTTTTTAATCACAACTCTTACCCCCTTCGCAACATTCTTTATGTTTTTCCTTTTTAATCACAACACTTACCTCCTTCGCAACATTCTCTATATTTTTCCTTCTTTTTAATCACAACACTTACCTCCTTCGCAACATTCTTTATATTATTCCTTCTTTTTAATCACAACTCTACCTCCTTCGCAACATTCTCTATATTTTTCCTTCTTTTTAATCAGAACACTTACCTCTTTCGCAACATCTTTATATTTTTCCTTTTTTTTAAACACAACACTTACCTCCATCGCAATATTCTTTATATTTTTCCTTCTTTTTAATCACCACTCTTACCTCCTTCGTAAATTTCTTTATATTTTCCCTTCTTTTTAATCACCACTCTTACCTCCTTCGTAAATTTCTTTATATTTTTCCTTCTTTTTAATCACAACACTTACCTACTTCGTAACATTCTTTATATTTTTCCTGCTTTTTAATCACAACACTTACCTCCTTCGCAACATTCTAAATAATTTTCTTTCTTTTTAATCACAACTCTTACCCCCTTCGCAACATTCTTTATGTTTTTCCTTCTTTTTAATCACAACACTTACCTCCTTCGCAACATTCTCTATATTTTTCCTTCTTTTTAATCACAACACTTACCTCCTTCGCAACATTCTTTATATTATTCCTTCTTTTTAATCACAACTCTACCTCCTTCGCATCATTCTTTATATTTTTCCTTATTTTTAATCACAACACTTACCTCCTTCGCAACGTTCTTTATATTTTTCCTTCTTTTTAAACACAACACTTACCTCCTTCGCAATAGTCTTTATATTTTTCCTTCTTTTTAATCACAACACTTACCTCCTTCGTAAATTTCTTTATATTTTTCCTTCTTTTTAATCAGAACACCTACCTCTTTCGCAACATCTTTATATTTTTCCTTTTTTTTAAACACAACACTTACCTCCATCGCAATATTCTTCATATTTTTCCTTCTTTTTAATCACCACTCTTACCTCCTTCGTAAATTTCTTTATATTTTCCCTTCTTTTTAATCACCACTCTTATCTCCTTCGTAAATTTCTTTATATTTTTCCTTCTTTTTAATCACAACACTTACCTACTTCGCAACATTATTTATATTTTTCCTACTTTTTAATCACAACACTTACCCCCTTCTCAACATTCTTTATATTTTTCCTTCTTTTTAATCAACACTCTTACCTGCTTCGCAACATTCTTTATATTTTTCCTTCTTTTTAATCACAACACTTTCCTCCTTCGCAACATTCTTTATATTTTTCCTTCTTTTTAATCACAACACTTACCTCCTTCGCAACATTCTGTATATTTTTCCTTTTTTTTAATCACAACACTTACCTCCTTCGCAACATTGTTTATATATTCCCTTCCTGTTAATCACAACACTGACCTCCTTCGCAACATTCTTTTTATTTTTCCTTCTTTTTAATCACAACACTTACCTCCTTCGCAACATTATTTATATTTTTCCTTCTTTTTAATCACAACACTTACCTCCTTCGCAACATTCTCTATATTTTTCCTTCTTTTTAATCACAACACTTACCTCCTTCGCAACATTCTTTATATTATTCCTTCTTTTTAATCACAACTCTACCTCCTTCGCAACATTCTTTATATTTTTCCTTCTTTTTAATCACAACACTTACCTCCTTCGCAACATTCTGTATATTTTTCCTTTTTTTTAATCACAACACTTACCTCCTTCGCAACATTCTTTATATTTTCCCTTCCTGTTAATCACAACACTGACCTCCTTCGCAACATTCTTTTTATTTTTCCTTCTTTTTAATCACAACACTTACCTCCTTCGCAACATTTTTTATATTTGTTCCTCTTTTTAATCACAACTGTTACCTCCTTCGCAACATTCTTTATATTTTCCCTTCCTTTTAATCACAACACTTACCTCCTTCGCAACATCCTTTATATTTTTCCTTTTTTTTAATCACAACACTTACCTCATTCGCAACATTTTTTATATTTTTCCTTCTTTTTAATCACAACTGTTACCTACTTCGCAACATTCTTTATATTTTTCCTTCTTTTTATTCAGAACACTTACCTCCTTCGCAACATTCTAAATAATTTTCTTTCTTTTTAATCACAACTCTTACCCCCTTCGCAACATTCTTTATGTTTTTCCTTTTTAATCACAACACTTACCTCCTTCGCAACATTCTCTATATTTTTCCTTCTTTTTAATCACAACACTTACCTCCTTCGCAACATTCTTTATATTATTCCTTCTTTTTAATCACAACTCTACCTCCTTCGCAACATTCTCTATATTTTTCCTTCTTTTTAATCAGAACACTTACCTCTTTCGCAACATCTTTATATTTTTCCTTTTTTTTAAACACAACACTTACCTCCATCGCAATATTCTTTATATTTTTCCTTCTTTTTAATCACCACTCTTACCTCCTTCGTAAATTTCTTTATATTTTCCCTTCTTTTTAATCACCACTCTTACCTCCTTCGTAAATTTCTTTATATTTTTCCTTCTTTTTAATCACAACACTTACCTACTTCGTAACATTCTTTATATTTTTCCTGCTTTTTAATCACAACACTTACCTCCTTCGCAACATTCTAAATAATTTTCTTTCTTTTTAATCACAACTCTTACCCCCTTCGCAACATTCTTTATGTTTTTCCATCTTTTTAATCACAACACTTACCTCCTTCGCAACATTCTCTATATTTTTCCTTCTTTTTAATCACAACACTTACCTCCTTCGCAACATTCTTTATATTATTCCTTCTTTTTAATCACAACTCTACCTCCTTCGCATCATTCTTTATATTTTTCCTTATTTTTAATCACAACACTTACCTCCTTCGCAACGTTCTTTATATTTTTCCTTCTTTTTAAACACAACACTTACCTCCTTCGCAATAGTCTTTATATTTTTCCTTCTTTTTAATCACAACACTTACCTCCTTCGTAAATTTCTTTATATTTTTCCTTCTTTTTAATCAGAACACTTACCTCTTTCGCAACATCTTTATATTTTTCCTTTTTTTTAAACACAACACTTACCTCCATCGCAATATTCTTCATATTTTTCCTTCTTTTTAATCACCACTCTTACCTCCTTCGTAAATTTCTTTATATTTTCCCTTCTTTTTAATCACCACTCTTATCTCCTTCGTAAATTTCTTTATATTTTTCCTTCTTTTTAATCACAACACTTACCTACTTCGCAACATTATTTATATTTTTCCTACTTTTTAATCACAACACTTACCCCCTTCTCAACATTCTTTATATTTTTCCTTCTTTTTAATCAACACTCTTACCTGCTTCGCAACATTCTTTATATTTTTCCTTCTTTTTAATCACAACACTTTCCTCCTTCGCAACATTCTTTATATTTTTCCTTCTTTTTAATCACAACACTTACCTCCTTCGCAACATTCTGTATATTTTTCCTTTTTTTTAATCACAACACTTACCTCCTTCGCAACATTGTTTATATTTTCCCTTCCTGTTAATCACAACACTGACCTCCTTCGCAACATTCTTTTTATTTTTCCTTCTTTTTAATCACAACACTTACCTCCTTCGCAACATTATTTATATTTTTCCTTCTTTTTAATCACAACACTTACCTCCTTCGCAACATTCTCTATATTTTTCCTTCTTTTTAATCACAACACTTACCTCCTTCGCAACATTCTTTATATTATTCCTTCTTTTTAATCACAACTCTACCTCCTTCGCAACATTCTTTATATTTTTCCTTCTTTTTAATCACAACACTTACCTCCTTCGCAACATTCTGTATATTTTTCCTTTTTTTTAATCACAACACTTACCTCCTTCGCAACATTCTTTATATTTTCCCTTCCTGTTAATCACAACACTGACCTCCTTCGCAACATTCTTTTTATTTTTCCTTCTTTTTAATCACAACACTTACCTCCTTCGCAACATTTTTTATATTTGTTCCTCTTTTTAATCACAACTGTTACCTCCTTCGCAACATTCTTTATATTTTCCCTTCCTTTTAATCACAACACTTACCTCCTTCGCAACATCCTTTATATTTTTCCTTTTTTTTAATCACAACACTTACCTCATTCGCAACATTTTTTATATTTTTCCTTCTTTTTAATCACAACTGTTACCTACTTCGCAACATTCTTTATATTTTTCCTTCTTTTTATTCAGAACACTTACCTCCTTCGCAACATTCTAAATAATTTTCTTTCTTTTTAATCACAACTCTTACCCCCTTCGCAACATTCTTTATGTTTTTCCTTTTTAATCACAACACTTACCTCCTTCGCAACATTCTCTATATTTTTCCTTCTTTTTAATCACAACACTTACCTCCTTCGCAACATTCTTTATATTATTCCTTCTTTTTAATCACAACTCTACCTCCTTCGCAACATTCTCTATATTTTTCCTTCTTTTTAATCAGAACACTTACCTCTTTCGCAACATCTTTATATTTTTCCTTTTTTTTAAACACAACACTTACCTCCATCGCAATATTCTTTATATTTTTCCTTCTTTTTAATCACCACTCTTACCTCCTTCGTAAATTTCTTTATATTTTCCCTTCTTTTTAATCACCACTCTTACCTCCTTCGTAAATTTCTTTATATTTTTCCTTCTTTTTAATCACAACACTTACCTACTTCGTAACATTCTTTATATTTTTCCTGCTTTTTAATCACAACACTTACCTCCTTCGCAACATTCTAAATAATTTTCTTTCTTTTTAATCACAACTCTTACCCCCTTCGCAACATTCTTTATGTTTTTCCTTCTTTTTAATCACAACACTTACCTCCTTCGCAACATTCTCTATATTTTTCCTTCTTTTTAATCACAACACTTACCTCCTTCGCAACATTCTTTATATTATTCCTTCTTTTTAATCACAACTCTACCTCCTTCGCATCATTCTTTATATTTTTCCTTATTTTTAATCACAACACTTACCTCCTTCGCAACGTTCTTTATATTTTTCCTTCTTTTTAAACACAACACTTACCTCCTTCGCAATAGTCTTTATATTTTTCCTTCTTTTTAATCACAACACTTACCTCCTTCGTAAATTTCTTTATATTTTTCCTTCTTTTTAATCAGAACAC
Source organism: Eledone cirrhosa (assembly GCA_964016885.1). NCBI lineage: Eukaryota > Metazoa > Mollusca > Cephalopoda > Octopoda > Eledonidae > Eledone > Eledone cirrhosa. The sequence continues at coordinate 37,835,868 of OZ024748.1, read as the reverse complement.
TTACCTCTTTCGCAACATCTTTATATTTTTCCTTTTTTTTAAACACAACACTTACCTCCATCGCAATATTCTTCATATTTTTCCTTCTTTTTAATCACCACTCTTACCTCCTTCGTAAATTTCTTTATATTTTCCCTTCTTTTTAATCACCACTCTTATCTCCTTCGTAAATTTCTTTATATTTTTCCTTCTTTTTAATCACAACACTTACCTACTTCGCAACATTATTTATATTTTTCCTACTTTTTAATCACAACACTTACCCCCTTCTCAACATTCTTTATATTTTTCCTTCTTTTTAATCAACACTCTTACCTGCTTCGCAACATTCTTTATATTTTTCCTTCTTTTTAATCACAACACTTTCCTCCTTCGCAACATTCTTTATATTTTTCCTTCTTTTTAATCACAACACTTACCTCCTTCGCAACATTCTGTATATTTTTCCTTTTTTTTAATCACAACACTTACCTCCTTCGCAACATTGTTTATATTTTCCCTTCCTGTTAATCACAACACTGACCTCCTTCGCAACATTCTTTTTATTTTTCCTTCTTTTTAATCACAACACTTACCTCCTTCGCAACATTTTTTATATTTGTTCCTCTTTTTAATCACAACTGTTACCTCCTTCGCAACATTCTTTATATTTTCCCTTCCTTTTAATCACAACACTTATCTCCTTCGCAACATCCTTTATATTTTTCCTTCTTTTTAATCACAACACTTACCTCATTCGCAACATTTTTTATATTTTTCCTTCTTTTTAATCACAACTGTTACCTACTTCGCAACATTCTTTATATTTTTCCTTCTTTTTATTCAGAACACTTACCTCCTTCGCAACATTCTAAATAATTTTCTTTCTTTTTAATCACAACTCTTACCCCCTTCGCAACATTCTTTATGTTTTTCCTTTTTAATCACAACACTTACCTCCTTCGCAACATTCTCTATATTTTTCCTTCTATTTAATCACAACACTTACCTCCTTCGCAACATTCTTTATATTATTCCTTCTTTTTAATCACAACTCTACCTCCTTCGCAACATTCTCTATATTTTTCCTTCTTTTTAATCAGAACACTTACCTCTTTCGCAACATCTTTATATTTTTCCTTTTTTTTAAACACAACACTTACCTCCATCGCAATATTCTTTATATTTTTCCTTCTTTTTAATCACCACTCTTACCTCCTTCGTCAATTTCTTTATATTTTCCCTTCCTTTTAATCACCACTCTTATCTTCTTCGTAAATTTCTTTATATTTTTCCTTCTTTTTAATCACAACACTTACCTACTTCGTAACATTCTTTATATTTTTCCTGCTTTTTAATCACAACACTTACCTCCTTCGCAACATTATTTATATTTTTCCTACTTTTTAATCACAACACTTACCTCCTTCTCAACATTCTTTATATTTTTCCTTCTTTTTAATCAACACTCTTACCTGCTTCGCAACATTCTTTATATTTTTCCTTCTTTTTAATCACAACACTTACATCTTTCGCAACATTCTTTATATTTGTCTTTCTTTTTAATTGCAACAATTACCTCCTTCGCAACATTCTTTATATTTATCCTTCTTTTTAATCACAACACTTTCCTCCTTCGCAACATTCTTTATATTTTTCCTTCTTTTTAATCAGAACACTTACCTCCTTCGCAACATTCTGTATATTTTTCCTTTTTTTTAATCACAACACTTACCTCCTTCGCAACATTCTAAATAATTTTCTTTCTCTTTAATCACAACTGTTACCTCCTTCGTAACATTCTTTATATTTTTCCTTTTTTTAATCACAACACTTACCTCCTTAGCAACATTCTTTATAATTTTCCTTCTTTTTAATCACAAGACTTACCTCTTACGCAACATTCTTTATATTTTTCCTTCTTTTTAAACACAACACTTACCTCCTTCGCAATATTCTTTATATTTTTCCTTCTTTTTAATCACCACTCTTACCTCCTTCGTAACATTCTTTATATTTTTCCTTCTTTTTAATCACAACTCTTACCTCCTTCGTAAGTTTCTTTATATTTTTCCTTCTTTTTAATCACAACTCTCACCTCCTTCGCAACATTCTTTATATTTTCCTTCTTTTTAATCACCACTCTTACCTCCTTCGTAAATTTCTTTATATTTTCCCTTCTTTTTAATCACCACTCTTATCTCCTTCGTAAATTTCTTTATATTTTTCCTTCTTTTTAATCACAACACTTACCTACTTCGTAACATTCTTTATATTTTTCCTGCTTTTTAATCACAACACTTACCTCCTTCGCAACATTATTTATATTTTTCCTACTTTTTAATCACAACACTTACCCCCTTCTCAACATTCTTTATATTTTTCCTTCTTTTTAATCAACACTCTTACCTGCTTCGCAACATTCTTTATATTTTTCCTTCTTTTTAATCACAACACTTTCCTCCTTCGCAACATTCTTTATATTTTTCCTTCTTTTTAATCACAACACTTACCTCCTTCGCAACATTCTGTATATTTTTCCTTTTTTTTAATCACAACACTTACCTCCTTCGCAACATTCTTTATATTTTCCCTTCCTGTTAATCACAACACTGACCTCCTTCGCAACATTCTTTTTATTTTTCCTTCTTTTTAATCACAACACTTACCTCCTTCGCAACATTTTTTATATTTGTTCCTCTTTTTAATCACAACTGTTACCTCCTTCGCAACATTTTTATATTTTCCCTTCCTTTTAATCACAACACTTACCTCCTTCGCAACATCCTTTATATTTTTCCTTCTTTTTAATCACAACACTTACCTCATTCGCAACATTTTTTATATTTTTCCTTCTTTTTAATCACAACTGTTACCTCCTTCGCAACATTCTTTATATTTTTCCTTCTTTTTATTCAGAACACTTACCTCCTTCGCAACATTCTAAATAATTTTCTTTCTTTTTAACACAACTCTTACCCCCTTCGCAACATTCTTTATGTTTTTCCTTTTTAATCACAACACTTACCTCCTTCGCAACATTCTCTATATTTTTCCTTCTATTTAATCACAACACTTACCTCCTTCGCAACATTCTTTATATTATTCCTTCTTTTTAATCACAACTCTACCTCCTTCGCAACATTCTCTATATTTTTCCTTCTTTTTAATCAGAACACTTACCTCTTTCGCAACATCTTTATATTTTTCCTTTTTTTTAAACACAACACTTACCTCCATCGCAATATTCTTTATATTTTTCCTTCTTTTTAATCACCACTCTTACCTCCTTCGTCAATTTCTTTATATTTTCCCTTCCTTTTAATCACCACTCTTATCTTCTTCGTAAATTTCTTTATATTTTTCCTTCTTTTTAATCACAACACTTACCTACTTCGTAACATTCTTTATATTTTTCCTGCTTTTTAATCACAACACTTACCTCCTTCGCAACATTATTTATATTTTTCCTACTTTTTAATCACAACACTTACCTCCTTCTCAACATTCTTTATATTTTTCCTTCTTTTTAATCAACACTCTTACCTGCTTCGCAACATTCTTTATATTTTTCCTTCTTTTTAATCACAACACTTACATCTTTCGCAACATTCTTTATATTTGTCTTTCTTTTTAATTGCAACAATTACCTCCTTCGCAACATTCTTTATATTTATCCTTCTTTTTAATCACAACACTTTCCTCCTTCGCAACATTCTTTATATTTTTCCTTCTTTTTAATCAGAACACTTACCTCCTTCGCAACATTCTGTATATTTTTCCTTTTTTTTAATCACAACACTTACCTCCTTCGCAACATTCTTTATATTATTCCTTCTTTTTAATCACAATTCTACCTCCTTCGCATCATTCTTAATATTTTTCCTTATTTTTAATCACAACACTTACCTCCTTCGCAACGTTCTTTATATTTTTCCTTCTTTTTAATCACAACACTTACCTCCTTCGCAACAATTTTTATATTTTTCCTTCTCTTTAATCACAACTGTTACCTCCTTCGTAACATTCTTTATATTTTTCCTTTTTTTAATCACAACACTTACCTCCTTAGCAACATTCTTTATAATTTTCCTTCTTTTTAATCACAAGACTTACCTCTTACGCAACATTCTTTATATTTTTCCTTCTTTTTAAACACAACACTTACCTCCTTCGCAATATTCTTTATATTTTTCCTTCTTTTTAATCACCACTCTTACCTCCTTCGTAACATTCTTTATATTTTTCCTTCTTTTTAATCACAACTCTTACCTCCTTCGTAAGTTTCTTTATATTTTTCCTTCTTTTTAATCACAACTCTTACCTCCTTCGCAACATTCTTTATATTTTCCTTCTTTTTAATCACCACTCTTACCTCCTTCGTAAATTTCCTTATATTTATCCTTCTTTTTAATCACAACACTTACCTCCTTCTTAACATTCTGTATATTTTTCCTTTTTTTAATCACAACACTTACCTCCTTCGCAACATTCTTTATATTTTCCCTTCCTTTTAATCACAACACTGACCTCCTTCGCAACATTCTTTATATTTTTCCTTCTTTTTAATCACAACACTTACCTCCTTCGCAACATTTTTTATATTTTTCCTTCTTTTTAAGCACAACTCTTACCTCCTTCGCAACATTCTTTATATTTTCCCTTCCTTTTAATCACAACACTTACCTCCTTCGCAACATTCTTTATATTTTTCCTTCTTTTTAATCACAACACTTACCTCCTTCGCAACATTTTTTATATTTTTCTTTCTTTTTAATCACAATACTTACCTCCTTCGCAACATTCTTTATATTGTTACTTCTTTTTAATCACAACACTTTCTTTATATTTTTCCTTCTTTTTATTCACAACACTTACCTCCTGCGCAACATTCTAAATAATTTTCTTTCTTTTTAATCACAACTCTTACCCCCTTCGCAACATTCTTTATATTTTTCCTTCTTTTTAATCACAACACTTACCTCCTACGCAACATTCTCTATATTTTTCCTTCTTATTAATCACAACACTTACCTCCGTCGCAATATTCTTTATATTATTCCTTCTTTTTAATCACAACTCTTACCTCCTTCGCAACATTCTTTATATTTTTCCTTATTTTTAATCACAATACTTACCTCCTTCGCAACATTCTTTATATTTTTCCTTCTTTTTAATCACAACACTTACCTCCTTCGCAACAATTTTTATATTTTTCCTTCTTTTTAATCACCACTCTTACCTCCTTCGTAAATTTCCTTATATTTATCCTTCTTTTTAATCACAACACTTACCTCCTTCTTAACATTCTTTATATTTTTCCTTCTTTTTAATCACAACACTACCTCCTTCGCAACATTCTTTATACTTTTTCTTCTTTTTAATCACAACACTTACCTCTTTCGCAATATTCTTTATATTTTTCCTTCTTTTTATATCACCACTCTTACCTCCTTCGTAAATTTCTTTATATTTTTCCTTCTTTTTAAACACAACACTTACCTCCTTCGCAACATTCCTTATATTTGTCCTTCTTTAAATCACAACACTTTCCTCCTTCGCATCATTCTTTATATTTTTCTTTCTTTTTAATCACAACTCTTACCCCCTTCGCAACATTCTTTATATTTTTTCTTCTTTTTAATCACCACACTTACCTCCTTCGCAACATTCTTTATATTTTTCCTTCTTTTTATCACCACTCTTACCTCCTTCGCAACTTCTTTATATTTTTCCTTCTTTTTAATCACCACACTTACCTCCTTCGCAACATTCTTTATATTTTTCCTTCTTTTTAAACACAACTCTGACCTCCTTCGCAACATTCTTTATATTTTTCCTTCTTTTTAATCACAACACTTAACTCTTTCGCAATATCTTTATATTTTCCCTTCTTTTTAAACACAACACTTACCTCCTTCGCAATTGTCTTTATATTTTTCCTTCTTTTTAATCACAACACTTACCTCCTTCGTAAATTTCTTTATATTTTTCCTTCTTTTTAATCAGAACACTTACCTCTTTCGCAACATCTTTATATTTTTCCTTTTTTTTAAACACAACACTTACCTCCATCGCAATATTCTTTATATTTTTCCTTCTTTTTAATCACCACTCTTACCTCCTTCGTCAATTTCTTTATATTTTCCCTTCCTTTTAATCACCACTCTTATCTCCTTCGTAAATTTCTTTATATTTTTCCTTCTTTTTAATCACAACACTTACCTACTTCGTAACATTCTTTATATTTTTCCTGCTTTTTAATCACAACACTTACCTCCTTCGCAACATTATTTATATTTTTCCTACTTTTTAATCACAACACTTACCTCCTTCTCAACATTCTTTATATTTTTCCTTCTTTTTAATCAACACTCTTACCTGCTTCGCAACATTCTTTATATTTTTCCTTCTTTTTAATCACAACACTTACATCTTTCGCAACATTCTTTATATTTGTCTTTCTTTTTAATTGCAACAATTACCTCCTTCGCAACATTCTTTATATTTATCCTTCCTTTTAATCACAACACTTTCCTCCTTCGCAACATTCTTTATATTTTTCCTTCTTTTTAATCAGAACACTTACCTCCTTCGCAAAATTCTGTATATTTTTCCTTTTTTTAATCACAACACTTACCTCCTTCGCAACATTCTTTATATTATTCCTTCTTTTTAATCACAACTCTACCTCCTTCGCATCATTCTTTATATTTTTCCTTATTTTTAATCACAACACTTACCTCCTTCGCAACGTTCTTTATATTTTTCCTTCTTTTTAATCACAACACTTACCTCCTTCGCAACAATATTTATATTTTTCCTTCTCTTTAATCACAACTGTTACCTCCTTCGTAACATTCTTTATATTTTTCCTTTTTTTAATCACAGCACTTACCTCCTTAGCAACATTCTTTATAATTTTCCTTCTTTTTAATCACAAGACTTACCTCTTACGCAACATTCTTTATATTTTTCCTTCTTTTTAAACACAACACTTACCTCCTTCGCAATATTCTTTATATTTTTCCTTCTTTTTAATCACCACTCTTACCTCCTTCGTAACATTCTTTATATTTTTCCTTCTTTTTAATCACAACACTTACCGCCTTTGCAACATTCTTTATATTTTTCCTTCTTTTTAATCACAACTCTTACCTCCTTCGTAAGTTTCTTTATATTTTTCCTTCTTTTTAATCACAACTCTTACCTCCTTCGCAACATTCTTTATATTTTCCTTCTTTTTAATCACAACTCTTACCTCCTTCGCAACATTCTTTATATTTGTCTTTCTTTTTAATTGCAACAATTACCCTCTTCGCAACATTCTTTATATTTATCCTTCTTTTTAATCACAACACTTTCCTCCTTCGCAACATTCTTTATATTTTTCATTCTTTTTAATCACAACACTTCCCTTCTTCGCAACATTCTGTATATTTTTCCTTTTTTTAATCACAACACTTACCTCCTTCGCAACATTCTTTATATTTTCCCTTCCTTTTAATCACAACACTGACCTCCTTCGCAACATTCTTTATATTTTTCCTTCTTTTTAATCACAACACTTACCTCCTTCGCAACATTTTTTATATTTTTCCTTCTTTTTAAGCACAACTCTTACCTCCTTCGCAACATTCTTTATATTTTCCCTTCCTTTTAATCACAACACTTACCTCCTTCGCAACATTCTTTATATTTTTCCTTCTTTTTAATCACAACACTTACCTCCTTCGCAACATTTTTTATATTTTTCCTTCTTTTTAATCACAATACTTACCCCCTTCGCAACATTCTTTATATTGTTACTTCTTTTTAATCACAACACTTTCTTTATATTTTTCCTTCTTTTTATTCACAATACTTACCTCCTTCGCAACATTCTAAATAATTTTCTTTCTTTTCAATCACAACTCTTACCCCCTTCGCAACATTCTTTATATTTTTCCTTCTTTTTAATCACAACACTTACCTCCTTCGCAACATTCTCTATATTTTTCCTTCTTATTAATCACAACACTTACCTCCTTCGCAACATTCTTTATATTATTCCTTCTTTTTAATCACAACTCTTACCTCCTTCGCAACATTCTTTATATTTTTCCTTCTTTTTAATCACAACACTTACCTCCTTCGCAACAATTTTTATATTTTTCCTTCTTTTTAATCACCACTCTTACCTCCTTCGTAAATTTCCTTATATTTATCCTTCTTTTTAATCACAACACTTACCTCCTTCTTAACATTCTGTATATTTTTCCTTTTTTTAATCACAACACTTACCTCCTTCGCAACATTCTTTATATTTTCCCTTCCTTTTAATCACAACACTGACCTCCTTCGCAACATTCTTTATATTTTTCCTTCTTTTTAATCACAACACTTACCTCCTTCGCAACATTTTTTATATTTTTCCTTCTTTTTAAGCACAACTCTTACCTCCTTCGCAACATTCTTTATATTTTCCCTTCCTTTTAATCACAACGCTTACCTCCTTCGCAACATTTTTTATATTTTTCTTTCTTTTTAATCACAATACTTACCTCCTTCGCAACATTCTTTATATTGTTACTTCTTTTTAATCACAACACTTTCTTTATATTTTTCCTTCTTTTTATTCACAACACTTACCTCCTTCGCAACATTCTAAATAATTTTCTTTCTTTTTAATCACAACTCTTACCCCCTTCGCAACATTCTTTATATTTTCCCTTCTTTTTAATTACAACACTTACCTCCTACGCAACATTCTCTATATTTTTCCTTCTTATTAATCACAACACTTACCTCTTTCGCAACATTCTTTATATTATTCCTTCTTTTTAATCACAACTCTTACCTCTTTCGCAACATTCTTCATATTTTTCCTTATTTTTAATCACAATACTTACCTCCTTCGCAACATTCTTTATATTTTTCCTTCTTTTTAATCACAACACTTACCTCCTTCGCAACAATTTTTATATTTTTCCTTCTTTTTAATCACCACTCTTACCTCCTTCGTAAATTTCTTTATATTTTTCCTTCTTTTTAAACACAACACTTACCTCCTTCGCAACATTCCTTATGTTTGTCCTTCTTTAAATCACAACACTTTCCTCCTTCGCATCATTCTTTATATTTTTCTTTCTTTTTAATCACAACTCTTACCCCCTTCGCAACATTCTTTATATTTTTTCTTCTTTTTAATCACAACACTTACCTCCTTCGCAACATTCTTTATATATTTCCTTCTTTTTATCACCACTCTTACCTCCTTCGCAACTTCTTTATATTTTTCCTTCTTTTTAATCACCACACTTACCTCCTTCGCAACATTCTTTATATTTTTCCTTCTTTTTAAACACAACTCTGACCTCCTTCGCAACATTCTTTATATTTTTCCTTCTTTTTAATCACAACACTTAACTCTTTCGCAATATCTTTATATTTTTCCTTCTTTGTAAACACAACAATTACCTCCTTCGCAATAGTCTTTATATTTTTCCTTCTTTTTAATCACAACACTTACCTCCTTCGTAAATTTCTTTATATTTTTCCTTCTTTTTAATCAGAACACTTACCTCTTTCGCAACATCTTTATATTTTTCCTTTTTTTTAAACACAACACTTACCTCCATCGCAATATTCTTTATATTTTTCCTTCTTTTTAATCACCACTCTTACCTCCTTCGTCAATTTCTTTATATTTTCCCTTCCTTTTAATCACCACTCTTATCTCCTTCGTAAATTTCTTTATATTTTTCCTTCTTTTTAATCACAACACTTACCTACTTCGTAACATTCTTTATATTTTTACTGCTTTTTAATCACAACACTTACCTCCTTCGCAACATTATTTATATTTTTCCTACTTTTTAATCACAACACTTACCTCCTTCTCAACATTCTTTATATTTTTCCTTCTTTTTAATCAACACTCTTACCTGCTTCGCAACATTCTTTATATTTTTCCTTCTTTTTATTCAGAACACTTACCTCCTTCGCAACATTCTAAATAATTTTCTTTCTTTTTAATCACAACTCTTACCCCCTTCGCAACATTCTTTATGTTTTTCCTTCTTTTTAATCACAACACTTACCTCCTTCGCAACATTCTCTATATTTTTCCTTCTTTTTAATCACAACACTTACCTCCTTCGCAACATTCTTTATATTATTCCTTCTTTTTAATCACAACTCTACCTCCTTCGCATCATTCTTTATATTTTTCCTTCTTTTTAATCACAAGACTTACCTCTTACGCAACATTCTTTATATTTTTCCTTCTTTTTAAACACAACACTTACCTCCTTCGCAATATTCTTTATATTTTTCCTTCTTTTTAATCACCACTCTTACCTCCTTCGTAACATTCTTTATATTTTTCCTTCTTTTTAATCACAACACTTACCTCCTTCGCAACATTCTTTATATTTTTTCTTCTTTTTAATCACAACTCTTACCTCCTTCGTAAGTTTCTTTATATTTTTCCTTCTTTTTAATCACAACTCTTACCTCCTTCGCAACATTCTTTATATTTTCCTTCTTTTTAATCACAACTCTTACCTCCTTCGCAACATTCTTTATATTTGTCTTTCTTTTTAATTGCAACAATTACCTTCTTCGCAACATTCTTTATATTTATCCTTCTTTTTAATCACAACACTTTCCTCCTTCGCAACATTCTTTATATTTTTCATTCTTTTTAATCACAACACTTACCTCCTTCGCAACATTCTGTATATTTTTCCTTTTTTTAATCACAACACTTACCTCCTTCGCAACATTCTTTATATTTTCCCTTCCTTTTAATCACAACACTGACCTCCTTCGCAACATTCTTTATATCTTTCCTTCTTTTTAATCACAACACTTACCTCCTTCGCAACATTTTTTATATTTTTCCTTCTTTTTAAGCAGAACTCTTACCTCCTTCGCAACATTCTTTATATTTTCCCTTCCTTTTAATCACAACACTTTCTTTATATTTTTCCTTCTTTTTATTCACAACACTTACCTCCTTCGCAACATTCTAAATAATTTTCTTTCTTTTTAATCACAACTCTTACCCCCTTCGCAACATTCTTTATATTTTTCCTTATTTTTAATCACAATACTTACCTCCTTCGCAACATTCTTTATATTTTTCCTTCTTTTTAATCACAACACTTACCTCCTTCGCAAAATTTTTTCATATTTTTCCTTCTTTTTAATCACAACACTTACCTCCTTCTTAACATTCTTTATATTTTTCCTTCTTTTTAATCACAACACTACCTCCTTCGCAACATTCTTTATACTTTTTCTTCTTTTTAATCACAACTCTTACCTCCTTCGTAACATTCTTTATAATTTTCCTTCTTTTTAATCACAGCACTTACCTCTTTCGCAATATTCTTTATATTTTTCCTTCTTTTTATATCACCACTCTTACCTCCTGCGTAAATTCCTTTATATTTTTCCTTCTTTTTAAACACAACACTTACCTCCTTCACGATATTCTTTATAGTTTACCTTCTTTTTAATCACCACGCTTACCTCCTTCGTAAATTTCTTTATATTTTTCCTTCTTTTTAATCACAACTCTTACCTCCTTAGTAACATTCTTTATATTTTCTCTTCTTTTTAATCACAACTCTTACCTCCTTCGCAACATTCTTTATATTTTTCCTTCTTTTTAATCTCAACACTTACCTCCTTCGCAACATTCTTTATATTTTTCCTTCTTTTTAATCACCACTCTTACCTCCTTCGCAACATTCTTTATATTTTTCCTTCTTTTTAATCCCAACTCTTACCTCCTTCGCAACATTCTTTATATTTTCCTTCTTTTTAATCACAACTCTTACCTCCTTCGCAACATTCTTTATATTTGTCTTTCTTTTTAATTGCAACAATTACCTTCTTCGCAACATTCTTTATATTTATCCTTCTTTTTAATCACAACACTTTCCTCCTTCGCAACATTCTTTATATTTTTCATTCTTTTTAATCGCAAAACTTACCTCATTCGTAACATTCTGTATATTTTTCCTTTTTTTAATCACAACACTTACCTCCTTCGCAACATTCATTATATTTTTCCTTCTTTTTAATCAACACTCTTACCTACTTCGCAACATTCTTTATATTTTTCCTTTTTTTTAATCACAACACTTACCTCCTTTGCAACATACTTTATATTTTTCCTTCTTTTTAACCAACACTCTTACCTCCTTCGCAACATTCTTTATATTTTTCCTTCTTTTTAATCACAACACTTACCTCCTTCGCAACAATTTTTATATTTTTCCTTCTTTTTAATCACCACTCTTACCTCCTTCGTAAATTTCCTTATATTTATCCTTCTTTTTAATCACAACACTTACCTCCTTCGTAACATTCTTTATAGTTTACCTTCTTTTTAATCACCACGCTTACCTCCGTCGTAAATTTCTTTATATTTTTCCTTCTTTTTAATCACAACTCTTACCTCCTTCGTAACATTCTTTATATTTTTCCTTCTTTTTAATCACAACAGTTACCTCCTTCGCAACATTCTTTATAATTTTCCTTCTTTTTAATCAACACTCTTACCTACTTCGCAACATTCTTTATATTTTTCCTTCATTTTAATCACAACACTTACCCCTTTTGCAACATTCTTTATATTTTCTCTTCTTTTTAATCACAACTCTTACCTCCTTCGCAACATTCTTTATATTTTTCCTTCTTTTTAATCTCAACACTTACCTCCTTCGCAACATTCTTTTTATTTTTCTTTCTTTTTATCACAACTTACCTCCTTCGTAACATTCCTTATATTTTTCCTTCTTTTTAATCACAACACTTACCTCCTTCGCAACATTCTTTATATTTTTCCTTCTTTTTAATCACAACACTTACCTCCTTTGCAACATTCTAAACAATTTTCTTTATTATTAATCACAACTCTTACCCCCTTCGCAACATTCTTTATATTTTTCCTTCTTTTTAATCACAACACTTACATCCTTCGCAACATTCTCTATATTTTTCCTTCTTTTTAATCACAACACTTACATCCTTCGCAACATTCTTTATATTTTTCCTTCTTTTTAATCACAACACTTACCTCCTTCGAAACATTTTTTATATTTTTCCTTCTTTTTAATCACAACTCTTACCTACTTCGCAACATTCTTTATATTTTTACTTCTTTTTAATCACAACACTTTCTTTATATTTTTCCTTCTTTTTATTCACAACACTTACCTCCTTCGCAACATTCTAAATAATTTTCTTTCTTTTTAATCACAACTCTTACCCCCTTCGCAACATTCTTTATATTTTTCCTTCTTTTTAATCACAACACTTACCTCCTACGCAACATTCTCTATATTTTTCCTTCTTATTAATCACAACACTTACCTCCTTCGCAACATTCTTTATATTATTCCTTCTTTTTAATCACAACTCTTACCTCCTTCGCAACATTCTTTATATTTTTCCTTCTTTTTAATCACAACACTTACCTCCTTCGCAACAATTTTTATATTTTTCCTTCTTTTTAATCACAACACTTACCTCCTTCGCAACATTTTTTATATTTTTCCTTCTTTTTAAGCACAACTCTTACCTCCTTCGCATCATTCTTTATATTTTCCCTTCCTTTTAATCACAACACTTACCTCCTTCGCAACATTCTTTATATTTTTCCTTCTTTTTAATCACAACACTTATTTCCTTCGCAACATTCTTTATATTTTTCCTTCTTTTTAATCACAATACTTACCTCCTTCGCAACATTCTTTATATTGTTACTTCTTTTTAATCACAACACTTTCTTTATATTTTTCCTTCTTTTTATTCACAACACTTACCTCCTTCGCAACATTCTAAATAATTTTCTTTCTTTTTAATCACAACTCTTACCCCCTTCGCAACATTCTTTATATTTTTCCTTCTTTTTAATCACAACACTTACCTCCTACGCAACATTCTCTATATTTTTCCTTCTTATTAATCACAACACTTACCTCCTTCGCAACATTCTTTATATTATTCCTTCTTTTTAATCACAACTCTTACCTCCTTCGCAACATTCTTTATATTTTTCCTTATTTTTAATCACAATACTTACCTCCTTCGCAACATTCTTTATATTTTTCCTTCTTTTTAATCACAACACTTACCTCCTTCGCAACAATTTTTATATTTTTCCTTCTTTTTAATCACCACTCTTACCTCCTTCGTAAATTTCCTCATATTTATCCTTCTTTTTAATCACAACACTTACCTCCTTCTTAACATTCTTTATATTTTTCCTTCTTTTTAATCACAACACTACCTCCTTCGCAACATTCTTTATACTTTTTCTTCTTTTTAATCACAACACTTACCTCTTTCGCAATATTCTTTATATTTTTACTTCTTTTTATATCACCACTCTTACCTCCTTCGTAAATTTCTTTATATTTTTCCTTCTTTTTAAACACAACACTTACCTCCTTCGCAACATTCTTTATATTTGTCCTTCTTTAAATCACAACACTTTCCTCCTTCGCATCATTCTTTATATTTTTCTTTCTTTTTAATCACAACTCTTACCCCCTTCGCAACATTCTTTATATTTTTCCTTCTTTTTAAACGCAACACTTACCTCCATCGCAACATTCTTTATATTTTTCCTTCTTTTTATCACCACTCTTATCTCCTTCGTAAATTTCTTTATATTTTTCCTTCTTTTTAATCACAACACTTACCTACTTCGTAACATTCTTTATATTTTTCCTGCTTTTTAATCACAACACTTACCTCCTTCGCAACATTATTTATATTTTTCCTACTTTTTAATCACAACACTTACCTCCTTCTCAACATTCTTTATATTTTTCCTTCTTTTTAATCAACACTCTTACCTGCTTCGCAACATTCTTTATATTTTTCCTTCTTTTTAATCACAACACTTACATCTTTCGCAACATTCTTTATATTTTCCCTTCCTTTTAATCACAAAACTTACCTCCTTCGCAACATCCATTATATTTTTCCTTCTTTTTAATCACAACACATACCTCATTCGCAACATTTTTTATATTTTTCCTTCTTTTTAATCTCAACTGTTACCTACTTCGCAACACTCTTTATATTTCTCCTTCTTTTTATTCAGAACACTTACCTCCTTCGCAACATTCTAAATAATTTTCTTTCTTTTTAATCACAACTCTTACCCCCTTCGCAACATTCTTTATGTTTTTCCTTCTTTTTAATCACAACACTTACCTCCTTCGCAACATTCTCTATATTTTTCCTTCTTTTTAATCACAACACTTACCTCCTTCGCAACATTCTTTATATCATTCCTTCTTTTTAATCACAACTCTACCTCCTTCGCAACATTCTTTATATTTTCCTTCTTTTTAATCACAACTCTTACCTCCTTCGCAACATTCTTTATATTTGACTTTCTTTTTAATTGCAGCCATTACCTTCTTCACAACATTCTTTATATTTATCCTTCTTTTTAATCACAACACTATCCTCCTTCGCAACATTCTTTATATTTTTCATTCTTTTTAATCACAACACTTACCTCCTTCGCAACATTCTTTATATTTTTCCTTCTTTTTAATCACAACACTTACCTCCTTCGCAACATTCTTTATATTTTTCCTTCTTTTTAATCACAACACTTACCTCCTTCGCAACATTTTTTATATTTTTCCTTCTTTTTAATCACAATACTTACCTCCTTCACAACATTCTTTATATTGTTACTTCTTTTTAATCACAACACTTTCTTTATATATTTCCTTCTTTTTATTCACAACACTTACCTCCTTCGCAACATTCTAAATAATTTTCTTTCTTTTTAATCACAACTCTTACCCCCTTCGCAACATTCTTTATATTTTTCCTTATTTTTAATCACAATACTTACCTCCTTCGCAACATTCTTTATATTTTTCCTTCTTTTTAATCACAACACTTACCTCCTTCGCAAAATTTTTTAAATTTTTCCTTCTTTTTAATCACAACACTTACCTCCTTCTTAACATTCTTTATATTTTTCCTTCTTTTTAATCACAACACTACCTCCTTCGCAACATTCTTTATACTTTTTCTTCTTTTTAATCACAACTCTTACCTCCTTCGTAACATTCTTTATATTTTTCCTTCTTTTTAATCACAGCACTTACCTCTTTCGCAATATTCTTTATATTTTTCTTTCTTTTTATATCACCACTCTTACCTCCTGCGTAAATTCCTTTATATTTTTCCTTCTTTTTAAACACAACACTTACCTCCTTCACGATATTCTTTATAGTTTACCTTCTTTTTAATCACCACTCTTACCTCCTTCGTAAATTTCTTTATATTTTTCCTTCTTCTTAATCACAACTCTTACCTCCTTAGTAACATTCTTTATATTTTTCCTTATTTTTAATCACAACTCTTACCTCCTTCGCAACATTCTTTATATTTTTCCTTCTTTTTAATCTCAACACTTACCTCCTTCGCAACATTCTTTATATTTTTCCTTCTTTTTAATCACCACTCTTACCTCCTTCGCAACATTCTTTATATTTTTCCTTCTTTTTAATCCCAACTCTTACCTCCTTCGCAACATTCTTTATATTTTCCTTCTTTTTAATCACAACTCTTACCTCCTTCGCAACATTCTTTATATTTGTCTTTCTTTTTAATTGCAACAATTACCTTCTTCGCAACATTCTTTATATTTATCCTTCTTTTTAATCACAACACTTTCCTCCTTCGCAACATTCTTTATATTTTTCATTCTTTTTAATCGCAAAACTTACCTCCTTCGTAACATTCTGTATATTTTTCCTTTTTTTTAATCACAACACTTACCTCCTTCGCAACAATTTTTATATTTTTCCTTCTTTTTAATCACCACTCTTACCTCCTTCGTAAATTTCCTTATATTTATCCTTCTTTTTAATCACAACACTTACCTCCTTCTTA
This sequence comes from Eledone cirrhosa, assembly GCA_964016885.1. Classification (NCBI taxonomy): domain Eukaryota; kingdom Metazoa; phylum Mollusca; class Cephalopoda; order Octopoda; family Eledonidae; genus Eledone; species Eledone cirrhosa. The sequence goes on along the minus strand of OZ024748.1, from coordinate 37,818,957 downwards.
ACATTCTTTATATTTTTCCTTCTTTTTAATCACAACACTACCTCCTTCGCAACATTCTTTATACTTTTTCTTCTTTTTAATCACAACACTTACCTCTTTCGCAATATTCTTTATATTTTTACTTCTTTTTATATCACCACTCTTACCTCCTTCGTAAATTTCTTTATATTTTTCCTTCTTTTTAAACACAACACTTACCTCCTTCGCAACATTCTTTATATTTGTCCTTCTTTAAATCACAACACTTTCCTCCTTCGCATCATTCTTTATATTTTTCTTTCTTTTTAATCACAACTCTTACCCCCTTCGCAACATTCTTTATATTTTTCCTTCTTTTTAAACACAACACTTACCTCCATCGCAACATTCTTTATATTTTTCCTTCTTTTTATCACCACTCTTATCTCCTTCGTAAATTTCTTTATATTTTTCCTTCTTTTTAATCACAACACTTACCTACTTCGTAACATTCTTTATATTTTTCCTGCTTTTTAATCACAACACTTACCTCCTTCGCAAAATTCTTTATATTTTTCATTCTTTTTAATCACAACACTTACCTCCTTCGCAACATTCTGTATATTTTTCCTTTTTTTTAATCACAACACTTACCTCCTTCGCAACATTCTTTATATTTTCCCTTCCTTTTAATCACAAAACTTACCTCCTTCGCAACATCCATTATATTTTTCCTTCTTTTTAATCACAACACATACCTCATTCGCAACATTTTTTGTATTTTTCCTTCTTTTTAATCACAACTGTTACCTACTTCGCAACACTTTATATTTCTCCTTCTTTTTATTCAGAACACTTACCTCCTTCGCAACATTCTAAATAATTTTCTTTCTTTTTAATCACAACTCTTACCCCCTTCGCAACATTCTTTATGTTTTTCCTTCTTTTTAATCACAACACTTACCTCCTTCGCAACATTCTCTATATTTTTCCTTCTTTTTAATCACAACACTTACCTCCTTCGCAACATTCTTTATATTATTCCTTCTTTTTAATCACAACTCTACCTCCTTCGCAACATTCTTTATATTTTCCTTCTTTTTAATCACAACTCTTACCTCCTTCGCAACATTCTTTATATTTGACTTTCTTTTTAATTGCAGCCATTACCTTCTTCGCAACATTCTTTATATTTATCCTTCTTTTTAATCACAACACTATCCTCCTTCGCAACATTCTTTATATTTTTCATTCTTTTTAATCACAACACTTACCTCCTTCGCAACATTCTTTATATTTTTCCTTCTTTTTAATCACAACACTTACCTCCTTCGCAACATTCTTTATATTTTTCCTTCTTTTTAATCACAACACTTACCTCCTTCGCAACATTTTTTATATTTTTCCTTCTTTTTAATCACAATACTTACCTCCTTCACAACATTCTTTATATTGTTACTTCTTTTTAATCACAACACTTTCTTTATATTTTTCCTTCTTTTTATTCACAACACTTACCTCCTTCGCAACATTCTAAATAATTTTCTTTCTTTTTAATCACAACTCTTACCCCCTTCGCAACATTCTTTATATTTTTCCTTATTTTTAATCACAATACTTACCTCCTTCGCAACATTCTTTATATTTTTCCTTCTTTTTAATCACAACACTTACCTCCTTCGCAAAATTTTTTAAATTTTTCCCTCTTTTTAATCACAACACTTACCTCCTTCTTAACATTCTTTATATTTTTCCTTCTTTTTAATCACAACACTACCTCCTTCGCAACATTCTTTATACTTTTTCTTCTTTTTAATCACAACTCTTACCTCCTTCGTAACATTCTTTATATTTTTCCTTCTTTTTAATCACAGCACTTACCTCTTTCGCAATATTCTTTATATTTTTCTTTCTTTTTATATCACCACTCTTACCTCCTGCGTAAATTCCTTTATATTTTTCCTTCTTTTTAAACACAACACTTACCTCCTTCACGATATTCTTTATAGTTTACCTTCTTTTTAATCACCACTCTTACCTCCTTCGTAAATTTCTTTATATTTTTCCTTCTTTTTAATCACAACTCTTACCTCCTTAGTAACATTCTTTATATTTTTCCTTATTTTTAATCACAACTCTTACCTCCTTCGCAACATTCTTTATATTTTTCCTTCTTTTTAATCTCAACACTTACCTCCTTCGCAACATTCTTTATATTTTTCCTTCTTTTTAATCACCACTCTTACCTCCTTCGCAACATTCTTTATATTTTTCCTTCTTTTTAATCCCAACTCTTACCTCCTTCGCAACATTCTTTATATTTTCCTTCTTTTTAATCACAACTCTTACCTCCTTCGCAACATTCTTTATATTTGTCTTTCTTTTTAATTGCAACAATTACCTTCTTCGCAACATTCTTTATATTTATCCTTCTTTTTAATCACAACTCTTTCCTCCTTCGCAACATTCTTTATATTTTTCATTCTTTTTAATCGCAAAACTTACCTCCTTCGTAACATTCTGTATATTTTTCCTTTTTTTTAATCACAACACTTACCTCCTTCGCAACAATTTTTATATTTTTCCTTCTTTTTAATCACCACTCTTACCTCCTTCGTAAATTTCCTTATATTTATCCTTCTTTTTAATCACAACACTTACCTCCTTCGTAACATTCTTTATAGTTTACCTTCTTTTTAATCACCACGCTTACCTCCGTCGTAAATTTCTTTATATTTTTCCCTCTTTTTAATCACAACTCTTACCACCTTCGTAACATTCTTTATATTTTTCCTTCTTTTTAATCACAACAGTTACCTCCTTCGCAACATTCTTTATGATTTTCCTTCTTTTTAATCAACACTCTTACCTACTTCGCAACATTCTTTATATTTTTCCTTCATTTTAATCACAACACTTACCCCTTTTGCAACATTCTTTATATTTTCTCTTCTTTTTAATCACAACTCTTACCTCCTTCGCAACATTCTTTATATTTTTCCTTCTTTTTAATCTCAACACTTACCTCCTTCGCAACATTCTTTTTATTTTTCTTTCTTTTTATCACAACTCTTACCTCCTTCGTAACATTCCTTATATTTTTCCTTCTTTTTAATCACAACACTTACCTCCTTCGCAACATTCTTTATATTTTTCCTTCTTTTTAATCACAACACTTACCTCCTTTGCAACATTCTAAACAATTTTCTTTATTTTTAATCACAACTCTTACCCCCTTCGCAACATTCTTTATATTTTTCCTTCTTTTTAATCACAACACTTACATCCTTCGCAACATTCTCTATATTTTTCCTTCTTTTTATTCACAACACTTACCTCCTTCGCAACATTCTAAATAATTTTCTTTCTTTTTAATCACAACTCTTACCCCCTTCGCAACATTCTTTATATTTTTCCTTCTTTTTAATCACAACACTTACCTCCTACGCAACATTCTCTATATTTTTCCTTCTTATTAATCACAACACTTACCTCCTTCGCAACATTCTTTATATTATTCCTTCTTTTTAATCACAACTCTTACCTCCTTCGCAACATTCTTTATATTTTCCCTTCTTTTTAATCACAACACTTACCTCCTTCGCAACAATTTTTATATTTTTCCTTCTTTTTAATCACAACACTTACCTCCTTCGCAACATTTTTTATATTTTTCCTTCTTTTTAAGCACAACTCTTACCTCCTTCGCATCATTCTTTATATTTTCCCTTCCTTTTAATCACAACACTTACCTCCTTCGCAACATTCGTTATATTTTTCCTTCTTTTTAATCACAACACTTATTTCCTTCGCAACATTTTTTATATTTTTCCTTCTTTTTAATCACAATACTTACCTCCTTCGCAACATTCTTTATATTGTTACTTCTTTTTAATCACAACACTTTCTTTATATTTTTCCTTCTTTTTATTCACAACACTTACCTCCTTCGCAACATTCTAAATAATTTTCTTTCTTTTTAATCACAACTCTTACCCCCTTCGCAACATTCTTTATATTTTTCCTTCTTTTTAATCACAACACTTACCTCCTACGCAACATTCTCTATATTTTTCCTTCTTATTAATCACAACACTTACCTCCTTCGCAACATTCTTTATATTATTCCTTCTTTTTAATCACAACTCTTACCTCCTTCGCAACATTCTTTATATTTTTCCTTATTTTTAATCACAATACTTACCTCCTTCGCAACATTCTTTATATTTTTCCTTCTTTTTAATCACAACACTTACCTCCTTCGCAACAATTTTTATATTTTTCCTTCTTTTTAATCACCACTCTTACCTTCTTCGTAAATTTCCTAATATTTATCCTTCTTTTTAATCACAACACTTACCTCCTTCTTAACATTCTTTTTATTTTTCCTTCTTTTTAATCACAACACTACCTCCTTCGCAACATTCTTTATACTTTTTCTTCTTTTAAATCACAACTCTTACCTCCTTCGTAACATTCTTTATATTTTTCCTTCTTTTTAATCACTGCACTTACCTCTTTCGCAATATTCTTTATATTTTTCCTTCTTTTTATATCACCACTCTTACCTCCTTCGTAAATTCCTTTATATTTTTCCTTCTTTTTAAACACAACACTTACCTCCTTCACGATATTCTTTATAGTTTACCTTCTTTTTAATCACCACTCTTACCTCCTTCGTAAATTTCCTTATATTTATCCTTCTTTTTAATCACAACACTTACCTCCTTCGTAACATTCTTTATAGTTTACCTTCTTTTTAATCACCACGCTTACCTCCGTCGTAAATTTCTTTATATTTTTCCTTCTTTTTAATCACAACTCTTACCTCCTTCGTAACATTCTTTATATTTTTCCTTCTTTTTAATCACAACAGTTACCTCCTTCGCAACATTCTTTATAATTTTCCTTCTTTTTAATCAACACTCTTACCTACTTCGCAACATTCTTTATATTTTTCCTTCATTTTAATCACAACACTTACCCCTTTTGCAACATTCTTTATATTTTCTCTTCTTTTTAATCACAACTCTTACCTCCTTCGCAACATTCTTTATATTTTTCCTTCTTTTTAATCTCAACACTTACCTCCTTCGCAACATTCTTTTTATTTTTCTTTCTTTTTATCACAACTCTTACCTCCTTCGTAACATTCCTTATATTTTTCCTTCTTTTTAATCACAACACTTACCTCCTTCGCAACATTCTTTATATTTTTCCTTCTTTTTAATCACAACACTTACCTCCTTTGCAACATTCTAAACAATTTTCTTTATTTTTAATCACAACTCTTACCCCCTTCGCAACATTCTTTATATTTTTCCTTCTTTTTAATCACAACACTTACATCCTTCGCAACATTCTCTATATTTTTCCTTCTTTTTATTCACAACACTTACCTCCTTCGCAACATTCTAAATAATTTTCTTTCTTTTTAATCACAACTCTTAACCCCTTCGCAACATTCTTTATATTTTTCCTTCTTTTTAATCACAACACTTACCTCCTACGCAACATTCTCTATATTTTTCCTTCTTATTAATCACAACACTTACCTCCTTCGCAACATTCTTTATATTATTCCTTCTTTTTAATCACAACTCTTACCTCCTTCGCAACATTCTTTATATTTTTCCTTCTTTTTAATCACAACACTTACCTCCTTCGCAACAATTTTTATATTTTTCCTTCTTTTTAATCACAACACTTACCTCCTTCGCAACATTTTTTATATTTTTCCTTCTTTTTAAGCACAACTCTTACCTCCTTCGCATCATTCTTTATATTTTCCCTTCCTTTTAATCACAACACTTACCTCCTTCGCAACATTCTTTATATTTTTCCTTCTTTTTAATCACAACACTTATTTCCTTCGCAACATTTTTTATATTTTTCCTTCTTTTTAATCACAATACTTACCTCCTTCGCAACATTCTTTATATTGTTACTTCTTTTTAATCACAACACTTTCTTTATATTTTTCCTTCTTTTTATTCACAACACTTACCTCCTTCGCAACATTCTAAATAATTTTCTTTCTTTTTAATCACAACTCTTACCCCCTTCGCAACATTCTTTATATTTTTCCTTCTTTTTAATCACAACACTTACCTCCTACGCAACATTCTCTATATTTTTCCTTCTTATTAATCACAACACTTACCTCCTTCGCAACATTCTTTATATTATTCCTTCTTTTTAATCACAACTCTTACCTCCTTCGCAACATTCTTTATATTTTTCCTTATTTTTAATCACAATACTTACCTCCTTCGCAACATTCTTTATATTTTTCCTTCTTTTTAATCACAACACTTACCTCCTTCGCAACAATTTTTATATTTTTCCTTCTTTTTAATCACCACTCTTACCTTCTTCGTAAATTTCCTAATATTTATCCTTCTTTTTAATCACAACACTTACCTCCTTCTTAACATTCTTTTTATTTTTCCTTCTTTTTAATCACAACACTACCTCCTTCGCAACATTCTTTATACTTTTTCTTCTTTTAAATCACAACTCTTACCTCCTTCGTAACATTCTTTATATTTTTCCTTCTTTTTAATCACAGCACTTACCTCTTTCGCAATATTCTTTATATTTTTCCTTCTTTTTATATCACCACTCTTACCTCCTTCGTAAATTCCTTTATATTTTTCCTTCTTTTTAAACACAACACTTACCTCCTTCACGATATTCTTTATAGTTTACCTTCTTTTTAATCACCACTCTTACCTCCTTCGTAAATTTCCTTATATTTATCCTTCTTTTTAATCACAACACTTACCTCCTTCGTAACATTCTTTATAGTTTACCTTCTTTTTAATCACCACGCTTACCTCCGTCGTAAATTTCTTTATATTTTTCCTTCTTTTTAATCACAACTCTTACCTCCTTCGTAACATTCTTTATATTTTTCCTTCTTTTTAATCACAACAGTTACCTCCTTCGCAACATTCTTTATAATTTTCCTTCTTTTTAATCAACACTCTTACCTACTTCGCAACATTCTTTATATTTTTCCTTCATTTTAATCACAACACTTACCCCTTTTGCAACATTCTTTATATTTTCTCTTCTTTTTAATCACAACTCTTACCTCCTTCGCAACATTCTTTATATTTTTCCTTCTTTTTAATCTCAACACTTACCTCCTTCGCAACATTCTTTTTATTTTTCTTTCTTTTTATCACAACTCTTACCTCCTTCGTAACATTCCTTATATTTTTCCTTCTTTTTAATCACAACACTTACCTCCTTCGCAACATTCTTTATATTTTTCCTTCTTTTTAATCACAACACTTACCTCCTTTGCAACATTCTAAACAATTTTCTTTATTTTTAATCACAACTCTTACCCCCTTCGCAACATTCTTTATATTTTTCCTTCTTTTTAATCACAACACTTACATCCTTCGCAACATTCTCTAAATTTTTCCTTCTTTTTATTCACAACACTTACCTCCTACGCAACATTCTCTATATTTTTCCTTCTTATTAATCACAACACTTACCTCCTTCGCAACATTCTTTATATTATTCCTTCTTTTTAATCACAACTCTTACCTCCTTCGCAACATTCTTTATATTTTTCCTTCTTTTTAATCACAACACTTACCTCCTTCGCAACAATTTTTATATTTTTCCTTCTTTTTAATCACAACACTTACCTCCTTCGCAACATTTTTTATATTTTTCCTTCTTTTTAAGCACAACTCTTACCTCCTTCGCATCATTCTTTATATTTTCCCTTCCTTTTAATCACAACACTTATTTCCTTCGCAACATTTTTTATATTTTTCCTTCTTTTTAATCACAATACTTACCTCCTTCGCAACATTCTTTATATTGTTACTTCTTTTTAATCACAACACTTTCTTTATATTTTTCCTTCTTTTTATTCACAACACTTACCTCCTTCGCAACGTTCTAAATAATTTTCTTTCTTTTTAATCACAACTCTTACCCCCTTCGCAACATTCTTTATATTTTTCCTTCTTTTTAATCACAACACTTACCTCCTACGCAACATTCTCTATATTTTTCCTTCTTATTAATCACAACACTTACCTCCTTCGCAACATTCTTTATATTATTCCTTCTTTTTAATCACAACTCTTACCTCCTTCGCAACATTCTTTATATTTTTCCTTATTTTTAATCACAATACTTACCTCCTTCGCAACATTCTTTATATTTTTCCTTCTTTTTAATCACAACACTTACCTCCTTCGCAACAATTTTTATATTTTTCCTTCTTTTTAATCACCACTCTTACCTCCTTCGTAAATTTCCTAATATTTATCCTTCTTTTTAATCACAACACTTACCTCCTTCTTAACATTCTTTTTATTTTTCCTTCTTTTTAATCACAACACTACCTCCTTCGCAACATTCTTTATACTTTTTCTTCTTTTTAATCACAACTCTTACCTCCTTCGTAACATTCTTTATATTTTTCCTTCTTTTTAATCACAGCACTTACCTCTTTCGCAATATTCTTTATATTTTTCCTTCTTTTTATATCACCACTCTTACCTCCTTCGTAAATTCCTTTATATTTTTCGTTCTTTTTAAACACAACACTTACCTCCTTCACGATATTCTTTATAGTTTACCTTCTTTTTAATCACCACGCTTACCTCCTTCGTAAATTTCTTTATATTTTTCCTTCTTTTTAATCACAACTCTTACCTCCTTAGTAACATTCTTTATATTTTCTCTTCTTTTTAATCACAACTCTTACCTCCTTCGCAACATTCTTTATATTTTTCCTTCTTTTTAATCTCAACACTTACCTCCTTCGCAACATTCTTTATATTTTTCCTTCTTTTTAATCACCACTCTTACCTCCTTCGCAACATTCTTTATATTTTTCCTTCTTTTTAATCCCAACTCTTACCTCCTTCGCAACATTCTTTATATTTTCCTTCTTTTTAATCACAACTCTTACCTCCTTCGCAACATTCTTTATATTTGTCTTTCTTTTTAATTGCAACAATTACCTTCTTCGCAACATTCTTTATATTTATCCTTCTTTTTAATCACAACACTTTCCTCCTTCGCAACATTCTTTATATTTTTCATTCTTTTTAATCGCAAAACTTACCTCCTTCGTAACATTCTGTATATTTTTCCTTTTTTTTAATCACAACACTTACCTCATTCGCAACATTCTTTATATTTTTCCTTCTTTTTAATCAACACTCTTACCTACTTTGCAACATTCTTTATATTTTTCCTTTTTTTTTATCACAACACTTACCTCCTTCGCAACATTTTTTATATTTTTCCTTCTTTTTAATCAACACTCTTACCTCCTTCGCAACATTCTTTATATTTTTCCTTCTTTTTAATCACAACACTTACCTCCTTCGCAACAATTTTTATATTTTTCCTTCTTTTTAATCACCACTCTTACCTCCTTCGTAAATTTCCTTATATTTATCCTTCTTTTTAATCACAACACTTACCTCCTTCGTAACATTCTTTATAGTTCACCTTCTTTTTAATCACCACGCTTACCTCCTTCGTAAATTTCTTTATATTTTTCCTTCTTTTTAATCACAACTCTTACCTCCTTCGTAACATTCTTTATATTTTTCCTTCTTTTTAATCACAACACTACCTCCTTCGCAACATTCTTTATACTTTTTCTTCTTTTTAATCACAACACTTACCTCTTTCGCAATATTTTTATATTATTCCTTCTTTATATCACCACTCTTACCTCCTTCGTAAATTTCTTTATATTTTTCCTTCTTTTTAAACACAACACTTACCTCCTTCGCAACATTCTTTATATTTGTCCTTCTTTAAAACACAACACTTTCCTCCTTCGCATCATTCTTTATATTTTTCTTTCTTTTTAATCACAACTCTTACCCCCTTCGCAACATTCTTTATATTTTTTCTTCTTTTTAATCACAACACTTACCTCCTTCGCAACATTCTTTATATTTTTCCTTATTTTTAATCACAATACTTACCTCCTTCGCAACATTCTTTATATTTTTCCTTCTTTTTAATCACAACACTTACCTCCTTCGCAACAATTTTTATATTTTTCCTTCTTTTTAATCACCACTCTTACCTGCTTCGTAAATTTCCTAATATTTATCCTTCTTTTTAATCACAACACTTACCTCCTTCTTAACATTCTTTTTATTTTTCCTTCTTTTTAATCACAACACTACCTCCTTCGCAACATTCTTTATACTTTTTCTTCTTTTTAATCACAACTCTTACCTCCTTCGTAACATTCTTTATATTTTTCCTTCTTTTTAATCACAGCACTTACCTCTTTCGCAATATTCTTTATATTTTTCCTTCTTTTTATATCACCACTCTTACCTCCTTCGTAAATTCCTTTATATTTTTCCTTCATTTTAAACACAACACTTACCTCCTTCACGATATTCTTTATAGTTTACCTTCTTTTTAATCACCACGCTTACCTCCTTCGTAAATTTCTTTATATTTTTCCTTCTTTTTAATCACAACTCTTACCTCCTTAGTAACATTCTTTATATTTTCTCTTCTTTTTAATCACAACTCTTACCTCCTTCGCAACATTCTTTATATTTTTCCTTCTTTTTAATCTCAACACTTACCTCCTTCGCAACATTCTTTATATTTTTCCTTCTTTTTAATCACCACTCTTACCTCCTTCGCAACATTCTTTATATTTTTCCTTCTTTTTAATCCCAACTCTTACCTCCTTCGCAACATTCTTTATATTTTCCTTCTTTTTAATCACAACTCTTACCTCCTTCGCAACATTCTTTATATTTGTCTTTCTTTTTAATTGCAACAATTACCTTCTTCGCAACATTCTTTATATTTATCCTTCTTTTTAATCACAACACTTTCCTCCTTCGCAACATTCTTTATATTTTTCATTCTTTTTAATCGCAAAACTTACCTCCTTCGTAACATTCTGTATATTTTTCCTTTTTTTTAATCACAACACTTACCTCATTCGCAACATTCTTTATATTTTTCCTTCTTTTTAATCAACACTCTTACCTACTTTGCAACATTCTTTATATTTTTCCTTTTTTTTTATCACAACACTTACCTCCTTCGCAACATTTTTTATATTTTTCCTTCTTTTTAATCAACACTCTTACCTCCTTCGCAACATTCTTTATATTTTTCCTTCTTTTTAATCACAACACTTACCTCCTTCGCAACAATTTTTATATTTTTCCTTCTTTTTAATCACCACTCTTACCTCCTTCGTAAATTTCCTTATATTTATCCTTCTTTTTAATCACAACACTTACCTCCTTCGTAACATTCTTTATAGTTCACCTTCTTTTTAATCACCACGCTTACCTCCTTCGTAAATTTCTTTATATTTTTCCTTCTTTTTAATCACAACTCTTACCTCCTTCGTAACATTCTTTATATTTTTCCTTCTTTTTAATCACAACACTACCTCCTTCGCAACATTCTTTATACTTTTTCTTCTTTTTAATCACAACACTTACCTCTTTCGCAATATTTTTATATTATTCCTTCTTTATATCACCACTCTTACCTCCTTCGTAAATTTCTTTATATTTTTCCTTCTTTTTAAACACAACACTTACCTCCTTCGCAACATTCTTTATATTTGTCCTTCTTTAAAACACAACACTTTCCTCCTTCGCATCATTCTTTATATTTTTCTTTCTTTTTAATCACAACTCTTACCCCCTTCGCAACATTCTTTATATTTTTTCTTCTTTTTAATCACAACACTTACCTCCTTCGCAACATTCTTTATATTTTTCCTTATTTTTAATCACAATACTTACCTCCTTCGCAACATTCTTTATATTTTTCCTTCTTTTTAATCACAACACTTACCTCCTTCGCAACAATTTTTATATTTTTCCTTCTTTTTAATCACCACTCTTACCTGCTTCGTAAATTTCCTAATATTTATCCTTCTTTTTAATCACAACACTTACCTCCTTCTTAACATTCTTTTTATTTTTCCTTCTTTTTAATCACAACACTACCTCCTTCGCAACATTCTTTATACTTTTTCTTCTTTTTAATCACAACTCTTACCTCCTTCGTAACATTCTTTATATTTTTCCTTCTTTTTAATCACAGCACTTACCTCTTTCGCAATATTCTTTATATTCTTCCTTCTTTTTATATCACCACTCTTACCTCCTTCGTAAATTCCTTTATATTTTTCCTTCTTTTTAAACACAACACTTACCTCCTTCACGATATTCTTTATAGTTTACCTTCTTTTTAATCACCACGCTTACCTCCTTCGTAAATTTCTTTATATTTTTCCTTCTTTTTAATCACAACTCTTACCTCCTTAGTAACATTCTTTATATTTTCTCTTCTTTTTAATCACAACTCTTACCTCCTTCGCAACATTCTTTATATTTTTCCTTCTTTTTAATCTCAACACTTACCTCCTTCGCAACATTCTTTATACTTTTCCTTCTTTTTAATCACCACTCTTACCTCCTTCGCAACATTCTTTATATTTTTCCTTCTTTTTAATCCCAACTCTTACCTCCTTCGCAACATTCTTTATATTTTCCTTCTTTTTAATCACAACTCTTACCTCCTTCGCAACATTCTTTATATTTGTCTTTCTTTTTAATTGCAACAATTACCTTCTTCGCAACATTCTTTATATTTATCCTTCTTTTTAATCACAACACTTTCCTCCTTCGCAACATTCTTTATATTTTTCATTCTTTTTAATCGCAAAACTTACCTCCTTCGTAACATTCTGTATATTTTTCCTTTTTTTTAATCACAACACTTACCTCATTCGCAACATTCTTTATATTTTTCCTTCTTTTTAATCAACACTCTTACCTACTTTGCAACATTCTTTATATTTTTCCTTTTTTTTTATCACAACACTTACCTCCTTCGCAACATTTTTTATATTTTTCCTTCTTTTTAATCAACACTCTTACCTCCTTCGTAAATTTCCTTATATTTATCCTTCTTTTTAATCACAACACTTACCTCCTTCGTAACATTCTTTATAGTTCACCTTCTTTTTAATCACCACGCTTACCTCCTTCGTAACATTCTTTATATTTTTCCTTCTTTTTAATCACAACACTACCTCCTTCGCAACATTCTTTATACTTTTTCTTCTTTTTAATCACAACACTTACCTCTTTCGCAATATTTTTATATTATTCCTTCTTTTTATATCACCACTCTTACCTCCTTCGTAAATTTCTTTATATTTTTCCTTCTTTTTAAACACAACACTTACCTCCTTCGCAACATTCTTTATATTTGTCCTTCTTTAAATCACAACACTTTCCTCCTTCGCATCATTCTTTATATTTTTCTTTCTTTTTATTCACAACTCTTACCCCCTTCGCAACATTCTTTATATTTTTTCTTCTTTTTAATCACAACACTTACCTCCTTCGCAACATTCTTTATATTTTTCCTTCTTTTTATCACCACTCTTACCTCCTTCGCAACTTCTTTATATTTTTCCTTCTTTTTAATCTCCACACTTACCTCCTTCGCAACATTCTTTATATTTTTCCTTCTTTTTAATCACAACACTTAACTCTTTCGCAATATCTTTATATTTTTCCTTCTTTTTAAACACAACACTTACCTCCTTCGTAAATTTCTTTATATTTTTCCTTCTTTTTAATCAGAACACTTACCTCTTTCGCAACATCTTTATATTTTTCCTTTTTTTTAAACACAACACTTACCTCCATGGCAACATTCTTTATATTTTTCCTTCTTTTTATCACTACTCTTATCTCCTTCGTAAATTTCTTTATATTTTTCCTTCTTTTTAATCACAACACTTACCTACTTCGTAACATTCTTTATATTTTTCCTGCTTTTTAATCACAACACTTACCTCCTTCTCAACATTCTTTATATTTTTCCTTCTTTTTAATCAACACTCTTACCTGCTTCGCAACATTCTTTATATTTTTCCTTCTTTTTAATCACAACACTTACATCTTTCGCAACATTCTTTATATTTGTCTTTCTTTTTAATTGCAACAATTACCTCCTTCGCAACATTCTTTATATTTATCCTTCTTTTTAATCACAACACTTTCCTCCTTCGCAACATTCTTTATATTTTTCCTTCTTTTTAATCACAACACTTACCTCCTTCGCAACATTCTGTATATTTTTCCTTTTTTTTAATCACAACACTTACCTTCTTCGCAACATTCTTTATATTTTCCCTTCCTGTTAATCACAACACTTACCTCCTTCGCAACATTTTTTATATTTGTTCCTCTTTTTAATCACAACTCTTACCTCCTTCGCAACATTCTTTATATTTTCCCTTCCTTTTAATCACAAAACTTACCTCCTTCGCAACATCCTTTATATTTTTCCTTCTTTTTAATCACAACACTTACCTCATTCGCAACATTTTTTATATTTTTCCTTCTTTTTAATCACAACTGTTACCTACTTCGCAACATTCTTTATATTTTTCCTTCTTTTTATTCAGAACACTTACCTCCTTCGCAACATTCTAAATAATTTTCTTTCTTTTTAATCACAACTCTTACCCCCTTCGCAACATTCTCTATATTTTTCCTTCTTTTTAATCACAACACTTACCTCCTTCGCAACATTCTTTATATTATTCCTTCTTTTTAATCACAACTCTACCCCCTTCGCATCATTCTTTATATTTTTTCTTCTTTTTAATCACAAGACTTACCTCTTACGCAACATTCTTTATATTTTTCCTTCTTTTTAAACACAACACTTACCTCCTTCGCAATATTCTTTATATTTTTCCTTCTTTTTAATCACCACTCTTACCTCCTTCGTAACATTCTTTATATTTTTCCTTCTTTTTAATCACAACACTTACCTCCTTCGCAACATTCTTTATATTTTTCCTTCTTTTTAATCACAACTCTTACCTCCTTCGTAAGTTTCTTTATATTTTTCCTTCTTTTTAATCACAACTCTTACCTCCTTCGCAACATTCTTTATATTTTCCTTCTTTTTAATCACAACTCTTACCTCCTTCGCAACATTCTTTATATTTGTCTTTCTTTTTAATTGCAACAATTACCTTCTTCGCAACATTCTTTATATTTATCCTTCTTCTTAATCACAACACTATCCTGCTTCGCAACATTCTTTATATTTTTCATTCTTTTTAATCACAACACTTACCTCCTTCGCAACATTCTGTATATTTTTCCTTTTTTTAATCACAACACTTACCTCCTTCGCAACATTCTTTATATTTTCCCTTCCTTTTAATCACAACACTGACCTCCTTCGCAACATTCTTTATATTTTTCCTTCTTTTTAATCACAACACTTACCTCCTTCGCAACATTTTTTTATATTTTTCCTTCTTTTTAAGCACAACTCTTACCTCCTTCGCAACATTCTTTATATTTTCCCTTCCTTTTAATCACAACACTTACCTCCTTCGCAACATTCTTTATATTTTTCCTTCTTTTTAATCACAACACTTACCTCCTTCGCAACATTTTTTATATTTTTCCTTCTTTTTAATCACAATACTTACCTCCTTCGCAACATTCTTTATATTTTTCCTTCTTTTTAATCACAACACTTACCTCCTTCGCAACATTTTTTATATTTTTCCTTCTTTTTAATCACAACACTACCTCCTTCGCAACATTCTTTATACTTTTTCTTCTTTTTAATCACAACACTTACCTCTTTCGCAATATTTTTATATTATTCCTTCTTTTTATATCACCACTCTTACCTCCTTCGTAAATTTCTTTATATTTTTCCTTCTTTTTAAACACAACACTTACCTCCTTCGCAACATTCTTTATATTTGTCCTTCTTTAAATCACAACACTTTCCTCCTTCGCATCATTCTTTATATTTTTCTTTCTTTTTATTCACAACTCTTACCCCCTTCGCAACATTCTTTATATTTTTTCTTCTTTTTAATCACAACACTTACCTCCTTCGCAACATTCTTTATATTTTTCCTTCTTTTTATCACCACTCTTACCTCCTTCGCAACTTCTTTATATTTTTCCTTCTTTTTAATCTCCACACTTACCTCCTTCGCAACATTCTTTATATTTTTCCTTCTTTTTAATCACAACACTTAACTCTTTCGCAATATCTTTATATTTTTCCTTCTTTTTAAACACAACACTTACCTCCTTCGTAAATTTCTTTATATTTTTCCTTCTTTTTAATCAGAACACTTACCTCTTTCGCAACATCTTTATATTTTTCCTTTTTTTTAAACACAACACTTACCTCCATGGCAACATTCTTTATATTTTTCCTTCTTTTTATCACTACTCTTATCTCCTTCGTAAATTTCTTTATATTTTTCCTTCTTTTTAATCACAACACTTACCTACTTCGTAACATTCTTTATATTTTTCCTGCTTTTTAATCACAACACTTACCTCCTTCTCAACATTCTTTATATTTTTCCTTCTTTTTAATCAACACTCTTACCTGCTTCGCAACATTCTTTATATTTTTCCTTCTTTTTAATCACAACACTTACATCTTTCGCAACATTCTTTATATTTGTCTTTCTTTTTAATTGCAACAATTACCTCCTTCGCAACATTCTTTATATTTATCCTTCTTTTTAATCACAACACTTTCCTCCTTCGCAACATTCTTTATATTTTTCCTTCTTTTTAATCACAACACTTACCTCCTTCGCAACATTCTGTATATTTTTCCTTTTTTTTAATCACAACACTTACCTTCTTCGCAACATTCTTTATATTTTCCCTTCCTGTTAATCACAACACTTACCTCCTTCGCAACATTTTTTATATTTGTTCCTCTTTTTAATCACAACTCTTACCTCCTTCGCAACATTCTTTATATTTTCCCTTCCTTTTAATCACAAAACTTACCTCCTTCGCAACATCCTTTATATTTTTCCTTCTTTTTAATCACAACACTTACCTCATTCGCAACATTTTTTATATTTTTCCTTCTTTTTAATCACAACTGTTACCTACTTCGCAACATTCTTTATATTTTTCCTTCTTTTTATTCAGAACACTTACCTCCTTCGCAACATTCTAAATAATTTTCTTTCTTTTTAATCACAACTCTTACCCCCTTCGCAACATTCTCTATATTTTTCCTTCTTTTTAATCACAACACTTACCTCCTTCGCAACATTCTTTATATTATTCCTTCTTTTTAATCACAACTCTACCCCCTTCGCATCATTCTTTATATTTTTTCTTCTTTTTAATCACAAGACTTACCTCTTACGCAACATTCTTTATATTTTTCCTTCTTTTTAAACACAACACTTACCTCCTTCGCAATATTCTTTATATTTTTCCTTCTTTTTAATCACCACTCTTACCTCCTTCGTAACATTCTTTATATTTTTCCTTCTTTTTAATCACAACACTTACCTCCTTCGCAACATTCTTTATATTTTTCCTTCTTTTTAATCACAACTCTTACCTCCTTCGTAAGTTTCTTTATATTTTTCCTTCTTTTTAATCACAACTCTTACCTCCTTCGCAACATTCTTTATATTTTCCTTCTTTTTAATCACAACTCTTACCTCCTTCGCAACATTCTTTATATTTGTCTTTCTTTTTAATTGCAACAATTACCTTCTTCGCAACATTCTTTATATTTATCCTTCTTCTTAATCACAACACTATCCTGCTTCGCAACATTCTTTATATTTTTCATTCTTTTTAATCACAACACTTACCTCCTTCGCAACATTCTGTATATTTTTCCTTTTTTTAATCACAACACTTACCTCCTTCGCAACATTCTTTATATTTTCCCTTCCTTTTAATCACAACACTGACCTCCTTCGCAACATTCTTTATATTTTTCCTTCTTTTTAATCACAACACTTACCTCCTTCGCAACATTTTTTTATATTTTTCCTTCTTTTTAAGCACAACTCTTACCTCCTTCGCAACATTCTTTATATTTTCCCTTCCTTTTAATCACAACACTTACCTCCTTCGCAACATTCTTTATATTTTTCCTTCTTTTTAATCACAACACTTACCTCCTTCGCAACATTTTTTATATTTTTCCTTCTTTTTAATCACAATACTTACCTCCTTCGCAACATTCTTTATATTGTTACTTCTTTTTAATCACAACACTTTCTTTATATTTTTCCTTCTTTTTATTCACAACACTTACCTCCTTCGCAACATTCTAAATAATTTTCTTTCTTTTTAATCACAACTCTTACCCCCTTCTCAACATTCTTTATATTTTTCCTTATTTTTAATCACAATACTTACCTCCTTCGTAACATTCTTTATATTTTTCCTTCTTTTTAATCACAACACTACCTCCTTCGCAACATTCTTTATATTTTTCCTTCTTTTTAATCACAACACTTACCTCCTTCGCAACAATTTTTATATTTTTCCTTCTTTTTAATCACCACTCTTACCTCCTTCGTAAATTTCCTTATATTTATCCTTCTTTTTAATCACAACACTTACCTCCTTCTTAACATTCTTTATATTTTTCCTTCTTTTTAATCACAACACTACCTCCTTCGCAACATTCTTTATACTTTTTCTTCTTTTTAATCACAACTCTTACCTCTTTCGTAACATTCTTTATATTTTTCCTTCTTTTTAATCACAGCACTTACCTCTTTCGCAATATTCTTTATATTTTTCCTTCTTTTTATATCACCACTCTTACCTCCTTCGTAAATTCCTTTATATTTTTCCTTCTTTTTAAACACAACACTTACCTCCTTCACGATATTCTTTATAGTTTACCTTCTTTTTAATCACCACGCTTACCTCCTTCGTAAATTTCTTTATATTTTTCCTTCTTTTTAATCACCACTCTTACCTCCTTCGCAACATTCTTTATATTTGTCTTTCTTTTTAATTGCAACAATTACCTTCTTCGCAACATTCTTTATATTTATCCTTCTTTTTAATCACAACACTTACCTCCTTCGCAACATTTTTATATTTTTCCTTCTTTTTAATCACAACACTTACCTCCTTCGCAACATTTTTTATATTTTTCCTTATTTTTAATCACAATACTTACCTCCTTCGCAACATTCTTTATATTGTTACTTCTTTTTAATCACAACACTTTCTTTATATTTTTCCTTCTTTTTATTCACAACACTTACCTCCTTCGCAACATTCTAAATAATTTTCTTTCTTTTTAATCACAACTCTTACCCCCTTCGCAACATTCTTTATATTTTTCCTTATTTTTAATCACAATACTTACCTCCTTCGTAACATTCTTTATATTTTTCCTTCTTTTTAATCACAACACTACCTCCTTCGCAACATTCTTTATATTTTTCCTTCTTTTTAATCACAACACTTACCTCCTTCGCCACAATTTTTATATTTTTCCTTCTTTTTAATCACCACTCTTACCTCCTTCGTAAATTTCCTTATATTTATCCTTCTTTTTAATCACAACACTTACCTCCTTCTTAACATTCTTTATATTTTTCCTTCTTTTTAATCACAACACTACCTCCTTCGCAACATTCTTTATACTTTTTCTTCTTTTTAATCACAACTCTTACCTCCTTCGTAACATTCTTTATATTTTTCCTTCTTTTTAATCACAGCACTTAACTCTTTCGCAATATTCATTATATTTTTCCTTCTTTTTATATCACCACTCTTACTTCCTTCGTAAATTCCTTTATATTTTTCCTTCTTTTTAAACACAACACTTACCTCCTTCACGATATTCTTTATAGTTTACCTTCTTTTTAATCACCACGCTTACCTCCTTCGTAAATTTCTTTATATTTTTCCTTCTTTTTAATCACCACTCTTACCTCCTTCGCAACATTCTTTATATTTGTCTTTCTTTTTAATTGCAACAATTACCTTCTTCGCAACATTCTTTATATTTATCCTTCTTTTTAATCACAACACTTTCCTCCTTCGCAATATTCTTTATACTTTTCATTCTTTTTAATCGCAAAACTTACCTCCTTCGTAACATTCTGTATATTTTTCCTTTTTTTTAATCACAACACTTACCTCCTTCGCAACATTCTTTATATTTTTCCTTCTTTTTAATCAACACTCTTACCTCCTTCGCAACAATTTTTATATTTTTCCTTCTTTTTAATCACCACTCTTACCTCCTTCGTAAATTTCCTTATATTTATCCTTCTTTTTAATCACAACACTTACCTCCTTCGTAACATTCTTTATAGTTTACCTTCTTTTTAATCACCACGCTTAACTCCTTCGTAAATTTCTTTATATTTTTCCTTCTTTTTAATCACAACTCTTACCTCCTTCGTAACATTATTTATATTTTTCCTTCTTTTTAATCACAACAGTTACCTCCTTCGCAACATTCTTTATAATTTTCCTTCTTTTTAATCAACACTCTTACCTACTTCGCAACATTCTTTATATTTTCTCTTCTTTTTAATCACAACTCTTACCTCTTTCGCAACATTCTTTATATTTTTCCTTCTTTTCAATCTCAACACTTACCTCCTTCGCAACATTCTTTATTTATATTTTTCTTTCTTTTTAATCACAACTCTTACCTCCTTCGTAACATTCTTTATATTTTTCCTTCTTTTTAATCACAACACTTACCTCCTTCGCAACATTCTTTATATTTTTCGTTCTTTTTAATCACAACACTTACCTCCTTTGCAACATTCTAAATAATTTTCTTTCTTTTTAATCACAACTCTTACCCCCTTCGCAACATTCTTTATATTTTTCCTTCTTTTTAATCACAACACTTACCTCCTTCGCAACATTCTCTATATTTTTCCTTCTTTTTAATCACAACACTTACATCCTTCGCAACATTCTTTATATTTTTCCTTCTTTTTAATCACAACACTTACCTCCTTCGCAACATTTTTTATATTTTTCCTTCTTTTTAATCACAACACTTTCTTTATATTTTTCCTTCTTTTTATTCACAACACTTACCTCCTTCGCAACATTCTAAATAATTTTCTTTCTTTTTAATCACAACTCTTACCCCCTTCGCAACATTCTTTATATTTTTCCTTCTTTTTAATCACAACACTTACCTCCTACGCAACATTCTCTATATTTTTCCTTCTTATTAATCACAACACTTACCTCCTTCGCAACATTCTTTATATTATTCCTTCTTTTTAATCACAACTCTTACCTCCTTCGCAACATTCTTTATATTTTTCCTTCTTTTTAATCACAACACTTACCTCCTTCGCAACAATTTTTATATTTTTCCTTCTTTTTAATCACCACTCTTACCTCCTTCGTAAATTTCCTTATATTTATCCTTCCTTTTAATCACAACACTTACCTCCTTCGTAACATTCTTTATATTTTTCCTTCTTTTTAATCACAACACTACCTCCTTCGCAACATTCTTTATACTTTTTCTTCTTTTTAATCACAGCACTTACCTCTTTCGCAATATTCTTTATATTTTTCCTTCTTTTTATATCACCACTCTAACCTCCTTCGTAAATTCCTTTATATATTTCCTTCTTTTTAAACACAACACTTACCTCCTTCACGATATTCTTATAGTTTACCTTCTTTTTAATCACCACGCTTACCTCCTTCGTAAATTTCTTTATATTTTTCCTTCTTTTTAATCACAACTCTTACCTCCTTCGTAACATTCTTTATATTTTTCCTTCTTTTTAATCACAACACTTACCTCCTTCGCAACATTCTTTATATTTTTCCTTCTTTTTAATCAACACTCTTACCTACTTCGCAACATTCTTTATATTTTTCCTTCTTTTTAATCACAACACTTACCTCTTTCGCAACATTCTTTATATTTTCTCTTCTTTTTAATCACAACTCTTACCTACTTCGCAACATTCTTTATATTTTTCCTCCTTTTTAATCTCAACACTTACCTCCTTCGCAACATTCTTTATATTTTTCCTTCTTTTTAATCACCACTCTTACCTCCTTCGTAACATTCTTTATATTTTTCCTTCTTTTTAATCACAACACTTACCTCCTTCGCAACAT
Source organism: Eledone cirrhosa (assembly GCA_964016885.1). Lineage (NCBI taxonomy): Eukaryota > Metazoa > Mollusca > Cephalopoda > Octopoda > Eledonidae > Eledone > Eledone cirrhosa. Next base: position 37,797,004 of record OZ024748.1, on the reverse strand, counting down.
TCTTTATATTTTTCCTTCTTTTTAATCACAACTCTTACCTCCTTCGCAACATTCTTTATATTTATCCTTCTTTTTAATCACACCACTTTCCTCCTTCGCAACATTCTTTATATTTTTCATTCTTTTAAATCGCAACACTTACCTGCTTCGTAACATTCTGTATATTTTTCCTTTTTTTTAATCACAACACTTACCCCCTTCGCAACATTCTTTATATTTTTCCTTCTTTTTAATCAATACTCTTACCTACTTCGCAACATTCTTTATATTTTTCCTTCTTTTTAATCACAACACTTACCTCCTTCGCAACATTCTCTATATTTTTCCTTCATTTTAATCACAACACTTACCTCCTTTGCAACATTCTTTATATTATTCCTTCTTTTTAATCACAACTCTTACCTCCTTCGCAACATTCTTTATGTTTTTCCTTATTTTTAATCACAATACTTACCTCCTTCGCAACATTCTTTATATTTTCCCTTCCTTTTAATCACAACACTGACCTCCTTCGCAACATTCTTTATATTTTTCCTTCTTTTTAATCACAACAGTTACCTCCTTCGTAACATTCTCTATAGTTTACCTTCTTTTTAATCACCACTCTTACCTCCTTCGTAAATTTCCTTATATTTATCCTTCTTTTTAATCACAACACTTACCTCCTTCGTAACATTCTCTATAGTTTACCTTCTTTTTAATCACCACGCTTACGTCCTTCGTAAATTTCTTTATATTTTTCCTTCTTTTTAATCACAACTCTTACCTCCTTCGTAACATTCTTTATATTTTTCCTTCTTTTTAATCACAACAGTTACCTCCTTCGCAACATTCTTTATAATTTTCCTTCTTTTTAATCAACACTCTTACCTACTTCGCAACATTCTTTATACTTTTACTTCTTTTTAATCATAACACTTACCCCTCTCGCAACATTCTTTATATTTTTTTTTCCTTCTTTTTAATCACAACACTTGCCTCCTTCGCAACATTCTTTATATTTTTCCTTCTTTTTAATCACAACACTTACCTCCTTCGCAACAATTTTTATATTTTTCCTTCTTTTTAATCACCACTCTTACCTCCTTCGTAAATTTCCTTATATTTATCCTTCCTTTTAATCACAACACTTACCTCCTTCGTAACATTCTTTATATTTTTCCTTCTTTTTAATCACAACACTACCTCCTTCGCAACATTCTTTATACTTTTTCTTCTTTTTAATCACAGCACTTACCTCTTTCGCAATATTCTTTATATTTTTCCTTCTTTTTATATCACCACTCTAACCTCCTTCGTAAATTCCTTTATATATTTCCTTCTTTTTAAACACAACACTTACCTCCTTCACGATATTCTTATAGTTTACCTTCTTTTTAATCACCACGCTTACCTCCTTCGTAAATTTCTTTATATTTTTCCTTCTTTTTAATCACAACTCTTACCTCCTTCGTAACATTCTTTATATTTTTCCTTCTTTTTAATCACAACACTTACCTCCTTCGCAACATTCTTTATATTTTTCCTTCTTTTTAATCAACACTCTTACCTACTTCGCAACATTCTTTATATTTTTCCTTCTTTTTAATCACAACACTTACCTCTTTCGCAACATTCTTTATATTTTCTCTTCTTTTTAATCACAACTCTTACCTACTTCGCAACATTCTTTATATTTTTCCTTCTTTTTAATCACCACTCTTACCTCCTTCGTAACATTCTTTATATTTTTCCTTCTTTTTAATCACAACACTTACCTCCTTCGCAACATTCTTTATATTTTTCCTTCTTTTTAATCACAACTCTTACCTCCTTCGCAACATTCTTTATATTTATCCTTCTTTTTAATCACACCACTTTCCTCCTTCGCAACATTCTTTATATTTTTCATTCTTTTAAATCGCAACACTTACCTGCTTCGTAACATTCTGTATATTTTTCCTTTTTTTTAATCACAACACTTACCTCCTTCGCAACATTCTTTATATTTTTCCTTCTTTTTAATCAATACTCTTACCTACTTCGCAACATTCTTTATATTTTTCCTTCTTTTTAATCACAACACTTACCTCCTTCGCAACATTCTCTATATTTTTCCTTCATTTTAATCACAACACTTACCTCCTTTGCAACATTCTTTATATTATTCCTTCTTTTTAATCACAACTCTTACCTCCTTCGCAACATTCTTTATGTTTTTCCTTATTTTTAATCACAATACTTACCTCCTTCGCAACATTCTTTATATTTTCCCTTCCTTTTAATCACAACACTGACCTCCTTCGCAACATTCTTTATATTTTTCCTTCTTTTTAATCACAACAGTTACCTCCTTCGTAACATTCTCTATAGTTTACCTTCTTTTTAATCACCACTCTTACCTCCTTCGTAAATTTCCTTATATTTATCCTTCTTTTTAATCACAACACTTACCTCCTTCGTAACATTCTCTATAGTTTACCTTCTTTTTAATCACCACGCTTACGTCCTTCGTAAATTTCTTTATATTTTTCCTTCTTTTTAATCACAACTCTTACCTCCTTCGTAACATTCTTTATATTTTTCCTTCTTTTTAATCACAACAGTTACCTCCTTCGCAACATTCTTTATAATTTTCCTTCTTTTTAATCAACACTCTTACCTACTTCGCAACATTCTTTATACTTTTACTTCTTTTTAATCACAACACTTACCCCTCTCGCAACATTCTTTATATTTTTTTTTCCTTCTTTTTAATCACAACACTTGCCTCCTTCGCAACATTCTCTATATTTTTCCTTCTTTTTAATCACAACACTTACATCCTTCGGAACATTCTTTATATTATTCCTTCTTTTTAATCACAACTCTTACCTCCTTCGCAACATTCTTTATATTTTTCCTTATTTTTAATCACAACACTTACCTCCTTCGCAACATTCTTTATATTTTTTCTTCTTTTTAATCACAACACTTACCTCCTTCGCAACAATTTTTATATTTTTCCTTCTCTTTAATCACCACTGTTACCTCCTTCGTAACATTCTTTATATTTTTCCATCTTTTTAATCACAACAATTACCTCCTTCGCAACATTCTTTATAATTTTCCTTCTTTTTAATCACATCACTTACCTCCTTCGCAACATTCTTTATATTTTTCCTTCTTTTTAATCACAACTCTTACCTCCTTCGTAAGTTTCTTTATGTTTTTCATTCTTTTTAATCACAACTCTTACCTCCTTCGCAACATTCTTTATGTTTTTCCTTATTTTTAATCACAATACTTACCTCCTTCGCAACATTCTTTATATGTTCCCTTCCTTTTAATCACAACACTGACCTCCTTCGCAACATTCTTTATATTTTTCCTTCTTTTTAATCACAACAGTTACCTCCTTCGTAACATTCTCTATAGTTTACCTTCTTTTTAATCACCACTCTTACCTCCTTCGTAAATTTCCTTATATTTATCCTTCTTTTTAATCACAACACTTACCTCCTTCGTAACATTCTCTATAGTTTACCTTCTTTTTAATCACCACGCTTACGTCCTTCGTAAATTTCTTTATATTTTTCCTTCTTTTTAATCACAACTCTTACCTCCTTCGTAACATTCTTTATATTTTTCCTTCTTTTTAATCACAACAGTTACCTCCTTCGCAACATTCTTTATAATTTTCCTTCTTTTTAATCAACACTCTTACCTACTTCGCAACATTCTTTATACTTTTACTTCTTTTTAATCACAACACTTACCCCTCTCGCAACATTCTTTATATTTTTTTTTCCTTCTTTTTAATCACAACACTTGCCTCCTTCGCAACATTCTTTATATTTTTCCTTCTTTTTAATCACAACACTTACCTCCTTCGCAACAATTTTTATATTTTTCCTTCTTTTTAATCACCACTCTTACCTCCTTCGTAAATTTCCTTATATTTATCCTTCCTTTTAATCACAACACTTACCTCCTTCGTAACATTCTTTATATTTTTCCTTCTTTTTAATCACAACACTACCTCCTTCGCAACATTCTTTATACTTTTTCTTCTTTTTAATCACAGCACTTACCTCTTTCGCAATATTCTTTATATTTTTCCTTCTTTTTATATCACCACTCTAACCTCCTTCGTAAATTCCTTTATATATTTCCTTCTTTTTAAACACAACACTTACCTCCTTCACGATATTCTTATAGTTTACCTTCTTTTTAATCACCACGCTTACCTCCTTCGTAAATTTCTTTATATTTTTCCTTCTTTTTAATCACAACTCTTACCTCCTTCGTAACATTCTTTATATTTTTCCTTCTTTTTAATCACAACACTTACCTCCTTCGCAACATTCTTTATATTTTTCCTTCTTTTTAATCAACACTCTTACCTACTTCGCAACATTCTTTATATTTTTCCTTCTTTTTAATCACAACACTTACCTCTTTCGCAACATTCTTTATATTTTCTCTTCTTTTTAATCACAACTCTTACCTACTTCGCAACATTTTTTATATTTTTCCTCCTTTTTAATCTCAACACTTACCTCCTTCGCAACATTCTTTATATTTTTCCTTCTTTTTAATCACCACTCTTACCTCCTTCGTAACATTCTTTATATTTTTCCTTCTTTTTAATCACAACACTTACCTCCTTCGCAACATTCTTTATATTTTTCCTTCTTTTTAATCACAACTCTTACCTCCTTCGCAACATTCTTTATATTTATCCTTCTTTTTAATCACACCACTTTCCTCCTTCGCAACATTCTTTATATTTTTCATTCTTTTAAATCGCAACACTTACCTGCTTCGTAACATTCTGTATATTTTTCCTTTTTTTTAATCACAACACTTACCTCCTTCGCAACATTCTTTATATTTTTCCTTCTTTTTAATCAATACTCTTACCTACTTCGCAACATTCTTTATATTTTTCCTTCTTTTTAATCACAACACTTACCTCCTTCGCAACATTCTCTATATTTTTCCTTCATTTTAATCACAACACTTACCTCCTTTGCAACATTCTTTATATTATTCCTTCTTTTTAATCACAACTCTTACCTCCTTCGCAACATTCTTTATGTTTTTCCTTATTTTTAATCACAATACTTACCTCCTTCGCAACATTCTTTATATTTTCCCTTCCTTTTAATCACAACACTGACCTCCTTCGCAACATTCTTTATATTTTTCCTTCTTTTTAATCACAACAGTTACCTCCTTCGTAACATTCTCTATAGTTTACCTTCTTTTTAATCACCACTCTTACCTCCTTCGTAAATTTCCTTATATTTATCCTTCTTTTTAATCACAACACTTACCTCCTTCGTAACATTCTCTATAGTTTACCTTCTTTTTAATCACCACGCTTACGTCCTTCGTAAATTTCTTTATATTTTTCCTTCTTTTTAATCACAACTCTTACCTCCTTCGTAACATTCTTTATATTTTTCCTTCATTTTAATCACAACAGTTACCTCCTTCGCAACATTCTTTATAATTTTCCTTCTTTTTAATCAACACTCTTACCTACTTCGCAACATTCTTTATACTTTTACTTCTTTTTAATCACAACACTTACCCCTCTCGCAACATTCTTTATATTTTTTTTCCTTCTTTTTAATCACAACACTTGCCTCCTTCGCAACATTCTCTATATTTTTCCTTCTTTTTAATCACAACACTTACATCCTTCGGAACATTCTTTATATTATTCCTTCTTTTTAATCACAACTCTTACCTCCTTCGCAACATTCTTTATATTTTTCCTTATTTTTAATCACAACACTTACCTCCTTCGCAACATTCTTTATATTTTTTCTTCTTTTTAATCACAACACTTACCTCCTTCGCAACAATTTTTATATTTTTCCTTCTCTTTAATCACCACTGTTACCTCCTTCGTAACATTCTTTATATTTTTCCATCTTTTTAATCACAACAATTACCTCCTTCGCAACATTCTTTATAATTTTCCTTCTTTTTAATCACATCACTTACCTCCTTCGCAACATTCTTTATATTTTTCCTTCTTTTTAATCACAACTCTTACCTCCTTCGTAAGTTTCTTTATGTTTTTCATTCTTTTTAATCACAACTCTTACCTCCTTCGCAACATTCTTTATATTTTCCTTCTTTTTAATCACAACTCTTACCTCCTTCGCAACATTCTTTATATTTGTCTTTCTTTTTAATTGCAACAATTACCTTATTCGCAACATTTTTTATATTTATCCTTCTTTCTAATCACAACACTTTCCTCCTTCGCAACATTCTTTATATTTTTCATTCTTTTTAATCACAACACTTACCTCCTTCGCAACATTCTGTATATTTTTCCTTTTTTTAATCACAACACTTACCTCCTTCGCAACATTCTTTATATTTTCCCTTCCTTTTAATCACAACACTGACCTCCTTCGCAACATTTTTTATATTTTTCCTTCTTTATAAGCACAACTCTTACCTCCTTCGCAACATAGTTTATATTTTCCCTTCCTTTTAATCACAACACTTACCTCCTTCGCAACGTTCTTTATAATTTTCCTTCTTTTTAATCACAACACTTACCTCCTTCGCAACATTTTTTATATTTTTCCTTCTTTTTAAGCGCAACTCTTACCTCCTTCGCAACATTCTTTATATTTTCCCTTCCTTTTAATCACAACACTTACCTCCTTCGCAACGTTATTTATACTTTTCCTTCTTTTTAATCACAACACTACCTCCTGCGCAACATTCTTTATACTTTTTCTTCTTTTTAATCACAACTCTTACCTCCTTCGTAACATTCTTTATATTTTTCCTTCTTTTTAATCAACACTCTTACCGACTTCGCAACATTCTTTATATTTTTCCTTCTTTTTAATCACAACACTTACCTCTTTCGCAACATTCTTTATATTTTCTCTTCTTTTTAATCACAACTCTTACCTCCTTCGCAACATTCTTTATATTTTTCCTTCTTTTTAATCACAACACTTACCTCCTTCTGAACATTCTTTATATTTTTCCTTCTTTTTAATCACCACTCTTACCTCCTTCGCAACATTCTAAATAATTTTCTTTCTTTTTAATCACAACTCTTACCCCCTTCGCAACATTCCTTATATTTTTCCTTCTTTTTAATCACAACACTTACCTCCTTCGCAACATTCTCTATATTTTTCCTTCCTTTTAATCACAACACTTACCTCCTTCGCAACATTCTTTATATTATGCCTTCTTTTTAATCACAACTCTTACCTCCTTCGCAACATTCTTTATATTTTTCCTTATTTTTAATCACAACACTTACCTCCTTCGCAACATTCTTTATATTTTTCTTCTTTTTAATCACAACACTTACCTCTTTCGAAACAATTTTTATATTTTTCCTTCTTTTTAATCACAACACTACCTCCTTCGCAACATTCTTTATACTTTTTCTTCTTTTTAATCACAACTCTTACCTCCTTCGTAACATTCTTTATATTTCTCCTTCTTTTTAATCACAACACTTACCTCTTTCGCAATATTCTTTATATTTTTCGTTCTTTTTATATCACCACTGTTACCTCCTTCGTAAATTTCTTTATATTTTTCCTTCTTTTTAAACACAACACATACCTCCTTCACAATATTCTTTATAGTTTACATTCTATTTAATCACCACGCCTACCTCCTTCGTAAATTTCTTTATATTTTTCCATCTTTTTAATCACAACTCTTACTCCTTCGTAACATTCTTTATATTTTTCCTTCTTTTTAATCACAACACTTACCTCCTTCGCAACATTCTTTATATTTTTCCTTCTTTTTAATCAACACTCTTACCGACTTTGCAACATTCTCTATATTTTTCCTTCTTTTTAATCACAACAATTACCTCTTTCGCAACATTCTTTATATTTTCTCTTCTTTTTAATCACAACTCTTACCTCCTTCGCAACATTCTCTATATTTTTCCTTGTTTTTAATCACAACTCTTACCTCCTTCGCAACATTCTTTATATTTTTCCTTGTTTTTAATCAGCACTCTTCCCTCCTTCGCAACATTCTTTATATTTTTCCTTCTTTCTAATCACAACTGTTACCTCCTTCGCAACATTCTTTATATTTTTCATTCATTTTAATCACAACATTTACCTCCTTTGCAACATTCTTCATATTTGTCTTTCTTTTTAATCACAATACTTACCTCCTTCGTAACATTCTTTATATTTTTCCTTCTTTTTAATCACAACACTTACCTCCTTCGCAACATTCTTTAAATGTTTCCTTCTTTTTAAACACAACTCTTACCTCCTTTGTAGGATTCTTTATATTTTTCCTTCTTTTTATTCACAACACTTCCCTCCTTCGCAACATTCTTTCTATTTGTCTTTCTTTTTAATTGCAACAATTACCTCCTTCGCAACATTCTTTATATTTTTCCTTCCTTTTAATCACAACACTTACCTCCTTCGCAATATTCTTTATATTTGTCCTTCTTTTTAATCACAACACTTTCCTCCTTCGCAACATTCTTTATATTTTTCTTTTTTTTTAATCACCACTCTTTCCTCCTTCGCAACATTCTTTATATTTTTTTTTCTTTTTAAGCACCACCCTTACCTCCTTGGCAACTTTCTTTATATTTTCCCTTCCTTTTAATCACAACACTTACCTCCTTCGCAGCATTCTTTATGTTTTTCCTTCTTTTTAATCACAACACTTACCTCCTTCACAACATTCTTTATATTTTCCCTTCCTTTTAATCACAACACTTACCTCTTTCGCAACATTCTTTATATTTTCTCTTCTTTTTAATCACAACTCTTACCTCCTTCGCAACATTCTTTAAATTTTTCCTTATTTTTAATCACAACACTGCCTCCTTCGCAACATTCTTTATATTTTTCCTTCTTTTTAATCAACACTCTTACCTACTTCGCAACATTCTTTATATTTTTCTTTCTTTTTAATCACAACACTTACCTCTTTCGCAATATTCTATATATTTTTCCTTCTTTTTATATGACCAATCTTACCTCCTTCGTAAATTTCTTTATATTTTTCCTTTTTTTAAACACAACACTTACCCCCTTCGCAACATTCTTTATATTTTTCCTTCTTTTTAATCAACACTCTTACATACTTCGCCACATTCTTTATATTTTTCCTCATTTTTAATCACAACACTTACCTCTTTCGCAACATTCTTTATATTTTCCCTTCTTTTTAATCACAACTCTTACCTCCTTCGCAACATTCTTTATATTTTTCCTTCTTTTTAATCTCAACACTTACCTCCTTCGCAACATTCTTTATATTTTTCCTTCTTTTTAATCACAACTCTTACCTCTTTCACAACATTCTTTCTATTTTTCCTTCTTTTTAATCAACACTCTTACCTCCTTCGCAACATTCTTTATATTTTTCCTTCTTTTTAATCACAACACTTACCTCTTTCGCAATATTCTTTATAGTTTTCCTTCTTTTTAATCACTACTCTTATCTCCTTCGTAAATTTCTTTATATTTTTTCTTCTTTTTAATCACAACACTTACCTCCTTCGTAACATTCTTTATATTTTCCTTCTTTTTAATCACAACACTTACCTCCTTCGCAACATTCTTTATATTTTTCCTTCTTTTTAATCACAACGCTTTCCTCCTTCGTAACATTCTTTATATTTTTCCTTCTTTTTAATCACAACACTTACCTCCTTCGCAACATTCTTTATATTTTTCCTTGTTTTTAATCAACACTCTTACCTCCTTCGCAACATTCTTTATATTTTTCCTCATTTTTAATCACAAAACTTACCTCTTTCGCAACATTCTTTATATTTTCCCTTCTTTTTAATCACAACTCTTACCTCCTTCGCAACATTTTTTATATTTTTCCTTGTTTTTAATCACAACTCTTACCTCCTTCGCAACATTCTTTATATTTTTCCTTGTTTTTAATCAGCACTCTTCCCTCCTTCGCAACATTCTTTATATTTTTCCTTCTTTCTAATCACAACTGTTACCTCCTTCGCAACATTCTTTATATTTTTCATTCATTTTAATCACAACATTTACCTCCTTTGCAACATTCTTCATATTTGTCTTTCTTTTTAATCACAATACTTACCTCCTTCGTAACATTCTTTATATTTTTCCTTCTTTTTAATCACAACACTTACCTCCTTCGCAACATTCTTTAAATGTTTCCTTCTTTTTAAACACAACTCTTACCTCCTTTGTAGGATTCTTTATATTTTTCCTTCTTTTTATTCACAACACTTCCCTCCTTCGCAACATTCTTTCTATTTGTCTTTCTTTTTAATTGCAACAATTACCTCCTTCGCAACATTCTTTATATTTTTCCTTCCTTTTAATCACAACACTTACCTCCTTCGCAATATTCTTTATATTTGTCCTTCTTTTTAATCACAACACTTTCCTCCTTCGCAACATTCTTTATATTTTTCTTTTTTTTTAATCACCACTCTTTCCTCCTTCGCAACATTCTTTATATTTTTTTTTCTTTTTAAGCACCACCCTTACCTCCTTGGCAACTTTCTTTATATTTTCCCTTCCTTTTAATCACAACACTTACCTCCTTCGCAGCATTCTTTATGTTTTTCCTTCTTTTTAATCACAACACTTACCTCCTTCACAACATTCTTTATATTTTCCCTTCCTTTTAATCACAACACTTACCTCTTTCGCAACATTCTTTATATTTTCTCTTCTTTTTAATCACAACTCTTACCTCCTTCGCAACATTCTTTAAATTTTTCCTTATTTTTAATCACAACACTGCCTCCTTCGCAACATTCTTTATATTTTTCCTTCTTTTTAATCAACACTCTTACCTACTTCGCAACATTCTTTATATTTTTCTTTCTTTTTAATCACAACACTTACCTCTTTCGCAATATTCTATATATTTTTCCTTCTTTTTATATGACCAATCTTACCTCCTTCGTAAATTTCTTTATATTTTTCCTTTTTTTAAACACAACACTTACCCCCTTCGCAACATTCTTTATATTTTTCCTTCTTTTTAATCAACACTCTTACATACTTCGCCACATTCTTTATATTTTTCCTCATTTTTAATCACAACACTTACCTCTTTCGCAACATTCTTTATATTTTCCCTTCTTTTTAATCACAACTCTTACCTCCTTCGCAACATTCTTTATATTTTTCCTTCTTTTTAATCTCAACACTTACCTCCTTCGCAACATTCTTTATATTTTTCCTTCTTTTTAATCACAACTCTTACCTCTTTCACAACATTCTTTCTATTTTTCCTTCTTTTTAATCAACACTCTTACCTCCTTCGCAACATTCTTTATATTTTTCCTTCTTTTTAATCACAACACTTACCTCTTTCGCAATATTCTTTATAGTTTTCCTTCTTTTTAATCACTACTCTTATATCCTTCGTAAATTTCTTTATATTTTTTCTTCTTTTTAATCACAACACTTACCTCCTTCGTAACATTCTTTATATTTTCCTTCTTTTTAATCACAACACTTACCTCCTTCGCAACATTCTTTATATTTTTCCTTCTTTTTAATCACAACGCTTTCCTCCTTCGTAACATTCTTTATATTTTTCCTTCTTTTTAATCACAACACTTACCTCCTTCGCAACATTCTTTATATTTTTCCTTCTTTTTAATCAACACTCTTACCTCCTTCGCAACATTCTTTATATTTTTCCTCATTTTTAATCACAAAACTTACCTCTTTCGCAACATTCTTTATATTTTCCCTTCTTTTTAATCACAACTCTTACCTCCTTCGCAACATTTTTTATATTTTTCCTTGTTTTTAATCACAACTCTTACCTCCTTCGCAACATTCTTTATATTTTTCCTTGTTTTTAATCAGCACTCTTCCCTCCTTCGCAACATTCTTTATATTTTTCCTTCTTTCTAATCACAACTGTTACCTCCTTCGCAACATTCTTTATATTTTTCATTCATTTTAATCACAACATTTACCTCCTTTGCAACATTCTTCATATTTGTCTTTCTTTTTAATCACAATACTTACCTCCTTCGTAACATTCTTTATATTTTTCCTTCTTTTTAATCACAACACTTACCTCCTTCGCAACATTCTTTAAATTTTTCCTTATTTTTAATCACAACACTGCCTCCTTCGCAACATTCTTTATATTTTTCCTTCTTTTTAATCAACACTCTTACCTACTTCGCAACATTCTTTATATTTTTCTTTCTTTTTAATCACAACACTTACCTCTTTCGCAATATTCTATATATTTTTCCTTCTTTTTATATGACCACTCTTACCTCCTTCGTAAATTTCTTTATATTTTTCCTTTTTTTAAACACAACACTTACCCCCTTCGCAACATTCTTTATATTTTTCCTTCTTTTTAATCAACACTCTTACATACTTCGCCACATTCTTTATATTTTTCCTCATTTTTAATCACAACACTTACCTCTTTCGCAACATTCTTTATATTTTCCCTTCTTTTTAATCACAACTCTTACCTCCTTCGCAACATTCTTTATATTTTTCCTTCTTTTTAATCTCAACACTTACCTCCTTCGCAACATTCTTTATATTTTTCCTTCTTTTTAATCACAACTCTTACCTCTTTCACAACATTCTTTCTATTTTTCCTTCTTTTTAATCAACACTCTTACCTCCTTCGCAACATTCTTTATATTTTTCCTTCTTTTTAATCACAACACTTACCTCTTTCGCAATATTCTTTATAGTTTTCCTTCTTTTTAATCACTACTCTTATATCCTTCGTAAATTTCTTTATATTTTTTCTTCTTTTTAATCACAACACTTACCTCCTTCGTAACATTCTTTATATTTTCCTTCTTTTTAATCACAACACTTACCTCCTTCGCAACATTCTTTATATTTTTCCTTCTTTTTAATCACAACGCTTTCCTCCTTCGTAACATTCTTTATATTTTTCCTTCTTTTTAATCACAACACTTACCTCCTTCGCAACATTCTTTATATTTTTCCTTCTTTTTAATCACAATACTTACCTCCTTCGTAACATTCTTTATATTTTTCCTTCTTTTTAATCACAACACTTACCTCCTTCGCAACATTCTTTAAATTTTTCCTTATTTTTAATCACAACACTGCCTCCTTCGCAACATTCTTTATATTTTTCCTTCTTTTTAATCAACACTCTTACCTACTTCGCAACATTCTTTATATTTTTCTTTCTTTTTAATCACAACACTTACCTCTTTCGCAATATTCTATATATTTTTCCTTCTTTTTATATGACCACTCTTACCTCCTTCGTAAATTTCTTTATATTTTTCCTTTTTTTAAACACAACACTTACCCCCTTCGCAACATTCTTTATATTTTTCCTTCTTTTTAATCAACACTCTTACATACTTCGCCACATTCTTTATATTTTTCCTCATTTTTAATCACAACACTTACCTCTTTCGCAACATTCTTTATATTTTCCCTTCTTTTTAATCACAACTCTTACCTCCTTCGCAACATTCTTTATATTTTTCCTTCTTTTTAATCTCAACACTTACCTCCTTCGCAACATTCTTTATATTTTTCGTTCTTTTTAATCACAACTCTTACCTCTTTCACAACATTCTTTCTATTTTTCCTTCTTTTTAATCAACACTCTTACCTCCTTCGCAACATTCTTTATATTTTTCCTTCTTTTTAATCACAACACTTACCTCTTTCGCAATATTCTTTATAGTTTTCCTTCTTTTTAATCACTACTCTTATATCCTTCGTAAATTTCTTTATATTTTTTCTTCTTTTTAATCACAACACTTACCTCCTTCGTAACATTCTTTATATTTTCCTTCTTTTTAATCACAACACTTACCTCCTTCGCAACATTCTTTATATTTTTCCTTCTTTTTAATCACAACGCTTTCCTCCTTCGTAACATTCTTTATATTTTTCCTTCTTTTTAATCACAACACTTACCTCCTTCGCAACATTGTTTATATTTTTCCTTCTTTTTAATCAACACTCTTACCTCCTTCGCAACATTCTTTATATTTTTCCTCATTTTTAATCACAAAACTTACCTCTTTCGCAACATTCTTTATATTTTCCCTTCTTTTTAATCACAACTCTTACCTCCTTCGCAACATTTTTTATATTTTTCCTTGTTTTTAATCACAACTCTTACCTCCTTCGCAACATTCTTTATATTTTTCATTCATTTTAATCACAACATTTACCTCCTTTGCAACATTCTTCATATTTGTCTTTCTTTTTAATCACAATACTTACCTCCTTCGTAACATTCTTTATATTTTTCCTTCTTTTTAATCACAACACTTACCTCCTTCGCAACATTCTTTAAATGTTTCCTTCTTTTTAAACACAACTCTTACCTCCTTTGTAGGATTCTTTATATTTTTCCTTCTTTTTATTCACAACACTTCCCTCCTTCGCAACATTCTTTCTATTTGTCTTTCTTTTTAATTGCAACAATTACCTCCTTCGCAACATTCTTTATATTTTTCCTTCCTTTTAATCACAACACTTACCTCCTTCGCAATATTCTTTATATTTGTCCTTCTTTTTAATCACAACACTTTCCTCCTTCGCAACATTCTTTATATTTTTCTTTTTTTTTAATCACCACTCTTTCCTCCTTCGCAACATTCTTTATATTTTTTTTTCTTTTTAAGCACCACCCTTACCTCCTTGGCAACTTTCTTTATATTTTCCCTTCCTTTTAATCACAACACTTACCTCCTTCGCAGCATTCTTTATGTTTTTCCTTTTTTTTAATCACAACACTTACCTCCTTCGCAACATTCTTTATATTTTCCCTTCCTTTTAATCACAACACTTACCTCTTTCGCAACATTCTTTATATTTTCTCTTCTTTTTAATCACAACTCTTACCTCCTTCGCAACATTCTTTAAATTTTTCCTTATTTTTAATCACAACACTGCCTCCTTCGCAACATTCTTTATATTTTTCCTTCTTTTTAATCAACACTCTTACCTCCTTCGCAACATTCTATATATTTTTCCTTCTTTTTATATGACCACTCTTACCTCCTTCGTAAATTTCTTTATATTTTTCCTTTTTTTAAACACAACACTTACCCCCTTCGCAACATTCTTTATATTTTTCCTTCTTTTTAATCACAACACTTACCTCTTTCGCAATATTCTTTATAGTTTTCCTTCTTTTTAATCACTACTCTTATATCCTTCGTAAATTTCTTTATATTTTTTCTTCTTTTTAATCACAACACTTACCTCCTTCGTAACATTCTTTATATTTTCCTTCTTTTTAATCACAACACTTACCTCCTTCGCAACATTCTTTATATTTTTCCTTCTTTTTAATAACAACGCTTTCCTCCTTCGTAACATTCTTTATATTTTTCCTTCTTTTTAATCACAACACTTACCTCCTTCGCAACATTCTTGATATTTTTCCTTCTTTTTAATCAACACTCTTACCTCCTTCGCAACATTCTCTATATTTTTCCTTGTTTTTAATCACAAGTCTTCCCTCCTTCGCAACATTCTTTATATTTTTCCTTCTTTTAATCACAACTGTTACCTCCTTCGCAACATTCTTTATATTTTTCATTCATTTTAATCACAACTCTTACCTCCTTTGCAACATTCTTCATATTTGTATTTCTTTTTAATCACAACACTTACCTCCTTCGTAACAATCTTTATATTTTTCCTTCTTTTTAATCACAACACTTACCTCCTTCGCAACATTCTTTAAATGTTTCCTTCTTTTTAAACACAACTCTTACCTCCTTTGTAGGATTCTTTATATTTTTCCTTCTTTTTATTCACAACACTTCCCTCCTTCGCAACATTCTTTCTATTTGTCTTTCTTTTTAATTGCAACAATTACCTCCTTCGCAACATTCTTTATATTTTCCCTTCCTTTTAATCACAACACTTACCTCCTTCGCAGCATTCTTTATATTTTTCCTTCTTTTTAATCACAACACTTACCTCCTTCACAACATTCTGTATATTTTTCCTTTTTTTTAATCACAACACTTACCTCCTTCGCAACATTCTTTATATTTTCCCTTCCTTTTAATCACAACACTTACCTCCTTCGAAACATTCTGTATATTTTTCCTTTTTTTTAATCACAACTCTTACCTCCTTCGCAACATTCTTGATATTTTTCCTTATTTTTAATCACAACTCTTACATCCTTCGCAACATTCTTTATATTGTTCCTTCTTTTTAATCACAACACTTACCTCTTTCGCAACATTCTTTCTATTTTCTCTTCTTTTTAATCACAACTCTTACCTCCTTCGCAACATTCTTTAAATTTTTCGTTATTTTTAATCACAACACTTACCTCCTTCGCAACATTATTAATATTTTTCCTTCTTTTTAATCACAACACTTACCTCATTCAAAACATTTTTTAAATTTTTCCTTCTTTTTAATCACAACTCTTACCTACTTCGCAACATTCTTTATATTTTTCCTTCTTTTTAATCACAACACTTACCTCCTTCGCAACATGCTTTATATTTTTCCTTCTTTTTAATCAACACTCTTACCTCCTTCGCAACATTCTTTATATTTTTCTTTCTTTTTAATCACAACACTTACCTCTTTCGCAATATTCTTTATATTTTTCCTTCTTTTTATATGACCACTCTTAACTCCTTCGTAAATTTCTTTATATTTTTCCTTTTTTTAAACACAACACTTACCTCCTTCGCAATATTCTTTATAATTTACCTTCTTTTTAATCACCACGCTTACCTCCTTCGTAAATTTCTTTATATTTTTCGTTCTTTTTAATCACAACACTAACCTCCTTCGCAACATTCTTTATATTTTCCTTCTTTTTAATCACAACACTTACCTCCTTCGCAACATTCTTTATATTTTTCCTTCTTTTTAATAACAACGCTTTCCTCCTTCGTAACATTCTTTATATTTTTCCTTCTTTTTAATCACAACACTTACCTCCTTCGCAACATTCTTTATATTTTTCCTTCTTTTTAATCAACACTCTTACCTCCTTCGCAACATTCTCTATATTTTTCCTTGTTTTTAATCACAAGTCTTCCCTCCTTCGCAACATTCTTTATATTTTTCCTTCTTTTTAATCACAACTGTTACCTCCTTCGCAACATTCTTTATATTTTTCATTCATTTTAATCACAACTCTTACCTCCTTTGCAACATTCTTCATATTTGTATTTCTTTTTAATCACAACACTTACCTCCTTCGTAACAATCTTTATATTTTTCCTTCTTTTTAATCACAACACTTACCTCCTTCGCAACATTCTTTAAATGTTTCCTTCTTTTTAAACACAACTCTTACCTCCTTTGTAGGATTCTTTATATTTTCCTTCTTTTTATTCACAACACTTCCCTCCTTCGCAACATTCTTTCTATTTGTCTTTCTTTTTAATTGCAACAATTACCTCCTTCGCAACATTCTTTATATTTTCCCTTCCTTTTAATCACAACACTTACCTCCTTCGCAGCATTCTTTATATTTTTCCTTCTTTTTAATCACAACACTTACCTCCTTCACAACATTCTGTATATTTTTCCTTTTTTTTAATCACAACACTTACCTCCTTCGCAACATTCTTTATATTTTCCCTTCCTTTTAATCACAACACTTACCTCCTTCGAAACATTCTGTATATTTTTCATTTTTTTTAATCACAACTCTTACCTCCTTCGCAACATTCTTGATATTTTTCCTTATTTGTAATCACAACTCTTACATCCTTCGCAACATTCTTTATATTTTTCCTTCTTTTTAATCACAACTCTTAACTCCTTCGCAACATTCTTTATTTTTTCCCTTCCTTTTAATCACAACACTTACCTCCTTTGCAACATTATTTATATTTTTCCTTCTTTTTAATCACAACACTTACCTCATTCAAAACATTTTTTAAATTTTTCCTTCTTTTTAATCACAACACTTACCTACTTCGTAACATTCTTTATATTTTTCCTTCTTTTTAATCACAACACTTACCTCCTTCGAAACATTCTTTATATTTTTCCTTCTTTTTAATCACAACTCGTACCTCCTTCTTAACATTCTTTATATTTTTCCTTCGTTTTAATCACAACACTTACCTCCTTCGCAATATTCTTTATATTTTTCCTTCTTTTTAATCACCACTCTTACCTCCTTCGTAAATTCCCTTATATTTATCCTTCTTTTTAATCACAACACTTACCTCCTTCGTAACATTCTTTATATTTTTCCTTCTTTTTAATCACAACACTACCTCCTTCGCAACATTCTTTATATTTTTCCTTCTTTTTAATCACAACTGTTACCTCCTTCGCAACATTCTTTATATTTTTCCTTCATTTTAATCACAACACTTACCTCCTTTGCAACATTCTTCATATTTGTCTTTCTTTTTAATCACAACACTTACCTCCTTCGCAACATTCTTTATATTTTCCCTTCCTTTTAATCACAACACTTACCCCCTTCGAAACATTCTGTATATTTTTCATTTCTTTTAATCACAACTCTTACCTCCTTCGCAACATTCTTGATATTTTTCCTTATTTTTAATCACAACTCTTACATCCTTCGCAACATTCTTTATATTGTTCCTTCTTTTTAATCACAACTCTTAACTCCTTCGCAACATTCTTTATATTTTCCCTTCCTTTTAATCACAACACTTACCTCCTTTGCAACATTATTTATATTTTTCCTTCTTTTTAATCACAACACTTACCTCCTTCGAAACATTCTTTATATTTTTCCTTCTTTTTAATCACAACTCGTACCTCCTTCTTAACATTCTTTATATTTTTCCTTCTTTTTAATCACAACACTTACCTCCTTCGCAACATTCTTTATATTTCTCCTTCTTTTTAATCAACACTCTTACCTCCTTCGCAACATTCTTTATATTTTTCCTTCTTTTTAAACACAACACTTACCTCCTTCGCAATATTCTTTATATTGTTCCTTCTTTTTAATCACCACTCTTACCTCCTTCGTAAATTCCCTTATATTTATCCTTCTTTTTAATCACAACACTTACCTCCTTCGTAACATTCTTTATATTTGTCCTTCTTTTTAATCACAACACTACCTCCTTCGCAACATTCTTTATATTTTTCCTTCTTTTTAATCACAACTGTTACCTCCTTCGCAACATTCTTTATATTTTTCCTTCATTTTAATCACAACACTTACCTCCTTTGCAACAATCTTCATATTTGTCTTTCTTTTTAATCACAACACTTACCTCCTTCGTAACATTCTTTATATTTTTTCCTTCTTTTTAATCACAACACTTACCTCCTTCGCAACATTCTTTAAATGTTTCCTTCTTTTTAAACACAACTCTTACCTCCTTTGTAGGATTCTTTATATTTTTCCTTCTTTTTAATCACAACACTTCCCTCCTTCGCAACATTCTTTCTATTAGTTTTTCTTTTTAATTGCAACAATTACCTCCTTCGCAACATTCTTTATATTTTTCCTTCCTTTTAATCACAACACTTACCTCCTTCGCAATATTCTTTATATTTGTCCTTCTTTTTAATCACAACACTTTCCTCCTTCGCAACATTCTTTATATTTTTCTTTTTTTTTAATCACCACGCTTTCCTCCTTCGCAACATTCTTTATATTTTTCTTTCCTTTTAATCACAACAGTTACCTCCTTCGCAGCATTCTTTATATTTTTCCTTCTTTTTAATCACAACACTTACCTCCTTCACAACATTCTGTATATTTTTCCTTTTTTTTAATCACAACACTTACCTCCTTCGCAACATTCTTTATATTTTCCCTTCCTTTTAATCACAACACTTACCTCCTTCGAAACATTCTGTATATTTTTCATTTTTTTTAATCACAACTCTTACCTCCTTCGCAACATTCTTGATATTTTTCCTTATTTTCAATCACAACTCTTACATCCTTCGCAACATTCTTTATATTTTCCCTACATTTTAATCACAACTCTTACCTCCTTCGTAACATTCTTTATATTTTTCCTTCTTTTTAATCAACACTCTTACCTCCTTCGCAACATTCTTTATATTTTTCCTTCTTTTTAAACACAACACTTACCTCCTTCGCAATATTCTTTATATTTTTCCTTCTTTTTAATCACCACTCTTACCTCCTTCGTAAATTTCCTTATATTTATCCTTCTTTTTAATCACAACACTTACCTCCTTCGTAACATTCTTTATATTTTTCCTTCTTTTTAATCACAACACTACCTCCTTCGCAACATTCTTTATATTTTTCCTTCTTTGTAATCACAACTCGTACCTCCTTCGTTACATTCTTTATATTTTTCCTTCTTTTTAATCACAACACTTACCTCCTTCGCAACATTCTTTATATTATTCCTTCGTTTTAATCACAACTCTTACCTCCTTCACAACATTCTTTCTATTTTTCTTTCTTTTTAATCACTACACTTACCTCTTTCGCAATATTCTTTATATTTTTCCTTCTTTTTATATGACCACTCTTACCTCCTTCATAAATTTCTTTATATTTTTCCTTTTTTTAAACACAACACTTACCCCCTTCGCAACATTCTTTATATTTTTCCTTCTTTTTAATCAAAACTCTTACCTACTTCGCAACATTCTTTATATTTTTCCCCATTTCTAATCACAACAATTACCTCTTTCGCAACAATCTTTATATTTTCCCTTCTTTTTAATCACAACTCTTACCTCCTTCGCAACATTCTTTATATTTTTCCTTCTTTTTAATCTCAACACTTACCTCCTTCGCAACATTCTTTATATTTTCCCTTCCTTTTAATCACAACACTTACCTCCTTCGAAACATTCTGTATATTTTTCATTTTTTTTAATCACAACTCTTACCTCCTTCGCAACATTCTTGATATTTTTCCTTATTTTTAATTACAACTCTTACATCCTTCGCAACATTCTTTATATTTTTCCTTCTTTTTAATCACAACTCTTACCTCCTTCGCAACATTCTTTATATTTTCCCTTCCTTTTAATCACAACACTTACCTCCTTCGCAACATTATTTATATTTTTCCTTCTTTTTAATCACAACACTTACCTCATTCAAAACATTTTTTTAATTTTTCCTTCTTTTTAATCACAACTCTTACCTACTTCGTAACATTCTTTATATTTTTCCTTCTTTTTAATCACAACACTTACCTCCTTCGAAACATTCTTTATATTTTTCCTTCTTTTTAATCACAACTCGTACCTCCTTCGTAACATTCTTTAAATTTTTCCTTCTTTTTAATCACAACACTTACCTCCTTCGCAACATTCTTTATATTTTTCCTTCTTTTTAATCAACACTCTTACCTCCTTCGGCACATTCTTTATATTTTTACTTCTTTTTAAACACAACACTTACCTCCTTCGCAATATTCTTTATATTTTTCCTTCTTTTTAATCACCACTCTTACCTCCTTCGTAAATTCCCTTATATTTATCCTTCTTTTTAATCACAACACTTACCTCCTTCGAAACATTCTGTATATTTTTCCTTTTTTTTAATCACACCTCTTACCTCCTTCGCAACATTCTTGATATTTTTCCTTATTTTTAATCACAACTCTTACATCCTTCGCAATATTCTTTATATTTTTCCTTCTTTTTAATCACAACACTTACCTCTTTCGCAACATTCTTTATATATTCTCTTCTTTTTAATCACAACTCTTACCTCCTTCGCAACATTCTTTAAATTTTTCCTTATTTTTAATCACAACACTTAACTCCTTCGCAACATTATTAATATTTTTCCTTCTTTTTAATCACAACACTTACCTCATTCAAAACATTTTTTAAATTTTTCCTTCTTTTTAATCACAACTCTTACCTACTTCGCAACATTCTTTATATTTTTCCTTCTTTTTAATCACAACACTTACCTCCTTCGCAACATGCTTTATATTTTTCCTTCTTTTTAATCACAACTCGTACCTCTTTCGTAACAATTTTTATATTTTTCCTTCTTTTTAATCACAACACTTACCTCCTTCGCAACATTCTTTATATTTTTCCTTCTTTTTAATCAACACTCTTACCTCCTTCGCAACATTATTTATATTTTTCTTTCTTTTTAATCACAACACTTACCTCTTTCGCAATATTCTTTATATTTTTCCTTCTTTTTATATGACCACTCTTTCCTCCTTCGCAACATTCTTTATATTTTTCTTTCCTTTTAATCACAACACTTACCTCCTTCGCAGCATTCTTTATATTTTTCCTTCTTTTTAATCACAACACTTACCTCCTTCACAACATTCTGTATATTTTTCCTTTTTTTTAATCACAACACTTACCTCCTTCGAAAGATTCTGTATATTTTTCATTTTTTTTAATCACAACTCTTACCTCCTTCGCAACATTCTTGATATTTTTCCTTATTTTTAATCACAACTCTTACATCCTTCGCAACATTCTTTATATTTTTCCTTCTTTTTAATCACAACTCTTAACTCCTTCGCAACATTCTTTATATTTTCCCTTCCTTTTAATCACAACACTTTCCTCCTTTGCAACATTATTTATATTTTTTCCTTCTTTTTAATCACAACACTTACCTCATTCAAAACATTTTTTAAATTTTTCCTTCTTTTTAATCACAACTCTTACCTACTTCGTAACATTCTTTATATTTTTCCTTCTTTTTAATCACAACACTTACCTCCTTCGAAACATTCTTTATATTTTTCCTTCTTTTTAATCACAACTCGTACCTCCTTCTTAACATTCTTTATATTTTTCCTTCTTTTTAATCACAACACTTACCTCCTTCGCAACATTCTTTATATTTTTCCTTCTTTTTAATCAACACTCTTACCTCCTTCGCAACATTCTTTATATTTTTCCTTCTTTTTAAACACAACACTTACCTCCTTCGCAATATTCTTTATATTTTTCCTACTTTTTAATCACCACTCTTACCTCCTTCGTAAATTCCCTTATATTTATCCTTCTTTTTAATCACAACACTTACCTCCTTCGTAACATTCTTTATATTTTTCCTTCTTTTTAATCACAACACTACCTCCTTCGCAACATTCTTTATATTTTTCCTTCTTTTTAATCACAACTGTTACCTCCTTCGCAACATTCTTTATATTTTTCCTTCATTTTAATCACAACACTTACCTCCTTTGCAACATTCTTCATATTTGTCTTTCTTTTTAATCACAACACTTACCTCCTTCGCAACATTCTTTATATTTTCCCTTCCTTTTAATCACAACACTTACCTCCTTCGAAACATTCTGTATATTTTTCATTTCTTTTAATCACAACTCTTACCTCCTTCGCAACATTCTTGATATTTTTCCTTATTTTTAATCACAACTCTTAACTCCTTCGCAACATTCTTTATATTTTCCCTTCCTTTTAATCACAACACTTACCTCCTTTGCAACATTATTTATATTTTTCCTTCTTTTTAATCACAACACTTACCTCATTCAAAACATTTTTTAAATATTCCCTTCTTTTTAATCACAACTCTTACCTACTTCGTAACATTCTTTATATTTTTCCTTCTTTTTAATCACAACACTTACCTCCTTCGAAACATTCTTTATATTTTTCCTTCTTTTTAATCACAACTCGTACCTCCTTCTTAACATTCTTTATATTTTTGCTTCTTTTTAATCACAATACTTACCTCCTTCGCAACATTCTTTATATTTTTCCTTCTTTTTAATCAACACTCTTACCTCCTTCGCAACATTCTTTATATTTTTCCTTCTTTTTAAACACAACACTTACCTCCTTCGCAATATTCTTTATATTTTTCCTTCTTTTTAATCACCACTCTTACCTCCTTCGTAAATTCCCTTATATTTATCCTTCTTTTTAATCACAACACTTACCTCCTTCGTAACATTCTTTATATTTTTCCTTCTTTTTACTCACAACACTACCTCCTTCGCAACATTCTTTATATTTTTCCTTCTTTTTATTCACAACTGTTACCTCCTTCGCAACATTCTTTATATTTTAGCTTCATTTTAATCACAACACTTACCTCCTTTGCAACATTCTTCATATTTGTCTTTCTTTTTAATCACAACACTTACCTCCTTCGTAACATTCTTTATATTTTTTACTTCTTTTTAATCACAACACTTACCTCCTTCGCAACATTCTTTAAATGTTTCCTTCTTTTTAAACACAACTCTTACCTCCTTTGTAGGATTCTTTATATTTTTCCTTCTTTTTAATCACAACACTAACCTCCTTCGCAACATTCTTTATATTTTACCTTCTTTTTAATCACCACTCTTTCCTCCTTCGCAACATTCTTTATATTTTTCTTTCCTTTTAATCACAACACTTACCTCCTTCGCAGCATTCTTTATATTTTTCCTTCTTTTTAATCACAACTCTTACCTCCTTCGCAACATTCTTTATATTTTTCCTTCATTTTAATCACAACACTTACCTCCTTCGAAACATTCTGTATATTTTTCATTTCTTTTAATCACAACACTTACCTCCTTCGCAACATTCTTTATATTTTTCCTTCTTTTTAATCACAACTCTTAACACCTTCGCAACATTCTTTATATTTTTCCTTCTTTTTAATCAACACTCTTACCTCCTTCACAACATTCTTTATATTTTTCCTTCTTTTTAAACACAACACTTATCTCCTTCGCAATATTCTTTATATTTTTCCTTCTTTTTAATCACCACTCTTACCTCCTTCGTAAATTCCCTTATATTTATCCTTCTTTTTAATCACAACACTTACCTCCTTCGTAACATCCTTTATATTTTTCCTTCTTTTTAATCACAACACTACCTCCTTCGCAACATTCTTTATATTTTTCCTTCTGTTTAATCACAACTGTTACCTCCTTCGCAACATTCTTTATATTTTTCCTTCATTTTAATCACAACACTTACCTCCTTTGCAACATTCTTCATATTTGTCTTTCTTTTTAATCACAACACTTACCTCCTTCGTAACATTCTTTATATTTTTTCCTTCTTTTTAATCACAACTCTTACCTCCTTTGTAGGATTCTTTATATTTTTCCTTCTTTTTAATCACAACACTTCCCTCCTTCGCAACATTCTTTCTATTTGTCTTTCTTTTTAATTGCAACAATTACCTCCTTCGCAACATTCTTTATATTTTTCCTTCCTTTTAATCACAACACTTACCTCCTTCGCAATATTCTTTATATTTGTCCTTCTTTTTAATCACAACACTTTCCTCCTTCGCAACATTCTTTATATTTTTCTTTTTTTTAAATCACCACTCTTTCCTCCTTCGCAACATTCTTTATATTTTTCTTTCCTTTTAATCACAACACTTACCTCCTTCACAGCATTCTTTATATTTTTCCTTCTTTTTAATCACAACACTTACCTCCTTCACAACATTCTTTATATTTTTCCTTTTTTTTAATCACAACACTTACCTCCTTCGCAACATTCTTTATATTTTCCCTTCCTTTTAATCACAACACTTACCTCCTTCGAAACATTCTGTATATTTTTCATTTTTTTTAATCACAACTCTTACCTCCTTCGCAACATTCTTGATATTTTTCCTTATTTTTAATCACAACTCTTACATCCTTCGCAACATTCTTTATATTTTCCCTACATTTTAATCACAACACTTACCTCCTTCGCAACATTCTTTATATTTTCCCTTCCTTTTAATCACAACACTTACCTCCTTCGAAACATTCTGTATATTTTTAATTTTTTTTAATCACAACTCTTACCTCCTTCGCAACATCCTTTATATTTTTCCTTCTTTTTAATCACAACACTTACCTCATTCAAAACATTTTTTAAATTTTGCCTTCTTTTAATCACAACTCTTACCTACTTCGTAACATTCTTTATATTTTTCCTTCTTTTTAATAACAACCCTTACCTCCTTCGAAACATTCTTTATATTTATCCTTCTTTTTAATTACAACTCGTACCTCCTTCGTAACATTCTTTATATTTTTCCTTCTTTTTAATCACAACACTTACCTCCTTCGCAACATTCTTTATATTTTTCCTTCTTTTTAATCAACACTCTTACCTCCTTCGCAACATTCTTTATATTTTTCCTTCTTTTTAAACACAACACTTACCTCCTTCGCAATATTCTTTATATTTTTCCTTCTTTTTAATCACCACTCTTACCTCCTTCGTAAATTCCCTTATATTTATCCTTCTTTTTAATCACAACACTTACCTCCTTCGTAACATTCTTTATATTTTTCCTTCTTTTTAATCACAACACTACCTCCTTCGCAACATTCTTTATATTTTTCCTTCTTTTTAATCACAACACTACCTCCTTCGCAACATTCTTTATATTTTTCCTTCTTTTTAATCAACACTCTTACCTAATTCGCAACATTCTTTATATTTTTCCCCATTTCTAATCACAACACTTACCTCTTTCGCAACATTCTTTATATTTTCCCTTCTTTTTAATCACAACTCTTACCTCCTTCGCAACATTCTTTATATTTTCCCTTCCTTTTAATCACAACACTTACCTCCTTCGAAACATTCTGTATATTTTTCATTTTTTTTAATCACAACTCTTACCTCCTTCGCAACATTATTGATATTTTTCCTTCTTTTTAATCACAACTCTTACATCCTTCGCAACATTCTTTATATTTTCCCTTCCTTTTAATCACAACACTTACCTCCTTCGCAACATTATTTATATTTTTCCTTCTTTTTAATCACAACACTTACCTCATTCAAAACATTTTTTATATTTTTCCTTCTTTTTAATCACAACTCTTACCTACTTCGTAACATTCTTTATATTTTTCCTTCTTTTTAATCACAACACTTACCTCCTTCGAAACATTCTTTATATTTTTCCTTCTTTTTAATCACAACTCGTACCTCCTTCGTAACATTCTTTATATTTTTCCTTCTTTTTAATCACAACACTTACCTCCTTCGTAACATTCTTTATATTTTTCCTTCTTTTTAATCACAACACTTACCTCCTTCGAAACATTCTTTATATTTTTCCTTCTTTTTAATCACAACTCGTACCTCCTTCGTAACATTCTTTATATTTTTCCTTCTTTTTAATCACAACACTTACCTCCTTCGCAGCATTCTTTATATTTTTCCTTCTTTTTAATCACAACTCTTACCTCCTTCACAACATTCTTTATATTTTTCCTTCATTTTAATCACAACACTTACCTACTTTGCAACATTCTTCATATTTGTCTTTCTTTTTAATCACAACACTTACCTCCTTCGCAACATTCTTTATATTTTCCCTTCCTTTTAATCACAACACTTACCTCCTTCGAAACATTCTGTATATTTTTCATTTCTTTTAATCACAACTCTTACCTCCTTCGCAACATTCTTTATATTTTTCCTTCTTTTTAATCACAACTCTTAACTCCTTCGCAACATTCTTTATATTTTTCCTTCTTTTTAATCAACACTCTTACCTCCTTCGCAACATTCTTTATATTTTTCCTTCTTTTTAAACACAACACTTATCTCCTTCGCAATATTCTTTATATTTTTCCTTCTTTTTAATCACCACTCTTACCTCCTTCGTAAATTCCCTTATATTTATCCTTCTTTTTAATCACAACACTTACCTCCTTCGTAACATCCTTTATATTTTTCCTTCTTTTTAATCACAACACTACCTCCTTCGCAACATTCTTTATATTTTTCCTTCTTTTTAATCACAACTGTTACCTCCTTCGCAACATTCTTTATATTTTTCCTTCATATTAATCACAACACTTACCTCCTTTGCAACATTCTTCATATTTGTCTTTCTTTTTAATCACAACACTTACCTCCTTCGTAACATTCTTTATATTTTTTCCTTCTTTTTAATCACAACTCTTACCTCCTTTGTAGGATTCTTTATATTTTTCCTTCTTTTTAATCACAACACTTCCCTCCTTCGCAACATTCTTTCTATTTGTCTTTCTTTTTAATTGCAACAATTACCTCCTTCGCAACATTCTTTATATTTTTCCTTCCTTTTAATCACAACACTTACCTCCTTCGCAATATTCTTTATATTTGTCCTTCTTTTTAATCACAACACTTTCCTCCTTCGCAACATTCTTTATATTTTTCTTTTTTTTAATCGCCACTCTTTCCTCCTTCGCAACATTCTTTATATTTTTCTTTCCTTTTAATCACAACACTTACCTCCTTCGCAGCATTCTTTATATTTTTCCTTCTTTTTAATCACAACACTTACCTCCTTCGCAACATTCTTTATATTTTTCCTTCATTTTAATCACAACACTTACCTCCTTCGCAACATTCTTTATATTTTCCCTTCCTTTTAATCACAACACTTACCTCCTTCGAAACATTCTTTATATTTTTCCTTCTTTTTAATCACAACTCGTACCTCCTTCGTAACATTCTTTATATTTTTCCTTCTTTTTAATCACAACACTTACCTCCTTCGCAGCATTCTTTATATTTTTCCTTCTTTTTAATCACAACTCTTACCTCCTTCACAACATTCTTTATATTTTTCCTTCATTTTAATCACAACACTTACCTACTTTGCAACATTCTTCATATTTGTCTTTCTTTTTAATCACAACACTTACCTCCTTCGCAACATTCTTTATATTTTCCCTTCCTTTTAATCACAACACTTACCTCCTTCGAAACATTCTGTATATTTTTCATTTCTTTTAATCACAACACTACCTCCTTCGCAACATTCTTTATATTTTTCCTTCTTTTTAATCACAACTGTTACCTCCTTCGCAACATTCTTTATATTTTTCCTTCATTTTAATCACAACACTTACCTCCTTTGCAACATTCTTCATATTTGTCTTTCTTTTTAATCACAACACTTACCTCCTTCGTAACATTCTTTATATTTTTTCCTTCTTTTTAATCACAACTCTTACCTCCTTTGTAGGATTCTTTATATTTTTCCTTCTTTTTAATCACAACACTTCCCTCCTTCGCAACATTCTTTCTATTTGTCTTTCTTTTTAATTGCAACAATTACCTCCTTCGCAACATTCTTTATATTTTTCCTTCCTTTTAATCACAACACTTACCTCCTTCGCAATATTCTTTATATTTGTCCTTCTTTTTAATCACAACACTTTCCTCCTTCGCAACATTCTTTATATTTTTCTTTTTTTTTAATCACCACTCTTTCCTCCTTCGCAACATTCTTTATATTTTTCTTTCCTTTTAATCACAACACTTACCTCCTTCGCAGCATTCTTTATATTTTTCCTTCTTTTTAATCACAACACTTACCTCCTTCACAACATTCTTTATATTTTCCTTTTTTTTAATCACAACACTTACCTCCTTCGCAACATTCTTTATATTTTCCCTTCCTTTTAATCACAACACTTACCTCCTTCGAAACATTCTGTATATCTTTCATTTTTTTTAATCACAACTCTTACCTCCTTCGCAACATTCTTGATATTTTTCCTTATTTTTAATCACAACTCTTACATCCTTCGCAACATTCTTTATATTTTCCCTACATTTTAATCACAACACTTACCTCCTTCGCAACATTCTTTATATTTTCCCTTCCTTTTAATCACAACACTTACCTCCTTCGAAACATTCTGTATATTTTTCATTTTTTTTAATCACAACTCTTACCTCCTTCGCAACATTCTTGATATTTTTCCTTATTTTTAATCACAACTCTTACATCCTTCGCAACATCCTTTATATTTTTCCTTCTTTTTAAACACAACACTTATCTCCTTCGCAATATTCTTTATATTTTTCCTTCTTTTTAATCACCACTCTTACCTCCTTCGTAAATTCCCTTATATTTATCCTTCTTTTTAATCACAACACTTACCTCCTTCGTAACATCCTTTATATTTTTCCTTCTTTTTAATCACAACACTACCTCCTTCGCAACATTCTTTATATTTTTCCTTCTTTTTAATCACAACTGTTACCTCCTTCGCAACATTCTTTATATTTTTCCTTCATTTTAATCACAACACTTACCTCCTTTGCAACATTCTTCATATTTGTCTTTCTTTTTAATCACAACACTTACCTCCTTCGTAACATTCTTTATATTTTTTCCTTCTTTTTAATCACAACTCTTACCTCCTTTGTAGGATTCTTTATATTTTTCCTTCTTTTTAATCACAACACTTCCCTCCTTCGCAACATTCTTTCTATTTGTC
Organism: Eledone cirrhosa; assembly: GCA_964016885.1. Classification (NCBI taxonomy): domain Eukaryota; kingdom Metazoa; phylum Mollusca; class Cephalopoda; order Octopoda; family Eledonidae; genus Eledone; species Eledone cirrhosa. The sequence goes on along the minus strand of OZ024748.1, from coordinate 37,766,841 downwards.
TTTCTTTTTAATTGCAACAATTACCTCCTTCGCAACATTCTTTATATTTTTCCTTCCTTTTAATCACAACACTTACCTCCTTCGCAATATTCTTTATATTTGTCCTTCTTTTTAATCACAACACTTTCCTCCTTCGCAACATTCTTTATATTTTTCTTTTTTTTTAATCACCACTCTTTCCTCCTTCGCAACATTCTTTATATTTTTCTTTCCTTTTAATCACAACACTTACCTCCTTCGCAGCATTCTTTATATTTTTCCTTCTTTTTAATCACAACACTTACCTCCTTCACAACATTCTTTATATTTTTCCTTTTTTTTAATCACAACACTTACCTCCTTCGCAACATTCTTTATATTTTCCCTTCCTTTTAATCACAACACTTACCTCCTTCGAAACATTCTGTATATCTTTCATTTTTTTTAATCACAACTCTTACCTCCTTCGCAACATTCTTGATATTTTTCCTTATTTTTAATCACAACTCTTACATCCTTCGCAACATTCTTTATATTTTCCCTACATTTTAATCACAACACTTACCTCCTTCGCAACATTCTTTATATTTTCCCTTCCTTTTAATCACAACACTTACCTCCTTCGAAACATTCTGTATATTTTTCATTTTTTTTAATCACAACTCTTACCTCCTTCGCAACATTCTTGATATTTTTCCTTATTTTTAATCACAACTCTTACATCCTTCGCAACATCCTTTATATTTTTCCTTCTTTTTAATCACAACACTTACCTCATTCAAAACATTTTTTAAATTTTGCCTTCTTTTAATCACAACTCTTACCTACTTCGTAACATTCTTTATATTTTTCCTTCTTTTTAATAACAACCCTTACCTCCTTCGAAACATTCTTTATATTTATCCTTCTTTTTAATTACAACTCGTACCTCCTTCGTAACATTCTTTATATTGTTCCTTCTTTTTAATCACAACACTTACCTCCTTCGCAACATTCTTTATATTTTTCCTTCTTTTTAATCAACACTCTTACCTCCTTCGCAACATTCTTTATATTTTTCCTTCTTTTTAAACACAACACTTACCTCCTTCGCAATATTCTTTATATTTTTCCTTCTTTTTAATCACCACTCTTACCTCCTTCGTAAATTCCCTTATATTTATCCTTCTTTTTAATCACAACACTTACCTCCTTCGTAACATTCTTTATATTTTTCCTTCTTTTTAATCACAACACTACCTCCTTCGCAACATTCTTTATATTTTTCCTTCTTTTTAATCACAACACTACCTCCTTCGCAACATTCTTTATATTTTTCCTTCTTTTTAATCAACACTCTTACCTACTTCGCAACATTCTTTATATTTTTCCCCATTTCTAATCACAACACTTACCTCTTTCGCAACATTCTTTATATTTTCCCTTCTTTTTAATCACAACTCTTACCTCCTTCGCAACATTCTTTATATTTTCCCTTCCTTTTAATCACAACACTTACCTCCTTCGAAACATTCTGTATATTTTTCATTATTTTTAATCACAACTCTTACCTCCTTCGCAACATTCTTGATATTTTTCCTTATTTTTAATCACAACTCTTACATCCTTCGCAACATTCTTTATATTTTTCCTTCTTTTTAATCACAACTCTTACCTGCTTCGCAACATTCTTTATATTTTCCCTTCCTTTTAATCACAACACTTACCTCCTTCGCAACATTATTTATATTTTTCCTTCTTTTTAATCACAACACTTACCTCATTCAAAACATTTTTTATATTTTTCCTTCTTTTTAATCACAACTCTTACCTACTTCGTAACATTCTTTATATTTTTCCTTCTTTTTAATCACAACACTTACCTCCTTCGAAACATTCTTTATATTTTTCCTTCTTTTTAATCACAACTCGTACCTCCTTCGTAACATTCTTTATATTTTTCCTTCTTTTTAATCACAACACTTACCTCCTTCGCAACATTCTTTATATTTTTCCTTCTTTTTAATCAACACTCTTACCTCCTTCGCAACATTCTTTATATTTTTCCTTCTTTTTAAAAACAACACTTAACTCCTTAGCAATATTCTTTATATTTTTCCTTCTTTTTAATCACCACTCTTACCTCCTTCATAAATTCCCATATATTTATCCTTCTTTTTAATCACAACACTTACCTCCTTCGTAACATTCTTTATATTTTTCCTTCTTTTTAATCACAACACTACCTCCTTCGCAACATTCTTTATATTTTTCCTTCTTTTTAATCACAACTCGTACCTCCTTCGTAACATTCTTTATATTTTTCCTTCTTTTTAATCACAACACTTACCTCCTTCGCAACATACTTTATATTTTCCCTTCTTTTTAATCACAACTCTTACCTCCTTCGCAACATTCTTTATATTTTTCCTTCTTTTTAATCTCAACACTTACCTTCTTCTCAACATTCTTTATATTTTTCCTTCTTTTTAATCACAACTCTTACATCCTTCGCAACATTCTTTATATTTTTCCTTCTTTTTAATCAACACTCTTACCTACTTCGCAACATTCTTTATATTTTTCCTTCTTTTTAATCACAACTGTTACCTCCTTCGCAACATTCTTTATATTTTTCCTTCATTTTAATCACAACACTTACCTCCTTCACAACATTCTTTATATTTTACCTTCTTTTTAATCACAACACTTACCTCCTTTGCAACATTCTTTATATTTGTCTTTCTTTTTAATCACAACACTTACCTCCTTCGTAACATTCTTTATATTTTCCTTCTTTTTAATCACAACACTTACCTCATTCAAAACATTTAAAAAATTTTTCCTTCTTTTTAATCACAACACTACCTCCTTCGCAACATTCTTTATATTTTTCCTTCTTTTTAATCACAACTGTTACCTCCTTCGCAACATTCTTTATATTTTTCCTTCATTTTAATCACAACACTTACCTCCTTTGCAACATTCTTCATATTTGTCTTTCTTTTTAATCACAACACTTACCTCCTTCGTAACATTCTTTATATTTTTTCCTTCTTTTTAATCACAACACTTACCTCCTTCGCAACATTCTTTAAATGTTTCCTTCTTTTTAAACACAACTCTTACCTCCTTTGTAGGATTCTTTATATTTTTCCTTCTTTTTAATCACAACACTAACCTCCTTCGCAACATTCTTTATATTTTACCTTCTTTTTAATCACCACTCTTTCCTCCTTCGCAACATTCTTTATATTTTTCTTTCCTTTTAATCACAACACTTACCTCCTTCGCAGCATTCTTTATATTTTTCCTTCTTTTTAATCACAACTCGTACCTCCTTCGTAACATTCTTTATATTTTTCCTTCTTTTTAATCACAACACTTACCTCCTTCGCAACATTCTTTATATTTTTCCTTCTTTTTAATCAACACTCTTACCTCCTTCGCAACATTCTTTATATTTTTCCTTCTTTTTAAACACAACACTTACCTTCTTCGCAATATTCTTTATATTTTTCATTCTTTTTAATCACCACTCTTACCTCCTTCGTAAATTCCCTTATATTTATCCTTCTTTTTAATCACAACACTTACCTCCTTCGTAACATTCTTTATATTTTTCCTTCTTTTTAATCACAACACTTACCTCCTTCGCAACATTCTTTATATTATTCCTTCTTTTTAATCACAACTCTTACCTCCTTCACAACATTCTTTCTATTTTTCTTTCTTTTTAATCATAACACTTACCTCTTTCGCAATATTCTTTATATTTTTCCTTCTTTTTATATGACCACTCTTACCTCCTTCGTAAATTTCTTTATAATTTTCCTTTTTTTAAACACAACACTTACCCCCTTCGCAACATTCTTTATATTTTTCCTTCTTTTTAATCAACACTCTTACCTACTTCGCAACATTCTTTATATTTTTCCTCATTTTTAATCACAACACTTACCTCTTTCGCAACATTCTTTATATTTTCCCTTCTTTTTAATCACAACTCTTACCTCCTTCACAACATTCTTTCTATTTTTCCTTCTTTTTAATCAACACTCTTACCTCCTTCGCAACATTCTTTATATTTTTCCTTCTTTTTAATCACAACTCTTACATCCTTCGCAACATTCTTTATATTTTTCCTTCTTTTTAAACAACACTCTTACCTACTTCGCAACGTTCTTTATATTTTTCCTTCTTTTTAATCACAACTGTTACCTCCTTCGCAACATTCTTTATATTTTTCCTTCATTTTAATCACAACACTTACCTCCTTCACAACATTCTTTATATTTTACCTTCTTTTTAATCACAACACTTACCTCCTTTGCAACATTCTTTATATTTGTCTTTCTTTTTAATCACAACAATTACCTCCTTCGTAACATTCTTTATATTTTTCCTTCTTTTTAATCACAACACTTACCTCATTCAAAACATTTAAAAAATTTTTCCTTCTTTTTAATCACAACTCTTACCTACTTCGTAACATTCTTTATATTTTTCCTTCTTTTTAATCACAACTCGTACCTCCTTCGTAACATTCTTTATATTTTTCCTTCTTTTTAATCACTACACTTACCTCCTTCGCAACATTCTTTATATTTTTCCTTCTTTTTAATCAACACTCTTACCTCCTTCGCAACATTCTTTATATTTTTCCTTCTTTTTAAACACAACACTTACCTCCTTCGCAATATTCTTTATATTTTTCCTTCTTTTTAATCACCACTCTTACCTCCTTCGTAAATTCCCTTATATTTATCCTTCTTTTTAATCACAACTCGTACATCCTTCGTAACATTCTTTATATTTTTCCTTCTTTTTAATCACAACTCTTACCTCCTTCACAACATTCTTTCTATTTTTCTTTCTTTTTAATCATAACACTTACCTCTTTCGCAATATTCTTTATATTTTTCCTTCTTTTTATATGACCACTCTTACCTCCTTCGTAAATTTCTTTATAATTTTCCTTTTTTTAAACACAACACTTACCCCCTTCGCAACATTCTTTATAGTTTTCCTTCTTTTTAATCAACACTCTTACCTACTTCGCAACATTCTTTATATTTTTCCTCATTCTTAATCACAACACTTACCTCTTTCGCAACATTCTTTATATTTTCCCTTCTTTTTAATCGCAACTCTTACCTCCTTCGCAACATTCTTTATATTTTTCCTTCTTTTTAATCTCAACACTTACCTCCTTCGCAACATTCTTTATATTTTTCCTTCTTTTTAATCACAACTCTTACCTCCTTCACAACATTCTTTCTATTTTTCCTTCTTTTTAATCAACACTCTTACCTCCTTCGCAACATTCTTTATATTTTTCCTTCTTTTTAATCACAACTCTTACATCCTTCGCAACATTCTTTATATTTTTCCTTCTTTTTAATCAACACTCTTACCTACTTCGCAACATTCTTTATATTTTTCCTTCTTTTTAATCACAACTGTTACCTCCTTCGCAACATTCTTTATATTTTTCCTTCATTTTAATCACAACACTTACCTCCTTCACAACATTCTTTATATTTTACCTTCTTTTTAATCACAACACTTACCTCCTTTGCAACATTCTTTATATTTGTCTTTCTTTTTAATCACAACACTTACCTCCTTCGTAACATTCTTTATATTTTTCCTTCTTTTTAATCACAACACTTACCTCATTCAAAATATTTTTTAAATTTTTCCTTCTTTTTAATCACAACTCTTACCTACTTCGTTACATTCTTTATATTTTTCCTTCTTTTTAATCACAACTCGTACCTCCTTCGTAACATTCTTTATATTTTTCCTTCTTTTTAATCACAACACTTACCTCCTTCGCAACATTCTTTATATTTTTCCTTATTTTTAATCAACACTCTTACCTCCTTCGCAACATTCTTTATATTTTTCCTTCTTTTTAAACACAACACTTACATCCTTCGCAATATTCTTTATATTTTTCCTTCTTTTTAATCACCACTCTTACCTCCTTCGTAAATTCCCTTATATTTATCCTTCTTTTTAATCACAACACTTACCTCCTTCGTAACATTCTTTATATGTTTCCTTCTTTTTAATCACAACACTACCTCCTTCGCAACATTCTTTATATTTTTCCTTCTTTTTAATCACAACTCCTACCTCCTTCGTAACATTCTTTATATTTTTCCTTCTTTTTAATCACAACACTTACCTCCTTCGCAACATTGTTTATATTATTCCTTCTTTTTAATCACAACTCTTACCTCCTTCACAACATTCTTTCTATTTTTCTTTCTTTTTAATCATAACACTTACCTCTTTCGCAATATTCTTTATATTTTTCCTTCTTTTTATATGACCACTCTTACCTCCTTCGTAAATTTCTTTATATTTTTCCTTTTTTTAAACACAACACTTACCCCCTTCGCAACATTCTTTATAGTTTTCCTTCTTTTTAATCAACACTCTTACCTACTTCGCAACATTCTTTATATTTTTCCTCATTTTTAATCACAACACTTACCTCTTTCGCAACATTCTTTATATTTTCCCTTCTTTTTAATCACAACTCTTACCTCCTTCGCAACATTCTTTATATTTTTCCTTCTTTTTAATCTCAACACTTACCTCCTTCGCAACATTCTTTATATTTTTCCTTCTTTTTAATCACAACTCTTACCTCCTTCACAACATTCTTTCTATTTTTCCTTCTTTTTAATCAACACTCTTACCTCCTTCGCAACATTCTTTATATTTTTCCTTCTTTTTAATCACAACTCTTACATCCTTCGCAACATTCTTTATATTTTTCCTTCTTTTTAATCAACACTCTTACCTACTTCGCAACATTCTTTATATTTTTCCTTCTTTTTAATCACAACTGTTACCTCCTTCGCAACATTCTTTATATTTTTCCTTCATTTTAATCACAACACTTACCTCCTTCACAACATTCTTTATATTTTACCTTCTTTTTAATCACAACACTTACCTCCTTTGCAACATTCTTTATATTTGTCTTTCTTTTTAATCACAACACTTACCTCCTTCGTAACATTCTTTATATTTTTCCTTCTTTTTAATCACAACACTTACCTCATTCAAAACATTTTTTAAATTTTTCCTTCTTTTTAATCACAACTCTTACCTACTTCGTAACATTCTTTATATTTTTCCTTCTTTTTAATCACAACTCGTACCTCCTTCGTATCATTCTTTATATTTTTCCTTCTTTTTAATCACAACACTTACCTCCTTCGCAACATTCTTTATATTTTTCCTTCTTTTTAATCAACACTCTTACCTCCTTCGCAACATTCTTTATATTTTTCCTTCTTTTTAAACACAACACTTACATCCTTCGCAATATTCTTTATATTTTTCCTTCTTTTTAATCACCACTCTTACCTCCTTCGTAAATTCCCTTATATTTATCCTTCTTTTTAATCACAACACTTACCTCCTTCGTAACATTCTTTATATGTTTCCTTCTTTTTAATCACAACACTACCTCCTTCGCAACATTCTTTATATTTTTCCTTCTTTTTAATCACAACTCCTACCTCCTTCGTAACATTCTTTATATTTTTCCTTCTTTTTAATCACAACACTTACCTCCTTCGCAACATTGTTTATATTATTCCTTCTTTTTAATCACAACTCTTACCTCCTTCACAACATTCTTTCTATTTTTCTTTCTTTTTAATCATAACACTTACCTCTTTCGCAATATTCTTTATATTTTTCCTTCTTTTTATATGACCACTCTTACCTCCTTCGTAAATTTCTTTATATTTTTCCTTTTTTTAAACACAACACTTACCCCCTTCGCAACATTCTTTATATTTTTCCTTCTTTTTAATCGACACTCTTACCTACTTCGCAACATTCTTTATATTTTTCCTCATTTTTAATTACAACACTTACCTCTTTCGCAACATTCTTTATATTTTTCCTTCTTTTTAATCTCAACACTTACCTCCTTCGCAACATTCTTTATATTTTTCCTTCTTTTTAATCACAACTCTTACCTCCTTCACGACATTCTTTCTATTTTCCTTCTTTATAATCAACACTCTTACCTCCTTCGCAACATTCTTTATATTTTTCCTTCTTTTGAATCACAACACTTACCTCTTTCGCAACATTCTTTATATTTTCCCTTCTTTTTAATCACAACTCTTACCTCCTTCGCAACATTCTTTATATTTTTCCTTGTTTTTAATCACAACTCTTACCTCCTTCGCAAAATTCTTTATATTTTTCGTTGTTTTTAATCAGCACTCTTACCTCCTTCGCAACATTCTTTATATTTTTCCTTCTTTTTAATCACAACTGTTACCACCTTCGCAACATTCTTTATATTTTTCCTTCATTTTAATCACAACACTTACCTCCTTCACAACATTCTTTATATTTTACCTTCTTTTTAATCACAACACTTACCTCCTTTGCAACATTCTTTATATTTGTCTTTCTTTTTAATCACAACACTTACCTCCTTCGTAACATTCTTTATATTTTTCCTTCTTTTTAATCACAACAGTTACCTCCTTCGCAACATTCTTTAAATGTTTCCTTCTTTTTAAACACAACTCTTACCTCCTTCGTAGGATTCTTTATATTTTTCCTTCTTTTTAATCACAACACTTACCTCCTTCGCAACATTCTTTCTATTTGTCTTTCATTTCAATTGCAACAATTACCTCCTTCGCAACATTCTTTATATTTTTCCTTCCTTTTAATCACAACACTTACCTCCTTCGCAATATTCTTTATATTTGTCCTTCTTTTTAATCACAACACTTTCCTCCTTCGCAAAATTCTTTATATTTTTCTTTCATTTAATCACCACTCTTTCCTCCTTCGCAACATTCTTTATATTTTTCCTTCTTTTTAAACACAACACTTACCTCCTTCGCAATATTCTTTATATTTTTCCTTCTTTTTAATCACCTCTCTTACCTCCTTCGTAAATTCCCTTATATTTATCCTTCTTTTTAATCACAACACTTACCTCCTTCGTAACATTCTTTATATTTTTCCTTCTTTTTAATCACAACACTTCCTCCTTCGCAACATTCTTTATATTATTCCTTCTTTTTAATCACAACTCTTACCTCCTTCACAACATTCTTTCTATTTTTCTTTCTTTTTAATCATAACACATACCTCTTTCGCAATATTCTTTATATTTTTCCTTCTTTTTATATGACCACTCTTACCTCCTTCGTAAATTTCTTTATAATTTTCCTTTTTTTAAACACAACACTTACCCCCTTCGCAACATTCTTTATATTTTTCCTTCTTTTTAATCAACACTCTTACCTACTTCGCAACATTCTTTATATTTTTTCTCATTTTTAATCACAACACTTACCTCTTTCGCAACATTCTTTATATTTTTCGTTGTTTTTAATCAGCACTCTTACCTCCTTCGCAACATTCTTTATATTTTTCCTTCTTTTTAATCACAACACTTACCTCCTTCGCAACATTGTTTATATTATTCCTTCTTTTTAATCACAATTCTTACCTCCTTCACAACATTCTTTCTATTTTTCTTTCTTTTTAATCATAACACTTACCTCTTTCGCAATATTCTTTATATTTTTCCTTCTTTTTATATGACCACTCTTACCTCCTTCGTAAATTTCTTTATATTTTTCCTTTTTTTAAACACAACACTTACCCCCTTCGCAACATTCTTTATATTTTTCCTTCTTTTTAATCGACACTCTTACCTACTTCGCAACATTCTTTATATTTTTCCTCATTTTTAATTACAACACTTACCTCTTTCGCAACATTCTTTATATTTTTCCTTCTTTTTAATCTCAACACTTACCTCCTTCGCAACATTCTTTATATTTTTCCTTCTTTTTAATCACAACTCTTACCTCCTTCACGACATTCTTTCTATTTTCCTTCTTTATAATCAACACTCTTACCTCCTTCGCAACATTCTTTATATTTTTCCTTCTTTTGAATCACAACACTTACCTCTTTCGCAACATTCTTTATATTTTCCCTTCTTTTTAATCACAACTCTTACCTCCTTCGCAACATTCTTTATATTTTTCCTTGTTTTTAATCACAACTCTTACCTCCTTCGCAAAATTCTTTATATTTTTCGTTGTTTTTAATCAGCACTCTTACCTCCTTCGCAACATTCTTTATATTTTTCCTTCTTTTTAATCACAACTGTTACCACCTTCGCAACATTCTTTATATTTTTCCTTCATTTTAATCACAACACTTACCTCCTTCACAACATTCTTTATATTTTACCTTCTTTTTAATCACAACACTTACCTCCTTTGCAACATTCTTTATATTTGTCTTTCTCTTTAATCACAACACTTACCTCCTTCGTAACATTCTTTATATTTTTCCTTCTTTTTAATCACAACACTTACCTCCTTCGCAACATTCTTTAAATGTTTCCTTCTTTTTAAACACAACTCTTACCTCCTTCGTAGGATTCTTTATATTTTTCCTTCTTTTTAATCACAACACTTACCTCCTTCGCAACATTCTTTCTATTTGTCTTTCATTTCAATTGCAACAATTACCTCCTTCGCAACATTCTTTATATTTTTCCTTCCTTTTAATCACAACACTTACCTCCTTCGCAATATTCTTTATATTTGTCCTTCTTTTTAATCACAACACTTTCCTCCTTCGCAAAATTCTTTATATTTTTCTTTCATTTAATCACCACTCTTTCCTCCTTCGCAACATTCTTTATATTTTTCCTTCTTTTTAAACACAACACTTACCTCCTTCGCAATATTCTTTATATTTTTCCTTCTTTTTAATCACCTCTCTTACCTCCTTCGTAAATTCCCTTATATTTATCCTTCTTTTTAATCACAACACTTACCTCATTCGTAACATTCTTTATATTTTTCCTTCTTTTTAATCACAACACTTCCTCCTTCGCAACATTCTTTATATTATTCCTTCTTTTTAATCACAACTCTTACCTCCTTCACAACATTCTTTCTATTTTTCTTTCTTTTTAATCATAACACATACCTCTTTCGCAATATTCTTTATATTTTTCCTTCTTTTTATATGACCACTCTTACCTCCTTCGTAAATTTCTTTATAATTTTCCTTTTTTTAAACACAACACTTACCCCCTTCGCAACATTCTTTATATTTTTCCTTCTTTTTAATCAACACTCTTACCTACTTCGCAACATTCTTTATATTTTTTCTCATTTTTAATCACAACACTTACCTCTTTCGCAACATTCTTTATATTTTCCCTTCTTTTTAATCACAACTCTTACCTCCTTCGCAACATTCTTTATATTTTTCCTTCTTTTTAATCTCAACACTTACCTCCTTCGCAACATTCTTTATATTTTTCCTTCTTTTTAATCACAACTCTTACTTCCTTCACAACATTCTTTCTATTTTTCCTTCTTTTTAATCAACACTCTTACCTCCTTCGCAACATTCTTTATATTTTTCCTTCTTTTTAATCACAACTCTTACATCCTTCGCAACATTCTTTATATTTTTCCTTCTTTTTAATCAACACTCTTACCTACTTCGCAACATTCTTTATATTTTTCCTTCTTTTTAATCACAACTGTTACCTCCTTCGCAACATTCTTTATATTTTTCCTTCATTTTAATCACAACACTTACCTCCTTCACAACATTCTTTATATTTTACCTTCTTTTTAATCACAACACTTACCTCCTTTGCAACATTCTTTATATTTGTCTTTCTTTTTAATCACAACACTTACCTCCTTCGTAACATTCTTTATATTTTTCCTTCTTTTTAATCACAACACTTACCTCATTCAAAACATTTTAAAAATTTTTCCTTCTTTTTAATCACAACTCTTACCTACTTCGTAACATTCTTTATATTTTTCCTTCTTTTTAATCACAACTCGTACCTCCTTCGTAACATTCTTTATATTTTTCCTTCTTTTTAATCACAACACTTACCTCCTTCGCAACATTCTTTATATTTTTCCTTCTTTTTAATCAACACTCTTACCTCCTTCGCAACATTCTTTATATTTTTCCTTCTTTTTAAACACAACACTTACCTCCTTCGCAATATTCTTTATATTTTTCCTTCTTTTTAATCACCACTCTTACCTCCTTCGTAAATTCCCTTATATTTATCCTTCTTTTTAATCACAACACTTACCTCCTTCGTAACATTCTTTATATTTTTCCTTCTTTTTAATCACAACACTACCTCCTTCGCAACATTCTTTATATTTTTCCTTCTTTTTAATCACAACTCGTACCTCCTTCGTAACATTCTTTATAATTTTCCTTCTTTTTAATCACAACTCTTACCTCCTTCGCAACATTCTTTATATTATTCCTTCTTTTTAATCACAACTCTTACCTCCTTCACAACATTCTTTCTATTTTTCTTTCTTTTTAATTATAACACTTACCTCTTTCGCAATATTCTTTATATTTTTCCTTCTTTTTATATGACCACTCTTACCTCCTTCGTAAATTTCTTTATAATTTTCCTTTTTTTAAACACAACACTTACCCCATTCGCAACATTCTTTATAGTTTTCCTTCTTTTTAATCAACACTCTTACCTACTTCGCAACATTCTTTATATTTTTCCTCATTTTTAATCACAACACTTACCTCTTTCGCAACATTCTTTATATTTTCCCTTCTTTTTAATCACAACTCTTACCTCCTTCGCAACATTCTTTATATGTTTCCTTCTTTTTAATCTCAACACTTACCTCCTTCGCAACATTCTTTATATTTTTCCTTCTTTTTAATCACAACTCTTACCTCCTTCACAACATTCTTTCTATTTTTCCTTCTTTTTAATCAACACTCTTACCTCCTTCGCAACATTCTTTATATTTTTCCTTCTTTTTAATCACAACTCTTACATCCTTCGCAACATTCTTTATATTTTTCCTTCTTTTTAATCAACACTCTTACCTACTTCGCAACATTCTTTATATTTTTCCTTCTTTTTAATCACAACTGTTACCTCCTTCGCAACATTCTTTATATTTTTCCTTCATTTTAATCACAACACTTACCTCCTTCACAACATTCTTTATATTTTACCTTCTTTTTAATCACAACACTTACCTCCTTTGCAACATTCTTTATATTTGTCTTTCTTTTTAATCACAACACTTACCTCCTTCGTAACATTCTTTATATTTTTCCTTCTTTTTAATCACAACACTTACCTCATTCAAAACATTTTTTAAATTTTTCCTTCTTTTTAATCACAACTCTTACCTACTTCGTAACATTCTTTATATTTTTCCTTCTTTTTAATCACAACTCGTACCTCCTTCGTAACATTCTTTATATTTTTCCTTCATTTTAATCACAACACTTACCTCCTTCGCAACATTCTTTAGATTTTTCCTTCTTTTTAATCAACACTCTTACCTCATTCGCAACATTCTTTATATTTTTCCTTCTTTTTAAACACAACACTTACATCCTTCGCAATATTCTTTATATTTTTCCTTCTTTTTAATCACCACTCTTACCTCCTTCGTAAATTCCCTTATATTTATCCTTCTTTTTAATCACAACACTTACCTCCTTCGTAACATTCTTTATATGTTTCCTTCTTTTTAATCACAACACTACCTCCTTCGCAACATTCTTTATATTTTTCCTTCTTTTTAATCACAACTCCTACCTCCTTCGTAACATTCTTTATATTTTTCCTTCTTTTTAATCACAACACTTACCTCCTTCGCAACATTCTTTATATTATTCCTTCTTTTTAATCACAACTCTTACCTCCTTCACAACATTCTTTATATTTTACCTTCTTTTTAATCACAACACTTACCTCCTTTGCAACATTCTTTATATTTGTCTTTCTTTTTAATCACAACACTTACCTCCTTCGTAACATTCTTTATATTTTTCCTTCTTTTTAATCACAACACTTACCTCCTTCGCAACATTCTTTAAATGTTTCCTTCTTTTTAAACACAACTCTTACCTCCTTCGTAGGATTCTTTATATCTTTCCTTCTTTTTAATCACAACACTTACCTCCTTCGCAACATCCTTTCTATTTGTCTTTCATTTCAATTGCAACAATTACCTCCTTCGCAACATTCTTTATATTTTTCCTTCCTTTTAATCACAACACTTACCTCCTTCGCAATATTCTTTATATTTGTCCTTCTTTTTAATCACAACACTTTCCTCCTTCGCAACATTCTTTATATTTTTCTTTCATTTAATCACAACTCTTTCCTCCTTCGCAACATTCTTTATATTTTTCTTTCTTTTTAAGCACCACCCTTACCTCCTTCACAACATTCTTTATATTTTACCTTCTTTTTAATCACAACACTTACCTCCTTCGCAACATTCTTTATATTTTTCCTTCTTTTTAATCACAACACTACCTACTTCGCAACATTCTTTATATTTTCCCTTCCTTTTAATCACAACACTTACCTCCTTCGCAACATTCTTTATATTTTTCCTTCTTTTTAATCTCAACACTTACCTCCTTCGCAACATTCTTTATATTTTTCCTTCTTTTTAATCACAACTCTTACCTCCTTCGTAACATTCTTTATATTTTTCCTTCTTTTTAATCACAACACTTACCTCCTTCACAACATTCTTTCTATTTTTCCTTCTTTTTAATCAACACTCTTACCTCCTTCGCAACATTCTTTATATTTTTCTTTCTTTTTAATCACAACACTTACCACTTTCGCAATATTCTTTATAGTTTTCCTTCTTTTTAATCACTACTCTTATCTCCTTCGCAAATTTCTTTATATTTTTCCTTCTTTTTAATCACAACACTTACCTCCTTCGTAACATTATTTATATTTTTCCTTCTTTTTAATCACAACACTTACCTCCTTCGCAACATTCTTTATATTTTTCCTTCTTTTTAATCTCAACACTTACCTCCTTCGCAACATTCTTTATATTTTTCCTTCTTTTTAATCACAACTCTTACCTCCTTCACGACATTCTTTCTATTTTTCCTTCTTTTTAATCAACACTCTTACCTCCTTCGCAACATTCTTTATATTTTTCCTTCTTTTTAATCACAACACTTATCTCTTTCGCAATATTCTTTATAGTTTTCCTTCTTTTTAATCACTACTCTTATCTCCTTCGTAAATTTCTTTATATTTTTCCTTCTTTTTAATCAACACTCTTACCTACTTCGCAACATTCTTTATATTTTTCCTCATTTTTAATCACAACACTTACCTCTTTCGCAACATTCTTTATATTTTCCCTTCTTTTTAATCAACACTCTTACCTCCTTCGCAACATTCTTTATATTTTTCCTTCTTTTTAATCACAACACTTACCTTCTTCGTAACATTCTTCATATTTTTCCTTCTTTTTAATCACAACACTTACCTCCTTCGCAACATTCTTTATATTTTTCCTTCTTTTTAATCAACACTCTTACCTCCTTCGCAACATTCTTTATATTTTTCCTCATTTTTAATCACAAAACTTACCTCTTTCGCAACATTCTTTATATTTTCCCTTCTTTTTAATCACAACTCTTACCTCCTTCGCAACATTCTTTATATTTTTCCTTCTTTTTAATCACAACTCTTACCTCCTTTGCAAAATTCTTTATATTTTTCGTTGTTTTTAATCAGCACTCTTACCTCCTTCGCAACATTCTTTATATTTTTCCTTCTTTTTAATCACAACTGTTACCTCCTTCGCAACATTCTTTATATTTTTCCTTCATTTTAATCACAACACTTACCTCCTTCACAACATTCTTTATATTTTACCTTCTTTTTAATCACAACACTTACCTCCTTTGCAACATTCTTTATATTTGTCTTTCTTTTTAATCACAACACTTACCTCCTTCGTAACATTCTTTATATTTTTCCTTCTTTTTAATCACAACACTTACCTCCTTTGCAACATTCTTTAAATGTTTCCTTCTTTTTAAACACAACTCTTACCTCCTTCGTAGGATTCTTTATATTTTTCCTTCTTTTTAATCACAACACTTACCTCCTTCGCAACATTCTTTCTATTTGTCTTTCATTTCAATTGCAACAATTACCTCCTTCGCAACATTCTTTATATTTTTCCTTCCTTTTAATCACAACACTTACCTCCTTCGCAATATTCTTTATATTTGTCCTTCTTTTTAATCACAACACTTTCCTCCTTCGCAACATTCTTTATATTTTTCTTTCATTTAATCACCACTCTTTCCTCCTTCGCAACATTCTTTATATTTTTCTTTCTTTTTAAGCACCACCCTTACCTCCTTCGCAACATTCTTTATATTTTCCCTTCCTTTTAATCACAACACCTACCTCCTTCGCAGCATTCTTTATATTTTTCCTTCTTTTTAATCACAACACTTACCTCCTTCGCAACATTCTTTATATTTTTCTTTCTTTTTAATCACAACTCTTACCTCCTTCGCAACATTCTTTATATTTTCCCTTCCTTTTAATCACAACACTTACCTCCTTCGCAACATTCTTTATATTTTTCCTTCTTTTTAATCTCAACACTTACCTCCTTCGCAACATTCTTTATATTTTTCCTTCTTTTTAATCACAACTCTTACCTCCTTCGTTACATTCTTTATATTTTTCCTTCTTTTTAATCACAACACTTACCTCCTTCACAACATTCTTTCTATTTTTCCTTCTTTTTAATCAACACTCTTACCTCCTTCGCAACATTCTTTATATTTTTCCTTCTTTTTAATCACAACACTTACCACTTTCGCAATATTCTTTATAGTTTTCCTTCTTTTTAATCACTACTCTTATCTCCTTCGCAAATTTCTTTATATTTTTCCTTCTTTTTAATCACAACACTTACCTCCTTCGTAACATTATTTATATTTTTCCTTCTTTTTAATCACAACACTTACCTCCTTCGCAACATTCTTTATATTTTTCCTTCTTTTTAATCAACACTCTTACCTCCTTCGCAACATTCTTTATATTTTTCCTTATTTTTAATCACAACACTTACCTCTTTCGCAACATTCTTTATATTTTCCCTTCTTTTTAGTCACAACTCCTACCTCCTTCGCAACATTCTTTATATTCTTCCTTCTTTTTAATCACAACTCTTACCTCCTTCGCAACATTATTTATATTTTTCCTTATTTTTAATCACAACACTTACCTCTTTCGCAACATTCTTTACATTTTCCCTTCTTTTTAGTCACAACTCTTACCTCCTTCGCAACATTCTTTATATTTTTCCTTCTTTTTAATCACAACTCTTACCTCCTTCGCAACATTCTTTATATTTTTCCTTGTTTTTAATCAGCACTCTTACCTCCTTCGCAACATTCTTTATATTTTTCCTTCTTTTTAATCACAAAACTTACATCCTTCGCAATATTCTTTATATTTTACCTTCTTTTTAATCACAACACTTACCTCCTTTGCAACATTCTTTATATTTGTCTTTCTTTTTAATTGCAACAATTACCTCCTTCTCAACATTCTTTATATTTTTCCTTCCTTTTAATCACAACACGTACCTCCTTCGTAACATTCTTTATATTTTTCCTTCTTTTTAATCACAACACTTACATCCTTCGCAAAATTCTTTACATTTTTCCTTCTTTTTAAACACAACTCTTACCTCCTTCGTAGGATTCTTTATATTTTTCCTTCTTTTTAATCGCAACACTTACCTCCTTCGCAACATTCTTTATATTTGTCTTTCTTTTTAATTGCAACAATTACCTCCTTCGCAACATTCTTTATATTTTTCCTTCCTTTTAATCACAACACTCACCTCCTTCGCAATATTCTTTATATTTGTCCTTCTTTTTAATCACAACACTTTCCTCCTTCGCAACATTCTTTATATTTTTCTTTCTTTTTAATCACCACTCTTTACTCCTTCGCAACATTCTTTATATTTTTCCTTCTTTTTAATCACAACACTTACCTCCTTCACAACATTCTTTCTATTTTTCCTTCTTTTTAATCAACACTCTTACCTCCTTCGCAACATTCTTTATATTTTTCCTTCTTTTTAATCACAACACTTACCACTTTCGCAATATTCTTTATAGTTTTCCTTCTTTTTAATCACTACTCTTATCTCCTTCGCAAATTTCTTTATATTTTTCCTTCTTTTTAATCAGAACACTTACCTCCTTCGTAACATTATTTATATTTTTCCTTCTTTTTAATCACAACACTTACCTCCTTCGCAACATTCTTTATATTTTTCCTTCTTTTTAATCAACACTCTTACCTCCTTCGCAACATTCTTTATATTTTTCCTTATTTTTAATCACAACACTTACCTCTTTCGCAACATTCTTTATATTTTCCCTTCTTTTTAGTCACAACTCCTACCTCCTTCGCAACATTCTTTATATTCTTCCTTCTTTTTAATCACAACTCTTACCTCCTTCGCAACATTCTTTATATTTTTCCTTATTTTTAATCACAACACTTACCTCTTTCGCAACATTCTTTACATTTTCCCTTCTTTTTAATCACAACACTTACCTCCTTTGCAACATTCTTTATATTTGTCTTTCTTTTTAATTGCAACAATTACCTCCTTCGCAACATTCTTTATATTTTTCCTTCCTTTTAATCACAACACTTACCTCCTTCGCAATATTCTTTATATTTTTCCTTCTTTTTAATCACAACACTTACCTCCTTCGAAACATTCTTTATATCTTTCCTTCTTTTTAATCACAACACTTACCTCCTACGCAACATTCTTTATATTTTTCCTTCTTTTTAATCACAACACTTACCTTCTACGCAGCATTCTGTATATTTTTCCTTTTTTTTAATCACAACACTTACCTCCTTCGCAACATTCTTTATATTTTCCCTTCCTTTTAATCACAACACTTACCTCCTTCGCAACATTCTTTATATTTTTCCTTTTTTTTAATCACAACTCTTACATCCTTCGCAACATTTTTTTATATTTTTCCTTCTTTTTAATCACAACTCTTACCTACTTCGCAACATTCTTTATATTTTTCCTTCTTTTTAATCACAACACTTACCACCTTCGAAACATTCTTTATATTTTTCCTTCTTTTTAATCACAACTCTTACCTCGTTCGTAAATTTCCTTATAATTTTCCCTCTTTTTAATCACAACACTTACCTCCTTCGTAACATTCTTTATATTTTTCCTTCCTTTTAATCACAACTCGTACCTCCTTCGTAACATTCATTATATTTTTCCTTCTTTTTAATCACAACACTTACCTCTTTCGCAATATTCTTTATATTTTTCTTCTTTTTATATAACCACTCTTACCTCCTTCGTAAATTTGTTTATATTTTTCCTTTTTTTAAACACAACACTTACCTCCTTCGCAATATTCTTTATAGTTTACCATCTTTTTAATCACCACGCTTACCTCCTTCGCAACATTCTTTATATTTTTCCTTCTTTTTAATCACAACTCTTACATCCTTCGCAACATTCTTTATATTTTTCCTTCTTTTTAATCAACACTCTTACCTACTTCGCAACATTCTTTATATTTTTCCTTCTTTTTAATCACAACTGTTACCTCCTTCGCAACATTCTTTATATTTTTCCTTCATTTTAATCACAACACTTACCTCCTTCACAACATTCTTTATATTTTACCTTCTTTTTAATCACAACACTTACCTCCTTTGCAACATTCTTTATATTTGTCTTTCTTTTTAATCACAACACTTACCTCCTTCGTAACATTCTTTATATTTTTCCTTCTTTTTAATCACAACACTTACCTCATTCAAAACATTTTTTAAATTTTTCCTTCTTTTTAATCACAACTCTTACCTACTTCGTAACATTCTTTATATTTTTCCTTCTTTTTAATCACAACTCGTACCTCCTTCGTAACATTCTTTATATTTTTCCTTCATTTTAATCACAACACTTACCTCCTTCGCAACATTCTTTAGATTTTTCCTTCTTTTTAATCAACACTCTTACCTCATTCGCAACATTCTTTATATTTTTCCTTCTTTTTAAACACAACACTTACATCCTTCGCAATATTCTTTATATTTTTCCTTCTTTTTAATCACCACTCTTACCTCCTTCGTAAATTCCCTTATATTTATCCTTCTTTTTAATCACAACACTTACCTCCTTCGTAACATTCTTTATATGTTTCCTTCTTTTTAATCACAACACTACCTCCTTCGCAACATTCTTTATATTTTTCCTTCTTTTTAATCACAACTCCTACCTCCTTCGTAACATTCTTTATATTTTTCCTTCTTTTTAATCACAACACTTACCTCCTTCGCAACATTCTTTATATTATTCCTTCTTTTTAATCACAACTCTTACCTCCTTCACAACATTCTTTATATTTTACCTTCTTTTTAATCACAACACTTACCTCCTTTGCAACATTCTTTATATTTGTCTTTCTTTTTAATCACAACACTTACCTCCTTCGTAACATTCTTTATATTTTTCCTTCTTTTTAATCACAACACTTACCTCCTTCGCAACATTCTTTAAATGTTTCCTTCTTTTTAAACACAACTCTTACCTCCTTCGTAGGATTCTTTATATCTTTCCTTCTTTTTAATCACAACACTTACCTCCTTCGCAACATCCTTTCTATTTGTCTTTCATTTCAATTGCAACAATTACCTCCTTCGCAACATTCTTTATATTTTTCCTTCCTTTTAATCACAACACTTACCTCCTTCGCAATATTCTTTATATTTGTCCTTCTTTTTAATCACAACACTTTCCTCCTTCGCAACATTCTTTATATTTTTCTTTCATTTAATCACCACTCTTTCCTCCTTCGCAACATTCTTTATATTTTTCTTTCTTTTTAAGCACCACCCTTACCTCCTTCGCAACATTCTTTATATTTTCCCTTCCTTTTAATCACAACACCTACCTCCTTCGCAGCATTCTTTATATTTTTCCTTCTTTTTAATCACAACACTTACCCCCTTCGCAACATTCTTTATATTTTTCCTTCTTTTTAATCACAACTCTTACCTCCTTCGCAACATTCTTTATATTTTCCCTTCCTTTTAATCACAACACTTACCTCCTTCGCAACATTCTTTATATTTTTCCTTCTTTTTAATCTCAACACTTACCTCCTTCGCAACATTCTTTATATTTTTCCTTCTTTTTAATCACAACTCTTACCTCCTTCGTAACATTCTTTATATTTTTCCTTCTTTTTAATCACAACACTTACCTCCTTCACAACATTCTTTCTATTTTTCCTTCTTTTTAATCAACACTCTTACCTCCTTCGCAACATTCTTTATATTTTTCCTTCTTTTTAATCACAACACTTACCACTTTCGCAATATTCTTTATAGTTTTCCTTCTTTTTAATCACTACTCTTATCTCCTTCGCAAATTTCTTTATATTTTTCCTTCTTTTTAATCACAACACTTACCTCCTTCGTAACATTATTTATATTTTTCCTTCTTTTTAATCACAACACTTACCTCCTTCGCAACATTCTTTATATTTTTCCTTCTTTTTAATCTCAACACTTACCTCCTTCGCAACATTCTTTATATTTTTCCTTCTTTTTAATCACAACTCTTACCTCCTTCACGACATTCTTTCTATTTTTCCTTCTTTTTAATCAACACTCTTACCTCCTTCGCAACATTCTTTATATTTTTCCTTCTTTTTAATCACAACACTTACCTCTTTCGCAATATTCTTTATAGTTTTCCTTCTTTTTAATCACTACTCTTATCTCCTTCGTAAATTTCTTTATATTTTTCCTTCTTTTTAATCAACACTCTTACCTACTTCGCAACATTCTTTATATTTTTCCTCATTTTTAATCACAACACTTACCTCTTTCGCAACATTCTTTATATTTTCCCTTCTTTTTAATCAACACTCTTACCTCCTTCGCAACATTCTTTATATTTTTCCTTCTTTTTAATCACAACACTTACCTTCTTCGTAACATTCTTCATATTTTTCCTTCTTTTTAATCACAACACTTACCTCCTTCGCAACATTCTTTATATTTTTCCTTCTTTTTAATCAACACTCTTACCTCCTTCGCAACATTCTTTATATTTTTCCTCATTTTTAATCACAAAACTTACCTCTTTCGCAACATTCTTTATATTTTCCCTTCTTTTTAATCACAACTCTTACCTCCTTCGCAACATTCTTTATATTTTTCCTTCTTTTTAATCACAACTCTTACCTCCTTTGCAAAATTCTTTATATTTTTCGTTGTTTTTAATCAGCACTCTTACCTCCTTCGCAACATTCTTTATATTTTTCCTTCTTTTTAATCACAACTGTTACCTCCTTCGCAACATTCTTTATATTTTTCCTTCATTTTAATCACAACACTTACCTCCTTCACAACATTCTTTATATTTTACCTTCTTTTTAATCACAACACTTACCTCCTTTGCAACATTCTTTATATTTGTCTTTCTTTTTAATCACAACACTTACCTCCTTCGTAACATTCTTTATATTTTACCTTCTTTTTAATCACAACACTTACCTCCATCGCAACATTCTTTAAATGTTTCCTTCTTTTTAAACACAACTCTTACCTCCTTCGTAGGATTCTTTATATTTTTCCTTCTTTTTAATCACAACACTTACCTTCTTCGCAACATTCTTTCTATTTGTCTTTCATTTCAATTGCAACAATTACCTCCTTCGCAACATTCTTTATATTTTTCCTTCCTTTTGATCACAACACTTACCTCCTTCGCAATATTCTTTATATTTGTCCTTCTTTTTAATCACAACACTTTCCTCCTTCGCAACATTCTTTATATTTTTCTTTCATTTAATCACCACTCTTTCCTCCTTCGCAACATTCTTTATATTTTTCTTTCTTTTTAAGCACCACCCTTACCTCCTTCGCAACATTCTTTATATTTTCCCTTCCTTTTAATCACAACACCTACCTCCTTCGCAGCATTCTTTATATTTTTCCTTCTTTTTAATCACAACACTTACCTCCTTCGCAACATTCTTTATATTTTTCTTTCTTTTTAATCACAACTCTTACCTCCTTCGCAACATTCTTTATATTTTCCCTTCCTTTTAATCACAACACTTACCTCCTTCGCAACATTCTTTATATTTTTCCTTCTTTTTAATCTCAACACTTACCTCCTTCGCAACATTCTTTATATTTTTCCTTCTTTTTAATCACAACTCTTACCTCCTTCGTAACATTCTTTATATTTTTCCTTCTTTTTAATCACAACACTTACCTCCTTCACAACATTCTTTCTATTTTTCCTTCTTTTTAATCAACACTCTTACCTCCTTCGCAACATTCTTTATATTTTTCCTTCTTTTTAATCACAACACTTACCACTTTCGCAATATTCTTTATAGTTTTCCTTCTTTTTAATCACTACTCTTATCTCCTTCGCAAATTTCTTTATATTTTTCCTTCTTTTTAATCACAACACTTACCTCCTTCGTAACATTATTTATATTTTTCCTTCTTTTTAATCACAACACTTACCTCCTTCGCAACATTCTTTATATTTTTCCTTCTTTTTAATCAACACTCTTACCTCCTTCGCAACATTCTTTATATTTTTCCTTATTTTTAATCACAACACTTACCTCTTTCGCAACATTCTTTATATTTTCCCTTCTTTTTAGTCACAACTCCTACCTCCTTCGCAACATTCTTTATATTCTTCCTTCTTTTTAATCACAACTCTTACCTCCTTCGCAACATTATTTATATTTTTCCTTATTTTTAATCACAACACTTATCTCCTTCGCAACATTCTTTATATTATTCCTTCTTTTTAATCACAACTCTTACCTCCTTCACAACATTCTTTATATTTTACCTTCTTTTTAATCACAACACTTACCTCCTTTGCAACATTCTTTATATTTGTCTTTCTTTTTAATCACAACACTTACCTCCTTCGTAACATTCTTTATATTTTTCCTTCTTTTTAATCACAACACTTACCTCCTTCGCAACATTCTTTAAATGTTTCCTTCTTTTTAAACACAACTCTTACCTCCTTCGTAGGATTCTTTATATCTTTCCTTCTTTTTAATCACAACACTTACCTCCTTCGCAACATCCTTTCTATTTGTCTTTCATTTCAATTGCAACAATTACCTCCTTCGCAACATTCTTTATATTTTTCCTTCCTTTTAATCACAACACTTACCTCCTTCGCAATATTCTTTATATTTGTCCTTCTTTTTAATCACAACACTTTCCTCCTTCGCAACATTCTTTATATTTTTCTTTCATTTAATCACAACTCTTTCCTCCTTCGCAACATTCTTTATATTTTTCTTTCTTTTTAAGCACCACCCTTACCTCCTTCGCAACATTCTTTATATTTTTCCTTCTTTTTAATCACAACTCTTACCTCCTTCGCAACATTCTTTATATTTTTCCTTCTTTTTAATCACAACACTACCTACTTCGCAACATTCTTTATATTTTCCCTTCCTTTTAATCACAACACTTACCTCCTTCGCAACATTCTTTATATTTTTCCTTCTTTTTAATCTCAACACTTACCTCCTTCGCAACATTCTTTATATTTTTCCTTCTTTTTAATCACAACTCTTACCTCCTTCGTAACATTCTTTATATTTTTCCTTCTTTTTAATCACAACACTTACCTCCTTCACAACATTCTTTCTATTTTTCCTTCTTTTTAATCAACAATCTTACCTCCTTCGCAACATTCTTTATATTTTTCCTTCTTTTTAATCACAACACTTACCACTTTCGCAATATTCTTTATAGTTTTCCTTCTTTTTAATCACTACTCTTATCTCCTTCGCAAATTTCTTTATATTTTTCCTTCTTTTTAATCACAACACTTACCTCCTTCGTAACATTATTTATATTTTTCCTTCTTTTTAATCACAACACTTACCTCCTTCGCAACATTCTTTATATTTTTCCTTCTTTTTAATCTCAACACTTACCTCCTTCGCAACATTCTTTATATTTTTCCTTCTTTTTAATCACAACTCTTACCTCCTTCACGACATTCTTTCTATTTTTCCTTCTTTTTAATCAACACTCTTACCTCCTTCGCAACATTCTTTATATTTTTCCTTCTTTTTAATCACAACACTTATCTCTTTCGCAATATTCTTTATAGTTTTCCTTCTTTTTAATCACTACTCTTATCTCCTTCGTAAATTTCTTTATATTTTTCCTTCTTTTTAATCAACACTCTTACCTACTTCGCAACATTCTTTATATTTTTCCTCATTTTTAATCACAACACTTACCTCTTTCGCAACATTCTTTATATTTTCCCTTCTTTTTAATCAACACTCTTACCTCCTTCGCAACATTCTTTATATTTTTCCTTCTTTTTAATCACAACACTTACCTTCTTCGTAACATTCTTCATATTTTTCCTTCTTTTTAATCACAACACTTACCTCCTTCGCAACATTCTTTATATTTTTCCTTCTTTTTAATCAACACTCTTACCTCCTTCGCAACATTCTTTATATTTTTCCTCATTTTTAATCACAAAACTTACCTCTTTCGCAACATTCTTTATATTTTCCCTTCTTTTTAATCACAACTCTTACCTCCTTCGCAACATTCTTTATATTTTTCCTTCTTTTTAATCACAACTCTTACCTCCTTTGCAAAATTCTTTATATTTTTCGTTGTTTTTAATCAGCACTCTTACCTCCTTCGCAACATTCTTTATATTTTTCCTTCTTTTTAATCACAACTGTTACCTCCTTCGCAACATTCTTTATATTTTTCCTTCATTTTAATCACAACACTTACCTCCTTCACAACATTCTTTATATTTTACCTTCTTTTTAATCACAACACTTACCTCCTTTGCAACATTCTTTATATTTGTCTTTCTTTTTAATCACAACACTTACCTCCTTCGTAACATTCTTTATATTTTTCCTTCTTTTTAATCACAACACTTACCTCCTTTGCAACATTCTTTAAATGTTTCCTTCTTTTTAAACACAACTCTTACCTCCTTCGTAGGATTCTTTATATTTTTCCTTCTTTTTAATCACAACACTTACCTCCTTCGCAACATTCTTTCTATTTGTCTTTCATTTCAATTGCAACAATTACCTCCTTCGCAACATTCTTTATATTTTTCCTTCCTTTTAATCACAACACTTACCTCCTTCGCAATATTCTTTATATTTGTCCTTCTTTTTAATCACAACACTTTCCTCCTTCGCAACATTCTTTATATTTTTCTTTCATTTAATCACCACTCTTTCCTCCTTCGCAACATTCTTTATATTTTTCTTTCTTTTTAAGCACCACCCTTACCTCCTTCGCAACATTCTTTATATTTTCCCTTCCTTTTAATCACAACACCTACCTCCTTCGCAGCATTCTTTATATTTTTCCTTCTTTTTAATCACAACACTTACCTCCTTCGCAACATTCTTTATATTTTTCTTTCTTTTTAATCACAACTCTTACCTCCTTCGCAACATTCTTTATATTTTCCCTTCCTTTTAATCACAACACTTACCTCCTTCGCAACATTCTTTATATTTTTCCTTCTTTTTAATCTCAACACTTACCTCCTTCGCAACATTCTTTATATTTTTCCTTCTTTTTAATCACAACTCTTACCTCCTTCGTAACATTCTTTATATTTTTCCTTCTTTTTAATCACAACACTTACCTCCTTCACAACATTCTTTCTATTTTTCCTTCTTTTTAATCAACACTCTTACCTCCTTCGCAACATTCTTTATATTTTTCCTTCTTTTTAATCACAACACTTACCACTTTCGCAATATTCTTTATAGTTTTCCTTCTTTTTAATCACTACTCTTATCTCCTTCGCAAATTTCTTTATATTTTTCCTTCTTTTTAATCACAACACTTACCTCCTTCGTAACATTATTTATATTTTTCCTTCTTTTTAATCACAACACTTACCTCCTTCGCAACATTCTTTATATTTTTCCTTCTTTTTAATCAACACTCTTACCTCCTTCGCAACATTCTTTATATTTTTCCTTATTTTTAATCACAACACTTACCTCTTTCGCAACATTCTTTATATTTTCCCTTCTTTTTAGTCACAACTCCTACCTCCTTCGCAACATTCTTTATATTCTTCCTTCTTTTTAATCACAACTCTTACCTCCTTCGCAACATTATTTATATTTTTCCTTATTTTTAATCACAACACTTACCTCTTTCGCAACATTCTTTACATTTTCCCTTCTTTTTAGTCACAACTCTTACCTCCTTCGCAACATTCTTTATATTTTTCCTTCTTTTTAATCACAACTCTTACCTCCTTCGCAACATTCTTTATATTTTTCCTTGTTTTTAATCAGCACTCTTACCTCCTTCGCAACATTCTTTATATTTTTCCTTCTTTTTAATCACAAAACTTACATCCTTCGCAATATTCTTTATATTTTACCTTCTTTTTAATCACAACACTTACCTCCTTTGCAACATTCTTTATATTTGTCTTTCTTTTTAATTGCAACAATTACCTCCTTCTCAACATTCTTTATATTTTTCCTTCCTTTTAATCACAACACGTACCTCCTTCGTAACATTCTTTATATTTTTCCTTCTTTTTAATCACAACACTTACATCCTTCGCAAAATTCTTTACATTTTTCCTTCTTTTTAAACACAACTCTTACCTCCTTCGTAGGATTCTTTATATTTTTCCTTCTTTTTAATCGCAACACTTACCTCCTTCGCAACATTCTTTATATTTGTCTTTCTTTTTAATTGCAACAATTACCTCCTTCGCAACATTCTTTATATTTTTCCTTCCTTTTAATCACAACACTCACCTCCTTCGCAATATTCTTTATATTTGTCCTTCTTTTTAATCACAACACTTTCCTCCTTCGCAACATTCTTTATATTTTTCTTTCTTTTTAATCACCACTCTTTACTCCTTCGCAACATTCTTTATATTTTTCCTTCTTTTTAATCACAACACTTACCTCCTTCACAACATTCTTTCTATTTTTCCTTCTTTTTAATCAACACTCTTACCTCCTTCGCAACATTCTTTATATTTTTCCTTCTTTTTAATCACAACACTTACCACTTTCGCAATATTCTTTATAGTTTTCCTTCTTTTTAATCACTACTCTTATCTCCTTCGCAAATTTCTTTATATTTTTCCTTCTTTTTAATCAGAACACTTACCTCCTTCGTAACATTATTTATATTTTTCCTTCTTTTTAATCACAACACTTACCTCCTTCGCAACATTCTTTATATTTTTCCTTCTTTTTAATCAACACTCTTACCTCCTTCGCAACATTCTTTATATTTTTCCTTATTTTTAATCACAACACTTACCTCTTTCGCAACATTCTTTATATTTTCCCTTCTTTTTAGTCACAACTCCTACCTCCTTCGCAACATTCTTTATATTCTTCCTTCTTTTTAATCACAACTCTTACCTCCTTCGCAACATTCTTTATATTTTTCCTTATTTTTAATCACAACACTTACCTCTTTCGCAACATTCTTTACATTTTCCCTTCTTTTTAATCACAACACTTACCTCTTTTGCAACATTCTTTATATTTGTCTTTCTTTTTAATTGCAACAATTACCTCCTTCGCAACATTCTTTATATTTTTCCTTCCTTTTAATCACAACACTTACCTCCTTCGCAATATTCTTTATATTTTTCCTTCTTTTTAATCACAACACTTACCTCCTTCGAAACATTCTTTATATCTTTCCTTCTTTTTAATCACAACACTTACCTCCTACGCAACATTCTTTATATTTTTCCTTCTTTTTAATCACAACACTTACCTTCTACGCAGCATTCTGTATATTTTTCCTTTTTTTTAATCACAACACTTACCTCCTTCGCAACATTCTTTATATTTTCCCTTCCTTTTAATCACAACACTTACCTCCTTCGCAACATTCTTTATATTTTTCCTTTTTTTTAATCACAACTCTTACATCCTTCGCAACATTTTTTTATATTTTTCCTTCTTTTTAATCACAACTCTTACCTACTTCGCAACATTCTTTATATTTTTCCTTCTTTTTAATCACAACACTTACCACCTTCGAAACATTCTTTATATTTTTCCTTCTTTTTAATCACAACTCTTACCTCGTTCGTAAATTTCCTTATAATTTTCCCTCTTTTTAATCACAACACTTACCTCCTTCGTAACATTCTTTATATTTTTCCTTCCTTTTAATCACAACTCGTACCTCCTTCGTAACATTCATTATATTTTTCCTTCTTTTTAATCACAACACTTACCTCTTTCGCAATATTCTTTATATTTTTCTTCTTTTTATATAACCACTCTTACCTCCTTCGTAAATTTGTTTATATTTTTCCTTTTTTTAAACACAACACTTACCTCCTTCGCAATATTCTTTATAGTTTACCATCTTTTTAATCACCACGCTTACCTCCTTCGTAAATTTCTTTATATTTTTCCTTCTTTTTAATCACAACACTTACCTCCTTCGCAACATTCTTTATATTTTTCCTTCCTTTTAATCACAACACTTACCTCCTTCGCAATATTCTTTATATTTGTCCTTCTTTTTAATCACAACCCTTTCCTCCTTCGCAACATTCTTTATATTTTTCTTTCTTTTTAATCACCACTCTTTCCTCCTTCGCAACATTCTTTATATTTTTCTTTCTTTTTAATCACAACTCTTACCTACTTCGCAACATTCTTTATATTTTTCCTTCCTTTTAATCACAACTCGTACCTCCTTCGTAACATTCATTATATTTTTCCTTCTTTTTAATCACAACACTTACCTCCTTCGCAACATTCTTTATATTTTTCTTTCTTTTTAATCACAACACTTACCTCTTTCGCAATATTCTTTATATTTTTCTTCTTTTTATATAACCACTCTTACCTTTTTCGTAAATTTGTTTATACTTTTCCTTTTTTTAAACACAACACTTACCTCCTTCGCAATATTCTTTATAGTTTACCATCTTTTTAATCACCACGCTTACCTCCTTCGTAAATTTCTTTATATTTTTCCTTCTTTTTAATCACAACACTTACCTCCTTCGCAACATTCTTTATATTTTACCTTCTTTTTAATCAACACTCTTACCTACTTCGCAACATTCTTTATATTTTTTCCTTCTTTTTAATCACAACTCTTACCTCCTTCGCAACATTCTTTATATTTTCCCTTCCTTTTAATCACAACACTTACCTCCTTCGCAACATTCTTTATATTTTTCCTTCTTTTTAATCTCAACACTTACCTCCTTCGCAACATTCTTTATATTTTTCCTTCTTTTTAATCACAACTCTTACCTCCTTCGTAACATCCTTCATATTTTTCCTTCTTTTTAATCACAACACTTACCTCCTTCACAACATTCTTTCTATTTTTCCTTCTTTTTAATCAACACTCTTACCTCCTTCGCAACATTCTTTATATTTTTCCTTCTTTTTAATCACAACACTTACCACTTTCGCAATATTCTTTATAGTTTTCCTTCTTTTTAATCACTACTCTTATCTCCTTCGCAAATTTCTTTATATTTTTCCTTCTTTTTAATCACAACACTTACCTCCTTCGTAACATTATTTATATTTTTCCTTCTTTTTAATCACAACTCTTACCTCCTTCGCAACATTCTTTATATTTTTCCTTGTTTTTAATCAGCACTCTTACCTCCTTCGCAACATTCTTTATATTTTTCCTTCTTTTTAATCACAAAACTTACATCCTTCGCAATATTCTTTATATTTTACCTTCTTTTTAATCACAACACTTACCTCCTTTGCAACATTCTTTATATTTGTCTTTCTTTTTAATTGCAACAATTACCTCCTTCTCAACATTCTTTATATTTTTCCTTCCTTTTAATCACAACACGTACCTCCTTCGTAACATTCTTTATATTTTTCCTTCTTTTTAATCACAACACTTACATCCTTCGCAAAATTCTTTACATTTTTCCTTCTTTTTAAACACAACTCTTACCTCCTTCGTAGGATTCTTTATATTTTTCCTTCTTTTTAATCGCAACACTTACCTCCTTCGCAACATTCTTTATATTTGTCTTTCTTTTTAATTGCAACAATTACCTCCTTCGCAACATTCTTTATATTTTTCCTTCCTTTTAATCACAACACTCACCTCCTTCGCAATATTCTTTATATTTGTCCTTCTTTTTAATCACAACACTTTCCTCCTTCGCAACATTCTTTATATTTTTCTTTCTTTTTAATCACCACTCTTTACTCCTTCGCAACATTCTTTATATTTTTCCTTCTTTTTAATCACAACACTTACCTCCTTCACAACATTCTTTCTATTTTTCCTTCTTTTTAATCAACACTCTTACCTCCTTCGCAACATTCTTTATATTTTTCCTTCTTTTTAATCACAACACTTACCACTTTCGCAATATTCTTTATAGTTTTCCTTCTTTTTAATCACTACTCTTATCTCCTTCGCAAATTTCTTTATTTTTTTCCTTCTTTTTAATCAGAACACTTACCTCCTTCGTAACATTATTTATATTTTTCCTTCTTTTTAATCACAACACTTACCTCCTTCGCAACATTCTTTATATTTTTCCTTCTTTTTAATCAACACTCTTACCTCCTTCGCAACATTCTTTATATTTTTCCTTATTTTTAATCACAACACTTACCTCTTTCGCAACATTCTTTATATTTTCCCTTCTTTTTAGTCACAACTCCTACCTCCTTCGCAACATTCTTTATATTCTTCCTTCTTTTTAATCACAACTCTTACCTCCTTCGCAACATTCTTTATATTTTTCCTTATTTTTAATCACAACACTTACCTCTTTCGCAACATTCTTTACATTTTCCCTTCTTTTTAATCACAACACTTACCTCCTTTGCAACATTCTTTATATTTGTCTTTCTTTTTAATTGCAACAATTACCTCCTTCGCAACATTCTTTATATTTTTCCTTCCTTTTAATCACAACTCTTACCTCCTTCGCAACATTCTTTATATTCTTCCTTCTTTTTAATCACAACACTTTCCTCCTTCGCAACATTCTTTATATTTTTCTTTCTTTTTAATCACCACTCTTTCCTCCTTCGCAACATTCTTTATATTTTTCTTTCTTTTTAATCACAACTCTTACCTACTTCGCAACATTCTTTATATTTTTCCTTCTTTTTAATCACAACACTTACCTCCTTCGAAACATTCTTTATATCTTTCCTTCTTTTTAATCACAACACTTACCTCCTACGCAACATTCTTTATATATTTCCTTCTTTTTAATCACAACACTTACCTTCAACGCAGCATTCTGTATATTTTTCCTTTTTTTTAATCACAACACTTACCTCCTTCGCAACATTCTTTATATTTTCCCTTCCTTTTAATCACAACACTTACCTCCTTTGCAACATTCTTTATATTTGTCTTTCTTTTTAATTGCAACAATTACCTCCTTCGCAACATTCTTTATATTTTTCCTTCCTTTTAATCACAACACTTACCTCCATCGTAACATTCTTTATATTTATCCTTCTTTTTAATCACAACACTTACCTCCTTCGCAAAATTCTTTACATTTTTCCTTCTTTTTAAACACAACTCTTACCTCCTCCGTAGGATTCTTTATATTTTTCCTTCTTTTTAATCGCAACACTTACCTCCTTCGCAACATTCTTTATATTTGTCTTTCTTTTTAATTGCAACAATTACCTCCTTCGCAACATTCTTTATATTTTTCCTTCCTTTTAATCACAACACTTACCTCCTTCGCAATATTCTTTATATTTGTCCTTCTTTTTAATCACAACACTTTCCTCCTTCGCAACATTCTTTATATTTTTCTTTCTTTTTAATCACCACTCTTTCCTCCTTCGCAACATTCTTTATATTTTTCTTTCTTTTTAATCACAACTCTTACCTACTTCGCAACATTCTTTATATTTTTCCTTCTTTTTAATCACAACACTTACCTCCTTCGAAACATTCTTTATATTTTTCCTTCTTTTTAATCACAACACTTACCTCCTACGCAACATTCTTTATATTTTTCCTTCTTTTTAATCACAACACTTACCTCCTACGCAGCATTCTGTATATTTTTCCTTTTTTTTAATCACAACACTTACCTCCTTCGCAACATTCTTTATATTTTCCCTTCCTTTTAATCACAACACTTACCTCCTTCGCAACATTCTTTATATTTTTCCTTTTTTTTAATCACAACTCTTACATCCTTCGCAACATTTTTTTTATATTTTTCCTTCTTTTTAATCTCAACTCTTACCTACTTCGCAACATTCTTTATATTTTTCCTTCTTTTTAATCACAACACTTACCTCCTTCGAAACATTCTTTATATTTTTCCTTCTTTTTAATCACAACTCTTACCTCGTTCGTAAATTTCCTTATAATTTTCCCTCTTTTTAATCACAACACTTACCTCCTTCGTAACATTCTTTATATTTTTCCTTCTTTTTAATAACAACTCGTACCTCCTTCGTAACATTCTTTATATTTTTCCTTCTTTTTAATCACAACACTTACCTCCTTCGCAACATTCTTTATATTTTTCTTTCTTTTTAATCACAACACTTACCTCTTTCGCAATATTCTTTATATTTTTCTTCTTTTTATATAACCACTCTTACCTCCTTCGTAAATTTGTTTATATTTTTCCTTTTTTTAAACACAACACTTACCTCCTTCGCAATATTCTTTATAGTTTACCATCTTTTTAATCACCACGCTTACCTCCTTCGTAAATTTCTTTATATTTTTCCTTCTTTTTAATCACAACACTTACCTCCTTCGCAACATTCTTTATATTTTACCTTCTTTTTAATCAACACTCTTACCTACATCGCAACATTCTTTATATTTTTTCCTTCTTTTTAATCACAACACTTACCTCTTTCGCAACATTCTTTATATTTTCCCTTCTTTTTAATCACAACTCTTACCTCCTTCGCAACATTCTTTATATTTTTCCTTCTTTTTAATCTCAACACTTACCTCATTCGCAACATTCTTTATATTTTTCCTTCTTTTTAATCACAACTCTTACCTCCTTCGTAACATTCTTTATCTTTTTCCTTCTTTTTAATCACAACACTTACCTCCTTCACAACATTCTTTCTATTTTTCCTTCTTTTTAATCAACACTCTTACCTCCTTCGCAACATTCTTTATATTTTTCCTTCTTTTTAATCACAACACTTACCTCTTTCGCAACATTCTTTATATTTTCCCTTCTTTTTAATCACAACTCTTACCTCATTCGCAACATTCTTTATATTTTTCCTTCTTTTTAATCACAACTCTTACCTCCTTCGTAACATTCTTTATCTTTTTCCTTCTTTTTAATCACTACTCTTATCTCCTTCGTAAATTTCTTTATATTTTTCCTTCTTTTTAATCACAACACTTACCTCCTTCGTAACATTCTTTATATTTTTCCTTCTTTTTAATCACAACACTTACCTCCTTCGCAACATTCTTTATATTTTTTCTTCTTTTTAATCAACACTCTTACCTCCTTCGCAACATTCTTTATATTTTTCCTTATTTTTAATCACAACACTTACCTCTTTCGCAACATTCTTTATATTTTCCCTTCTTTTTAGTCACAACTCTTACCTCCTTCGCAACATTCTTTATATTTTTCCTTATTTTTAATCACAACACTTACCTCTTTCGCAACATTCTTTACATTTTCCCTTCTTTTTAGTCACAACTCTTACCTCCTTCGCAACATTCTTTATATTTTTCGTTCTTTTTAATCACAACTCTTACCTCCTTCGCAACATTCTTTATATTTTTCCTTGTTTTTAATCAGCACTCTTACCTCCTTCGCAACATTCTTTATATTTTACCTTCTTTTTAATCACAACACTTACCTCCTTTGCAACATTCTTTATATTTGTCCTTCTTTTTAATCACAACACTTACCTCCTTTGCAACATTCTTTATATTTGTCTTTCTTTTTATTTGCAACAATTACCTCCTTCGCAACATTCTTTATATTTTTCCTTCCTTTTAATCACAACACTTACCTCCTTCGTAACATTCTTTATATTTTTCCTTCTTTTTAATCACAACACTTACCTCCTTCGCAAAATTCTTTACATTTTTCCTTCTTTTTAAACACAACTCTTACCTCCTTCGTAGGATTCTTTATATTTTTCCTTCTTTTTAATCGCAACACTTACCTCCTTCGCAACATTCTTTATATTTGTCTTTCTTTTTAATTGCAACAATTACCTCCTTCGCAACATTCTTTATATTTGTCCTTCTTTTTAATCACAACACTTTCCTCCTTCGCAACATTCTTTATATTTTTCTTTCTTTTTAATCACCACTCTTTCCTCCTTCGCAACATTCTTTATATTTTTCCTTTTTTTTAATCACAACTCTTACATCCTTCGCAACATTTTTTTAATATTTTTCCTTCTTTTTAATCTCAACTCTTACCTACTTCGCAACATTCTTTATATTTTTCCTTCTTTTTAATCACAACACTTACCTCCTTCGAAACATTCTTTATATTTTTCCTTCTTTTTAATCACAACTCTTACCTCGTTCGTAAATTTCCTTATAATCTTCCCTCTTTTTAATCACAACACTTACCTCCTTCGTAAATTTGTTTATATTTTTCCTTTTTTTAAACACAACACTTACCTCCTTCGCAATATTCTTTATAGTTTACCATCTTTTTAATCACCACGCTTACCTCCTTCGTAAATTTCTTTATATTTTTCCTTCTTTTTAATCACAACACTTACCTCCTTCGCAACATTCTTTATATTTTACCTTCTTTTTAATCAACACTCTTACCTACTTCGCAACATTCTTTATATTTTTTCCTTCTTTTTAATCACAACACTTACCTCCTTCACAACATTCTTTCTATTTTTCCTTCTTTTTAATCAACACTCTTACCTCCTTCGCAACATTCTTTATATTTTTCCTTCTTTTTAATCACAACACTTACCTCTTTCGCAATATTCTTTATAGTTTTACTTCTTTTTAATCACTACTCTTATCTCCTTCGTAAATTTCTTTATATTTTTCCTTCTTTTTAATCACAACACTTACCTCCTTCGTAACATTCTTTATATTTTTCCTTCTTTTTAATCACAACACTTACCTCCTTCGAAACATTCTTTATATTTTTTCTTCTTTTTAATCAACACTCTTACCTCCTTCGCAACATTCTTTATATTTTTCCTTATTTTTAATCACAACACTTACATCTTTCGCAACAATCTTTATATTTTCCCTTCTTTTTAGTCACAACTCTTACCTCCTTCGCAACAATCTTTATATTTTTCCTTCTTTTTAATCACAACTCTTACCTCCTTCGCAAATTCTTTATATTTTTCCTTGTTTTTAATCAGCACTCTTACCTCCTTCGCAACATTCTTTATATTTTTCCGTCTTTTTAATCACAACTCTTACCTCCTTCGCAACATTCTTTATATTTTTCCTTCATTTTAATCACGAAACTTACCTCCTTCGCAACATTCTTTATATTTTACCTTCTTTTTAATCACAACACTTACCTCCTTTGCAACATTCTTTATATTTGTCTTTCTTTTTAATTGCAACAATTACCTCCTTCGTAACATTCTTTATATTTTTCCTTCTTTTTAATCACAACACTTACCTCCTTCGCAAAATTCTTTACATTTTTCCTTATTTTTAAACACAACTCTTACCTCCTTCGTAGGATTCTTTATATTTTTCCTTCTTTTTAATCACAACACTTACCTCCTTCGCAACATTTTTATATTTGTCTTTCTTTTTAATTGCAACAATTACCTCCTTCGCAACATTCTTTATATTTTTCCTTCCTTTTAATCACAACACTTACCTCCTTCGCAACATTCTTTATATTTTTTCTTCTTTTTAATCAACACTCTTACCTCCTTCGCAACATTCTTTATATTTTTCCTTATTTTTAATCACCACACTTACCTCTTTCGCAACATTCTTTACATTTTCCCTTCTTTTTAGTCACAACTCTTACCTCCTTCGCAACATTCTTTATATTTTTCCTTCTTTTTAATCACAACTCTTACCTCCTTTGCAACATTCTTTATATTTGTCCTTCTTTTTAATCACAACACTTACCTCCTTTGCAACATTCTTTATATTTGTCTTTCTTTTTAATTGTAACAATTACCTCCTTCGCAACATTCTTTATATTTTTCCTTCCTTTTAATCACAACACTTACCTCCTTCGTAACATTCTTTATATTTTTCCTTCTTTTTAATCACAACACTTACCTCCTTCGCAAAATTCTTTACATTTTTCCTTCTTTTTAAACACAACTCTTACCTCCTTCGTAGGATTCTTTATATTTTTCCTTCTTTTTAATCGCAACACTTACCTCCTTCGCAACATTCTTTATATTTGTCTTTCTTTTTAATTGCAACAATTACCTCCTTCGCAACATTCTTTATATTTTTCCTTCCTTTTAATCACAACACTTACCTCCTTCGCAATATTCTTTATATTTGTCCTTCTTTTTAATCACAACACTTTCCTCCTTCGCAACATTCTTTATATTTTTCTTTCTTTTTAATCACCACTCTTTCCTCCTTCGCAACATTCTTTAAATTTTTCTTTCTTTTTAATCACAACTCTTACCTACATCGCAACATTCTTTATATTTTTCCTTCTTTTTAATCACAACACTTACCTCCTTCGAAACATTCTTTATATTTTTCCTTCTTTTTAATCACAACACTTACCTCCTACGCAACATTCTTTATATTTTTCCTTCTTTTTAATCACAACACTTACCTTCTACGCAGTATTCTGTATATTTTTCCTTTTTTTTAATCACAACACTTACCTCCTTCGCAGCATTCTTTATATTTTCCCTTCCTTTTAATCACAACACTTACCTCCTTCGCAACATTCTTTATATTTTTCCTTTTTTTTAATCACAACTCTTACATCCTTCGCAACATTTTTTTTATATTTTTCCTTCTTTTTAATCTCAACTCTTACCTACTTCGCACATTCTTTATATTTTTCCTTCTTTTTAATCACAACACTTACCTCCTTCGAAACATTCTTTATATTTTTCCTTCTTTTTAATCACAACTCTTACCTCGTTCGTAAATTTCCTTATAATTTTCCCTCTTTTTAATCACAACACTTACCTCCTTCGCAACATTCTTTATATTTTTCTTTCTTTTTAATCACAACACTTACCTCTTTCGCAATATTCTTTATATTTTTCTTCTTTTTATATAACCACTCTTACCTCCTTCGTAAATTTCTTTATATTTTTCCTTCTTTTTAATCACAACACTTACCTCCTTCGCAACATACTTTATATTTTACCTTCTTTTTAATCAACACTCTTACCTACTTCGCAACATTCTTTATATTTTTTCCTTCTTTTTAATCACAACACTTACCTCTTTCGCAACATTCTTTATATTTTCCCTTCTTTTTAATCACAACTCTTACCTCCTTCGCAACATTCTTTATATTTTTCCTTCTTTTTAATCTCAACACTTACCTCATTCGCAACAATCTTTATATTTTTCCTTCTTTTTAATCACAACTCTTACCTCCTTCGTAACATTCTTTATATTTTTCCTTCTTTTTAATCACAACACTTACCTCCTTCACAACATTCTTTCTATTTTTCCTTCTTTTTAATCAACACTCTTACCTCCTTCGCAACATTCTTTATATTTTTCCTTCTTTTTAATCACAACACTTACCTCTTTCGCAATATTCTTTATAGTTTTCCTTCTTTTTAATCACTACTCTTATCTCCTTCGTAAATTTCTTTATATTTTTCCTTCTTTTTAATCACAACACTTACCTCCTTCGTAACATTCTTTATATTTTTCCTTCTTTTTAATCACAACACTTACCTCCTTCGCAACATTCTTTATATTTTTCCTTCTTTTTAATCACAACTCTTACCTCCTTCGCAACATTCTTTATATTTTTCCTTATTTTTAATCACAACACTTACCTCTTTCGCAACATTCTTTATATTTTCCCTTCTTTTTAGTCACAACTCTTACCTCCTTCGCAACATTCTTTATATTTTTCCGTCTTTTTAATCACAACTCTTACCTCCTTCGCAACATTCTTTATATTTTTCCTTCATTTTAATCACGAAACTTACCTCCTTCGCAACATTCTTTATATTTTACCTTCTTTTTAATCACAACACTTACCTCCTTTGCAACATTCTTTATATTTGTCTTTCTTTTTAATCACAACACTTACCTCCTTCGCAAAATTCTTTACATTTTTCCTTCTTTTTAAACACAACTCTTACCTCCTTCGTAGGATTCTTTATATTTTTCCTTCTTTTTAATCCCAACACTTACCTCCTTCGCAACATTTTTATATTTGTCTTTCTTTTTAATTGCAACAATTACCTCCTTCGCAACATTCTTTATATTTTCCTTCCTTTTAATCACAACACTTTCCTCCTTCGCAACATTCTTTATATTTTTCTTTTTTTTAATCACCACTCTTTCCTCCTTTGCAACATTTATATATTTTTCTTTCTTTTTAAGCACCACCCTTACCTCCTTCGCAACATTCTTTATATTTTCCCTTCCTTTTAATCACAACACTTACCTCCTTCTCAGCATTCTTTATATTTTTCCTTCTTTTAATCACAACACTTACCTCCTTCGCAACATTCTGTATATTTTTCCTTTTTTTTAATCACAACACTTACCTCCTTCGCAAAATTCTTTATATTTTCCCTTCCTTTTAATCACAACTCTTACATCCTTCGCAACATTTTTTATATTTTTCCTTCTTTTTAATCACAACTCTTACCTACTTCGCAACATTCTTTATATTATTCCTTCTTTTTAATCACAACACTTACCTCCTTCGAAACATTCTTTATATTTTTCCTTCTTTTTAATCACAACACTTACCTCTACGCAACATTCTTTATATCTTTCCTTCTTTTTCATCACAACACTTACTTTCTACGCAGCATTTTGTATATTTTTCCTTCTTTTTAATCACAACTCTTACCTCCTTCGCAAAGTTCTTTATATTTTTCTTTCCTTTTAATCAACACTCTTACCTCCTTCCCAACATTCTTTATATTTTTTCTTATTTTTAATCACAACACTTACCTCTGTCGCAACATTCTTTATATTTTCCCTTCTTTTTAATCACAACTCTTACCTCCTTCGCACCATTCTTTATATTTTTTCTTCTTTTTAATCACAACTCTTACCTCCTTCGTAAGATTCTTTATATTTTCCCTTCTTTTTAATCACAACTCTTACCTCCTTCGCACCATTCTTTATATTTTCCCTTCTTTTTAATCACAACTCTTACCTCCTTCGCAATATTCTTTATATTTTACCTTCTTTTTAATCAACACTCTTACCTACTTCGCAACATTCTTTATATTTTTTCCTTCTTTTTAATCACAACACTTACCTCTTTCGCAACATTCTTTATATTTTCCCTTCTTTTTAATCACAACTCTTACCTCCTTCGCAACATTCTTTATATTTTTCCTTCTTTTTAATCTCTACACTTACCTCCTTCGCAACATTCTTTATATTTTTCCTTCTTTTTAATCACAACTCTTACCTCCTTCGTAACATTCTTTATATTTTTCCTTCTTTTTAATCACAACACTTACCTCCTTCACAACATTCTTTCTATTTTTCCTTCTTTTTAATCAACACTCTTACCTCCTTCGCAACATTCTTTATATTTTTCCTTCTTTTTAATCACAACGCTTACCTCTTTCGCAATATTCTTTATAGTTTTCCTTCTTTTTAATCACTACTCTTTTCTCCTTCGTAAATTTCTTTATATTTTTCCTTCTTTTTAATCACAACACTTACCTCCTTCGCAACATTCTTTATATTTTTCCTTCTTTTTAATCAACAGTCTTACCTCCTTCGCAACATTTTTATATTTTTCCTTATTTTTAATCACAACACTTACCTCTTTCGCAACATTCTTTATATTTTCCCTTCTTTTTAGTCACAACTCTTACTTCTTCGCAACATTCTTTATATTTTTCCTTCTTTTTAATCACAACTCTTACCTCCTTCGCAACATTCTTAATATTTTTCCTTGTTTTTAATCAGCACTCTTACCTCCTTCGCAACATTCTTTATATTTTTCCTTCTTTTTAATCACAACTCTTACCTCATTCGCAACATTCTTTATATTTTTCCTTCCTTTTAATCACAACACTTACCTCCTTCGTAACATTCTTTATATTTTTCCTTCTTTTTAATCACAACACTTACCTCCTTCGCAACATTCTTTATATTTTTCTTTCTTTTTAATCACCACTCTTTCCTCCTTTACAACATTCTTTATATTTTTCTTTCTTTTTAAGCACCACCCTTACCTCCTTCGCAACATTCTTTATATTTTCCCTTCGTTTTAAACACAACTCTTACCTCCTTCGTAGGATTCTTTATATTTTTCCTTCATTTTAATCACAACACATACCTCCTTCGCAACATTTTTATATGTCTTTCTTTATAATTGCAACAATTACCTCCTTCGCAACATTCTTTATATTTTTCCTTCCTTTTAATCACAACACTTACCTCCTTCGCAATATTCTTTATATGTGTCCTTCTTTTTAATCACAACACTTTCCTCCTTTGCAACATTCTTTATATTTTTCTTTCTTTTTAAGTACCACCCTTACCTCCTTCGCCACATTCTTTATATTTTCCCTTCCTTTTAATCACAACACTTACCTCCTTCTCAGCATTCTTTATATTTTTCCTTCTTTTTAATCACAACACTTACCTCCTTCGCAACATTCTTTATATTTTCCCTTCCTTTTAATCACAACTCTTACATCCTTCGCAACATTTTTTATATTTTTCCTTCTTTTTAATCACAACTCTTACCTACTTCGCAACATTCTTTATATTATTCCTTCTTTTTAATCACAACACTTACCTCCTTCGAAACATTCTTTATATTTTTCCTTCTTTTTAATCACAACACTTACCTTCTACGCAACATTCTTTATTTTTTCCTTCTTTTTAATCACAACACTTACCTTCTACGCAGCATTCTGTATATTTTTCCTTCTTTTTAATCACAACTCTTACCTCCTTCGCAACGTTTTTATATTTTTCTTTCTTTTTAATCAACACTCTTACCTCCTTCGCAACATTCTTTATATTTTTCCTTATTTTTAATCACAACACTTACCTCTTTCGCAACATTCTTTATATTTTCCCTTCTTTTTAATCACAACACTTACCTCCTTCGCAACATTCTTTATATTTTTCCTTCTTTTTAATCACAACTCTTACCTCCTTCGCAACATTCTTTATATTTTTCCTTCTTTTTAATCACAACTACTACCTCCTTCGTAACATTCTTTATATTTTTCCTTCTTTTTAATCACAACATTTACCTCCTTCACAACATTCTTTCTATTTTTCCTTCTTTTTAATCAACACTCTTACCTCCTTCGCAACATTCTTTATATTTTTCCTTCTTTTTAATCACAACACTTACCTCTTTCGCAATATTCTTTATAGTTTTCCTTCTTTTTAATCACTACTCTTATCTCCTTCGTAAATTTCTTTATATTTTTCCTTGTTTTTAATCACAACACTTACCTCCTTCGCAACATTCTTTATATTTTTCCTTCTTTTTAATCAACACTCTTACCTCCTTCGCAACATTCTTTATATTTTTCCTTATTTTTAATTACAACACTTACCTCTTTCGCAACATTCTTTATATTTTCCCTTCTTTTTAGTCACAACTCTTACCTCCTTCGCAACATTCTTTATATTTTTCCTTCTTTTTAATCACAACTCTTACCTCCTTCGCAACATTCTTTATATTTTTCCTTGTTTTTAATCAGCACTCTTACCTCCTTCGCAACATTCTTTATATTTTTCCTTCTTTTTAATCACAACTCTTACCTCATTCGCAACATTCTTTATATTTTCCCTTCATTTTAATCACGAAACTTACCTCCTTCGCAACATTCTTTATATTTTACCTTCTTTTTAATCACAACACTTACCTCCTTTGCAACATTCTTTATATTTGTCTTTCTTTTTAATTGCAACAATTACCTCCTTCGCAACATCCTTTATATTTTTCCTTCCTTTTAATCACAACACTTACCTCCTTCGTAACATTCTTTATATTTTCCCTTCTTTTTAAACACAACACTTACCTCCTTCGCAACATTCTTTATATTTTTCTTTCTTTTTAATCACCACTCTTTCCTCCTTTGCAACATTCTTTATATTTTTCTTTCTTTTTAAGCACCACCCTTACCTCCTTCGCAACATTCTTTATATTTTCCCTTCTTTTTAATCACAACTCTTACCTCCTTCGCAACATTCTTTATATTTTTCCTTCTTTTTAATCACAACTCTTACCTCCTTCGCAACATTCTTTATATTTTTCCTTCTTTTAATCACAACACTTACCTCCTTTGAAACATTCTTTATATTTTTACTTCTTTTTAATCACAACACTTACCTCCTTCGCAACATTCTTTATATTTTTCCTTCTTCTTAATCACAACTCTTACCTCCTTCGCAACATTCTTTATATTTTTCCTTCTTTTTAATCACAACTCTTACCTCCTTCGCAACATTCTTTATATTTTTCCTTCATTTAAATCACAACACTTACCTCCTTCGCAACATTTTTATATTTTACCTTCTTTTTAATCACAACACTTACCTCATTTGCAACATTCTTTATATTTGTCTTTCTTTTTAATTGCAACAA
The DNA here is from genome assembly GCA_964016885.1 of Eledone cirrhosa. Classification (NCBI taxonomy): domain Eukaryota; kingdom Metazoa; phylum Mollusca; class Cephalopoda; order Octopoda; family Eledonidae; genus Eledone; species Eledone cirrhosa. The sequence continues at coordinate 37,723,123 of OZ024748.1, read as the reverse complement.
TTACCTCCTTCGCAACATTCTTTATATTTTTCCTTCCTTTTAATCACAACACTTACCTCCTTCGTAACATTCTTTATATTTTTCCTTCTTTTTAATCACAACACTTACCTCCTTCGCAACATTTTTTATATTTTTCCTTCTTTTTAATCACAACACTTGCCTCCTTAAAACATTCTTTATATATATATTTTTTTAATCGACACTCTCACCTACTTCGCAACATTCTTTATATTTTTCCTTCTTTTTAATCTCAACACTTACCTCCTTCGCAGCATTCTTTATATTTTTCCTTCTTTTTAATCACACCTGTTACCTCCTTCGTAACATTCTTTATATTTTTCCTTCTTTTTAATCACAACACTTACCTCCTTCGCAACATTCTTTATATTTTTCCTTCTTTTTAATCAACACTCTTACCTCCTTCGCAACATTCTCTATATTTTTCCTTCTTTTTAATCACAACAATTACCTCTTTCGCAATATTCTTTATAGTTTTCCTTCTTTTTAATCACTACTTTTATCTCCTTCGTAAATTTCTTTATATTTTCCCTTCTTTTTAAACACAACTCTTACCTCCTTCGCAAAATTCTTTATATTTTTCCTTCTTTTTAATCACAACTCTTACCTCCTTCGCAACATTCTTTTTATTTTTCCTTCTTTTTAATCACAACTCTTACCTCCTTCGCAACATTCTTTATATTTTTCCTTCTTTTAATCACAACACTTACCTCCTTTGAAACATTCTTTATATTTTTCCTTCTTTTTAATCACAACACTTACTTCCTTCGCAACATTCTTTATATTTTTCCTTCTTTTTAATCACAACTATTACCTCCTTCGCAACATTCTTTATATTTTTCCTTATTTTTCATCACAACACTTACCTCCTTCGCAACATTCTTTATATTTTTCCTTCCTTTTAATCACAACACTTACCTCCTTCGTAACATTCTTTATATTTTTCCTTCTTTTTAATCACAACACTTACCTCCTTCGCAACATTTTTTATATTTTTCCTTCTTTTTAATCACAACACTTGCCTCCTTAAAACATTCTTTATATATATATTTTTTTAATCGACACTCTCACCTACTTCGCAACATTCTTTATATTTTTCCTTCTTTTTAATCTCAACACTTACCTCCTTCGCAGCATTCTTTATATTTTTCCTTCTTTTTAATCACACCTGTTACCTCCTTCGTAACATTCTTTATATTTTTCCTTCTTTTTAATCACAACACTTACCTCCTTCGCAACATTCTTTATATTTTTCCTTCTTTTTAATCAACACTCTTACCTCCTTCGCAACATTCTCTATATTTTTCCTTCTTTTTAATCACAACAATTACCTCTTTCGCAATATTCTTTATAGTTTTCCTTCTTTTTAATCACTACTTTTATCTCCTTCGTAAATTTCTTTATATTTTCCCTTCTTTTTAAACACAACTCTTACCTCCTTCGCAAAATTCTTTATATTTTTCCTTCTTTTTAATCACAACTCTTACCTCCTTCGCAACATTCTTTTTATTTTTCCTTCTTTTTAATCACAACTCTTACCTCCTTCGCAACATTCTTTATATTTTTCCTTCTTTTAATCACAACACTTACCTCCTTTGAAACATTCTTTATATTTTTCCTTCTTTTTAATCACAACACTTACTTCCTTCGCAACATTCTTTATATTTTTCCTTCTTTTTAATCACAACTATTACCTCCTTCGCAACATTCTTTATATTTTTCCTTATTTTTCATCACAACACTTACCTCCTTCGCAACATTCTTTATATTTTTACTTCTTTTTAATCACAACACTTACCTCCTTCGCAACAATTTTTATATTTTTCATTCTCTTTAATCACAACTCATACCTCCTTCGTAACATTCTTTATATTTTTCCTTCTTTTTAATCAAAACACTTACCTCCTTCGCAACATTCTTTATATTTTTCCTTCTTTTTAATCACAACACTTACCTCTTACGCAACATTCTTCATATTTTTCCTTCTTTTTAAACACAACACTTACCTCCTTCGCAATATTCTTTATATGTTTCCTTCTTTTTAAACACAACTCTTAACTCCTTCGAAAATTTCTTTATATTTTTCCTTCTTTTTAAACACAACTCTTACCTCCTTCGCAATATTCTTTATATTTTTGCTTCTTTTTAATCACAACACTTACCTCTTTCGCAACATTCTTTATATTTTCCCTTCTTATTAAACACAACTCTTACCTCCTTCGCAACATTCTTTATATTTTTCCTTCTTTTTAATCACAACTCTTACCTCCTTCGCAACATTCTTTATATTTTTCCTTCTTTTTAATCACAACTCTTACCTCCATCGCAACATTCTTTATATTTTTCCTTCTTTTAATCACAACACTTACCTCCTTTGAAACATTCTTTATATTTTTACTTCTTTTTAATCACAACAGTTACCTCCTTCGCAACATTCTTTATATTTTTACTTCTTTTTAATCACAACACTTACCTCCTTCGCAACAATTTTTATATTTTTCCTTCTCTTTAATCACAACTCTTACCTCCTTCGTAACATTCTTTATATTTTTCCTTCTTTTTAATCACAACACTTACCTCATTCGCAACATTCTTTATATTTTTCCTTCTTTTTAATCACAACACTTACCTCTTACGCAACATTCTTTATATTTTTCCTTCTTTTTAAACACCACACTTACCTCCTTCGCAATATTCTTTATATTTTTCCTTCTTTTTAAACACAACACTTACCTCCTTCGAAAATGTCTTCATATTTTTCCTTCTTTTTAAACACAACACTTACCTCCTTCGCAATATTCTTTATATTTTTCCTTCTTTTTAATCACCATTGTTACCTCCTTCGTAAATTTCTTTATATCTTTCCTTCTTTTTAAACACAACACCTTCGCAATATTCTTTATATTTTTCCTTCTTTTTAATCACAACACTTACCTCCTTCGCAACATTCTTTATATTTTTCCTTCTCTTTAATCAACACTCTTACCTCCTTCGCAACATTCTTTATATTTTTCCTTCTTTTTAATCACAACACTTACCTCTTTTGCAATATTCTTTAGATTTTTCCTTCTTTTTAATCACCACTCTTACCTCCTTCGTAAATTTCTTTATATTTTTCCTTCTTTTTAAACACAACACTTACCTCCTTCGTAACATTCTTTATATTTTTCCTTCTTTTTAATCACAACACTTACCTCCTTCGCAACATTTTTTATATTTTTCCTTCTTTTTAATCACAACACTTACCTCCTTAAAACATTCTTTATATATATATTTTTTTAATCGACACTCTCACCTACTTCGCAACATTCTTTATATTTTTCCTTCTTTTTAATCTCAACACTTACCTCCTTCGCAGCATTCTTTATATTTTTCCTTCTTTTTAATCACAACTGTTACCTCCTTCGTAACATTCTTTATATTTTTCCTTCTTTTTAATCACAACACTTACCTCCTTCGCAACATTCTTTATATTTTTCCTTCTTTTTAATCAACACTCTTACCTCCTTCGCAACATTCTCTATAATTTTCCTTCTTTTTAATCACAACAATTACCTCTTTCGCAATATTCTTTATAGTTTTCCTTCTTTTTAATCACTACTCTTATCTCCTTCGTAAATTTCTTTATATTTTCCCTTCTTTTTAAACACAACTCTTACCTCCTTCGCAACATTCTTTATATTTTTCCTTCTTTTTAATCACAACTCTTACCTCCTTCGCAACATTCTTTATATTTTTCCTTCTTTTTAATCACAACTCTTACCTCCTTCGCAACATTCTTTATATTTTTCCTTCTTTTAATCACAACACTTACCTCCTTTGAAACATTCTTTATATTTTTCCTTCTTTTTAATCACAACACTTACTTCCTTCGCAACATTCTTTATATTTTTACTTCTTTTTAATCACAACACTTACCTCCTTCGCAACAATTTTTATATTTTTCATTCTCTTTAATCACAACTCATACCTCCTTCGTAACATTCTTTATATTTTTCCTTCTTTTTAATCAAAACACTTACCTCCTTCGCAACATTCTTTATATTTTTCCTTCTTTTTAATCACAACACTTACCTCTTACGCAACATTCTTTATATTTTTCCTTCTTTTTAAACACAACACTTACCTCCTTCGCAATATTCTTTATATGTTTCCTTCTTTTTAAACACAACTCTTAACTCCTTCGAAAATTTCTTTATATTTTTCCTTCTTTTTAAACACAACTCTTACCTCCTTCGCAATATTCTTTATATTTTTGCTTCTTTTTAATCACAACACTTACCTCTTTCGCAACATTCTTTATATTTTCCCTTCTTATTAAACACAACTCTTACCTCCTTCGCAACATTCTTTATATTTTTCCTTCTTTTTAATCACAACTCTTACCTCCTTCGCAACATTCTTTATATTTTTCCTTCTTTTTAATCACAACTCTTACCTCCATCGCAACATTCTTTATATTTTTCCTTCTTTTAATCACAACACTTACCTCCTTTGAAACATTCTTTATATTTTTACTTCTTTTTAATCACAACAGTTACCTCCTTCGCAACATTCTTTATATTTTTCCTTCTTTTTAATCACAACTCTTACCTCCTTCGCAACATTCTTTATATTTTTCCTTATTTTTAATCAGAACACTTACCTCCTTCGCAACATTCTTTATATTTTTACTTCTTTTTAATCACAACACTTACCTCCTTCGCATCAATTTTTATATTTTTCCTTCTCTTTAATCACAACTCTTACCTCCTTCGTAACATTCTTTATATTTTTCCTTCTTTTTAATCACAACACTTACCTCATTCGCAACATTCTTTATATTTTTCCTTCTTTTTAATCACAACACTTACCTCTTACGCAACATTCTTTATATTTTTCCTTCTTTTTAAACACCACACTTACCTCCTTCGCAATATTCTTTATATTTTTCCTTCTTTTTAAACACAACTCTTACCTCCTTCGAAAATTTCTTCATATTTTTCCTTCTTTTTAAACACAACACTTACCTCCTTCGCAATATTCTTTATATTTTTCCTTCTTTTTAATCACCATTGTTACCTCCTTCGTAAATTTCTTTATATCTTTCTTTCTTTTTAAACACAACACCTTCGCAATATTCTTTATATTTTTCCTTCTTTTTAATCACAACACTTACCTCCTTCGCAACATTCTTTATATTTTTCCTTCTCTTTAATCAACACTCTTACCTCCTTCGCAACATTCTTTATATTTTTCCTTCTTTTTAATCACAACACTTACCTCTTTTGCAATATTCTTTAGATTTTTCCTTCTTTTTAATCACCACTCTTACCTCCTTCGTAAATTTCTTTATATTTTTCCTTCTTTTTAAACACAACACTTACCTCCTTCGTAACATTCTTTATATTTTTCCTTCTTTTTAATCACAACACTTACCTCCTTCGCAACATTTTTTTATATTTTTCCTTCTTTTTAATCACAACACTTACCTCCTTAAAACATTCTTTATATATATATTTTTTTAATCGACACTCTCACCTACTTCGCAACATTCTTTATATTTTTCCTTCTTTTTAATCTCAACACTTACCTCCTTCGCAGCATTCTTTATATTTTTCCTTCTTTTTAATCACAACTGTTACCTCCTTCGTAACATTCTTTATATTTTTCCTTCTTTTTAATCACAACACTTACCTCCTTCGCAACATTCTTTATATTTTTCCTTCTTTTTAATCAACACTCTTACCTCCTTCGCAACATTCTCTATAATTTTCCTTCTTTTTAATCACAACAATTACCTCTTTCGCAATATTCTTTATAGTTTTCCTTCTTTTTAATCACTACTCTTATCTCCTTCGTAAATTTCTTTATATTTTCCCTTCTTTTTAAACACAACTCTTACCTCCTTCGCAACATTCTTTATATTTTTCCTTCTTTTTAATCACAACTCTTACCTCCTTCGCAACATTCTTTATATTTTTCCTTCTTTTTAATCACAACTCTTACCTCCTTCGCAACATTCTTTATATTTTTCCTTCTTTTAATCACAACACTTACCTCCTTTGAAACATTCTTTATATTTTTCCTTCTTTTTAATCACAACACTTACTTCCTTCGCAACATTCTTTATATTTTTCCTTCTTTTTAATCACAACTATTACCTGCTTCGCAACATTCTTTATATTTTTCCTTATTTTTCATCAGAACACTTACCTCCTTCGCAACATTCTTTATATTTTTACTTCTTTTTAATCACAACACTTACCTCCTTCGCAACAATTTTTATATTTTTCATTCTCTTTAATCACAACTCATACCTCCTTCGTAACATTCTTTATATTTTTCCTTCTTTTTAATCAAAACACTTACCTCCTTCGCAACATTCTTTATATTTTTCCTTCTTTTTAATCACAACACTTACCTCTTACGCAACATTCTTTATATTTTTCCTTCTTTTTAAACACAACACTTACCTCCTTCGCAATATTCTTTATATGTTTCCTTCTTTTTAAACACAACTCTTAACTCCTTCGAAAATTTCTTTATATTTTTCCTTCTTTTTAAACACAACTCTTACCTCCTTCGCAATATTCTTTATATTTTTGCTTCTTTTTAATCACAACACTTACCTCTTTCGCAACATTCTTTATATTTTCCCTTCTTATTAAACACAACTCTTACCTCCTTCGCAACATTCTTTATATTTTTCCTTCTTTTTAATCACAACTCTTACCTCCTTCGCAACATTCTTTATATTTTTCCTTCATTTTAATCACAACTCTTACCTCCATCGCAACATTCTTTATATTTTTCCTTCTTTTAATCACAACACTTACCTCCTTTGAAACATTCTTTATATTTTTACTTCTTTTTAATCACAACAGTTACCTCCTTCGCAACATTCTTTATATTTTTCCTTCTTTTTAATCACAACTCTTACCTCCTTCGCAACATTCTTTATATTTTTCCTTATTTTTAATCAGAACACTTACCTCCTTCGCAACATTCTTTATATTTTTACTTCTTTTTAATCACAACACTTACCTCCTTCGCAACAATTTTTATATTTTTCCTTCTCTTTAATCACAACTCTTACCTCCTTCGTAACATTCTTTATATTTTTCCTTCTTTTTAATCACAACACTTACCTCATTCGCAACATTCTTTATATTTTTCCTTCTTTTTAATCACAACACTTACCTCTTACGCAACATTCTTTATATTTTTCCTTCTTTTTAAACACCACACTTACCTCCTTCGCAATATTCTTTATATTTTTCCTTCTTTTTAAACACAACTCTTACCTCCTTCGAAAATTTCTTCATATTTTTCCTTCTTTTTAAACACAACACTTACCTCCTTCGCAATATTCTTTATATTTTTCCTTCTTTTTAATCACCATTGTTACCTCCTTCGTAAATTTCTTTATATCTTTCCTTCTTTTTAAACACAACACCTTCGCAATATTCTTTATATTTTTCCTTCTTTTTAATCACAACACTTACCTCCTTCGCAACATTCTTTATATTTTTCCTTCTCTTTAATCAACACTCTTACCTCCTTCGCAACATTCTTTATATTTTTCCTTCTTTTTAATCACAACACTTACCTCTTTTGCAATATTCTTTAGATTTTTCCTTCTTTTTAATCACCACTTTTACCTCCTTCGTAAATTTCTTTATATTTTTCCTTCTTTTTAAACACAACACTTACCTCCTTCGCAATATTCTTTATAGTTTTCTTTCTTTTTAATCACTACTCTTATCTCCTTCGTAAACTTCTTTATATTTTTCCTACTTTTTAATCACAACACTTACCTCCTTCGTAACATTCTTTATATTTTTCCTTCTTTTTAATCACAACACTTACCTACTTCGCAACATTCTTTATATTTTTCCTTCTTTTTAATCACAACACTTACCTCCTTAAAACATTCTTTATATATATATTTTTTTAATCGACACTCTCACCTACTTCGCAACATTCTTTATATTTTTCCTTCTTTTTAATCTCAACACTTACCTCCTTCGCAGCATTCTTTATATTTTTCCTTCTTTTTAATCACAACTGTTACCTCCTTCGTAACATTCTTTATATTTTTCCTTCTTTTTAATCACAACACTTACCTCCTTCGCAACATTCTTTATATTTTTCCTTCTTTTTAATCAACACTCTTACCTCCTTCGCAACATTCTCTATAATTTTCCTTCTTTTTAATCACAACAATTACCTCTTTCGCAATATTCTTTATAGTTTTCCTTCTTTTTAATCACTACTCTTATCTCCTTCGTAAATTTCTTTATATTTTCCCTTCTTTTTAAACACAACTCTTACCTCCTTCGCAACATTCTTTATATTTTTCCTTCTTTTTAATCACAACTCTTACCTCCTTCGCAACATTCTTTATATTTTTCCTTCTTTTTAATCACAACTCTTACCTCCTTCGCAACATTCTTTATATTTTTCCTTCTTTTAATCACAACACTTACCTCCTTTGAAACATTCTTTATATTTTTCCTTCTTTTTAATCACAACACTTACTTCCTTCGCAACATTCTTTATATTTTTCCTTCTTTTTAATCACAACTATTACCTGCTTCGCAACATTCTTTATATTTTTCCTTATTTTTCATCAGAACACTTACCTCCTTCGCAACATTCTTTATATTTTTACTTCTTTTTAATCACAACACTTACCTCCTTCGCAACAATTTTTATATTTTTCATTCTCTTTAATCACAACTCATACCTCCTTCGTAACATTCTTTATATTTTTCCTTCTTTTTAATCAAAACACTTACCTCCTTCGCAACATTCTTTATATTTTTCCTTCTTTTTAATCACAACACTTACCTCTTACGCAACATTCTTTATATTTTTCCTTCTTTTTAAACACAACACTTACCTCCTTCGCAATATTCTTTATATGTTTCCTTCTTTTTAAACACAACTCTTAACTCCTTCGAAAATTTCTTTATATTTTTCCTTCTTTTTAAACACAACTCTTACCTCCTTCGCAATATTCTTTATATTTTTGCTTCTTTTTAATCACAACACTTACCTCTTTCGCAACATTCTTTATATTTTCCCTTCTTATTAAACACAACTCTTACCTCCTTCGCAACATTCTTTATATTTTTCCTTCTTTTTAATCACAACTCTTACCTCCTTCGCAACATTCTTTATATTTTTCCTTCATTTTAATCACAACTCTTACCTCCATCGCAACATTCTTTATATTTTTCCTTCTTTTAATCACAACACTTACCTCCTTTGAAACATTCTTTATATTTTTACTTCTTTTTAATCACAACAGTTACCTCCTTCGCAACATTCTTTATATTTTTCCTTCTTTTTAATCACAACTCTTACCTCCTTCGCAACATTCTTTATATTTTTCCTTATTTTTAATCAGAACACTTACCTCCTTCGCAACATTCTTTATATTTTTACTTCTTTTTAATCACAACACTTACCTCCTTCGCAACAATTTTTATATTTTTCCTTCTCTTTAATCACAACTCTTACCTCCTTCGTAACATTCTTTATATTTTTCCTTCTTTTTAATCACAACACTTACCTCATTCGCAACATTCTTTATATTTTTCCTTCTTTTTAATCACAACACTTACCTCTTACGCAACATTCTTTATATTTTTCCTTCTTTTTAAACACCACACTTACCTCCTTCGCAATATTCTTTATATTTTTCCTTCTTTTTAAACACAACTCTTACCTCCTTCGAAAATTTCTTCATATTTTTCCTTCTTTTTAAACACAACACTTACCTCCTTCGCAATATTCTTTATATTTTTCCTTCTTTTTAATCACCATTGTTACCTCCTTCGTAAATTTCTTTATATCTTTCCTTCTTTTTAAACACAACACCTTCGCAATATTCTTTATATTTTTCCTTCTTTTTAATCACAACACTTACCTCCTTCGCAACATTCTTTATATTTTTCCTTCTCTTTAATCAACACTCTTACCTCCTTCGCAACATTCTTTATATTTTTCCTTCTTTTTAATCACAACACTTACCTCTTTTGCAATATTCTTTAGATTTTTCCTTCTTTTTAATCACCACTTTTACCTCCTTCGTAAATTTCTTTATATTTTTCCTTCTTTTTAAACACAACACTTACCTCCTTCGCAATATTCTTTATAGTTTTCTTTCTTTTTAATCACTACTCTTATCTCCTTCGTAAACTTCTTTATATTTTTCCTACTTTTTAATCACAACACTTACCTCCTTCGTAACATTCTTTATATTTTTCCTTCTTTTTAATCACAACACTTACCTACTTCGCAACATTCTTTATATTTTTCCTTCTTTTTAATCACAACTCTTACCTCCTTCGTAACATTCTTTATATTTTTCCTTCTTTTTAATCACATCACTTTCCTCCTTCGCAACATTCTTTATATTTTTCCTTCTTTTTAATCAATACTCTTACCTCCTTCGCAACATTCTTTATATTTTTCCTTCTTTTTAATCACAACACTTACCTCTTTTGCAACATTCTTTATATTTTTCCTTCTTTTTAAACACAACACTTACTTCCTTCGCAATATTATTTATATTTTTCCTTCTTTTTAAACACAACACTTACCTCCTTCGCAATATTCCTTATATTTTTCCTTCTTTTTAATCACAACTCTTACCTCCTTCACAACATTGTCTATATTTTTCATTCATTTTTATCACAACACTTACCTCCTTCACAACATTCTTTATATTTTACCTTCTTTTTAATCACAACTCTTACCTCCTTTGCAACATTTTTTATATTTGTCTTTCTTTTTAGTTGCAACAATTACCTCCTTCGCAACATTCTTTATATTTTTCCTTCCTTTTAATCACAACACTTACCTCCTTCGCAAAATTCTTTATATTTTTCCTTCTTTTTAATCACAACACTTTCCTCCTTCGCAACATTCTTTATATTTTTCTTTCTTTTAATCACCACTCTTTCCTCTTTCGCAACATTCTTTATATTTTTCTTTCTTTTTAATCACCGCCCTAACCTCCTTCGCAACATTCTTTATATTTTCCTTCATTTTAATCACCAGATTTACCTCCTTCGCAACATTCTGTATATTTTTCCTTTTTTTTAATCACAACACTTACCTCCTTCGCAACATTCTTTATATTTTCCCTTCCTTTTAATCACAACACTTACCTCCTTCGCAACATTCTGTATATTTTTCCTTTTTTTTTAATCACAACTCTTACCTCCTTCGCCACATTCTTTATATATTCCCTTCCTTTTAATCACAACACTTACCTCCTTCGCAACATTCTGTATATTTTTCCTTTTTTTTAATCATAACTCATGCCTCCTTCGCAACATTCTTTATATTTTTCCTTCTTTTTAATCACAACACTTACCTCCTTCCCAACATTCTTTATATTTTTCCTTCTTTTTAATCACAACACCTACCTCCTTCGCAACATTCTTTATATTTTTCATTCTTTTTAATCACCACTCTTACCTCCTTCGCAACATTCTTTATATTTTTCCTTCTTTTTAATCACAACACTTACCTCCTTCGTAACATTCTTTATATTTTTCCTTCTTTTTAATCAGCACTCTTACCTCCTTCGCGCACATTCTTTCTCTACTGACATTATGTTTTGTTTTCTTTATATTTCTTTTCCTTTATTGTATTTCTTTCTTTATTGTATTTTTCTTTATCTTTCTTTCCTTATTTCTTTCCTTCATTTTGTTTCTTTCTCTACTTCTTTTATTCAATTATTCCTCAATTCTCCGCCACCCCTTCCCCATGTTATCGTTCTTATTAATGTCTCATTTTTCACTTTCGTTTCAGAAAACAAAACAACACCGACACCACCACCAACAACACCACCGCCACCAACACCACCGCCACCACCACCAACACCACCGCCACCAACAACACCACCACCACCAACAACAACATCAACACCACCACCACCAACACCACCAACACCATCGCCACCAAAACCACCAACACCACCACCACAACCGCCAACACCACCGCCACCAACACCACCAACACCAACACCACCAACACCGCCGCCACCAATACCACCA